>JANJGN010000171.1:0-600000 GCA_026770705.1 Isurus oxyrinchus
GCAGGGATGAAGAAGTCGGCTGGCTGGTGTGATCACAGGGCCTGTCTCACTAATGAGCAGCGTTGGTTCCAGTGACTGAGACATGGACATTAGCCCAGGTCACTTCACTGGCAGAAAATTTCCCATTTTATGCTTTTCAGTGAGTTTGCCAGAGACTGTCAGCAGATTCATTTCCACGTGAGATTTTCACACAAACAAAGGCGGTAAATGGTTCTTGCCCAAGTGTTGCAAATCAGTAATTTGTTCAGAGTTTTACACCAGCTTTAATGTATCAATGAGCCGGCTGGCCCAGCCCAGCGGTAGGGACTGACCAGCTGGGAGGCAGCTCAGTGTTTCCATCCCTCCTCCGAGGGAGCGGGGGAGGGGGAGAGGCGGGAGGTTTACTGATGCCTGGCTGGTTTTGAGAGGGGGAGAGGGGGAGAGGGGGATGGAGAGAGGGTGGAAGGGGGGAAGGGGGACAGGAGAGGAGGGGTAAGGGGGGAGAGTGGGCAGGGGAGGTGGAGAAGAGGGGGAGGGGGAGAAGAGGGGGGAGGGGGAGAAGCGGGGGAGGGGGAGAAGAGCGGGAGGGGGAGAAGAGGGGGGAGGGGGAGAAGAGGGGGAGGGGAAGGGGGGAGGGGGAGGGGGAGGGGGAAGAGGGAGAGGGGGAGGGGGAGGGGGAAGAGGGAGAGGGGGAGGGGGAGGGGGGTGAGGGGGGAGGGGAGGGGGAAGGGGAGCGGGAAGGGGGAGGGGGGAGAGGGGGAAGGGGGGATGGGGAAAGGGGGAAGAGGGATGGGGAGAGGGAAGGGGTGGAGAGAGGGGGAGGGGGATGGGGAAGGGGGCAGTGGAGAGGGGGAGGGGGTGGGGAAGGGGGGCAGGGGAGGGGAGTAGGGGAGGGGGAAGGTGAAGGGCAAAGGGGAAGGGGTACGAGGTGAGTGGAAAGAGAGGGAGGGGGGGAAGAGGGAGATGCGGGGACGGGAGGGGGAGGGGGAGAGTGGAGGGGAGGGGGAGAGGGAGAGGGGAAGGGAAGGGGAGAGGAGAGGGGAAGGGAGGGGGAGAGGGAGAGGGGACGGGAGGGGGAGGGGGAGAGGGGAGGGGAGGGGGAGAGGAGAAGGGGGAAGGGGTAGGGCTGTGTGGGGAGAGTGTTTGGAGGTTTATTGATGCCTGCCTGGGCTTGTTTGACGGTTTTTCACTCCTTGCTCTGAGCTGAAGCAAGGCTGGGACTGATTTCTCTTTCAAGTAACTCGTGCAACAAAATCTTTCATGGAGTGTTGTTGATAGCTTCTTCCTAACTACCTTTTTTTTTAGGAAACCTATTTGTTTTGGGCAGCAGGAATGAGCCTCAATTCAGAGGGAGAATTGAAAACACAAATACCTGGAATTGGTTTGTCTTCTCCTCTCTCTGTGGCACAGAGTCTCCTGAAACCAGTTCCAGCATGAGAACCTGCCTGCTCCATCAGTCCTGGCTTCTCACCCATCTCTAACTTCATTCACTCCACCTTTGGCAACCAAGCCTTCAACTGCCTGGGCCCTAACTTTTGATTTCCCTGAATCCCTCCTCCCTCTTCACTTTATATCTTGACACAAGATTCCCCCTTTGGGGAATAGTTGGAAGCATTATCAGGCAGATTATTAACCTGATTGAACCACATCACAAACACTCCTGTCACAGCGGGACCTGAACCCAGAGCTTTTACTGGTTTAGAGGCAGGGGCTCTACCAGCTGAGCCACATGACCTCTCTCTCACTCACTCACCTTCTTCAGGATGCTCCATAAAACCTTCCTTTTTGACCAAGATTTTGGCTGTCTGTCCGAATATCTTTTTATTGTGGCAAACATATGTCAAACTGTGTCTGATAATGCCCCTTTGAAGCACCTTAGACATTTATTCCAGTAAAGATGCTTTAGAAATGCAAGTTGTTGTTGAGGGCCTAGACAGTATCTGACGGCTATTCAACCACCGAAGACATCATAGTCAAACCTGATCTTGTCCTTGCCTGATGTTTCTATGAACACACAGTCCAGCAAAGATCACATTTAGCTCTGTCTAGGCCATGAATTAAAGATTCAGCCGTGTTTGTAGTTGCTGTGCCCAGATGATTAGCACCTGCTCATTGGCCCTGGTCGGTGCCTCAGGTGAGTGTCCCTTAGATGGAACTGATGTCTCTGACCCAAAACCAGAAAATGCTGGAAAAGCTCAGCAGGTCTACAGCATCTGTGGAGAGAGAAGCTGAGTTAACATTTCGAGTCTGGGTGATTCTTCTTCAGAGCTGGAGAGAGGTAGAGATGTGATGGGTTTTATACTGTTGAAGCGGTGGTGGGGGAGGGGGGGGAAACAGAAGGGAAGGTCAGGGTTAGGCTCAAGGGGCAGTATTGCATCCATAGGATTCTGCTCTGCTTTTGGTCTCTGTCCCTAGTTAATATTATGGGCTGCTGTTGCTGGTTAGTGCCACTGATTGATATTTTTGGTTAAAGTCTCCAGTTAGTGTCCCTGGTCAGTGGTACTGATTGGAGCCCTTAATTGGTCTCTCCATGGGATGCTGCTGCTGGTTAGTGCCATGGGTTAGTGCCATGGGATAGTGCCATGGGTTAGTGCCATAGGTTAGTGCCATGGGTTAGTGCCATGGGTTAGTGCCATGGGTTAGTGCCATGGGTTAGTGCCATAGGTTAGTGCCATGGGTTAGTGCCATGGGTTAGTGCCATAGGTTAGTGCCATGGGTTAGTGCCATGGGTTAGTGCCATGGGTTAGTGCCATAGGTTAGTGCCATAGGTTAGTGCCATAGGTTAGTACCATGGGTTAGTGCCATAGGTTAGTGCCATAGGTTAGTGCCATGGGTTAGTGCCATGAGTTATTGCCATAGGTTAGTGCCATGGGTTAGTGCCATAGGTTAGTGCCATGGGTTAGTGCCATGGGTTAGTGCCATAGGTTAGTGCCATGGGTTAGTGCCATGGGTTAGTGCCATAGGTTAGTGCCATGGGTTAGTGCCATGGGTTAGTGCCATGGGTTAGTGCCATAGGTTAGTGCCATAGGTTAGTACCATGGGTTAGTGCCATAGGTTAGTGCCATAGGTTAGTGCCATAGGTTAGTGCCATGGGTTAGTGCCATGGGTTATTGCCATAGGTTAGTGCCATAGGTTAGTGCCATGGGTTAGTGCCATAGGTTAGTGCCTTGGGTTAGTGCCATAGGTTAGTGCCATAGGTTAGTGCCATAGGTTAGTGCCATGGGTTAGTGCCATGGGTTAGTGCCATGGGTTAGTGCCATGGGTTAGTGCCATGGGTTAGTATTCAGGAAAGGAGGGAACCTGAATCCCAGTGAGATCATGATGTACGACAGTGATCTATTAGGTCTGGTAGTATGGTGGTTATGTTACTGGACTAGATCCTGAGCCATGGCCTAATCATTAAGTGAGTGAGAGATTAAATCCCACCATGGCAGTTTGAATTCAGTTTGAAAGGATGTAAATAAAAAGGTGGTATCAGTAAAAGTCAGGATGAAGCTGTCCAATTGCTGGTAAAATCCTGGTCTGAGCCAACAATGTGACTCCAGTCCCACACCCAAGTGATGGCCTCTTTAACTGCTCCCTGAAATGGTCTAGCCAGGCTTTCAACTGAGTCAAAATTGCTTGTAGTTCAAGGAGGGGCCCCACTGCCAAGATTCACAGAACACCTAGGGATGGCCAGTAAACACCCACCTTGCTCCCAACACCCACATCCTGAGTAGGAATTCTTAAACAAGGACACAAAGACAGAAGAAGAGAGACAGTTTGGGCAGGAGAGGGTTAAAAGGTTGTAAGAATGCAACGTGTTCCTAGTTACTTCAGAAACAGTTTGAAGGAGCTGAGTGGCAACTGCAGGAGTTATCTCTCCACAGGCATATGGTCCTATTCATGGGCTTTGTCTCCCACACAGATCTTGCTGAGATCTTCATAGACATCTTTGTGCCACAAGTCAAAGTTACATTTGCACCACTCACCTCCAGCTGGTCAGATTTACACGTTGATATAATGGGAAAAGCAATTCTGCCCATAACCCAATTCCTCTGATTGGTGATAAGCCCAGTCCCAACCGAATTGCACCCCAGCCTATTGACAGATATCACACTCCCGACCCCTGCCAGATATTACACTCCCGACCCCTGCCAGATATCACACTCCTGACCCCTGCCAGATATCACACTCCTGACCCTGCCAGATATCACACTCCTGACCCCTGCCAGATATCACACACCTGACCCCTGCCAGATATCACACTCCTGACCCCTGCCAGATATCACACACCTGACCCCTGCCAGATATCACACTCCTGACCCCTGCCAGATATCACACTCCTGACCCCTGCCAGATATCACACACCTGACCCCTGCCAGATATCACACTCCCGACCCCTGCCAGATATCACACTCCCGACCCCTGCCAGATATCACACTCCCGACCCCTGCCAGATATCACACTCCGACCCCTGCCAGATATCACACACCTGACCCCTGCCAGATATCACACTGGCTGTCACTCAGACTCAATTGCATCCATCCTATTTGGATCCAGACAGTGAGTATCACGGGCTATTTGATCATGGAAGGCATCGTATTGATGCCCTATCCTGTCCATATCAGAAACAGACAGATACACATAAGTGCCAGAATGCACTCTTCCTGCCCTCCCTCACCACCCTCCCCCTCCCCACCCCACCTCACCTCTCAGTGCTGCAGAGAGAGACGAGGCAGGGGCATTTGGCTGGGACAACTAACTGAGGGATGGAGGATGATTGGGACAATAACCTTTTCCATTTGTCATCTTTGTTGGATATCTCGAAAAAACCTCAAGCAGATTCAGGGCCTAAGTGATCGAGGGGACTTGTTACAGGCCCTGCCCCAGAACGCAGGCTCAGGCATCCACTGGTTTTTGGAATTGTCCAGAGAGTGACATGGATCCCCTCCTGATAGAGCTGTTGATCCAGACAGTGTTTGAATGGGCTTTGGATGATTCACCTTCAATAAGAATTAAGGTTCAGATAGGGGGTCATTCTGAAGTCAGAATCACAGTGAATAATGTCCCACACTCCACATGCAGACACACGTGTGCTCACACTCACACGCAAACACTCACTTGCACATCCACTACACCTTAGGCAGTCCCTCGGGTTCGAGGGTGACTTGCATCTGCTCTGGTTTGATGGGTTTTGAGATGATTGTTAAATCCAATGCGCAATCTGCAGACTCCACGTGCGGAGTAGGTGGTGCTGTAAGGGTCAATGAGGTATTTTGAGGTTGGTGAGCTCACTTCAATGCCTCGATTTTGCCTCTGCGTGCTCCCGACCAAGTCTCTCAATGTGTTTTGTGACACCCATGCACATGCACGAACGCACACAGGAGGAGTTGGGCAGGGTTCGAATCCACCACAGCAGACAGTGAAATTTGAATTCAATAGAAAATCTGGAATTTTAAAAAGTCTAATGATGAAACCATTGTTAATTGTTGTTAAAAATCCACCTGGTTCACTAATGCCCTTTAAGGGAAGGAAATCTGCTGTCCTTACCTGGTCTGGCCCTGACCCACAGCATCTTAAATACCTCACCAACAACTCAGTTAAATACCTCACCAACAACTCAGTTAAATTCCTCACCAACAACTCAGTTAAATTCCTCACCAACAACTCAGTTAAATACCTCACCAACAACTCAGTTAAATTCCTCACCAACAACTCAGTTAAATTCCTCACCAACAACTCAGTTAAATACCTCACCAACAACTCAGTTAAATTCCTCACCAACAACTCAGTTAAATACCTCACCAACAACTCAGTTAAATACCTCACCAACAACTCAGTTAAATTCCTCACCAACAACTCAGTTAAATACCTCACCAACAACTCAGTTCTCAGTGCTGGCCCAGCTGGTGATGCCCACATCCCATGAACAAATGAAAAACCACTCGCACACACAGATAACGGTCGGAAACCTACTTCATTTTCCCTCCTCATTTCAGGATACACAGACACTGATGTAAGTGCCCCTCTCAGATGAGATTGAACGGACTGGTATTTTTGATCCCCGTGCTAAATCCTTCAGGATCATTGACAACACTCTCAGCTTGTTGAATGTGTCTGGACTGGGAGTGGAATTTGGTGTGGATAGCAGCACTGTGGTTAATGTCTGCTCAGGAGATAATGATACATAGAAAGAAAACATTGGGTAACAAAGAGATGAATGGGAATGCCAGTGTTTCAGTATTGGCAGTATTGGTAAAGTAATCTAATATATCTGTAAATCACCACAAGGACTGTGGGTGCAGACATTCAAATATCTGAACATGCACTCAGACACAAGCTTCAACGCAGATGAAATTTAATTCTATCTAAACGCATTTAAAAGTCCTGCTTTTTTTGGTGGGGTGGGGGTGGGGGGTGGCGGTTGGTATTTAAGGTTCATATATTTTTACAGCACAGGAGGTGAACATTTAGCCCATCACGCTTTTTCTGATCCTTGGAAGGAACATTCCATTTAGGTCTATTCTAAATAGGGGAGAGGGGCAGAGGGATCTGGGGTATAGATGCAAACATCATTAAAAATGCAGGTTTCATGCACACACAGGTTAACAGGTCATTTTTAAAAAAAAAACAAAGGGGTCCATTTCTAGAAGAATTGATAACCGCTAAGTTTGTGAAGCTTGTCCTCAACTTTGTTTCCTGACCTCTGATCCTGGCCACTCTTGGAATACTGTAAACAGTTCTGGTCTCGGTATTATAGAAAGGATATTTTCTTTGTATTTGTCCATGGAATGTGGGTGCCACTGGCTAGGCTGGCATTTATTGCCCATCCCCAATTGCCAATGAGAACTGAATGGCTTGCTAGGCCATTTCAGAGGGCATTGGAGAGTCAGCCATATTGTTGTGCCAGAACAGGTAAGGGTGGCAGATTTCCCTTCCCAAAGGGACGTTAGTGAACCAGATGGGTTTTTACAACATTAGTTTCATGGTCATCATCAGACTTTGAATTCCAGATTTTTTTTCTTAAATTGAATTCAAATTTCACCATCATCTGCCATGGTGAGATTTGAACCTAAGTTCCCAGCGCATTACCCTGGTCTACTGGATTACTAGCAATACCAGTATGGCATTGCCTCCCCATAGAGGCACTGGAGATGGCGCAAAACAAGACTTCCTAGAATGATACTAGAACTGAGAGTTTACACCGATCAGTGACGATTGAATGGGCTGGATCTGGATAAGAGAAGGCTGAGGAGGCCTTTAAGATTATGAAAGGGTTATCAAAGAAAAGATATTTCCACTTGCAGGTGAGACCAGAATTAGGGGCCATGAATATAAGAGAGCCACCAATAAATCTAATCGGGAATTCAGGAGAAACTTCAGGAGAACTGGCTACTGCATGGAAGTGGTTGAGGGGAATAGAAAGAATCTAGTTACAAGGAAGCTAAACAAGTTAATGAAGGGGAAAGGATTAGAAGGTTAACATAAACACCAGCACTGACCTAATGGGCTGAATGGCCTGATTCTCCTGTTGTAAATTCCATGTCATATTCCCAGCTGCACTTGCGCAGGTCGGAGAGGAGGGAGACCAGACATTGATCTCGAGACACAGTCAGTGTAAATAACCCACCATGGATCCTGCATCGAGCTGTGGGCAGGTTGCTGGGGGAGGGGTTGTTGAGTTGGGGGGGGGGGGGGGGTGCAGAACTCAAAGCAAATTGAAATCCCTGAGGTAGAGGGGGCAAGGCGAGAGAGCTGTGGAATACTTGTGCAAGGTTCATCATCTAATTGTCCTGGAATTGGCTGCCAACTGTTAACCCTTTGACTCTTGGCAGTTACCATCATATGTCAGTGACGGTGAGGGAGGGGTGAGAGGGGGAGGGGAGGGGCGTGGAGGGTTGCACTAATTCCAACCTGCCAGCACCACTGTAACATCCAGACCGACCCCTGACCGAACCCAGACGACTGTAGCCAGTTGGCTCTAGGGTTCTGTGTCTGCCAGCCCGGCCTAAGCAAGGCCCCGGCGAGAAAGGGTTAAAACCTTAGCCCGATTACCAGTGCGGAAAAATAAGTTCACAGCGTCATTTTTAAACTTTCGCTCCTCGTCCTCCTCCCTCACCGACATCCCCCACCCTCAAAAAAAAAATCAAAAAAAAAAAACCAAATCAATGGGAAGCCTGAAAATGTGAAAAGGGTCTGTGAGCCAGTCACAATGACAGCCTGTCTTAGCCACTAGGCCTGAAGAGCAGGTACCTTTGTTATGCCTGAAACAGCCTGAGACCCTGTGATCCCACCCCCTGCTGCTTTAATGTTTTAATATTCAGCCAGCACCTTCCTTCACAGAGCACCACATCGAGTAAATATGTCAGCGTTTATAGATATCACATTGGGCTGCACGGGTTTGTCAATGCTATATTCACTCACTAATCGACCCCTAAGGTGCAGGCTGCAGAGCACTGAAAGGGCCCTCAAGCCTCTGTTTTGTCCTAGGTGAGACAAAAAAAATCAGAGTGCACACAGCACACATGACAAGAGCTATTAAAAGCCAAATGGTGCCAGGTTTTTGTGTGCTAAAAGGGAGGAGGTCCAACTGCTCAGTTGAAGGCCTCGATTCCCCATCCTTCAAAAGAAACTATTATCAGCAAAAAAATAAAAGACTTGAGGGTTTTCATTCACTTGGGGCTGGGGGTTGGGGGGGTGGGGGCGGGGGGGGAGAAAAAAATAATTTATACTGTTCCTGAAATTTAAAAAAAAAACACTGTGGGTTTCTGAAGAGATTTTTGCCGCCCAAAATCAGGCCTTCATCTCGTAGTTGTTTCTGAGAATTTGTGTTTAGGGTTAATATGGAATGATCTGCAAACAACACTTTTTTCTCCCTAATAGAGGGGATGTTTTCCCAGTTGGGAAACAAAGAAACGAACCATATAAACCACAATGGTCCGTGTTCTGTCTCTGTTTCTCTGCTTGTTGGTCTCTCTATCTATGGCCCTGTTTATCTCTATCCCTCTCTTTCTGTCTCTCTTCTCTCTACTCTTTCTCTCTCTCTGCCTCTCAGTCTTTGTATCTGCCTGCCTCTGTATCTCTACCTGTGTTTCCATCTTTCTGTTTCCTCTTTCTATCTCTGTGTCTGTCTCTATCTGCCTTTCTTTGTCTATTTATATGGCTCTCTCTCTCAATTGGTCTCCACCTATTTCTCTATGTCTGTCTCTCTCTGTCAGCTTCTGTACCTCTGTCTCTCTCTGTCAGCTTCTGTACCTCTGTCTCTCTCTGTCTCTTGTCGTTCCCTCTCTCTCTCGTTCTCTGTCTTTCTTTTCTTGTCTGCCTATATACCTCTGTCCCTGTCATTCTCTCTCTGCCTGTGTGTGTCTCTCTGTGTTGTCTGCCTCTCTGTCTCTATCTGCCCCTCTCTCTCTGTCTGTCCCTGTCTGACTCTCTCTGTCCCTCTCAATCACACTCTCTCTATCTCTCTGCCTGTCTGCATCTATCTCTTTCTGTCCACTCCCAAGCAGGTCCCTGGCTGCCTGTGTCCGGCAGCAATGAATATGGAGTGAAGGCCTATAATAGATTTCGCAGATGTGGAGAGGGACTGGTTGAGGCCCCATTAGCTCTGGGCCCACTGCAAGGTCAGACACTAGCATAGAGAAAGGGTTTGAACATGTGAAAGGAAAGCAGTGCCTGAGTTTGATGGACATTTCATCTGTTGCTGTACAGGCCAGAGTGGGTGGGGTAACAGTGGAAACTCCATCACCCAGTCCATCTGAATATACTTAACCCTCTTTTCCCCTTAATTTAGTTTTATAATTTTCATTCTGCAATTTTCTCCTCTCCAAAGATGCCCTCACTTGCTGGGGCATTAGTCACCCAAGTGGCCACTCTTCATACGTGAGCCGTGGTACTGAAATCTAATCAGGTATTCGACCATGAAGGGATTCATTGCTGAGCCTGATCTCTCACAGCCTGGCTTCCATAGGTTGAATAGTGACCCACAAGTGGAGCCCTGCCCAGGTCTCTCTCCTCACTCTTTGGGGCTGATAAGGCCAATTGAAGGATCCTAGCCAATGAGATAAGCAGCTCATTGCAGAGCAGAGATGGACCCTGGGGCGTTCTGGTCTCCCCCACAAGTAGAAATATCTTCTACATATCTACCCAATCAAATCCTCTCATAGCCTTAAAGACAAGGTCTCCCATTGAATTTGGTCTCTTTGAGAGAAAGCCTGTTAACCTTTCCTGAGAGGTATAATCTCTCAGCTCTGGCATTATTCTGGTAACTCATTGTTTCACCTTCTTAAGCGTCTCTGTGTCCGGTTTTCAGCAGGAAGAAGGAACTGAGCACATTATTGGCTGTCGTAGTCACAAGGACAACTAGCGGCTCATCAGATGCCACCCATTTTGTTCCACCACCCAAGACGATTTTCCACCCAGTGGGTCTGATCTGAGTCCAATCCAAGAGATCAGGAGTTTCCCACTTCCCCCCTCGGCCAATATTCCAATTGATGTCCGAGTGGCCACTCTCAAAGTGACGTCTCGTGGGTCAGAGAAGCATTGCCTGGAAGGCGGTTTAACTGCTTAGCCATTGGTGTGTCTGCCCCACCTGACCCCTGACCCTGGCCTTTGGCCAACTGACAGCTCCACCATTGCTCTCTCAGACTCTGAGATCAGCCGTGGCTCAGTTGGTGATACTCTCGCTTCTAAGTCAGATAGTCCTAGGTTCAAAGCCTACTCCAGGATTTAACCAGTAAAGTTAATACTGAATTTCCACTGCAGTACTGAGGGATTGCTGCACTATTGGAGGTGCCATCTATGGGATGTGACATTAAACCAAGGCTCTGTCTGCCCTCTCAGGTGGATGTAGATCCCTGGCACTATTTCAAAGAAGAGCAGGAGAATTATACCCTGGGGTAATTTATACAAGGAAACATATTCCCTCTGGTCTGGCTGTCCCTGCAGTGTTATTATGCTGGAGACAGCCTTATTTGAGCCAGAGTAGGACAATCTGGAGGAAAGTCCCTCCCTAGAGAGCAGCTGGTCAATCTGATTGGTCAGTGCTCTGTAGTCCCAGGACCATCATATTGAGCCATGGTCACTACAAGGACTAAAGCAGTTCCCAGACAAGTGTCATGGATGCCAAACTTCAGGTGAGGCGGAGGATTTTGGGCAGGCCTACCTGGCAGAGCCCAGGAAAGGGGGGGGAGGGGGTGCATTTGGGGAGGCTTAAAGGAGAGTATGATGGTGGGGAGGTGCTGCCTCCGATGGACACATGGGGTCCCTGCTGGTCTGCTGCCTGTCCTGTTAACATGAATTGGCCACTCAAAGGCCTCAATAAGGCCAAGGGCTGGGCAGGCTGCCCAAAGCCTTAGCCACCACCATAATATGGGAGACATGCCTGGGGAGGGCAGGCCAGCGGATGTATTATATGAGCCCCTCCCCCCATCCCCGACTCCACACACCCCCCCCCCCCCCCCCGCCCCCCCCCACCCCCCAACCTCCTCCCCCCCACCTCTTCAAATACACCAGCAGGAATCTGTTAAATTCAGTCCATGCAGCCCTGGGCCAATATTGATCCCAGGTGATCAGGTCATTCTCTCAGCGCTCCTTGTGGCAGTTGCTATGCACAAATTGGCTGCCATGTCTCCTCCATCACAACAGTGGCTACACTTCCAAAAATCAATCCATTGACCGGAAAGCGCTTTGCGATGTCCTGTGGTTGGGAAAGGCACTATATAAATGCAAGTCTTCCATTACCGCCACCCCCCCCACCATTTACAGTAGGGTTACAGGAACCCCCGAGATCAGCGGGTGCACTGGCTGTGAAACATGAGACATTGTCTGGGGGCTGGGGGTGTGGGACTGGGGGCTGCGGGTGGGGTGTGTTGGGGTATGGGGCTAGGAATGTGGGGGGTGTGTGGGGGTTTGGGGGCTGTGGGTGTGGGACTGGGGGTGTGTGGGGGTAAGGGGCTAGGGGTGTGGGGCTGGGGGTGTGGGACTGGGAGTGTGGGACTGGGGGTTTGGGGACTGTGGGTGTGGGACTGGGTGTGTGTGGGGGGTGTGTGGGACTGGGGGTGTGTGGGACTGTGGGTGTGGGGCTGGGGGTGTGTGGGACTGTGGGTGTGGGGCTGGGGGTGTGTGGGGGGTGTGTGGGACTGGGAGTGTGGGACTGGGGGTGTGTGGGACTGTGGGTGTGGGGCTGGGGGTGTGTGGGGGGTGTGTGGGACTGGGAGTGTGGGACTGGGGGTGTGTGGGACTGTGGGTGTGGGGCTGGGGGTGTGTGGGTGGTGTGTGGGACTGGGAGTGTGGGACTGGGCGGGGTGTGGGGGGTGTATGGGACTGGGAGTGTGGGACTGTGGGTGTGGGGCTGGGGGTGTGTGGGGGGTGTGTGGGACAGGGGATGTGGGACTGGGGGTATGGGGCTAGGGGTGTGGGACTGGGAGTGTGGGACTGGGCGGGGTGTGGGGGGTGTGTGGGACTGGGAGTGTGGGACTGTGGGTGTGGGGCTGGGGGTGTGTGGGGGGTGTGTGGGACAGGGGATGTGGGACTGGGGGTATGGGGCTAGGGGTGTGGGACTGGGAGTGTGGGACTGGGCGGGGTGTGGGGGGTGTGTGGGACTGGGAGTGTGGGACTGTGGGTGTGGGGCTGGGGGTGTGTGGGGGGTGTGTGGGACAGGGGATGTGGGACTGGGGGTATGGGGCTAGGGGTGTGGGACTGGGAGTGTGGGACTGGGGGTATGGGGCTAGGGGTGTGGGGAGTGTGTGGGACTGGGGGTGTGGGACTGGGAGTGTGGGACTGGGGGGGTGTGGGGCTGGGGGTGTGTGAGGGGTGTGTGGGACTGGGAGTGTGGGACTGTGGGTGTGGGTCTGGGGGTGTGTGGGGGGTGTGTGGGACTGGGGGTGTGGGGCTGGGGGTATGGGGCTAGGGGTGTGTGGGGCCGGGGACTGAGGGGGTGTGTGGGGCTGGGGGTGTGGGGCTGGGGGCGGGGTGTGTGGGGCTGGGGGTGTGGGGCTGGGGACTGAGGGGGTGTGTGGGGCTGGGGGTGTGTGGGGCTGGGGGTGTGGGGGGGTGTGTGGGGCTGGGGGTGTGGGGTGGGGACTGAGGGGGTGTGTGGGGGTTTGGGGGCTGTGTCTGGCCATGGTTATGGGCAGTGCTGATCACAGTCATCCAGAGAACAAAAACCCCGCACACACACACAGACACACACACACATGATGATGTTACAAGGGGCTGTTGTGCAATTTGATTTCATTAATGCGCCCTCATGTCTCCCACCGTCCACAGCTCCCTCTCCAAAATAAAGCAGCTTCTTCCAGCGCTGGAGGAGCCCCTCAGTAAGTCCTTAATGACAGGTTTCACCTAATCCCTTAACACCTTGTTTAATTAAACTTCACGGCCGAGCGCTGATTCGCTCCATATCTTGGCCCCAATTTCCGCAACTACCCCCCCCCCCCCCCCCGCTCCCTAACCTAACCTACCCCCTCCCTCCCTCCTCCCCCCCCAACTCCCCCTCCCACCTCCATTTACCAAGAGTAGGACTTCTCGGTAATCGGAACCGCGCAGAAACTCCTTCAGCAAAGACGTTCCTCCTAATGACTCTTGGGCTTGTTTGGATTTATTATTGGAGAATGTGCCCTGGCTGCTTGACTTCTATTCACTAATTTACACATTTGTTCATGCTAGACTGAACCACAAAGCTGCAATTCTCCCTCTCTGGCAGCATCCACACAAATGACCACATCACACCTGCAAACATTGTTCACCCGCTTTCCTGCCACTAGCACGGTTACATTTTAAGCCCTTGAAAGGCTTTTTGCTTATATATTTTGTCCTAATCCTCCAGGCTATAACCCCTCCCCACCCCCCCCTCCCCCCCCCCCCCCCCAACCCCAGCCCCCACAACCCCCAACTTTTGTCTCCTGGTTTCTGATTTTTATTCAGCTCCCCCTCTGGTCTGCAACACAGGGGATCTGACTATTGGCGGCTTCAAGCTGCTGGCGGGAGAATGTCCAAGGGGGACGGGAGCTGCCCACGACAGAGTCCGGAACCCCCCCACCACCCCCCAGGCCAGAGGACCAGGGATAGGTCAGCCTAAGTCAGCCAGCTTGATAAAGGGTGGGGTGGGGTGGGGTGTGGTGGGGGTGCTGCCGCCTCCTGGTGGTGGGTGCTGGCAACACCTGTTAAAATTGGGGCAGATTGTGACAGAGAGAGAGAGAGAGAGAGAGAATTCCCGGGGCCGGCCTCGAATCCGCTGCCGTTTATATAATCTGATAGCGTGCGGTGTGCTGACAAATGAATTGGACAAGAACAGAAGGGAGCATACCCACACTTGCCAGGAACGGAGCCAGGGAGGGCTCTGCACCAGGGAGGGGGGAGCATTTATTCTTGATACAATTTCATGTTGTGGGTGTCTCTGGTACATTATGTCAGTATAACACTGAGGGGTGTGCGTTATATCAGAGTGTTACAGTGAGGGGCGTGTGTTGTATCAGAGTGTTACAGTAAATGGTGTGTGTTATATCAGAGTGTTACAATGAGGGGTGTGTGTTATATCAGAGTGTTACACTGAGGTTGTGTGTTATACCAGTGTGATACAGTGAGGGGCGTGTGTTTTATCAGAGTGTTACAGTAAGGGGTGTGTGTTATATCAGAGTGTTACAGTGAGGGGTGTGTGTTATATCAGAGTGTTACAGTGAGGGGTGTGTGTCATATCGGAGTGTTACAGTGAGGGGAGTGCGCTGTATCAGAGTTTTACAGTGATGGATGTGTGTTATATCGGAGTGTTACAGTGAGGGATGTGTGTTATATCATTGTTACAGAGAGGGATCTGTGTAATATCAGAGCGTTACAGTGAGGGGCGTGTATTATATGAGAGTGTTACAGTGAGGGGTGTGTGTTAAATCAGAATGTTACAGTGAGGGGTGTGTGTTATATCAGAGTGTTACAGTGAGGTTGTGTGTTATATCAGAGCGTTGTAGTGAGGGGCGTGTGTTATATCAGAGTTTTACAGTGAGGGGTGTGTGTTATATCAGAGTGTTACAGTGAGGGGTGTGTGTTATATCAGAGTGTTACAGTGAGGGGTGTGTGTTATATCAGAGTGTTACAGTGAGGGGCGTGTATTATATCAGAGTGTTACAGTGAGGGATGTGTGTTATATCAGAGTGTTACAGTGAGGGGTGTGTGTTATATCAGAGTGTTACAGTGAGGGGTGTGTGTTATATCAGTGTTAAAGTGAGGGATGTGTGTTATATCAGAGTGTTATTGTGAGGGGCGTGTGTTATATCAGAGTGTTACAGTGAGGGGAGTGTGTTATATCAGAGTTTAACAGTGAGGGGCGTGTGTTATATTAGAGTGTTACAGTGAGGGGTGTTGTGTTGTATCAGAGTGTTACAGTGAGGGGTGTGTGTTACATCAGAGTGTTACAGTGAGGGGTATGTGTTATGTCAGAGTGTTACAGTGAGGGGTGTGTGTTATATCAGAGTGCTACAGTGAGGGGTGTGTGTTATGTCACAGTGTTATAGTGAGGGGTGTGTGTTTTATCAGAGAGTTACAGTGAGGGGTGTGTGGTATATCAGTGTTACAGTGAGGGATGTTTGTTATATCAGAATGTTATTGTGAGGGGCGTGTGTTATATCAGAGTGTTACAGTGAGGGGTGTGTGTTATATCAGAGTGTTACAATGAGGGATGAGTGTTATATCAGAGTGTTACAGTGAAGGGTGTGTGTTATATCAGAGTGCTACACTGAGCTGTGTGTTATATCAGTGTTACAGTGAGGGGTGTGTGTTATATCACAGTGTTACTGTGAGGGGTGTGTGCTGTATCAGAGTGTTACAGTGATGGATGTGTGTTATATCAGAGTGTTACTGTGAGGGGCGTGTGTTATATCAGAGTGTAACAGTGAGGGGTGTGTGTAATATCAGAATGTTATAGTGAGAGGTGTGTGTTATATCAGTGTTACAATGAGGGGTGTGTGTTATTTCAGAGTGTTACAGTGAGGGGTGTGTATTATATCAGCGTGTTACACAGAGGGGTGTGTGTTACATCTGGGTGTTACAGTGAGCAGTGTGTTTTATATCAGTGTGTTACTGTGAGGGGTGTGTGTTATATCAGCATGTTACAGTGAGGGATTCGTGTTATATCAGTGTTACATCAAGGGGTCTGAGTTATATCAGTGTTGCAGTCAGGGGTGTGTGTTATATCCGTGTTAGAGTGAGGGATGTGTGTTATATCAGAACGTTACAGTGAGGGGTGTGTGTTATATCAGAGTATTACAGTGACGGGTGTGTGTTAAATCAGAGTGTTACACTGAGGGATGTGTGTTATAAAAGTGTGTTACAGTGAGGGTGTGTGTTACATCAGAGCGTTACAGTGAAGGGCATGTGTTATATCCGAGTGTTACAGTGAGGGATGAGTGTTACATCAGAGTGTTGCAGTGAGGGGTGTGTGTTATATCCGTGTTAGAGTGAGGCATGTGTGTTATATCAGAGCGTTACAGTGAGTGGTGTGTGTCATATCAGAGTAATACACTGAGGGGTGTGTGTTAAATCAGAGTGTTACACTGAGGGATGTGTGTTATAAAAGAGTGTTACAGTGAGGGTGTGTGTTACATCAGAGCGTTACAGTGAAGGGCGTGTGTTATATCCGAGTGTTACCGTGAGGGCTGTGTATAATATCAGAGTGTTACAGTGAGCGGTGTGTGTTATATCAGTGTGTTACAGTGAGGGAAGTGTGTTATATCAGAATGTTACAGTGAGGGATGAGTGTTATATCAGTGTTCCATCAAGGGGTGTGCGTTATATCAGTGATACAGTGAGGTGCAAGTGTTATATCAGAGTGTTACAGTGAGGGATGAGTGTTATATCGGAATGTTACAGTGAGGGGTGTGTGTTATATCAGAGGGTTATAGTGAGGGGCGTCTGTGATATCAGAGTGTTACAGTGACGGGTGTGTGTTATATCAGAGTGTTACAGTGAGGGGTGTGTGTTATATCAGAGTGTTACAGTGATGGATGTGTGTTATATCACAGTGTTACAGTGAGGGGTGTGTGTTATATCAGAGTATTACAGAGAGGGGTGTGTGTCATATCAGAGCGTTACAATGATGGATGTGTGTTATACCAGAGCGTTACATTGAGTGGTGTGTGTTATATCAGATTATTACAGTGAGTGGTGTGTGTTATATCAGAGTATTACAGTGAGTGGTGTGTGTTATATCAGAGTGTTACAGTGACGTGTGTGAGTTATATCAGAATGTTACATGAGGAGCGTGTGTTATATTAGTGTTACAGTTAGGAGTGTGTGTTATGTCAGTGTTACAGTGAAGGGTGTGTATTATATCAGAGTTTTACAGTGAGGGATGTGTGTCATATCAGAGCATTACAATGATGGATGTGTGTTATATCAGAGTGTTACAGTGAGCGGTGTGTGTTTTTTAAGTGTGTTACAGTGTGGGAAGTGTGTTCTTTCAGAATGTTGCAATGAGGGATGAGTGTTATATCAGTGTTACATCAAGGGGTGTGCGTTATATCAGTGATACAGTGAGGGGCGTGTGTTATATCAGATTGTTACAGTGAGGGATGAGTGTTATATCAGAGTGTTACAGTGAGGGGTGTGTTTTATATCATTGTTACATTGAGGTATCTGTGTTATATCAGAGCGTTACAGTGAGGGGCGTGTGTTATATTAGAGTGTTACAGTGAGGGGTGTGTGTTATATCGGAATGTTACAGTGAGGGATGAGTATTTTCCCAGAGTGTTACAGTGAGGGGTGTGTTTTATATCATTGTTACATTGAGGGATCTGTGTTATATCAGAGAATTACAGTGAGGGGCGTGTGTTATATTAGAGTGTTACAGTGAGGGGTGTGTGTTATATCGGAATGTTACAGTGAGGGGTGTGTGTTATATCAATGTTACAGTAGGGGGTGTGTGTTATATCAGAGTGTTACAGTGAGGGGTGTGTGTTATATCAGTGTTACAGTGAGGGGCGTGTGTTATATCAGAGTGTTACAGTGAGGGGTGTGTGCTGTATCAGAGTGTTATAGTGAGGGATGTGTGTTATATCAGAGTGTTACTGTGAGGGGCGTGTGTTATATCAGAGTGTTACAGTGAGGGGAGTGTGTTATATCAGAGTGTTACAGTGAGGGGTGTGTGTTATATCAGAGTGTTACTGTGAGGGACGTCTGTAATATCAGAGTGTTACAGTGAGGGGCGTGTGTTACATCAGAGTGTTACAGTGAGGGGTATGTGTTATGTCAGAGTTTTACAGTGAGGGGTGTGTGTTATATCAGAGTGCTACAGTGAGGGGTGTGTGTTATGTCAGAGTGTTATAGTGTGGGGTGTGTGTTTTTAATCAGAGAGTTACAGTGAGGGGTGTGTGGTATATCAGTGTTACATTGAGGGATGTTTGTTATATCAGAATGTTATTGTGAGGGGCGTGTGTTATATCAGAGTGTTACAGTGAGGGATGAGTGTTATATCAGAGTGTTACAGTGAAGGGTGTGTGTTATATCAGAGTGCTACACTGAGCTGTGTGTTATATCAGTGTTACAGTGAGGGGTGTGTGTTATATCACAGTGTTACAGTGAGGGGTGTGTGCTGTATCAGAGTGTTACAGTGATGGATGTGTGTTATATCAGAGTGTTACTGTGAGGGGCGTGTGTTATATCAGAGTGTTACAGTGAGGGGTTTGTATAATATCAGAATGTTATAGTGAGGGGTGTGTGTTATATCAGTGTTACAATGAGGGGTGTGTGTTATTTCAGAGTGTTACAGTGAGGGGTGTGTATTATATCAGCGTGTTACACAGAGGGGTGTGTGTTACATCTGGGTGTTACAGTGAGCAGTGTGTTTTATAACAGTGTGTTAATGTGAGGGGTGTGTGTTATATCAGCGTGTTACAGTGAGGGATTCGTGTTATATCAGTGTTACATCAAGGGGTCTGAGTTATATCAGTGTTGCAGTCAGGGGTGTGTGTTATATCCGTGTTAGAGTGAGGGATGTGTGTTATATCAGAACGTTACAGTGAGGGGTGTGTGTTATATCAGAGTATTACAGTGACGGGTGTGTGTTAAATCAGAGTGTTACACTGAGGGATGTGTGTTATAAAAGTGTGTTACAGTGAGGGTGTGTGTTACATCAGAGCGTTACAGTGAAGGGCATGTGTTATATCCGAGTGTTACAGTGAGGGTTGAGTGTTACATCAGAGTGTTGCAGTGAGGGGTGTGTGTTATATCCGTGTTAGAGTGAGGGATGTGTGTTATATCAGAGCGTTACAGTGAGTGGTGTGTGTCATATCAGAGTAATACACTGAGGGGTGTGTGTTAAATCAGAGTGTTACACTGAGGGATGTGTGTTATAAAAGAGTGTTACAGTGAGGGTGTGTGTTACATCAGAGCGTTACAGTGAAGGGCGTGTGTTATATCCGAGTGTTACCGTGAGGGCTGTGTATAATATCAGGGTGTGTGTTATATCCGTGTTAGAGTGAGGCGTGTGTGTTATATCAGAGTGTTACAGTGAGGGATGAGTGTTATATCGGAATGTTACAGTGAGGGGTGTGTGTTATATCAGAGTGTTACAGTGAGGTTGTGTGTTATATCAGAGGGTTATAGTGAGGGGCGTCTGTTATATCAGAGTGTTACAGTGACGGGTGTGTGTTATATCAGAGTGTTACAGTGAGGGGTGTGTGTTATATCAGAGTGTTACAGTGATGGATGTGTGTTATATCACAGTGTTACAGTGAGAGGTGTGTGTTATATCAGAGTATTACAGAGAGGGGTGTGTGTCATATCAGAGCGTTACAATGATGGATGTGTGTTATACCAGAGTGTTACATTGAGTGGTGTGTGTTATATCAGAGTATTACAGTGAGTGGTGTGTGTTATATCAGAGTGTTACAGTGACGTGTGTGAGTTATATCAGAATGTTACATGAGGAGTGTGTGTTATATTAGTGTTACAGTTAGGAGTGTGTGTTATGTCAGTGTTACAGTGAAGGGTGTGTATTATATCAGAGTTTTACAGTGAGGGATGTGTGTCATATCAGAGCATTACAATGATGGATGTGTGTTATATCAGAGTGTTACAGTGAGCGGTGTGTGTTATATCAGTGTGTTACAGTGTGGGAAGTGTGTTCTTTCAGAATGTTGCAATGAAGGATGAGTGTTATATCAGTGTTACATCAAGGGGTGTGCGTTATATCAGTGATACAGTGAGGGGCGTGTGTTATATCAGATTGTTACAGTGAGGGATGAGTGTTATATCAGAGTGTTACAGTGAGGGGTGTGTTTTATATCATTGTTACATTGAGGGATCTGTGTTATATCAGAGCTTTACAGTGAGGGGCGTGTGTTATATTAGAGTGTTACAGTGAGGGGTGTGTGTTATATCGGAATGTTACAGTGAGGGATGAGTATTTTCCCAGAGTGTTACAGTGAGGGGTGTGTTTTATATCATTGTTACATTGAGGGATCTGTGTTATATCAGAGAATTACAGTGAGGGGCGTGTGTTATATTAGAGTGTTACAGTGAGGGGTGTGTGTTATATCAGTGTTACAGTGAGGGGCGTGTGTTATATCAGAGTGTTACAGTGAGGGGTGTGTGCTGTATCAGAGTGTTATAGTGAGGGATGTGTGTTATATCAGAATGTTACTGTGAGGGGCGTGTGTTATATCAGAGTGTTACAGTGAGGGGAGTGTGTTATATCAGAGTGTTACAGTGAGGGGTGTATGTTATATCAGAGTGTTACAGTGAGGGTGTGTGTTATATCAGAGTGTTACAGTGAGGGGCATGTGTTATATCAGAGTGTTACAGTAAGGGGTGTGTGTTATATCAGAGTTTTACAGTGAGGGGCGTGTGTTACATCAGAGTGTTACAGTGAGGGGTATGTGTTATGTCAGAGTGTTACAGTGAGGGATGTGTGTTATATCAGAGTGCTACAGTGAGGGGTGTGTGTTATGTCAGAGTGTTATAGTGAGGGGTGTGTGTTTTATCAGAGAGTTACAGTGAGGGGTGTGTGGTATATCAGTGTTACATTGAGGGATGTTTGTTATATCAGAATGTTTTTGTGAGGGGCGTGTGTTATATCAGAGTGTTACAGTGAGGGGTGTGTGTTATATCAGAGTGTTACAGTGAGGGATGAGTGTTATATCAGAGTGTTACAGTGAAGGGTGTGTGTTATATCAGAGTGCTACACTGAGCTGTGTGTTATATCAGTGTTACAGTGAGGGGTGTGTGTTATATCACAGTGTTACAGTGAGGGGTGTGTGCTGTATCAGAGTGTTACAGTGATGGATGTGTGTTATATCAGAGTGTTACTGTGAGGGGCGTGTGTTATATCAGAGTGTTACAGTGAGGGGTTTGTGTAATATCAGAATGTTATAGTGAGGGGTGTGTGTTATATCAGTGTTACAATGAGGGGTGTGTGTTATTTCAGAGTGTTACAGTGAGGGGTGTGTATTATATCAGCGTGTTACACAGAGGGGTGTGTGTTGCATCTGGGTGTTACAGTGAGCAGTGTGTTTTATATCAGTGTGTTAATGTGAGGGGTGTGTGTTATATCAGCGTGTTACAGTGAGGGATTCGTGTTATATCAGTGTTACATCAAGGGGTCTGAGTTATATCAGTGTTGCAGTCAGGGGTGTGTGTTATATCCGTGTTAGAGTGAGGGATGTGTGTTATATCAGAACGTTACAGTGAGGGGTGTGTGTTATATCAGAGTATTACAGTGACGGGTGTGTGTTAAATCAGAGTGTTACACTGAGGGATGTGTGTTATAAAAGTGTGTTACAGTGAGGGTGTGTGTTACATCAGAGCGTTACAGTGAAGGGCATGTGTTATATCCGAGTGTTACAGTGAGGGTTGGGTGTTACATCAGAGTGTTGCAGTGAGGGGTGTGTGTTATATCCGTGTTAGAGTGAGGGATGTGTGTTATATCAGAGCGTTACAGTGAGTGGTGTGTGTCATATCAGAGTAATACACTGAGGGGTGTGTGTTAAATCAGAGTGTTACACTGAGGGATGTGTGTTATAAAAGAGTGTTACAGTGAGGGTGTGTGTTACATCAGAGCGTTACAGTGAAGGGCGTGTGTTATATCCGAGTGTTACCGTGAGGGCTGTGTATAATATCAGAGTGTTACAGTGAGCGGTGTGTGTTATATCAGTGTGTTACAGTGAGGGAAGTGTGTTATATCAGAATGTTACAGTGAGGGATGAGTGTTATATCAGTGTTCCATCAAGGGGTGTGCGTTATATCAGTGATACAGTGAGGTGCAAGTGTTATATCAGAGTGTTACAGTGAGGGATGAGTGTTATATCGGAATGTTACAGTGAGGGGTGTGTGTTATATCAGAGTGTTACAGTGAGGTTGTGTGTTATATCAGAGGGTTATAGTGAGGGGCGTCTGTTATATCAGAGTGTTACAGTGACGGGTGTGTGTTATATCAGAGTGTTACAGTGAGGGGTGTGTGTTATATCAGAGTGTTACAGTGATGGATGTGTGTTATATCACAGTGTTACAATGAGGGGTGTGTGTTATATCAGAGTATTACAGAGAGGGGTGTGTGTCATATCAGAGCGTTACAATGATGGATGTGTGTTATACCAGAGTGTTACATTGAGTGGTGTGTGTTATATCAGAGTATTACAGTGAGTGGTGTGTGTTATATCAGAGTGTTACAGTGACGTGTGTGAGTTATATCAGAATGTTACATGAGGAGTGTGTGTTATATTAGTGTTACAGTTAGGAGTGTGTGTTATGTCAGTGTTACAGTGAAGGGTGTGTGTTATATCAGAGTTTTACAGTGAGGGATGTGTGTCATATCAGAGCATTACAATGATGGATGTGTGTTATATCAGAGTGTTACAGTGAGCGGTGTGTGTTTTTTAAGTGTGTTACAGTGTGGGAAGTGTGTTCTTTCAGAATGTTGCAATGAGGGATGAGTGTTATATCAGTGTTACATCAAGGGGTGTGCGTTATATCAGTGATACAGTGAGGGGCGTGTGTTATATCAGATTGTTACAGTGAGGGATGAGTGTTATATCAGAGTGTTACAGTGAGGGGTGTGTTTTATATCATTGTTACATTGAGGGATCTGTGTTATATCAGAGCGTTACAGTGAGGGGCGTGTGTTATATTAGAGTGTTACAGTGAGGGGTGTGTGTTATATCGGAATGTTACAGTGAGGGATGAGTATTTTCCCAGAGTGTTACAGTGAGGGGTGTGTTTTATATCATTGTTACATTGAGGGATCTGTGTTATATCAGAGAATTACAGTGAGGGGCGTGTGTTATATTAGAGTGTTACAGTGAGGGGTGTGTGTTATATCGGAATGTTACAGTGAGGGGTGTGTGTTATATCAGAGTGTTACAGTGAGGGGTGTGAGTTACATCAGAGTGTTACTGTGAGGGGTGTGTGTTATATCAGAGTATTACAGTGAGGGGTGTGTGTCATATCAGAGCGTTACAATGATGGATGTGTGTTATATCAGAGTGTTACATTGAGTGGTGTGTGTTATATCAGAGTATTACAGTGAGTGATGTGTGTTATATCAGAGTGTTACAGTGAGGTGTGTGAGTCATATCAGACTGTTACGGTGAGGGGTGTGTGTTATATCGGAGTGTTACAGTGAAGGTTGTGAGTTATCTCAGAGTGTTACATGAGGAGTGTGGGTTATATTAGTGTTACAGTTAGGGGTGTGTGTTATGTCAGTGTTACAGTGAGGGATATGTGTTATATTCGAGTTTTACAGTGAGGGGTGTGTATTATATCAGTGTGTTACAGTGAAGGGTGTGTGTTATATCAGAGTGTTGCACTGAGAGGTGTGTGTTATATTAGAGTGTTACAGTGAGGGGTGAGTGTTATATCAGTGTGTTACAGTGATGTTTCTGTGTTATATCAGAGTGTTACATTGTGGGGTGAGTGTCATATCAGAGTGTTACAGTGACGGCTGTGTGTTATATCAGTGTGTTACACTGAGGGTGTGTGTTATATCAGAGTGTTACGGTGAGGGGTGTGTGTTATTGCACTGTTACAGTGAGTGTGGTGAGTTATATCAGGGTTACAGTGAGGGGTGTGTGTTATATCAGAGTCTTGCAGTGAGGGGTGTTTGTTATTTCAGAGTGTTTCATTGAAGGGTGTGGGTTATATCAGTGATACTGTGAGGGGTGTGTGTTATGTCAGAGTTACAGAGTGGGGTGTGTGTTATATCAGAGTGTTACAGTGACGGGTGAGTGTTATATCAGTGTGTTACAGTGAAGGGCATGTGTTATATCAGAGTGTTACAGTGTGGGGTGAGTGTTATATCAGACTGTTACAGTGAGTGGTGTTTGTTATATCAATGTCTTACAGTGAGGGCTGTGTGTTATATCAGAGTGTTACACTGAGTGGTATGTGTTATATCAGAGTGTTACAGTGAGGGTTGTGATTTATATCAGATTATTACGGTGAGGGGTGTGTGTTATTTCACTGTTACAGTGAGTGTGATGATTTATATCAGGGTTGCAGTGTGAGGTGTGTGTTATATCCAGTGTTGCAGTGAGGGGTGTGAGTTATTTCAGAGTGTTACAGTGAAAAGTGTGGGTTATATCAGTGATACAGTGAGGGGTGTATGTTATGTCAGTGTTACAGTGTGGGGCGTGTGTTACATCAGATTGTTACAGTGAGGGGTCTGTGTGTTATATCAGAGTGTTACAGAGAGGGGTGTGTGTTATATCAGAGTGTTACAGTGAGGGGTGTGTGTTTCATCAGAGTGTTACAGTGATGGATGTGTGTTATATCACAGTGTTACAGTGAGGGGTGTGTGTTATATCAGAGTATTACAGAGAGGGGTGTGTGCCATATCAGAGCGTTACAATGATGGTTGTGTGTTATACCAGAGTGTTACATTGAGTGGTGTGTGTTATGTCAGAGTGTTACAGAGAGGGGCGTTTGTTATATCAGAGTGTTACAGTGAAGGGTGTGTGCTGTATCAGAGTGTTACAGTGACGGATGAGTGTTATATCAGAGTGTGCAGTGAGGGGTGTGTGTTATATCAATGTTAGATTGAGGGATGTGTGTTATATCAGAGTATTACATTGAGGCGTGTGTGTTAAATCAGAGTGTTACAGTGAGGGTGTGTGTTACATCAGAGCGTTACAGTGAAGGGCGTGTGTTATATCAGAGTGTTACAGTGAGTGCTGTGTATAATATCAGAGTGTTACACTGAAGGGTGTGTGTTATATCTGGGTGTTACAGTGAGCGGTGTGTGTTATATCAGTGTGTTACAGTGAGGGAAGTGTGTTATATCAGAATGTTACAGTGAGGGGTGTGTGTTATATCAGTGTTCCATCAAGGGGTGTGCGTTATATCAGTGATACAGTGAGGTGCGAGTGTTATATCAGAGTGTTACAGTGATGGATGTGTGTTATATCACAGTGTTACAGTGAGGGGTGTGTGTTATATCAGAGTGTTACAGTGATGGATGTGTGTTATATCAGAGGGTTATAGTGAGGGGCGTGTGTTATATCAGAGTGTTACAGTGAGGGGTGTGTGTTATATCAGAGTGTTACAGTGATGGATGTGTGTTATATCACAGTGTTACAGTGAGGGGTGTGTGTTATATCAGAGTATTACAGAGAGGGGTGTGTGCCATATCAGAGCGTTACAATGATGGTTGTGTGTTATACCAGAGTGTTACATTGAGTGGTGTGTGTTATGTCAGTGTTACAGTGAAGAGTGTGTGTTATATCAGAGTTTTACAGTGAGGGATGTGTGTCATATCAGAGCGTTACAATGATGGATGTGTGTTATATCAGAGTGTTACAGTGAGTGGTGTGTGTTATATCAGAGTATTACAATGAGGGGTGTGTGTTATATCAGAGTGTTACAGTGACGTGTGTGAGTTATATCAGAGTGTTACATGAGGAGTGTGGGTTTTATTAGTGTTACAGTTAGGGGTGTGTGTTATGTCAGTGTTAGAGTTGAGAGGTGTGTGTTATATCAGAGTTTTACAGTGAGGGGTGTGTATTATCTCAGTGTGTTACAGTGAAGGGAGTGTGCTATATCAGTGTATTGCACTGAGGGGTGTGTGTTATATCAGAGTGTTACAGTGAGGGTGTGTGTTATATCAGAATGTTACAGTGAGGAGTGTGGGTTATATCTGAGTGTTACAGTGAGGGTGTGTGTTATATCAGAGTGTTACGGTGAGGGGTGTGTGTTATTTCACTGTTACAGTGAGTGTGGTGAGTTATATCAGTGTTACAGTGAGGGGTGTGTGTTATATCAGTGTCTTGCAGTCAGGGGTGTGAGTTATTTCAGAGTGTTACAGTGAAGGGCGTGTGTTATATCAGTGATACAGTGAGGGGTGTGTGTTATGTCAGTGTTACAGTGTGGGGAGTGTGTTATATCAGAGTGTTACAGTAAGCGGTGAGTGTTATATCAGTGTGATACAGAGAGGGGCATGTGTTTTATCAGAGTGTTACAATGTGGGGTGAGTGTTATATCAATGTCTTACAGTGAGGGCTGTGTGTTATATCATAGTGTTACACTGAGTGGTAGGTGTTATATCAGAGTGTTACAGTGAGGGTTGTGAGTTATATGAGAGTATTACGGTGAGGGGTGTGTGTTATTTCACTGTTACAGTGAGTGTGGTGCGTTATATCAGGGTTACAGTGAGGGGTGTGTGTTATATCAGAGTGTTGCAGTGAGGGGTGTGAGTTATTTCAGAGTGTTACAGTGAAAGGTGTGGGTTATATCAGTGATACAGTGAGGGGTGTGTGTTATGTCAGTGTTACAGTGTGGGGTGTGTGTTATATCAGAGTGTTACAGTGAGGGGTGTGTGCTATATCAGTGTAACTGTGAGGGGTATGTGCTATATCAGAGTGTTAGAGTGAGGGGTCTGTGTGTTATATCACAGTGTTTCAGTGAGGGGTGAGTGTTATATCAGAGTGTTACAGTGAGGTGTGTGTGTTATATCAATGTTACAGTGAGGGGTGTGTGTTATATCAGAGTGTTACAATGAGAGTTGTGTGTTATATCAGAGTGTTACAGTGAACAGTGTGTAATATCTGCGTGTTACGGTGAGCGATGTGTGTTATATCAGAGTGTTACAATGAATGCTGTGTGTTATATCAGACATTTACAGTGAGGGATCAGTGTTATATCAGTGTTACATCAAGGGGTGTGCGTTATGTCAGTGTTGCAGTGAGGGGCATGTATTATATCAAAGTGTTACAGTGAGGGGTGACTGTTATATCAGAGTGTTCAATGAGGGCTGTGTGTTATATCGGAATGTTACAGTGAGGGGTGTGTGTTATATCAGAGTGTTACAGTGAGGTTGTGTGTTATGTCACAGTGTTATAGTGAGGGGTGTGTGTTATATCAGAGTATTACAGAGAGGGGTGTGTGTCATATCAGAGCGTTACAATGATGGATGTGTGTTATACCAGAGTGTTACATTGAGTGGTGTGTGTTATATCAGAGTATTACAGTGAGTGGTGTGTGTTATATCAATGTCTTACAGTGAGGGCTGTGTGTTATATCATAGTGTTACACTGAGTGGTAGGTGTTATATCAGAGTGTTGCAGTGAGGGTTGTGAGTTATATGAGAGTATTATGGTGAGGGGTGTATGTTATATCAGAGTATTACGGTGAGGGATGTGCGTTATTTCACTGTTACAGTGAGTGTGGTGCGTTATATCAGGGTTACAGTGAGGGGTGTGTGTTATATCAGAGTGTTACAATGAGAGTTGTGTGTTATATCAGAGTGTTACTGTGAACAGTGTGTAATATCTGGGTGTTACGGTGAGCGATGTGTGTTATATCAGAGTGTTACAATGAGGGCTGTGTGTTATATCAGACGTTTACAGTGAGGGATCAGTGTTATATCAGTGTTACATCAAGGGGTGTGTGTTATATCAGTGTTACAGTGAGGGGCGTGTATTATATCAAACTGTTACAGTGAGGGGTGACTGTTATATCAGAGTGTTCAATGAGGGGTGTGTGTTATATCAGAGTGTTACAGTGAAGGGTGTGTGTTATATCTGGGTGTTACAGTGAGGTGTGTGTGTTATATCAGAGTGTTACAGTGAGGTGTGTGAGTTTTTTCAGACTGTTACAATGAGGGGTGTGTGTTATATCAGAGGGTAACAGTGAGGGGTATGTGTTATATGAGAGTGTTACAGTGATGGATGTGTGTTATATCAGAGTGTTGCAGTGATGGATCTGTGTTATATCAGTGTGTTACAGTGAGAGGTGTGTGTTATATCTGTGTGTTACAGTGAGGGGTCTGTGTTATATCAGAGTGTTACAGTGAGGGTTGTGTGTTTTATCTGGATGCTACAGTGAGGTGTGTGTGTTATATCAGTGTTACAGTGAGTTGTGAGAGTTGTATCAGAGTGTTGCAGTGATGGATGTGTGTTATATAAGAGTGTTACGGTGAGCGATGTGTGTTATATCAGAGTGTTACAATGAGGGCTGTGTTTTATATCAGACGTTTACAGTGAGGGATCAGTGTTATATCAGTGTTACATCAAGGGGTGTGCGTTATGTCAGTGTTACAGTGTGGGGCATGTATTATATCAAAGTGTTACAGTGAGGGGTGACTGTTATATCAGAGTGTTCAATGAGGGCTGTGTGTTATATCGGAATGTTACAGTGAGGGGTGTGTGTTATATCAGAGTGCTACAGTGAGGTTGTGTGTTATATCACAGTGTTATAGTGAGGGGTGTGTGTTATATCAGAGTATTACAGAGAGGGGTGTGTGTCATATCAGAGCGTTACAATGATGGATGTGTGTTATACCAGAGTGTTACATTGAGGGGTGTGTGTTTTATCTGGATGCTACAGTGAGGTGTGTGTGTTATATCAGTGTTACAGTGAGTTGTGAGAGTTGTATCAGAGTGTTGCAGTGATGGATGTGTGTTATATAAGAGTGTTACAGTGAGTGGTGTGTGTCATATCAGTGCGTTACAATGATGGAGGTGTGTAATATCAGAGTGTTACAGTGACTTGTGCGAGTTATATCAGAGTGTTACATGAGAAGTGTGGGTTATATTAGTGTTACAGTTAGGGGTGTGTGTTATGTCAGTGTTAGAGTGAGGGGTGTGTGTTATATCAGAGTTTTACAGTGAGGGGTGTGTATTACATCAGTGTGTTACAGTGAAGGCTGTGTGCTATATCAGAGTATTGCGCTGAGGGGTGTGTGTTATATTAGAATGTTGCAGTGAGGGTTGAGTGTTATATCAGAGTATTACAATGAGGGGTGTGTGTTATATCAGAGTGTTACAGTGAGGGGTGTGTGTTATATCAGAGTGTTAAGTGAGGGGTGTGTATTATATCAGTGTGTTACAGTGAAGTGTGTGTGTTATATCAGAGTGTTACACTGAGGGGTATGTGTTATATTAGAGTGTTACAGTGAGGGGTGAGTGTTATATCAGAGTGTTACAGTGAGGGGTGAGTGTTATATCAGTGTGTTACAGTGAGGGCTGTGTGTTATATCAGAATGTTACAGTGAGTGCTGTGTGTTATATCAGAGCGTTACAGTGAACGGTTTGTGTTATATCTGGGTGTTACAGTAAGGGGTGTGTGTTATATCAGAGTGTTACAGTGAACGGTTTGTGTTATATCTGGGTGTTACAGTGAGGGGCGTGTGTTATATCAGAGTGTTACAGTGAGGGTGTATGTTATATCAGAGTGTTTCGGTGAGGGGTCTGTGTTATTTCACTGTTACAGTGAGTGTGGTGAGTTATATCGGGGTTACAGTGAGGGGTGTGTGTTATATCAGAGTCTTGCAGTCAGGGGTGTGAGTTATTTGAGTGTTACAGTGAAGGACGTGAGTTATATCAGTGATACAGTGAGGGGTGTGTGTTATGTCAGTGTTACAGTGTGGGGAGTGTGTTATATCAGAGTGTTACAGTGAGCGGTGAGTGTTATATCAGTGTGATACAGTGAGGGGCGTGTGTTTTATCAGAGTGTTACAGTGAGGGGTGAGTGTTATTTCAATGTCTTACAGTGAGGGCTCTGTGTTATATCATAGTGTTACACTGAGTGGTATGTGTTATATCAGAGTGTTAGAGTGAGGGTTGTTAGTTGTATCAGAGTATTATGGTGAGGGGTGTGTGTTATTTCACTGTTACAGTCAGTGTGGTGCGTTATATCAGGGTTACAGTGAGGGGTGTGTGTTATATCAGAGTGTTACAGTGAGGGGTGTGTGTTATATCAGAGTGTTACAGTGAGGGGTGTGTGTTATATCAGAGTGTTATAGTGAGGGGTGTGTGCTATATTAGTGTAACTGTGAGGGTGTGTGCTATATCAGAGTGTTAGAGTGAGGGGTCTGTATGTTATATCAGTGTTTCAGTGAGGGGTGAGTGTTATATCAGAGTGTTACAGTGAGGGGTGTGTGTTATATCAATGTTACAGTGAGGGGTGTGTGTTATATCACAGTGTTACAGTGAGGGGTGTGTGTTGTATCAGAGTGTTACAGTGAACAGCTTGTGTTATAGCTGGGTGTTACAGTGATGGGTGTGTGTTATATCAGAGCGTTACAATGAGAGTTGTGTGTTATATCAGAGTGTTACAGTGAACAGTGTGTAATATCTGGGTGTTACGGTGAGCGATGTGTGTTATATCAGTGTGTTACAGTGAGGGGTGTGTTATATCAGAGTGTTACACTGAGGGGTGTGTGTTATATCAGAGTGTTAAAGTGAGGTGTGTGTGTTTTAGCAGAGTGTTATAGTGAGGGGTGTGCGTTATATCGGAGTGTTACAGTGTGGGTTTTGAGTTATATCAGAGTATTACGGTGAGGGGTGTGTGTTATTTCACTGTTACAGTGAGTGTGGTGAGTTATATCTGGGTTACAGTGAGGGGAACGTGTTATATCAGAGTGTTAAAGTGAGAGTTGTATGTTATACCAGAGTGTTACAGTGAGGGGCGTGTGTTATATCACAGTGTTACAGTGATGGGTGAGTGTTATATCAGACTGTTACAGTGAGGGGTGTGTGTTATATCAGTGTTACAGTGAGGAATGTGTGTTATATCAGAGTGTTACAGTGTGGGGTGAGAGTTATATCAGAGAGTTACCGTGAGGGCTGTGTGTTATATCAGTGTTACAGTGAGGGGTGTGTATTATATCAGAGTGTTATAGTGAGGGGTGTGTGTTATATCAGTGTTACTGTGAGGGGTGTGTGTTATATCAGAGTGTTACAGTGAGGCGTGTGTGGTATATCAGAGTGTTTCAGTGAACGGTTTGTGTTATATCTGGGTGTTACAGTGAGGGGTGTGTGTTATATCAGAGTGTTACAATGAGAGTTGTGTGTTATATCAGAGTGTTACAGTGAACAGCGTGTAATATCTGTGTGTTACGGTGAGCGATGTGTGTTATATCAGAGTGTTAGAATGAGGGATGTCTTATATCAGATGGTTGCAGTGAGGGGTGTGAGTTATATTAGTATTACAGTGATGGGCGTGCATTATATCAAAGTGTTACAGTGAGGGGTGACTGTTATATCAGAGTGTTCAATGAGGGCTGTGTGTTATATCAGAGTGTTACAGTGAGGGGTGTGAGGTTTTTCAGAGTGTTACAATGAGGGGTGTGTGTTATATCAGAGGGTAACTTTGAGGCGTATTTGTTATATGAGAGTGTTACAGTGATGGATGTGTCTTATATCAGTGTGTTACAGGGAGGTGTGTGTGTTACATCTGGGTGTTACGGTGAGGGGTGTGTGTTGTATCAGAGTGTTGCAGTGAGCGGTTTGTTTATATCAAAGTGTTACAGTGAGGTGTGTCTGTTATATTTGGATGCTACAGTGAGTTGTGTGTGTTATATCAGTGTTACAATGAGTTGTGTGAGTTATATCAGAGTGTTACAGTGATGGATGTATGTTATATAAGAGTGATACAGTGAGGGGTGTGAGTTACATCAGAGTGTTACAGTGAGGGGGGTGTGTTTTATCAGAGTGTTACAGTGAGGGGTGTGTGTCATATCAGAGCGTTACAATGATGGAGGTGTGTTATATCAGTGTTACAGTGAGGGTTGTGAGTTATATCAGAGTGTTACATGAGGAGTGTGGGTTATATTAGTGTTACAGTTAGGGGTGTGTGTTATGTCAGTTTTACAGTGAAGGGTGTTTGTTATATCAGAGTGTTACAGCGAGAGGTGTCTATTATGTCAGTGTGTTACAGTGAAGGGTGTGTGTTATATCAGAGTGTTACACTGAGGGGTGTGTGTTATATTAGAGTGTTACAGTGAAGGGTGAGTGTTATATCAGTGTGTTACAGTGAGGGCTGTGTGTTATATCAGACTGTTACAGTGAGAGGTGAGTGTTACATCAGTGTGTTACAGTGAGGGCAGTGTGTTCTATCAGAGTGTTACAGTGAGGGGTGTGAGTTATATCAGAGTGTTACAGTGAGGGTTCTGTGTTATATCAGAGTATTACGATGAGGGGTGTGTTTCATTTCACTGTTAAAGTGAGTGTGGTGAGTTATATCAGGGTTACAGTGAGGAATGCGTGTTATATCAGAGTTTTTGAGTGTGGGGTGAGAGTTATATCAGTGTTACAGTGAGGGCTGTGTGTTATATCCGTGTTTCAGTGAGGGGAGTGTGTTATATCAGAGTGTTACAGTGAGGGGTGTGTGTTATATCAGTGTTACAGTGAGGGGTGTGTGTTATATCAGAGTGTTACAATGTGGGGTGTGCGTTATCTCAGAGTGTTACAGTGAACGGTCTGTGTTATAGCTGGGTGTTACAGTGAGCGGTGTGTTTTATATCAGAATGTTACAGTGAGGGGTGTGTATTATATCAGAGTGTTACACAGACGGGTGTGTGTTACATCTGGGTGTTACAGTGAGCGGTGTGTGTTATATCAGTGTGTTACAGTGAGGGGTGTGTGTTATATCAGAGTGTTACAGTGAGGGATTAGTGTTAGATCAGTGTTACATCAAGGGGTGTGAGTTATATCAGTGTTACAGTGAGGGGTGTGTGTTATATCAGAGTGTTACAGTGAGGGATGTGTGTTATATCAGAGTGTTACACTGAGGGGTGTGTGTTATATTAGAGTGTTACAGTGAGGGGTGAGTGTTATATCAATGTGTTACAGTGAGGGCTGTGTGTTATATCAGAGTGTTACAGTGAGGGGTGAGTGTTATATCAGTGTTACAGTGTGGGCTGTGTGTTATATCAGAGTGTTACAGTGAGAGTTGCGTGTTATATCAGAGTGTTGCAGTGAGGGGCGTGTGTTATATCAGAGTGTTACAGTGAGGGGTGAGTGTTATATCAGACTGTTACATTGAGGGGTGTGTGTTATATCAGTGTTACAGTGAGGGGTGTGTTTTATATCAGTGTTACAGTGAGGGCTGTGTGTTATATCAGTGTTACAGTGAGGGGTGTGTGTTATATCAGAGTGTTATAGTGAAGGGTGTGTGTTATATCAGTATTACTGTGAGGGGTGTGTGTTATATCAGAGTGTTACAGTGAGGGGCGAGTGTTATATCAGGTTGTTACAGTGAGGGGCGTTTGTTATATCAGAGTGTTACAGTGAGGGGTGAGAATTATATCACAGTGTTACGGTCAGGGCTGTGTGTTATATCAGAGTGTTACAGTGAACGGTTTGTGTTATATCTGGGTGTTACAATGAGGGGTGTGTGTTATATCAGAGTGTTAAAGTGAGGGGTGTGTGTTATATCAGAGTGTTACAGTGAGGGGTGTGTGTTATATCAGAGTGTTACAGTGAACGGTTTGTGTTATATCTGGGTGTAACAGTGAGGGGCGTGGGTTATATCAGAGTGTTACAGTGAGAGGTGTGAGTTATATCACAATGTTACAGTGAGGGGTGTGTGTTATATCAGAGTGTTACAGTGAACGGTTTCTGTTATATCTGGGTGTTACAGTGAGGGGCGTGTGTTATATCAAAGTGTTACAGTGAGGGGTGACTGTTATACCAGAGTGTTCAATGAGGGGTGTGTGTTATATCAGAGTGTTACAGTGAATGGTGTGTGTTATATGGGAGTGTTACAGTGATGGATGTGTGTTATATCAGAGTGTTACTGTGAAGGGTGTGTGTTATATCTGGGTGTTACAGTGAGGTGTGTGTATTATATCAGAGTGTTACAGTGAGGGGTGTGTGTTTTTTCAGAGTGTTACAATGAGGGGTGTGTGTTATATCAGAGGGTAACGGTGAGGGGTATGTGTTATATGAGAGTGTTACAGTGATGGATGTGTGTTATATCAGTGTGTTACAGTGAGGTGTGTGTGTTATATCTGGGTGTTACAGTGAGGGGTGTGTGTTGTATCAGAGTATTACAGTGAGGGGTGTGTGTTATATCACAGTGTTACAGTGAGGGGTGTGTGTTTTATCAGTGTTACAGTGAGGAATGTGTGTTATATCAGAGTGTTACAGTGTGGGGTGAGAGTTATATCAGTGTTACATTGAGGGCTGTGTGTTATATCAGTGTTACAGTGAGGGGAGTGTGTTATATCAGAGTGTTACAGTTAGGGCTGTGTCTTATATCAGTGTTACAGAGAGGGGTGTGTGTTATATCAGAGTGTTACAGTGAGGGATGTGTGTTATATGAGAGTGTTACAGTGAACAGTGTGTGTTACATCTGGGTGTTACAGTGAGCAGTGTGTGTTATATCAGTGTGTTAGAGTGAGGGGTGTGTGATATATCAGTGTGTTACAGTGAGGGATTAGTGTTATATCCGTGTTACATCAAAAGGTGTGAGTTACATCAGTGTTACAGTGAGGGGCGTGTGTTATATCAGAGTGTTACTGTGAGGAATGAGTGTTATATCAGGGTGTTACACTGATGGATGTGTGTTATATTGCAGTGTTACAGTGAAGGTAGAGTGTTATATCAGAGTGTTACAGTGAGGGGTGAGTATTATGTCAGTGTGTTACAGTGAGGGCTGTGTGTTATATCAGAGTGTTACAGTGAGGGCTGTGTGTTATATCAGAGTGTTACTGTGAGGGCTGTGTGTTATATCAGAGTATTACGGTGAGGAGTGTGTGTTTTTTCACTGTTACAGTGTGTGTGGTGAGTTATATCAGGGTTACAGTGAGGGCTGTGTGTTATATCAGAGTGTTAAAGTGAGGGGTGAGTGTTATATCAGTGTGTTACAGTGTGGGCAGAGTGTTATATCAGAGTGTTACAGTGAGAGTTGTGTGTAATATCAGAGTGTTACATCAGAGTGTTACTGTGAGGTGTGTGTGTTATATCAGAGTGGTACAGTGTGGGGTGTGTGTTAAATTGCGGTGTTACAGTGAGGGGTGAGTGTTATATTAGACTGTTACATTGAGGGTTGTGTGCTTTATCAGTGTTACAATGAGGGCTGTGTGTTATATCAGTGTTTCAGGGAGGTGTGTGTGTTATATCATAGTGATACAGTGTGGGATGAGAGTTATATCCATGTTACAGTGAGGGCTGTGTGTTATATCAGTGTTTCCGTGAAGGGTGTGTGTTATATCAGTTTTACAGTGAGGGATGTGTTTTATCAGAGTGTTACAGTGAACTGTTTGTGTTATATCTGGGTGTTACAGTGAGGGGTGTGTGTTATATCAGAGTGTTACAATGAGAGTTGTGTGTTATATCAGAGTCTTTCAGTCAACGGTTTGTTTTATATCTGGGTGTTACAGTGAGGGGTGTGTGTTATGTCAGAGTGTTACAGTGAACGGTTTGTGTTATATCTGTGTGTTACAGTGAGGGGTCTGTGTTATATCAGAGTGTTACAATGAGAGTTGTGTGTTATATCAGAGTGTTATAGTGAACGGTTCGTGTTATATCAGAGTGTTACAGTGAGGGATTTGTGTTATATCAGAGTGTTACACTGAGGGGTGTGTGTTATATCAGAGTGTTAAAGTGAGGGGTGTGTGTTTTATCAGAGTGTTATAGTGAGGGGTGTGAGTTATATCAGAGTGTTATAGTGAGGGATTAGTGTTATATCAGTGTTACATCAAAAGGTGTGAGTTATATCAATGTTACAGTGAGGTGTGTGTGTTGTATCAGAGTGTTACAGTGAGGAATGAGCGTTATATCAGAGTGTTACACTGAGGGATGTGTGTTAATTTGCAGTGTTACAGTGAAGGGTGAGTGTTATATCAGAGTGTTACAGTGAGGGCTGAGTGTTATAGCAGTGTGTTACAGTTAGGGCTGTGTGTTATATCAGAGTGTTACAGTGAGGGCTTTGTGTTATATCAGAGTGTTACAGTGAGGGGTGAGTGTTATATCAGAGTGTTACTGTGAGAGCTGTGTGTTATATCAGAGTATTACGGTGAGGGGTGTGTGTTATTTCACTGTTACAGTGAGTGTGGTGTGTTATATCAGGGTTACAGTGAGGGGTGTGTGTAATATCAGAGTGTTACAGTGAGGGGTGAGTGTTATATCAGTGTGTTACAGTGAGGGCTCTGTGTTATTTCAGAGTGTTACACTGAGGGGTTTGCGTTATATGAGAGTGTTAAAGTGAGGGGTGTGTGTTTTATCAGAGTGTTATAGTGAGGGGTGTGAGTTATGTCAGAGTGTTACAGTGAGGGGTGCCTGTTATTTCACTGTTACAGTGAGTGTGGTGTGTGATATCTTGGTTACAGTGAGGGGTGTATGTTATATCACAGTGTTACAGTGAGGGGTGAGTGTTATATCAGACTTTTACAGTGAGGGGTGTGTGTTTTATCAGTGTTACAGTGAGGGATGTGTGTTATATCAGAGCGTTACAGTGTGGGTTAAGAGTTATATCAGTGTTACAGTGAGGGATGTGTGTTATATCAGTGTTACAGTGAGGTGTGTGAGTTATATCAGAATGTTACAGTGAGGGGTGTTTGTTATATGAGAGTGTTACAGTGAACAGTGTGGGTTGCATCTGGTTGTTAAAGTGAGCGGTGTGTGTTATATCAGTGTGTTACAGTGAGGGGTGTGTGGTTTATCAGAATGTTACAGTGAGGGATTAGTGTTATATCAGTGTTACATCAAAAGGTGTGAGTTATATCAGTGTTACAGTGAGGGGCGTGTGTTATATCAGAGTGTTACAGTGAGGAATGAGTGTTATATCAGAGTGTTACACTGAGTGATGTGTGTTATATTGCAGTGTTACAGTGAAGGGTGAGTGTTATATTAGAGTGTTACAGTGAGGGGTGAGTGTTATATCAGAATGTTACAGTGAGGGCTTTGTGTTATATCAGAGTGTTACAGTGAGGGGTGAGTGTTATATCAGAGTGTTACTGTGAGGGCTGTGTGTTATATCAGAGTATTACGGTGAGGGGTGTGTGTTATTTCACTGTTACAGTGAGTGTGTTGAGTTATATCAGGGTTACAGTGAGGGGTGTGTGTTATATCAGAGTGGTACAGTGAGGAGTGTGTGTTAAATCACAGTGTTACAGTGAGTGCTGAGTGTTATATTAGACTGTTACATTGAGGGGTGCGTGTTTTATCAGTTTTACAGTGAGGGGTGTGTGTTATATTAGTGTTACAGTGAGGAATGTGTTTTATATCAGAGTGATACAGTGTGGGATGAGAGTTATTTCCGTGTTACAGTGAGGGCTTTGTGTTACATCAGTGTTTCAGTGAGGGATGTGTGTTATATCAGAGTGTTATAGTGAAAGGTGTGTGTTATATCAGTATTACTGTGAGGGATGTGTGTTTTATCAGAGTGTTACAGTGAACGCTTTGTGTTATATCTGGGTGTTACCGTGAGGGGTGTGTTATATATCAGAGTGTTACAGTGAGGGGTGTGTGTTATATCAGAGCGTTACAGTGAACGGTTTGTGTTATATCTGGGTGTTACAGTGAGGGGTGTGTGTTATATCAGAGTGTTACAGTGAACGGTTTGTGTTATAACTGGGTGTTACAGTGAGGGGTGCGTGTTAATTCAGAGTGTTACAATGAGAGTTGTGTGTTATATCAGAGTCTTACAGTTCACTGTTTGTGTTATATCAGAGTGTTACAATGAGAGTTGTGTGTTATATCAGAGTCTTACAGTCAACGGTTTGTTTTATATCTGGGTGTTACAGTGAGGGGTGTGTGTTATATCAGAGTGTTACAGTGAACGGTTTGTGTTATATCAGTGTTACAGTGAAGGGCGTATGTTATATCAGAGTGTTACAATGAGAGCTGTGTGTTATATCAGAGTGTTACAGTTAACTGTTTGTGTTATATCAGAGTGTTACAATGAGAGTTGTGTGTTATATCAGAGTGTTACAGTGAACGGTTTGTGTTATATCTGGGTGTTACAGTGAGGGGTTTGTGTTATATCAGAGTGTTTCAATGATAGTTGTGTGTTGTATCAGAGTGTTACAGTGAGAGTTGTGTGTTATATCAGAGTGTAACAGTGAACAGTGTGTAATATCTGGGTGTTAAGGTGAGCGGTGTGTTTTATCAAAGTGTTAGAGTGAGGGCAGTGAGTTATATCAGAGTGTTACACTGAGGGGTGTGTGTTATATCAGAGTGTTACACTGAGGGGTGTGCGTTATATGAGAGTGTTAAAGTGAGGGGTGTGTGTTTTATCAGAGTGTTATAGTGAGGGGTGTGAGTTATGTCAGAGTGTTACACTGAGGGTTATGAGTTATATCAGAGTATTACAGTGAGGGGTGCCTGTTATTTCACTGTTACAGTGAGTGTGGTGAGTGATATCCTGGTTACAGTGAGGGGTGTATGTTATATCAGAGTGTTACCATGAGAGTTGTGTGTTATATCAGAGTGTTACAGTGAGGGGTGTGTGTTATATCAGAGTGTTACAGTGTGGGGTGAGAGTTATATCAGTGTTACAGTGAGGGATGTGTGTTATATCAGTGTTACAGTGAGGTGTGTGAGTTATATCAGTGTGTTACAGTGAGGGGTGTGTGTTATATGAGAGTGTTACAGTGAACAGTGTGTGTTGCATCTGGGTGTTACAGTGAGCGGTGTGTGTAATATCAGTGTGTTACTGTGAGGGGTGTGTGTTTTATCAGAATGTTACAGTGAGGGATTAGTGTTATATCAGTGTTATATCAAAAGGTGTGAGTTATACCAGTGTTACAGTGAGGAATGAGTGTTATATCAGAGTGTTACACTGAGGGATGTGTGTAATATTGCAGTGTTACTGTGAAGGGTGAGTGTTATATCAGACTGTTACAGTTAGGGGTGAGTGTTATATCAGTGTGTTACAGTGAGGGTTGTGTGTTATATCAGAGTGTTACAGTGAGGGGTGAGTGTTATATCAGAGTGTTACAGTGTGGGCTGTGTGTTATATCAGAGTGTTACAGTGAGGGATGAGTGTTATATCAGAGTGTTACTGTGAGGGCTGTGTGCTATATCAGAGTATTACGGTGCGGGGTGTGTGTTATTTCACTGTTACAGTGAGTGTGTTGAGTTATATCAGGGTTACAGTGAGGGGTGTGTGTTATATCAGAGTGTTACAGTGAGAGTTGTGTGTTATATCAGAGTGGTACAGTGAGGGGTGTGTGTTAAAGCACAGTGTTACAGTGAGGGGTGAGTGTTATATTAGACTGTTACATTGACGGGTGTGTGTTTTATCAGTTTTACAGTGAGGGGTGTGTGTTATATTAGTGTTACAGTGAGGAATGTGTGTTATATCAGAGTGATACAGTGTTGGATGAGAGTTATATCCGTGTTACAGTGAGGGCTTTGTGTTATATCAGTGTTTCAGTGAGGGATGTGTGTTATATCAGAGTGTTATAGTGAAGGGTGTGTGTTATATCAGTATTACTGTGAGGGATGTGAGTTTTATCAGAGTGTTACAGTGAACGGTTTGTGTTATATCTGGGTGTTACCGTGAGGGATGTGTGTTATATCAGAGTGTTACAGTGAGGGGTGTGTGTTATATCAGAGCGTTACAGTGAACGGTTTGTGTTATATCTGGGTGTTACAGTGAGTTGTGTGTGTTATATCAGTGTGTTACAGTGAACGGTTTGTGTTATATCTGGGTGTTACCGTGAGGGATGTGTGTTATATCAGAGTGTTACAGTGAGGGGTGTGTGTTATATCAGAGCGTTACAGTGAACGGTTTGTGTTATATCTGGGTGTTACAGTGAGTTGTGTGTGTTATATCAGTGTGTTACATTGAACGGTTTGTGTTATATCTGGGTGTTACACTGAGGGGTGTGTGTTATATCAGAGTGTTACAATGAGAGTTGTGTGTTATATCAGAGTCTTACAGTCAACGGTTTGTTTTATATCTGGGTGTTACAGTGAGGGGTGTGTGTAATATCAGAGTGTTACAGTGAACAGTTTGTGTTATATCTGGGTGTTACAGTGAGGGGTGTGTGTTATATCAGAGTGTTACAGTGAACGGTTTGTGTTATATCTGGGTGTTACAGTGAGTGACGTGTGTTACATCAGAGTATTACAATGAGAGTTGTGTGTTATATCAGAGTGTTACAGTTAACGGTTTGTGTTATATCAGAGTGTTACAATGAGAGTTGTGTGTTATTTCAGAGTGTTACAGTGAACGGTTTGTGTTATATCTGGGTGTTACAGTGAGGGGTTTGTGTTATATCAGAGTGTTACAGTGAACTGTGTGTAATATCTGGGTGTTACGGTGAGCGGTGTGTGTTTTATCATAGTGTTAGAATGAGCTGTATGTGTTATATCAGACAGTTACAGCGAGGGGTGTGTCTTATATCTGGATGCTACAGTGAGGTGTGTGTGTTATATCAGATTGTTAAAGTGAGGAATGTGTGTTATATCAGATTGTTACAGTGTGGGGTGAGAGTTATATCAGTGTTACCGTGAGGGCTGTGTGTTATTTCAGTGTTATAGTGAGGGGTGTGTGTTATATCAGTCTTACAGTGAGGGGTGTGTGTTATATCAGTGTTAAAGTGAGGAGTGTGTGTTATATCAGAGTGTTACAGTGAGGCGTGTGTGTTATATCAGAGTGTTACAGTGAATGGTTTGCGTTATATCTGGGTGTTACAGTGAGTGGTGTGTGTTATATCAGAGAGTTACAATGAGAGTTGTGTGTTATATCAGAGTGTTACAGTGAACAGTGTGTAATATCTGGGTGTTACTGTGAGCGATGTGTGTTATATCAGAGTGTTACAATGAGGGGTGTGTGTTGTATCAGACGGTTACAGTCAGGGATTAGTGTTATATTAGTGCTACATCAAGGGGTGTGAGTTATATCATAGTTACAGTGAGGGGCGGGTATTATATCAAAGTGTTTCAGTGAGGGGTGACTGTTATATCAGAGTGTTCAATGAGGGATGTGTGTTATATCAGAGTGTTACAATGAGGGGTGTGTGTTGTATCAGACGGTTACAGTCAGGGATTAGTGTTATATTAGTGCTACATCAAGGGGTGTGAGTTATATCATAGTTACAGTGAGGGGCGGGTATTATATCAAAGTGTTTCAGTGAGGGGTGACTGTTATATCAGAGTGTTCAATGAGGGATGTGTGTTATATCAGAGTGTTACTGTGAAGGGTGTGTTTTATATCGGGTTGTTACAGTGAGGTGTGTGTGTTATATCAGAGTGTTACAATGAGGGATGTGTGTTATATCTGAGGGTAACAGTGAGGGGTATGTGTTATATCAGAGTGTTACAGTGATGGATGTGTGTTATATCAGTGTGTTACAGTGAGGTGTGTGTGTTATATCTGGATGTTACAGTGAGGGGTGTGTGTTGTATCAGAGTGTTACAGTGAGGGGTTTGTATTATATCAGTGTTACAGTGAGGGGTGTGTTTTATATCAGGATTCTACAGTGAGGTGTGTGTATTATATCAGTGTTACAGTGAGTTGTGTGAGTTATAACAGAGTGTTACAGTGATGGAAGTGTGTTATATAAGAGTGTTACAGTGAGGGGTGTGAGTTACATCAGAGTGTTAAAGTGAGGGGGGGGGTGTTATATCACAGTGTTACAGTGAGGGGTGTGTGTCATATCAGAGCGTTACAATGATGGAGGTGTATTATATCAGAGTGTTACAGTGAGGGTTGTGAGTTACATCAGAGTGTTACATGAGGAGTGTGGGTTATATTAGTTTTACAGTTAGGGGTGTGTTTTATGTCAGTTTTACAGTGAGGGGTGTGTGTTATATCAGAGTGTTAAGTGAGGGGTGTGTATTATATCAGTGTGTTACAGTGAAGTGTGTGTGTTATATCAGAGTGTTACACTGAGGGGTATGTGTTATATTAGAGTGTTACAGTGAGGGGTGAGTGTTATATCAGAGTGTTACAGTGAGGGGTGAGTGTTATATCAGTGTGTTACAGTGAGGGCTGTGTGTTATATCAGAATGTTACAGTGAGTGCTGTGTGTTATATCAGAGCGTTACAGTGAACGGTTTGTGTTATATCTGGGTGTTACAGTAAGGGGTGTGTGTTATATCAGAGTGTTACAGTGAACGGTTTGTGTTATATCTGGGTGTTACAGTGAGGGGCGTGTGTTATATCAGAGTGTTACAGTGAGGGTGTATGTTATATCAGAGTGTTTCGGTGAGGGGTCTGTGTTATTTCACTGTTACAGTGAGTGTGGTGAGTTATATCGGGGTTACAGTGAGGGGTGTGTGTTATATCAGAGTCTTGCAGTCAGGGGTGTGAGTTATTTGAGTGTTACAGTGAAGGACGTGAGTTATATCAGTGATACAGTGAGGGGTGTGTGTTATGTCAGTGTTACAGTGTGGGGAGTGTGTTATATCAGAGTGTTACAGTGAGCGGTGAGTGTTATATCAGTGTGATACAGTGAGGGGCGTGTGTTTTATCAGAGTGTTACAGTGAGGGGTGAGTGTTATTTCAATGTCTTACAGTGAGGGCTCTGTGTTATATCATAGTGTTACACTGAGTGGTATGTGTTATATCAGAGTGTTAGAGTGAGGGTTGTTAGTTGTATCAGAGTATTATGGTGAGGGGTGTGTGTTATTTCACTGTTACAGTCAGTGTGGTGCGTTATATCAGGGTTACAGTGAGGGGTGTGTGTTATATCAGAGTGTTACAGTGAGGGGTGTGTGTTATATCAGAGTGTTACAGTGAGGGGTGTGTGTTATATCAGAGTGTTATAGTGAGGGGTGTGTGCTATATTAGTGTAACTGTGAGGGTGTGTGCTATATCAGAGTGTTAGAGTGAGGGGTCTGTATGTTATATCAGTGTTTCAGTGAGGGGTGAGTGTTATATCAGAGTGTTACAGTGAGGGGTGTGTGTTATATCAATGTTACAGTGAGGGGTGTGTGTTATATCACAGTGTTACAGTGAGGGGTGTGTGTTGTATCAGAGTGTTACAGTGAACAGCTTGTGTTATAGCTGGGTGTTACAGTGATGGGTGTGTGTTATATCAGAGCGTTACAATGAGAGTTGTGTGTTATATCAGAGTGTTACAGTGAACAGTGTGTAATATCTGGGTGTTACGGTGAGCGATGTGTGTTATATCAGTGTGTTACAGTGAGGGGTGTGTTATATCAGAGTGTTACACTGAGGGGTGTGTGTTATATCAGAGTGTTAAAGTGAGGTGTGTGTGTTTTAGCAGAGTGTTATAGTGAGGGGTGTGCGTTATATCGGAGTGTTACAGTGTGGGTTTTGAGTTATATCAGAGTATTACGGTGAGGGGTGTGTGTTATTTCACTGTTACAGTGAGTGTGGTGAGTTATATCTGGGTTACAGTGAGGGGAACGTGTTATATCAGAGTGTTAAAGTGAGAGTTGTATGTTATACCAGAGTGTTACAGTGAGGGGCGTGTGTTATATCACAGTGTTACAGTGATGGGTGAGTGTTATATCAGACTGTTACAGTGAGGGGTGTGTGTTATATCAGTGTTACAGTGAGGAATGTGTGTTATATCAGAGTGTTACAGTGTGGGGTGAGAGTTATATCAGAGAGTTACCGTGAGGGCTGTGTGTTATATCAGTGTTACAGTGAGGGGTGTGTATTATATCAGAGTGTTATAGTGAGGGGTGTGTGTTATATCAGTGTTACTGTGAGGGGTGTGTGTTATATCAGAGTGTTACAGTGAGGCGTGTGTGGTATATCAGAGTGTTTCAGTGAACGGTTTGTGTTATATCTGGGTGTTACAGTGAGGGATGTGTGTTATATCAGAGTGTTACAATGAGAGTTGTGTGTTATATCAGAGTGTTACAGTGAACAGCGTGTAATATCTGTGTGTTACGGTGAGCGATGTGTGTTATATCAGAGTGTTAGAATGAGGGATGTCTTATATCAGATGGTTGCAGTGAGGGGTGTGAGTTATATTAGTATTACAGTGATGGGCGTGCATTATATCAAAGTGTTACAGTGAGGGGTGACTGTTATATCAGAGTGTTCAATGAGGGCTGTGTGTTATATCAGAGTGTTACAGTGAGGGGTGTGAGGTTTTTCAGAGTGTTACAATGAGGGGTGTGTGTTATATCAGAGGGTAACTTTGAGGCGTATTTGTTATATGAGAGTGTTACAGTGATGGATGTGTGTTATATCAGAGTGTTACAGTGATGGATGTGTCTTATATCAGTGTGTTACAGGGAGGTGTGTGTGTTTCATCTGGGTGTTACGGTGAGGGGTGTGTGTTGTATCAGAGTGTTACAGTGAACGGTTTGTGTTATATCTGTGTGTTACAGTGAGGGGTCTGTGTTATATCAGAGTGTTACAATGAGAGTTGTGTGTTATATCAGAGTGTTATAGTGAACGGTTCGTGTTATATCAGAGTGTTACAGTGAGGGATTTGTGTTATATCAGAGTGTTACACTGAGGGGTGTGTGTTATATCAGAGTGTTAAAGTGAGGGGTGTGTGTTTTATCAGAGTGTTATAGTGAGGGGTGTGAGTTATATCAGAGTGTTATAGTGAGGGATTAGTGTTATATCAGTGTTACATCAAAAGGTGTGAGTTATATCAATGTTACAGTGAGGTGTGTGTGTTGTATCAGAGTGTTACAGTGAGGAATGAGCGTTATATCAGAGTGTTACACTGAGGGATGTGTGTTAATTTGCAGTGTTACAGTGAAGGGTGAGTGTTATATCAGAGTGTTACAGTGAGGGCTGAGTGTTATAGCAGTGTGTTACAGTTAGGGCTGTGTGTTATATCAGAGTGTTACAGTGAGGGCTTTGTGTTATATCAGAGTGTTACAGTGAGGGGTGAGTGTTATATCAGAGTGTTACTGTGAGAGCTGTGTGTTATATCAGAGTATTACGGTGAGGGGTGTGTGTTATTTCACTGTTACAGTGAGTGTGGTGTGTTATATCAGGGTTACAGTGAGGGGTGTGTGTAATATCAGAGTGTTACAGTGAGGGGTGAGTGTTATATCAGTGTGTTACAGTGAGGGCTCTGTGTTATTTCAGAGTGTTACACTGAGGGGTTTGCGTTATATGAGAGTGTTAAAGTGAGGGGTGTGTGTTTTATCAGAGTGTTATAGTGAGGGGTGTGAGTTATGTCAGAGTGTTACAGTGAGGGGTGCCTGTTATTTCACTGTTACAGTGAGTGTGGTGTGTGATATCTTGGTTACAGTGAGGGGTGTATGTTATATCACAGTGTTACAGTGAGGGGTGAGTGTTATATCAGACTTTTACAGTGAGGGGTGTGTGTTTTATCAGTGTTACAGTGAGGGATGTGTGTTATATCAGAGTGTTACAGTGTGGGTTAAGAGTTATATCAGTGTTACAGTGAGGGATGTGTGTTATATCAGTGTTACAGTGAGGTGTGTGAGTTATATCAGAATGTTACAGTGAGGGGTGTTTGTTATATGAGAGTGTTACAGTGAACAGTGTGGGTTGCATCTGGTTGTTAAAGTGAGCGGTGTGTGTTATATCAGTGTGTTACAGTGAGGGGTGTGTGGTTTATCAGAATGTTACAGTGAGGGATTAGTGTTATATCAGTGTTACATCAAAAGGTGTGAGTTATATCAGTGTTACAGTGAGGGGCGTGTGTTATATCAGAGTGTTACAGTGAGGAATGAGTGTTATATCAGAGTGTTACACTGAGTGATGTGTGTTATATTGCAGTGTTACAGTGAAGGGTGAGTGTTATATTAGAGTGTTACAGTGAGGGGTGAGTGTTATATCAGAATGTTACTGTGAGGGCTGTGTGTTATATCAGAGTATTACGGTGAGGGGTGTGTGTTATTTCACTGTTACAGTGAGTGTGTTGAGTTATATCAGGGTTACAGTGAGGGGTGTGTGTTATATCAGAGTGGTACAGTGAGGAGTGTGTGTTAAATCACAGTGTTACAGTGAGTGCTGAGTGTTATATTAGACTGTTACATTGAGGGGTGCGTGTTTTATCAGTTTTACAGTGAGGGGTGTGTGTTATATTAGTGTTACAGTGAGGAATGTGTTTTATATCAGAGTGATACAGTGTGGAATGAGAGTTATTTCCGTGTTACAGTGAGGGCTTTGTGTTACATCAGTGTTTCAGTGAGGGATGTGTGTTATATCAGAGTGTTATAGTGAAAGGTGTGTGTTATATCAGTATTACTGTGAGGGATGTGTGTTTTATCAGAGTGTTACAGTGAACGCTTTGTGTTATATCTGGGTGTTACCGTGAGGGGTGTGTGTTATATCAGAGTGTTACAGTGATGGATGTGTCTTATATCAGTGTGTTACAGGGAGGTGTGTGTGTTACATCTGGGTGTTACGGTGAGGGGTGTGTGTTGTATCAGAGTGTTGCAGTGAGCGGTTTGTTTATATCAAAGTGTTACAGTGAGGTGTGTCTGTTATATCTGGATGCTACAGTGAGTTGTGTGTGTTATATCAGTGTTACAATGAGTTGTGTGAGTTATATCAGAGTGTTACAGTGATGGATGTATGTTATATAAGAGTGATACAGTGAGGGGTGTGAGTTACATCAGAGTGTTACAGTGAGGGGGGTGTGTTTTATCAGAGTGTTACAGTGAGGGGTGTGTGTCATATCAGAGCGTTACAATGATGGAGGTGTGTTATATCAGTGTTACAGTGAGGGTTGTGAGTTATATCAGAGTGTTACATGAGGAGTGTGGGTTATATTAGTGTTACAGTTAGGGGTGTGTGTTATGTCAGTTTTACAGTGAAGGGTGTTTGTTATATCAGAGTGTTACAGCGAGAGGTGTCTATTATGTCAGTGTGTTACAGTGAAGGGTGTGTGTTATATCAGAGTGTTACACTGAGGGGTGTGTGTTATATTAGAGTGTTACAGTGAAGGGTGAGTGTTATATCAGTGTGTTACAGTGAGGGCTGTGTGTTATATCAGACTGTTACAGTGAGAGGTGAGTGTTACATCAGTGTGTTACAGTGAGGGGTGTGAGTTATATCAGAGTGTTACAGTGAGGATTCTGTGTTATATCAGAGTATTACGATGAGGGGTGTGTTTCATTTCACTGTTAAAGTGAGTGTGGTGAGTTATATCAGGGTTACAGTGAGGAATGCGTGTTATATCAGAGTTTTTGAGTGTGGGGTGAGAGTTATATCAGTGTTACAGTGAGGGCTGTGTGTTATATCCGTGTTTCAGTGAGGGGAGTGTGTTATATCAGAGTGTTACAGTGAGGGGTGTGTGTTATATCAGTGTTACAGTGAGGGGTGTGTGTTATATCAGAGTCTTACAGTCAACGGTTTGTTTTATATCTGGGTGTTACAGTGAGGGGTGTGTGTTATATCAGAGTGTTACAGTGAACGGTTTGTGTTATATCAGTGTTACAGTGAAGGGCGTATGTTATATCAGAGTGTTACAATGAGAGCTGTGTGTTATATCAGAGTGTTACAGTTAACTGTTTGTGTTATATCAGAGTGTTACAATGAGAGTTGTGTGTTATATCAGAGTGTTACAGTGAACGGTTTGTGTTATATCTAGGTGTTACAGTGAGGGGTGTGTGTTATATCAGAGTGTTACAATGAGAGTTGTGTGTTGTATCAGAGTGTTACAGTTAACGGTTTGTGTTATATCTGAGTGTTACAATGAGAGTTGAGTGTTATATCAGAGTGTTATAGTGAACGGTTTGTGTTATATCTGGGTGTTACAGTGAGGGGTTTGTGTTATATCAGAGTGTTTCAATGATAGTTGTGTGTTGTATCAGAGTGTTACAGTGAGAGTTGTGTGTTATATCAGAGTGTAACAGTGAACAGTGTGTAATATCTGGGTGTTAAGGTGAGCGATGTGTGTTTTATCAAAGTGTTAGAGTGAGGGCAGTGAGTTATATCAGAGTGTTACACTGAGGGGTGTGAGTTATATCAGAGTGTTACACTGAGGGGTGTGCGTTATATGAGAGTGTTAAAGTGAGGGGTGTGTGTTTTATCAGAGTGTTATAGTGAGGGGTGTGAGTTATGTCAGAGTGTTACACTGAGGGTTATGAGTTATATCAGAGTATTACAGTGAGGGTTGCCTGTTATTTCACTGTTACAGTGAGTGTGGTGAGTGATATCATGGTTACAGTGAGGGGTGTATGTTATATCAGAGTGTTACCATGAGAGTTGTGTGTTATATCAGAGTGTTACAGTGAGGGGTGTGTGTTATATCAGAGTGTTACAGTGTGGGGTGAGATTATATCAGTGTTACAGTGAGGGATGTGTGTTATATCAGTGTTACAGTGAGGTGTGTGAGTTATATCAGTGTGTTACAGTGAGGGGTGTGTGTTATATGAGAGTGTTACAGTGAACAGTGTGTGTTGCATCTGGGTGTTACAGTGAGCGGTGTGTGTTATATCAGTGTGTTACTGTGAGGGGTGTGTGTTTTATCAGAATGTTACAGTGAGGGATTAGTGTTATATCAGTGTTACATCAAAAGGTGTGAGTTATACCAGTGTTACAGTGAGGAATGAGTGTTATATCAGAGTGTTACACTGAGGGATGTGTGTAATATTGCAGTGTTACTGTGAAGGGTGAGTGTTATATCAGACTGTTACAGTTAGGGGTGAGTGTTATATCAGTGTGTTACAGTGAGGGTTGTGTGTTATATCAGAGTGTTACAGTGAGCGGTGAGTGTTATATCAGAGTGTTACAGTGTGGGCTGTGTGTTATATCAGAGTGTTACAGTGAGGGATGAGTGTTATATCAGAGTGTTACTGTGAGGGCTGTGTGCTATATCAGAGTATTACGGTGCGGGGTGTGTGTTATTTCACTGTTACAGTGAGTGTGTTGAGTTATATCAGGGTTACAGTGAGGGGTGTGTGTTATATCAGAGTGTTACAGTGAGAGTTGTGTGTTATATCAGAGTGGTACAGTGAGGGGTGTGTGTTAAAGCACAGTGTTACAGTGAGGGGTGAGTGTTATATTAGACTGTTACATTGACGGGTGTGTGTTTTATCAGTTTTACAGTGAGGGGTGTGTGTTATATTAGTGTTACAGTGAGGAATGTGTGTTATATCAGAGTGATACAGTGTTGGATGAGAGTTATATCCGTGTTACAGTGAGGGCTTTGTGTTATATCAGTGTTTCAGTGAGGGATGTGTGTTATATCAGAGTGTTATAGTGAAGGGTGTGTGTTATATCAGTATTACTGTGAGGGATGTGAGTTTTATCAGAGTGTTACAGTGAACGGTTTGTGTTATATCTGGGTGTTACCGTGAGGGATGTGTGTTATATCAGAGTGTTACAGTGAGGGGTGTGTGTTATATCAGAGCGTTACAGTGAACGGTTTGTGTTATATCTGGGTGTTACAGTGAGTTGTGTGTGTTATATCAGTGTGTTACATTGAACGGTTTGTGTTATATCTGGGTGTTACACTGAGGGGTGTGTGTTATATCAGAGTGTTACAATGAGAGTTGTGTGTTATATCAGAGTCTTACAGTCAACGGTTTGTTTTATATCTGGGTGTTACAGTGAGGGGTGTGTGTAATATCAGAGTGTTACAGTGAACAGTTTGTGTTATATCTGGGTGTTACAGTGAGGGGTGTGTGTTATATCAGAGTGTTACAGTGAACGGTTTGTGTTATATCTGGTTGTTACAGTGAGTGACGTGTGTTACATCAGAGTATTACAATGAGAGTTGTGTGTTATATCAGAGTGTTACAGTTAACGGTTTGTGTTATATCAGAGTGTTACAATGAGAGTTGTGTGTTATTTCAGAGTGTTACAGTGAACGGTTTGTGTTATATCTGGGTGTTACAGTGAGGGGTTTGTGTTATATCAGAGTGTTACAGTGAACTGTGTGTAATATCTGGGTGTTACGGTGAGCGGTGTGTGTTTTATCATAGTGTTAGAATGAGCTGTATGTGTTATATCAGACAGTTACAGCGAGGGGTGTGTCTTATATCTGGATGCTACAGTGAGGTGTGTGTGTTATATCAGAGTGTTAAAGTGAGGAATGTGTGTTATATCAGATTGTTACAGTGTGGGGTGAGAGTTATATCAGTGTTACCGTGAGGGCTGTGTGTTATTTCAGTGTTATAGTGAGGGGTGTGTGTTATATCAGTCTTACAGTGAGGGGTGTGTGTTATTTCAGTGTTAAAGTGAGGAGTGTGTGTTATATCAGAGTGTTACAGTGAGGCGTGTATGTTATATCAGAGTGTTACAGTGAATGGTTTGCGTTATATCTGGGTGTTACAGTGAGTGGTGTGTGTTATATCAGAGAGTTACAATGAGAGTTGTGTGTTATATCAGAGTGTTACAGTGAACAGTGTGTAATATCTGGGTGTTACTGTGAGCGATGTGTGTTATATCAGAGTGTTACAATGAGGGGTGTGTGTTGTATCAGACGGTTACAGTCAGGGATTAGTGTTATATTAGTGCTACATCAAGGGGTGTGAGTTATATCATAGTTACAGTGAGGGGCGGGTATTATATCAAAGTGTTTCAGTGAGGGGTGACTGTTATATCAGAGTGTTCAATGAGGGATGTGTGTTATATCAGAGTGTTACTGTGAAGGGTGTGTTTTATATCGGGTTGTTACAGTGAGGTGTGTGTGTTATATCAGAGTGTTACAATGAGGGATGTGTGTTATATCTGAGGGTAACAGTGAGGGGTATGTGTTATATCAGAGTGTTACAGTGATGGATGTGTGTTATATCAGTGTGTTACAGTGAGGTGTGTGTGTTATATCTGGATGTTACAGTGAGGGGTGTGTGTTGTATCAGAGTGTTACAGTGAGGGGTTTGTATTATATCAGTGTTACAGTGAGGGGTGTGTTTTATATCAGGATTCTACAGTGAGGTGTGTGTATTATATCAGTGTTACAGTGAGTTGTGTGAGTTATAACAGAGTGTTACAGTGATGGAAGTGTGTTATATAAGAGTGTTACAGTGAGGGGTGTGAGTTACATCAGAGTGTTACAGTGAGGGGGGGGTGTTATATCACAGTGTTACAGTGAGGGGTGTGTGTCATATCAGAGCGTTACAATGATGGAGGTGTGTTATATCAGAGTGTTACAGTGAGGGTTGTGAGTTACATCAGAGTGTTACATGAGGAGTGTGGGTTATATTAGTTTTACAGTTAGGGGTGTGTTTTATGTCAGTTTTACAGTGAGGGGTATGTGTTATATCAGAGTGTTACAGTGATGGATGTGTGTTATATCAGTGTGTTACAGTGAGGTGTGTGTGTTATATCTGGATGTTACAGTGAGGGGTGTGTGTTGTATCAGAGTGTTACTGTGAGGGGTTTGTGTTATATCAGTGTTACAGTGAGGGGTGTGTTTTATATCAGGATTCTACAGTGAGGTGTGTGTGTTATATCAGTGTTACAGTGAGTTGTGTGAGTTATAACAGAGTGTTACAGTGATGGAAGTGTGTTATATAAGAGTGTTACAGTGAGGGGTGTGATTTACATCAAAGTGTTACAGTGAGGGGGGGGTGTTATATCAGTGTTACAGTGAGGGGTGTGTGTCATATCAGAGCGTTACAATGATGGAGGTGTATTATATCAGAGTGTTACAGTGAGGGTTGTGAGTTACATCAGAGTGTTACATGAGGAGTGTGGGTTATATTAGTGTTACAGTTAGGGGTGTGTGTTATGTCAGTTTTACGGTGAGGGGTGTGTGTTATATCAGAGTGTTACAGTGAGGGGTGTGTATTATATCAGTGTGTTACAGTGAAGTGTGTGTGTTATATCAGAGTGTTACACTGAGGGGTGTGTGTTATATTAGACTGTTACAGTGAGGGGTGAGTGTTACATCAGAGTGTTACAGTGAGGGGTGAGTGTTATATCAATGTGTTACAGTGAGGGCTGTGTGTTATATCAGAGTGTTACAGTGAGTGCTGTGTGTTATATCAGAGCGTTACAGTGAACGGTTTGTGTTATATCTGGGTGTTACAGTGAGTTGTGTGCGTTATATCAGTGTGTTACAGTGAACGGTTTGTGTTATATCTGGGTGTTACAGTGAGGGGTGTGTGTTATATCAGAGTGTTACAATGAGAGTTGTGTGTTATATCAGAGTCTTACAGTCAACGGTTTGTTTTATATCTGGGTGTTACAGCGAGGCGTGTGTGTAATATCAGAGTGTTACAGTGAACAGTTTATGTTATATCTGGGTGTTACAGTGAGGGGTGTGTGTTATATCAGAGTGTTACAATGAGAGTTGTGTGTTATATCAGAGTGTTACAGTTAACGGTTTGTTTTATATCAGAGTGTTACAATGAGAGTTGTGTGTTATATCAGCGTGTTACAGTGAACGGTTTGTGTTATATCAGAGTGTTACAATGAGAGTTGTGTGTAATATCAGAGTGTTACAGTGAATAATTTGCGTTATATCTGGGTGTTACAGTGAGTGGTGTGTGTTATATCAGAGAGTTACAATGAGAGTTGTGTGTTATATCAGAGTATTACAGTGAACAGTGTGTAATATCTGGGTGTTACTGTGAGCGATGTGTGTTATATCAGTGTGTTACAGTGAGGGTTGTGAGTTATATCAGAATATTACGGTGAGGGGTGTTTGTTGTTTCACTGTTACAGTGAGTGTGGTGATTGATATCAGGTTTACAGTGAGGGGTGTGTTTTATATCAGAGTTTTACAGTGAGGGATTAGTATTATATCAGTGTTACATCAAAAGGTGTGTGTTATATCAGTGTTACAGTGAGGGGCGTGTGTTATATCAGAGTGCTCCAGTGAGGGGTGAGTGTTATATCAGACTGTTACACTGAGGGCTGTGTGTTATATTAGAGTGTTACAGTGAAGCGTGAGTGTTATATCAGAGTGTTACAGTGAGGGTTGAGTGTTATATCAGTGTGTTACAGTGAGGGGTGTGTGTCTTTTCAGAGTGTTAAAGTGAGAGCTGTGTGTTATATCATAGTGTTACAGTGAGGAGTGAGTGTTGTATCAGAGTGTTACAGTGAGGGCTGTCTGTTGTGTCATGGTGTTAAAGTGAGTGAGGAGTGTTATATCATTGTGTTACAGTGAGGGCTGTGTGTTATGTCAGAGTGTTACACTGAGTGGTGTGAGTTATATCAGAGTGTTCTAGTGAGGTGTTTGAGTTATATCAGAGTGTTACAGTGAGGGTTGTGAGTTAAATCAGAGTATTACGGTGAGGGGTGTGTGTTATTTCACAGTTACAGTGAGTGTGGTGAGTGATATCATGGTTACAGTGAGGGGTGTGTGTTATATCAGAGTGTTACAGTGAGAGTTGTGTGTTATAACAGAGTGTTACAGTGAGGGGTGTGTTTTATATCAGAGTGTTACAGTGAGGGCTGAGTGTTATATCAGTGTTGCAGTGAGGGCTGTGTGTTATATCAGTGTTACAGTGAGGGGGTGTCTTATATCAGAGTGTTACATTGAGGGGTGTCTGTATATCAGTGTTACAGTGAAGGGTGTGTCTTATATCAGAATGTTACAGTGAGGGGTGAGTGTTATATCAGTGTGTTACAGTGAGGTGTGTGTGTCTTTTCAGAGTGTTACAGTGAGGGCTGTGTGTTATATCAGAGTGTTACAGTGAGGGGTGAGTGTTGTATCAGAGTGTTACAGTGAGGGCTGTCTGATATGTCATAGTGTTAAAGTGAGGGAGGAGTGTTATATCATTGTGTTACAGTGAGGGCTGTGTGTTATATCAGAGTGTTACACTGAGTGGTGCGTGTTATTTCAGAGTGTTCTAGTGAGGGGTTTGAGTTATATCAGAGTGTTACAGTGAGGGTTGTGAGTTATATCAGAGTATTACGGTGAGGGGTGTGTGTTATTTCACAGTTACAGTGAGTGTGGTGAGTGATATCATGGTTACAGTGAGGGGTGTGTGTTATATCAGAGTGTTACAGTGAGGGCTGAGTGTTATATCAGTGTTGCAGTGAGGGCTGTGTGTTATATCAGTGTTACAGTGAGGGAATGTCTTATATCAGAGTGTTACAGTGAGGGTTGTCTGTTATATCAGTGTTACAGTGAAGGGTGTGTGTTATATCAGAGTGTTACAGTGAGGGGTGTGTGTTATATGAGAGTGTTACAGTGAACGGTGTGTGTTACATCTGGGTGTTACAGTGAGCGGTGTGTGTTATATTAGTGTGTTACAGTGAGGGGTGTGTGTTATATCAGAGTGTTGCAGTGAGGGATTAGTTTTATATCAGTGTTATATCAAAAGGTGTGAGTTATATCAGTGTTGCAGTGAGGGGCGTGTGTTATATCAGAGTATTGCAGTGAGGGATGAGTGTTATAACACAGTTTTACAGTGAGGGGTGTGTGTTATATCAGAGTGTTACAGTGAGGGGTGTCCGTTATATCAGAGTGTTACAGTGAGCGGTGAGTGTTATATCAGACTGTTACCTTGAGGGGTGTGTTTTTATCAGTGTTACAGTGAGGAATGTTTGTTATATCAGATTGATGCAGTGTGGGATGAGAGTTATATCCGTTTTAAAGTGAGGGCTGTGTGTTATATCAGTGTTTCAGTGAGGGGTGTGTGTTATATCAGAGTGTTACAGTGAACGGTTTGTGTTATATCTGGGTGTTGCAGTGAGGGGTGTGTGTTATATCAGATTGTTACAATGAGAGTTGTGTGTTATATCAGAGTGTTACAGTGATCGGTGAGTCTTATATTTGACTGTTACCTTGAGGGGTGTGTGTTTTATCAGTGTTACAGTGAGGAATGGTTGTTATATCATATTGATGCAGTGTGGGATGAGAGTTATATCCGTTTTAAAGTGAGGGCTGTGTGTTATATCAGTGTTTCAGTGAGGGGTGTGTGTTATATCAGAGTGTTACAGTGAGCGGTTTGTGTTATATCTGGGTGTTGCAGTGAGGGGTGTGTGTGATATCAGATTGTTACAGTGAACGGTTTTTGTTATATCTGGGTTTTACAGTGAGCGGTGTGTGTTATATCAGAGTGTTACAATGAGAGTTGTGTGTTATATCAGCGTGTTACAGTGTACGATTTGTGTTATATCTGTGTGTTACAGTGAGGGGTGTGTGTTATATCAGAGTGTTACAGTGAACGTTTTGTGTTATATCTGGGTGTTACAGTGAGGGGTGTGTGTTATATCCAAGTGTTACAATGAGAGTTGTGTGTTATATCAGAGTGTTACAGTGAACGGTTTGTGTTATATCAGAGTGTTAGAAAGAGAGTTGTGTGTTATATCAGAGTGTTACAGTGAATGGTTTGTGTTATATCTGGGTGTTACAGTGAGGGGTGTGTGTTATATCAGAGTGTTACAATGAGAGTTGTGTGTTATATCAGAGTGTTACAGTGAACAGTCTGTAATATCTGGGTGTTATAGTGAGCGATGTGTGTTATATCAGAGTGTTACAATGAGGGTTGTGTGTTATAACAGAGTGTTACACTGAACGGTTTCTGTAATATCTGGGTGTTACGGTGAGGGATGTGTGATATATCAAAGTGTTACAGTGAGTGGGCTGTGTTATATCAGACGGTTACAGTGAGGAATTAGAGTTATATCAGTGTTACATCAAGGGGTGTGAGTTATATCAGTGTTACAGTGAGGGGCGTGTATTATATCAAACTGTTACAGTGAGGGGTGACTGTTATATCAGAGTGTTCAATGAGGGGTTTGTGTTATATCTGGGTGTTACACTGAGGTGTGTGTGTTATATCAGTGTTACAGTGATCTGTGTGAGTTATATCAGAGTGTTACAGTGATGGATGTGTGTTATATAAGAGTGTTACAGTGAGGGGTGTGAGTTACATCAGACTTTTACATGAGGAGTGTGGGTTATATTAATGTTACATTTAGGGGTGTGTGTTATGTCAGTTTTACAGTGAGGTGTGTGTGTTATGTCAGTCTGTTACAGTGAAGTGTGTGTATTATATCAGAGTGTTACACTGAGGGGTGTGTGTTATATTTGAGTGTTACAGTGAGGGGTGAGTGTTATATCAGAGTGTTACAGTGAGGGGTGAGTCTTATATCAGTGTGTTACAGTGAGGGCTGTGTGTTATATCAGAATGTTAAAGTGAGGGCTGTGTGTTATATCACAGTGTTACAGTGAGGGGTGAGTGTTATATTAGACTGTTACATTGAGGGGTGTGTGTTTTCTCAGTGTTACAGTGAGGAATGTGTGTTATATCAGAGTGATACAGTGTGGGATGAGAGTTATATCCCTGTTACTGTGAGGGCTGTGTGTTATATCAGTGTTTCAGTGAGGGGTGTGTGTTATATCAGAGTGTTACAGTGAACGGTTTGTGTTATATCTGGGTGTTACAGTGAGGGGTGTGTGTTATATCAGATTGTTACAATGAGAGTTGTGTGTTATATCAGAGTGTTACAGTTAACGGTTTGTGTTATATCTGGGTGTTACAGTGAGCGGTGTGTGTTATTTCAGAGTGTTACAATGAGAGTTGTGTGTTATATCAGAGTGTTACAGTGAACGATTTGTGTTATATCTGTGTGTTACAGTGAGGGGTGGGAGTTATATCAGAGTGGTACAGTGAACGTTTTGTGTTATATCTGCATGTTACAGTGAGGGGTGTGTGTTATATCAGAGTTTTACAGTGAATGGTTTGTGTTATATCTGGGTGTTACAGTGAGCGGTGTGTGTTATTTCAGAGTGTTACAATGAGAGTTGTGTGTTATATCAGAGTGTTACAGTGAACGATTTGTGTTATCTCTGTGTGTTACAGTGAGGGGTGGGAGTTATATCAGAGTGGTACAGTGAACGTTTTGTGTTATATCTGCATGTTACAGTGAGGGGTGAGTGTTATATCAGAGTTTTACAGTGAATGGTTTGTGTTATATCTGGGTGTTACAGTGAGGGGTGTGTGTTATATCAGAGTGTTACAATGAGAGTTGTGTGTTATATGAGAGTGTTACAGTGAACAGTGTGTAATATCTGGGTGTGACGATGAGCGATGTGTGTTATATCAAAGTGTTACAATGAGGGGTGTGTGTTATATCAGACGGTTACAGTGAGGAATTAGTGTTATGTCAGTGTTACATCAAGGGGTGTGAGTTATATCAGTATTACAGTGAGGGGCATGTATTATATCAAACTGTTACAATGAGGGGTGACTGTTATATCAGAGTGTTCATGAGGGGTTTGTGTTATATCAGAGTGTTACAGTGAAGAGTGTGTGTTAAATCTGGGTGTTACAGTGAGGTGTGTGTGTTATATCAGTGTTACAGTTATATCAGTGTGAGTTATATCAGAGTGTAACAGTGATGGATGTGTATTATATAAGAGTGTTACAGTGAGGGTTGTGTGTCATATCAGTGCGTTAAAATGATGGAGGTGTGTTATATCAGAGTGTTACAGTGAGGGTTGTGAGTTATATCAGACTGTTACATGAGGAGTGTGGGTTATATTAGTGTTACAGTTATGGGTGTGTGTTATGTCAGTTTTACAGTGAGGGGTGTGTGTTATATCAGTTTGTTACAGTGAAGTGTGTGTGTTATATCAGACTGTTACACTCAGGGGTATGTGTTATATTAGAGTGTTACAGTGAGGGGTGAGTGTTATATCACAGTGTTACGGCGAGGGGTGAGTGTTATATCAGTGTGTTACAGTGAGGGCTGTGTGCTATATCAGAATGTTACAGTGAGGGCTGTGTGTTATATCAGAGTTTTACAGTGAGGGGTGAGTGTTATATCAGAGTGTTACAGTGAGGGCTGTGTGTTATATCAGAGTGTTACAGTGAGGGGTGAGTGTTATATCAGTGTGTTACAGTGAGGGCAGTGTGTTATATTAGAGTGTTACACTGAGGGGTGTGTGTTTTATCAGAGTGTTAAAGTGAGGGGTATGTGTTTTATCAGTGTGTTATAGTGAGGGGAGTGATTTATATCAGAGTGTTACAGTGAGGGTTGTGAGTTATATCAGAGTATTACGGTGAGGGTTGTGTGTTATTTCACTGTTACAGTGAGTGTGGTGAGTGATATCAGGGTTACAGTGAGGAATGTGTGTTATATCAGAGTGTTACAGTGAGGGTTTTGTGTTATATGAGAGTGTTACAGTGAACGGTGTGTGTTACATCTGGGAGTTACAGTGAGCGGTGTATGTTATATCCGTGTGTTACATTGAGGGGTGTGTGTTATATCAGAGTGTTACAGTGAGGGATTAGTGTTATATCAGTGTTACTTCAAAAGGTGTGAGTTATATCAGTGTTACAGTGAGGGGCGTGTGTTATATCAGAGTGTTACAGTGAGGGATGAGTGTTATATCAGAGTGTTACACTGAGGGATGTGTGTTATGTTACAGTGCTGCAGTGAAGGGTGAGTGTTATCTGAGAGTGTTACAGTGAGGGGTGTTTGTTATATCAGAGTGTTACTGTGAGGGCTGTGTATTATGTCAGAGTGTTACACTGAGGGGTGTGTGTTATATCGGAGTGTTAAAGTGAGGGGTGTGTGTTTTATCAGAGTGTTTTAGTAAGGGGTTTGAGTTATATCAGAGTGTTACAGTGAGGGTTGTGAGTTATATCAGAGTATTACAGTGAGGGGTGTGTGTTATATCAGAGTGTTACAGTGAAGGGTGTGTGTTATTAGAGTATTACTGAGGGGGATCTGTGTTATATCTGGGTGTTACAGTGAGCGGTGTGTGTTAAATCAGAGTGTTACAATGAGAGTTGTGTGTTATATCAGAGTGTTACAGTGAACGTTTTGTGTTATATCTGGGTGTTACAGTGTTGGGTGTGTGTTATATCGTAGTGTTACAGTGAACGGTTTGTGTTATATCTGTGTGTTACAGTGAGGGCTGTGTGTTATATCAGAGTGTTACAGTGAACGGTTTGTGTTATATCTGGGTGTTACAGTGAGGGGTGTATGTTATATCAGAGTGTTACAAAGAGAGTTGTGTGTTATATCAGAGTGTTACAGTGAACGGTTTGTGTTATATCTGGGTGTTACAGTGAGGGGTGTGTGTTATATCAGAGTGTTACAATGAGAGTTGCGTGTTATATCAGTGTGTTACAGTGAACAGTGTGTAATATCTGGGTGTTACGTTGAGCGATGTGTGTTACATCAAAGTGTTACAATGAGGGGTGTGTGTTATATCAGACGGTTACAGTGAGGGATTAGCGTTATATCAGTGTTACATCAACGGGTGTGAGTTATATCAGTGTTACAGTGAGGGGCTTGTATTATATCAAACTGTTACAGTGAGGGGTGACTGTTATATCAGAGTGTTCAATGAGGGGTTTGTGTTATATCAGTGTTACAGTGTGTTGTGTGAGTTATATCAGAGTGTTACATTGATGGATGTGTGTTATATAAGAGTGTTACAGTGAGGTGTGTGAGTTACATCAGAGTGTTACAGTGAGGGTTGTGTGTTATATCAGAGTGTTACAGTGAGGGGTGTGTGTCATATTAGAGCGTTACAATGATGGAGGTGTGTTATATTAGAGCGTTACAGTGAGGGTTGTGAGTTATATCAGACTGTTACATGAGGAGTGTGGGTTATATTACTGTTACAGTTAGGGGTGTGTGTTATGTCAGTTTTAAAGTGAGGGGTGAGTGTTATATCAGTGTTACAGTGAGAGGAGTGTGTTACATCAGAGTGTTACAGTGAGGGGTGTGTGTTATATCAGTGTTACAGTGAGGGGTGTGTGTTATATCAGTGTGTTACATTGAGGGATGAGTGTTATGTCAGTGTGTTACTGTGAGGGGTGAGTGTTATATCAGAGTGTTACAGTGAGGGGTTTGTGTTATATGAGAGTGTTACAGTGAACGGTGTGTGTTACATCTGGGTGTTACAGTGAGCGGTGTGTGTTATATCAGTTTGTTACATTGAGGGGTGTGAGTTATATCAGAGTGTTACAGTGAGGGGTGAGTGTTATATCAGCGTGTTACAGTGAGGGCTGTGTGTTATATCAGAGTGTTACAGTGAGGGCTGTGTGTTATATCAGAGTGTTACAGTGAGGGGTGAGTGTTATATCAGAGTGTTACAGTGAGGGGTTTGTGTTATATGAGAGTGTTACAGTGAACGGTGTGTGTTACATCTGGGTGTTACAGTGAGCGGTGTGTGTTATATCAGTTTGTTACATTGAGGGGTGTGAGTTATATCAGAGTGTTACAGTGAGTGTTGTGAGTTTTATCAGACTGTTACATGAGGAGTGTGGGTTATATTAGTGTTACAGTTAGAGGTGTGTGTTATGTCAATTTACAGTGAGGGGTGTGTGTTATATCAGTCTGTTACAGTGAAGTGTGTGTGTTATATCAGAGTGTTACACTGAGGGGTGTGTGTTATATTAAAGTGTTACAGTGAGGGGTGTGTGTTATATCAGAGTGTTACAATGAGATTTGTGTGTTATATCAGAGTGTTACAGTGAACGGTTTGTGTTATATCTGGGTGTTACAGTGAGGGGTGTGTGTTATATCAGAGTGTTACAGTGAACGTTTTGTGTTATATCTGGGTGTTACAGTGAGGGCTGTGTGTTATATCAGAGTGTTACAGTGAACGGTTTGTGTTATATCTGGGTGTTAAAGTGAGGGGTGTATGTTATATCAGAGTGTTACAATGAGAGTTGTGTGTTATATCAGAGTGTTACAGTGAACGGTTTGTGTTATATCTGGGTGTTACAGTGAGGGGTGTGTGTTATATCAGAGTGTTACAGTGAACGGTTTGTGTTATATCTGGGTGTTACAGTGAGGGGTGTGTGTTATATCAGAGTGTTACAATGAGAGTTGTGTGTTAGATCAGAGTGTTACAGTGAACGATTTGTGTTATATCACAGTGTTACAAAGAGAGTTATGTGTTTTATCAGAGTGTTACAGTGAATGGTTTGTGTTATATCTGGGTTTTACAGTGAGGGGTGTGTGTTATATCAGAGTGTTACAATGAGAGTTTGTGTTATATCAGAGTCTTACAATGAACAGTGTGTAATATCTGGGTGTTACGGTGAGTGATGTGTTTTATATCAAAGTGTTACAATGAGGGGTGTGTGTTATATCAGACGGTTACAGTGAGGGATTAGTGTTATATCAGTGTTACATCAATAGGTGTGAGTTATATCAGTGTTACAGTGAAGGGTGTGTGTTATATCTGGGTGTTACAGTGAGGTTTGCGTATTATATCAGTGTTACAGTGAGTTGGGTGAGTTATATCAGAGTGTTACATTGATGGATGTGTGTTATATCAGTGTGTTACAGTGAGGGTTGTGTGTCATATTAGAGCGTTACAATGATGGAGGTGTGTTATATCAGAGCGTTACAGTGAGGGTTGTGAGTTATATCAGACTGTTACATGAGGAGTGTGGGTTATATTAGTGTTACAGTTAGGGGTGTGTGTTATGTCAGTTTTAAAGTGAGGGGTGAGTGTTATATCAGTGTTACAGTGAGGGCTGTGTGTTATATCAGTGTTACAGTGAGAGGAGTGTGTTACATCAGAGTGTTACAGTGAGGGGTGTGTGTTATATCAGTGTTACAGTGAGGGGTGTGTGTTATATCAGAGTGTTACAATGAGGGATTTTTGTTATATCAGTGTTACATCAAAAGGTGTGAGTTATATCAGTGTTACAGTGAGGGGCGTGTGTTATATCAGAGTGTTACAGTGAGGGATGAGTGTTATATCAGGGTGTTACAGTGAGGGATGTGTGTTATATTACAGTGTTGCAGTGAAGGGTGAGTGTTATATCAGAGTGTTACAGTGAGGGGTGAGTGTTATATTAGCGTGTTACAGTGAGGGCTGTGTGTTATATCAGAGTGTTACAGTGAGGGCTGTGTGTTATATCAGAGTGTTACAGTGAGGTGTGAGTGTTATATCAGAGTGTTACAGTGAGGGCTGTGTGTTATATCAGTGTTACAGTGAGGGTTGTGTGTTATATCAGAGTGTTACAGTGAGGGGTTTGTGTTATGTCAGTGTGTTATATTGAGGGGTGTGAGTTATATCAGAGTGTTACAGTGGGTGGTGAGTGTTATATCAGAGTGTTACTGTGAGGCCTGTGTGTTATGTCAGAGTGTTACAGTGAGGGGTGAGTGTTACATCTGGGTGTTACAGTGAATGCTGTGTTATATATCAGAGTGTTACAATGAGGGGTGAGTGTTATATCAGAGTGTTACAGTGAGGGCTGTGTGTTATATCAGAGTGTTACAATGAGGGGTGAGTGTTATATCAGAGTGTTACTGTGAGGGCTGTGTGTTATGTCAGAGTGTTACAGTGAGGAGTGAGTGTTATATCTGGGTGTTACAGTGAATGCTGTGTGTTATATCAGAGTGTTACACTGAGGGGTGTGTGTTATATCAGAGTGTTAAAGTGAGGGGTGTGTGTTTTATCAGAGTGTTATAGTGAGGGGTTTGTGTTATATGAGAGTGTTACAGTGAACAGTGTGTGTTACATCTGCGTGTTACAGTGAGCGGTGTGAGTTATATCAGTGTGTTACATTGAGGGGTGTGTGTTATATCAGAGTGTTACAGTGAGGAATTTTTGTTATATCAGTGTTACATCAAAAGGTGTGAGATATATCAGTGTTACAGTGAGGGGCGTGTGTTATATCAGAGTGTTACAGTGAGGGATGAGTGTTATGTCAGTGTGTTACTGTGAGGGATGTGTGTTATATTACAGTGTTGCAGTGAAGGGTGAGTGTTATATCAGAGTGTTACAGTGAGGGGTGAGTGTTATATCAGAGTGTTACAGTGAGGGGTGAGTGTTATATCAGAGTGTTACAGTGAGGGGTTTGTGTTATATGAGAGTGTTACAGTGAACGGTGTGTGTTACATCTGGGTGTTACAGTGAGCGGTGTATGTTTATATCAGTGTGTTACATTGAGGGGTGTGAGTTATATCAGAGTGTTACAGTGAGTGTTGTGAGTTATATCAGACTGTTACATGAGGAGTGTGGGTTATATTAGTGTTACAGTTAGAGGTGTGTGTTATGTCAATTTTACAGTGAGGGGTGTGTGTTATATCAGTCTGTTACAGTGAAGTGTGTGTGTTATATCAGAGTGTTACACTGAGGGGTGTGTGTTATATTAAAGTGTTACAGTGAGGGGTGTGTGTTATATCAGAGTGTTACAATGAGATTTGTGTGTTATATCAGAGTGTTACAGTGAACGGTTTGTGTTATATCTGGGTGTTACAGTGAGGGGTGTGTGTTATATCAGAGTGTTACAGTGAACGGTTTGTGTTGTATCTGGGTGTTACAGTGAGGGGTGTGTGTTTTATCAGAGTGTTACAATGAGAGTTGTGTGTTATATCAGAGTGTTACAGTGAACATTTTGTGTTATATCTGGGTGTTACAGTGAGGGCTGTGTGTTATATCAGAGTGTTACAGTGAACGGTTTGTGTTATATCTGGGTGTTAAAGTGAGGGGTGTATGTTATATCAGAGTGTTACAATGAGAGTTGTGTGTTATATCAGAGTGTTACAGTGAACGGTTTGTGTTATATCTGGGTGTTACAGTGAGGGGTGTGTGTTATATCAGAGTGTTACAATGAGAGTTGTGTGTTAGATCAGAGTGTTACAGTGAACGATTTGTGTTATATCACAGTGTTACAAAGAGAGTTATGTGTTTTATCAGAGTGTTACAGTGAATGGTTTGTGTTATATCTGGGTTTTACAGTGAGGGGTGTGTGTTATATCAGAGTGTTACAATGAGAGTTTGTGTTATATCAGAGTCTTACAATGAACAGTGTGTAATATCTGGGTGTTACGGTGAGCGATGTGTTTTATATCAAAGTGTTACAATGAGGGGTGTGTGTTATATCAGACGGTTACAGTGAGGGATTAGTGTTATATCAGTGTTACATCAATAGGTGTGAGTTATATCAGTGTTACAGTGAAGGGTGTGTGTTATATCTGGGTGTTACAGTGAGGTTTGCGTGTTATATCAGTGTTACAGTGAGTTGGGTGAGTTATATCAGAGTGTTACATTGATGGATGTGTGTTATATCAGTGTGTTACAGTGGGGGTTGTGTGTCATATTAGAGCGTTACCATGATGGAGGTGTGTTATATCAGAGCGTTACAGTGAGGGTTGTGAGTTATATCAGACTGTTACATGAGGAGTGTGGGTTATATTAGTGTTACAGTTAGGGGTGTGTGTTATGTCAGTTTTAAAGTGAGGGGTGAGTGTTATATCAGTGTTACAGTGAGGGCTGTGTGTTATATCAGTGTTACAGTGAGAGGAGTGTGTTACATCAGAGTGTTACAGTGAGGGGTGTGTGTTATATCAGTGTTACAGTGAGGGGTGTGTGTTATATCAGAGTGTTACAATGAGGGATTTTTGTTATATCAGTGTTACATCAAAAGGTGTGAGTTATATCAGTGTTACAGTGAGGGGCGTGTGTTATATCAGAGTGTTACAGTGAGGGATGAGTGTTATATCAGGGTGTTACAGTGAGGGATGTGTGTTATATTACAGTGTTGCAGTGAAGGGTGACTGTTATATCAGAGTGTTACAGTGAGGGGTGAGTGTTATATTAGCGTGTTACAGTGAGGGCTGTGTGTTATATCAGAGTGTTACAGTGAGGGCTGTGTGTTATATCAGAGTGTTACAGTGAGGTGTGAGTGTTATATCAGAGTGTTACTGTGAGGGCTGTGTGTTATATCAGTGTTACAGTGAGGGTTGTGTGTTATATCAGAGTGTTAAAGTGAGGGGTTTGTGTTATGTTAGTGTGTTATATTGAGGGGTGTGAGTTATATCAGAGTGTTACAGTGGGGGGTGAGTGTTATATCAGAGTGTTACTGTGAGGCCTGTGTGTTATGTCAGAGTGTTACAGTGAGGGGTGAGTGTTATATCTGGGTGTTACAGTGAATGCTGTGTTTTATATCAGAGTGTTACACTTAGGGGTGTGTGTTATATCAGAGTGTTAAAGTGAGGGGTGTGTGTTTTATCAGAGTGTTATAGTGAGGGGTTTGTGTTATATGAGAGTGTTACAGTGAACAGTGTGTGTTACATCTGCGTGTTACAGTGAGTGGTGTGAGTTATATCAGTGTGTTACATTGAGGGGTGTGTGTTATATCATAGTGTTACAGTGAGGAATTTTTGTTATATCAGTGTTACATCAAAAGGTGTGAGTTATATCAGTGTTACAGTGAGGGGCGTGTGTTATATCAGAGTGTTACAGTGAGGGATGAGTGTTATATCAGGGTGTTACAGTGAGGGATGTGTGTTATATTACAGTGTTGCAGTGAAGGGTGACTGTTATATCAGAGTGTTACAGTGAGGGGTGAGTGTTATATTAGCGTGTTACAGTGAGGGCTGTGTGTTATATCAGAGTGTTACAGTGAGGGCTGTGTGTTATATCAGAGTGTTACAGTGAGGTGTGAGTGTTATATCAGAGTGTTACTGTGAGGGCTGTGTGTTATATCAGTGTTACAGTGAGGGTTGTGTGTTATATCAGAGTGTTAAAGTGAGGGGTTTGTGTTATGTCAGTGTGTTATATTGAGGGGTGTGAGTTATATCAGAGTGTTACAGTGGGGGGTGAGTGTTATATCAGAGTGTTACTGTGAGGCCTGTGTGTTATGTCAGAGTGTTACAGTGAGGGGTGAGTGTTATATCTGGGTGTTACAGTGAATGCTGTGTTTTATATCAGAGTGTTACACTTAGGGGTGTGTGTTATATCAGAGTGTTAAAGTGAGGGGTGTGTGTTTTATCAGAGTGTTATAGTGAGGGGTTTGTGTTATATGAGAGTGTTACAGTGAACAGTGTGTGTTACATCTGCGTGTTACAGTGAGCGGTGTGAGTTATATCAGTGTGTTACATTGAGGGGTGTGTGTTATATCAGAGTGTTACAGTGAGGAATTTTTGTTATATCAGTGTTACATCAAAAGGTGTGAGTTATATCAGTGTTACAGTGAGGGGCGTGTGTTATATCAGAGTGTTACAGTGAGGGATGAGTGTTATCTCAGAGTGTTACTGTGAGGGATGTGTGTTATATTACCGTGTTGCAGTGAAGGGTGAGTGTTATATCAGAGTGTTACAATGAGGGGTGAGTGTTATATCAGAGTGTTACAGTGAGGGCTGTGCGTTATATCAGAGTGTTACAATGAGGGATGAGTGTTATCTCAGAGTGTTACTGTGAGGGATGTGTGTTATGTCAGAGTGTTACAGTGAGGGGTGAGTGTTATATCTGGGTGTTACAGTGAATGCTGTGTGTTATATCAGAGTGTTACACTGAGGGGTGTGTGTTATATCAGAGTGTTAAAGTGAACGGTGTGTGTTTTATCAGAGTGTTATAGTGAGGGTTTTGTGTTATATGAGAGTGTTACAGTGAACAGTGTGTGTTACATCTGCGTGTTACAGTGAGCGGTGTGAGTTATATCAGTGTGTTACATTGAGGGGTGTGTGTTATATCAGAGTGTTACAGTGAGGAATTTTTGTTATATCAGTGTTACATCAAAAGGTGTGAGATATATCAGTGTTACAGTGAGGGGCGTGTGTTATATCAGAGTGTTACAGTGAGGGATGAGTGTTATGTCAGTGTGTTACTGTGAGGGATGTGTGTTATATTACAGTGTTGCAGTGAAGGGTGAGTGTTATATCAGAGTGTTACAGTGAGGGGTGAGTGTTATATCAGAGTGTTACAGTGAGGGGTGAGTGTTATATCAGAGTGTTACAGTGAGGGGTTTGTGTTATATGAGAGTGTTACAGTGAACGGTGTGTGTTACATCTGGGTGTTACAGTGAGCGGTGTATGTTATATCAGTGTGTTACATTGAGGGGTGTGAGTTATATCAGAGTGTTACAGTGAGTGTTGTGAGTTATATCAGACTGTTACATGAGGAGTGTGGGTTATATTAGTGTTACAGTTAGAGGTGTGTGTTATGTCAATTTTACAGTGAGGGGTGTGTGTTATATCAGTCTGTTACAGTGAAGTGTGTGTGTTATATCAGAGTGTTACACTGAGGGGTGTGTGTTATATTAAAGTGTTACAGTGAGGAGTGTGTGTTATATCAGAGTGTTACAATGAGATTTGTGTGTTATATCAGAGTGTTACAGTGAACGGTTTGTGTTATATCTGGGTGTTACAGTGAGGGGTGTGTGTTATATCAGAGTGTTACAGTGAACGGTTTGTGTTGTATCTGGGTGTTACAGTGAGGGGTGTGTGTTTTATCAGAGTGTTACAATGAGAGTTGTGTGTTATATCAGAGTGTTACAGTGAACATTTTGTGTTATATCTGGGTGTTACAGTGAGGGCTGTGTGTTATATCAGAGTGTTACAGTGAACGGTTTGTGTTATATCTGGGTGTTAAAGTGAGGGGTGTATGTTATATCAGAGTGTTACAATGAGAGTTGTGTGTTATATCAGAGTGTTACAGTGAACGGTTTGTGTTATATCTGGGTGTTACAGTGAGGGGTGTGTGTTATATCAGAGTGTTACAATGAGAGTTGTGTGTTAGATCAGAGTGTTACAGTGAACGATTTGTGTTATATCACAGTGTTACAAAGAGAGTTATGTGTTTTATCAGAGTGTTACAGTGAATGGTTTGTGTTATATCTGGGTTTTACAGTGAGGGGTGTGTGTTATATCAGAGTGTTACAATGAGAGTTTGTGTTATATCAGAGTCTTACAATGAACAGTGTGTAATATCTGGGTGTTACGGTGAGCGATGTGTTTTATATCAAAGTGTTACAATGAGGGGTGTGTGTTATATCAGACGGTTACAGTGAGGGATTAGTGTTATATCAGTGTTACATCAATAGGTGTGAGTTATATCAGTGTTACAGTGAAGGGTGTGTGTTATATCTGGGTGTTACAGTGAGGTTTGCGTGTTATATCAGTGTTACAGTGAGTTGGGTGAGTTATATCAGAGTGTTACATTGATGGATGTGTGTTATATCAGTGTGTTACAGTGAGGGTTGTGTGTCATATTAGAGCGTTACCATGATGGAGGTGTGTTATATCAGAGCGTTACAGTGAGGGTTGTGAGTTATATCAGACTGTTACATGAGGAGTGTGGGTTATATTAGTGTTACAGTTAGGGGTGTGTGTTATGTCAGTTTTAAAGTGAGGGGTGAGTGTTATATCAGTGTTACAGTGAGGGCTGTGTGTTATATCAGTGTTACAGTGAGAGGAGTGTGTTACATCAGAGTGTTACAGTGAGGGGTGTGTGTTATATCAGTGTTACAGTGAGGGGTGTGTGTTATATCAGAGTGTTACAATGAGGGATTTTTGTTATATCAGTGTTACATCAAAAGGTGTGAGTTATATCAGTGTTACAGTGAGGGGCGTGTGTTATATCAGAGTGTTACAGTGAGGGATGAGTGTTATATCAGGGTGTTACAGTGAGGGATGTGTGTTATATTACAGTGTTGCAGTGAAGGGTGACTGTTATATCAGAGTGTTACAGTGAGGGGTGAGTGTTATATTAGCGTGTTACAGTGAGGGCTGTGTGTTATATCAGAGTGTTACAGTGAGGGCTGTGTGTTATATCAGAGTGTTACAGTGAGGTGTGAGTGTTATATCAGAGTGTTACTGTGAGGGCTGTGTGTTATATCAGTGTTACAGTGAGGGTTGTGTGTTATATCAGAGTGTTAAAGTGAGGGGTTTGTGTTATGTTAGTGTGTTATATTGAGGGGTGTGAGTTATATCAGAGTGTTACAGTGGGGGGTGAGTGTTATATCAGAGTGTTACTGTGAGGCCTGTGTGTTATGTCAGAGTGTTACAGTGAGGGGTGAGTGTTATATCTGGGTGTTACAGTGAATGCTGCGTTTTATATCAGAGTGTTACACTTAGGGGTGTGTGTTATATCAGAGTGTTAAAGTGAGGGGTGTGTGTTTTATCAGAGTGTTATAGTGAGGGGTTTGTGTTATATGAGAGTGTTACAGTGAACAGTGTGTGTTACATCTGCGTGTTACAGTGAGTGTTGTGAGTTATATCAGACTGTTACATGAGGAGTGTGGGTTATATTAGTGTTACAGTTAGAGGTGTGTGTTATGTCAATTTTACAGTGAGGGGTGTGTGTTATATCAGTCTGTTACAGTGAAGTGTGTGTGTTATATCAGAGTGTTACACTGAGGGGTGTGTGTTATATTAAAGTGTTACAGTGAGGGGTGTGTGTTATATCAGAGTGTTACAATGAGATTTGTGTGTTATATCAGAGTGTTACAGTGAACGGTTTGTGTTATATCTGGGTGTTACAGTGAGGGGTGTGTGTTATATCAGAGTGTTACAGTGAACGGTTTGTGTTGTATCTGGGTGTTACAATGAGGGTTGTGTGTTTTATCAGAGTGTTACAATGAGAGTTGTGTGTTATATCAGAGTGTTACAGTGAACGTTTTGTGTTATATCTGGGTGTTACAGTGAGGGCTGTGTGTTATATCAGAGTGTTACAGTGAACGGTTTGTGTTATATCTGGGTGTTAAAGTGAGGGGTGTATGTTATATCAGAGTGTTACAATGAGAGTTGTGTGTTATATCAGAGTGTTACAGTGAACGGTTTGTGTTATATCTGGGTGTTACAGTGAGGGGTGTGTGTTATATCAGAGTGTTACAATGAGAGTTGTGTGTTAGATCAGAGTGTTACAGTGAACGATTTGTGTTATATCACAGTGTTACAAAGAGAGTTATGTGTTTTATCAGAGTGTTACAGTGAATGGTTTGTGTTATATCTGGGTTTTACAGTGAGGGGTGTGTGTTATATCAGAGTGTTACAATGAGAGTTTGTGTTATATCAGAGTCTTACAATGAACAGTGTGTAATATCTGGGTGTTACGGTGAGCGATGTGTTTTATATCAAAGTGTTACAATGAGGGGTGTGTGTTATATCAGACGGTTACAGTGAGGGATTAGTGTTATATCAGTGTTACATCAATAGTTGTGAGTTATATCAGTGTTACATTGAAGGGTGTGTGTTATATCTGGGTGTTACAGTGAGGTTTGCGTGTTATATCAGTGTTACAGTGAGTTGGGTGAGTTATATCAGAGTGTTACATTGATGGATGTGTGTTATATCAGTGTGTTACAGTGAGGGTTGTGTGACATATTAGAGCGTTACAATGATGGAGGTGTGTTATATCAGAGCGTTACAGTGAGGGTTGTGAGTTATATCAGACTGTTACATGAGGAGTGTGGGTTATATTAGTGTTACAGTTAGGGGTGTGTGTTATGTCAGTTTTAAAGTGAGGGGTGAGTGTTATATCAGTGTTACAGTGAGGGCTGTGTGTTATATCAGTGTTACAGTGAGAGGAGTGTGTTACATCAGAGTGTTACAGTGAGGGGTGTGTGTTATATCAGTGTTACAATGAGGGATTTTTGTTATATCAGTGTTACATCAAAAGGTGTGAGTTATATCAGTGTTACAGTGAGGGGCGTGTGTTATATCAGAGTGTTACAGTGAGGGATGAGTGTTATATCAGGGTGTTACAGTGAGGGATGTGTGTTATATTACAGTGTTGCAGTGAAGGGTGACTGTTATATCAGAGTGTTACAGTGAGGGGTGAGTGTTATATTAGCGTGTTACAGTGAGGGCTGTGTGTTATATCAGAGTGTTACAGTGAGGGCTGTGTGTTATATCAGAGTGTTACAGTGAGGTGTGAGTGTTATATCAGAGTGTTACTGTGAGGGCTGTGTGTTATATCAGTGTTACAGTGAGGGTTGTGTGTTATATCAGAGTGTTACAGTGAGGGGTTTGTGTTATGTCAGTGTGTTATATTGAGGGGTGTGAGTTATATCAGAGTGTTACAGTGGGGGGTGAGTGTTATATCAGAGTGTTACTGTGAGGCCTGTGTGTTATGTCAGAGTGTTACAGTGAGGGGTGAGTGTTATATCTGGGTGTTACAGTGAATGCTGTGTTTTATATCAGAGTGTTACACTTAGGGGTGTGTGTTATATCAGAGTGTTAAAGTGAGGGGTGTGTGTTTTATCAGAGTGTTATAGTGAGGGGTTTGTGTTATATGAGAGTGTTACAGTGAACAGTGTGTGTTACATCTGCGTGTTACAGTGAGCGGTGTGAGTTATATCAGTGTGTTACATTGAGGGGTGTGTGTTATATCAGAGTGTTACAGTGAGGAATTTTTGTTATATCAGTGTTACATCAAAAGGTGTGAGTTATATCAGTGTTACAGTGAGGGGCGTGTGTTATATCAGAGTGTTACAGTGAGGGATGAGTGTTATCTCAGAGTGTTACTGTGAGGGATGTGTGTTATATTACCGTGTTGCAGTGAAGGGTGAGTGTTATATCAGAGTGTTACAGTGAGGGGTGAGTGTTATATCAGCGTGTTACAGTGAGGGCTGTGTGTTATATCAGAGTGTTACAATGAGGGGTGAGTGTTATATCAGAGTGTTACAGTGAGGGCTGTGTGTTATATCAGAGTGTTACAATGAGGGGTGAGTGTTATATCAGAGTGTTACTGTGAGGGCTGTGTGTTATGTCAGAGTGTTACAGTGAGGGGTGAATTTTATATCTATGTGTTACAGTGAATGCTGTGTGTTATATCAGAGTGTTACACTGAGGGGTGTGTGTTATATCAGAGTGTTAAAGTGAGGGGTGTGTGTTTTATCAGAGTGTTATAGTGAGGGGTTTGTGTTATATGAGAGTGTTACAGTGAACAGTGTGTGTTACATCTGCGTGTTACAGTGAGCGGTGTGAGTTATATCAGTGTGTTACATTGAGGGGTGTGTGTTATATCAGAGTGTTACAGTGAGGAATTTTTGTTATATCAGTGTTACATCAAAAGGTGTGAGATATATCAGTGTTACAGTGAGGGGCGTGTGTTATATCAGAGTGTTACAGTGAGGGATGAGTGTTATGTCAGTGTGTTACTGTGAGGGATGTGTGTTATATTACAGTGTTGCAGTGAAGGGTGAGTGTTATATCAGAGTGTTACAGTGAGGGGTGAGTGTTATATCAGAGTGTTACAGTGAGGGGTGAGTGTTATATCAGAGTGTTACAGTGAGGGGTTTGTGTTATATGAGAGTGTTACAGTGAACGGTGTGTGTTACATCTGGGTGTTACAGTGAGCGGTGTATGTTATATCAGTGTGTTACATTGAGGGATGTGAGTTATATCAGAGTGTTACAGTGAGTGTTGTGAGTTATATCAGACTGTTACATGAGGAGTGTGGGTTATATTAGTGTTACAGTTAGAGGTGTGTGTTATGTCAATTTTACAGTGAGGGGTGTGTGTTATATCAGTCTGTTACAGTGAAGTGTGTGTGTTATATCAGAGTGTTACACTGAGGGGTGTGTGTTATATTAAAGTGTTACAGTGAGGTGTGTGTGTTATATCAGAGTGTTGCAATGAGATTTGTGTGTTATATCAGAGTGTTACAGTGAACGGTTTGTGTTATATCTGGGTGTTACAGTGAGGGGTGTGTGTTATATCAGAGTGTTACAGTGAACGGTTTGTGTTGTATCTGGGTGTTACAGTGAGGGGTGTGTGTTTTATCAGAGTGTTACAATGAGAGTTGTGTGTTATATCAGAGTGTTACAGTGAACGTTTTGTGTTATATCTGGGTGTTACAGTGAGGGCTGTGTGTTATATCAGAGTGTTACAGTGAACAGTTTGTGTTATATCTGGGTGTTAAAGTGAGGGGTGTATGTTATATCAGAGTGTTACAATGAGAGTTGTGTGTTATATCAGAGTGTTACAGTGAACGGTTTGTGTTATATCTGGGTGTTACAGTGAGGGGTGTGTGTTATATCAGAGTGTTACAGTGAACGGTTTGTGTTATATCTGGGTGTTACAGTGAGGGGTGTGTGTTATATCAGAGTGTTACAATGAGAGTTGTGTGTTAGATCAGAGTGTTACAGTGAACGATTTGTGTTATATCACAGTGTTACAAAGAGAGTTATGTGTTTTATCAGAGTGTTACAGTGAATGGTTTGTGTTATATCTGGGTTTTACAGTGAGGGGTGTGTGTTATATCAGAGTGTTACAATGAGAGTTTGTGTTATATCAGAGTCTTACAATGAACAGTGTGTAATATCTGGGTGTTACGGTGAGCGATGTGTTTTATATCAAAGTGTTACAATGAGGGGTGTGTGTTATATCAGACGGTTACAGTGAGGGATTAGTGTTATATCAGTGTTACATCAATAGGTGTGAGTTATATCAGTGTTACAGTGAAGGGTGTGTGTTATATCTGGGTGTTACAGTGAGGTTTGCGTATTATATCAGTGTTACAGTGAGTTGGGTGAGTTATATCAGAGTGTTACATTGATGGATGTGTGTTATATCAGTGTGTTACAGTGAGGGTTGTGTGTCATATTAGAGCGTTACAATGATGGAGGTGTGTTATATCAGAGCGTTACAGTGAGGGTTGTGAGTTATATCAGACTGTTACATGAGGAGTGTGGGTTATATTAGTGTTACAGTTAGGGGTGTGTGTTATGTCAGTTTTAAAGTGAGGGGTGAGTGTTATATCAGTGTTACAGTGAGGGCTGTGTGTTATATCAGTGTTACAGTGAGAGGAGTGTGTTACATCAGAGTGTTACAGTGAGGGGTGTGAGTTATATTACAGTGTTGCAGTGAAGGGTGAGTGTTATATCAGAGTGTTACAGTGAGGGGTGAGTGTTATATTAGCGTGTTACAGTGAGGGCTGTGTGTTATATCAGAGTGTTACAGTGAGGGGTGTGAGTTATATCAGAGTGTTACAGTGGGGGGTGAGTGTTATATCAGAGTGTTACTGTGAGGCCTGTGTGTTATGTCTGAGTGTTACAGTGAGGGGTGAGTGTTATATCTGGGTGTTACAGTGAATGCTGTGTTTTATATCAGAGTGTTACACTTCGGGGTGTGTGTTATATCAGAGTGTTAAAGTGAGGGGTGTGTGTTTTATCAGAGTGTTATAGTGAGGGGTTTGTGTTATATGAGAGTGTTACAGTGAACAGTGTGTGTTACATCTGCATGTTACAGTGAGTGGTGTGAGTTATATCAGTGTGTTACATTGAGGGGTGTGTGTTATATCATAGTGTTACAGTGAGGAATTTTTGTTATATCAGTGTTACATCAAAAGGTGTGAGTTATATCAGTGTTACAGTGAGGGGCGTGTGTTATATCAGAGTGTTACAGTGAGGGATGAGTGTTATCTCAGAGTGTTACTGTGAGGGATGTGTGTTATATTACAGTGTTGCAGTGAAGGGTGAGTGTTATATCAGAGTGTTACAGTGAGGGGTGAGTGTTATATCAGCGTATTACAGTGAGGGCTGTGTGTTATATCAGAGTGTTACAATGAGGGATGAGTGTTATATCAGAGTGTTACAGTGAGGGCTGTGTGTTATAACAGAGTGTTACAATGAGGGGTGAGTGTTATATCAGAGTGTTACTGTGAGGGATGTGTGTTATGTCAGAGTGTTACAGTGAGGGGTGAGTGTTATATCTGGGTGTTACAGTGAATGCTGTGTGTTATATCAGAGTGTTACACTGAGGGGTGTGTGTTATATCAGAGTGTTAAAGTGAGGGGTGTGTGTTTTATCAGAGTGTTATAGTGAGGGGTTTGTGTTATATGAGAGTGTTACAGTGAACAGTCTGTGTTACATCTGGGTGTTACAGTGAGCGGTGTGAGTTATATCAGTGTGTTACATTGAGGGGTGTGTTTTATATCAGAGTGTTACAGTGAGGGATTTTTGTTATATCAGTTTTACATCAAAAGGTGTGAGTTACATCAATGTTACAGTGAGGGGCGTGTGTAATATCAGAGTGTTACAGTGAGGGATGAGTGTTATATCAGTGTGTTACAGTGAGGGATGTGTGTTATATTACAGTGTTGCAGTGAATGGTGAGTGTTATATCAGAGTGTTACAGTGAGGGGTGAGTTTTATATCAGCGTGTAACAGTGAGGGCTGTGTGTTATATCAGAGTGTTACAGTGAGGGCTGTGTGTTATATCAGAGTGTTACAGTGAGGGGTGAGTGTTATATCAGAGTGTTACTGTGAGGGCTGTGTGTTATATCAGTGTTACAGTGAGGGGTATGTGTTATATCAGAGTGTTACAGTGAGGGGTTTGTGTTATATGAGAGTGTTACAGTGAACGGTGTGTGTTACATCAGGGTGTTACAGTGAGCGGTGTGTGTTATATCAGTGTGTTACATTGAGGGGTGTGAGTTATATCAGAGTGTTACAGTGAGGGGTGAGTGTTATATAAGAGTGTTACTGTGAGGGGTGTGTGTTATGTCAGAGTGTTACAGTGAGGGGTGAATTTTATATCTGGGTGTTACAGTGAATGCTGTGTGTTATATCAGAGTGTTACACTGAGGGGTGTGTGTTATATCAGAGTGTTAAAGTGAGGGGTGTGTGTTTTATCAGAGTGTTATAGTAAGGGGTTTGAGTTATACCAGAGTGTTACAGTGAGGGTTGTGAGTTATATCAAAGTATTATGGTGAGGGATGTGTGTTATTTCACTGTTACAGTGAGCGTGGTGAGTTATATCAGTGTTACAGTGAGGCGTGTGTGTTATATCAGAGTGTTACAGTGAACGGTTTGTGTTATATCTGGGTGTTACAGTGAACGATTTTTGTTATATCAGAGTGTTACAAAGAGAGTTGTGTGTTATATCAGAGTTTTACAGTGAATGTTTTGTGTTATATCAGGGTGTTACAATGAGAGTTGTGTGTTATATCACAGTGTTACAGTGAACAGTCTGTAATATCTGGGTGTTACGGTGAGCGATGTGTTTTATATCAAAGTGTTACAATGAGGGGTGTGTGTTATATCAGACGGTTACAGTGAGGGATTAGTGTTATATCAGTGTTACATCAATGGGTGTGAGTTATATCGGTGTTTCAGTGAGGTGCGTGTGCTATATCAAACTGTTACAGTGAGGGGTGACTGTTATGTCAGCGTGTTTAATGAGGGGTTTGTGTTATAGTGAGAGGTGTGTGTTATATCAGTCTGTTACAGTGAGGTGTGAGTTTTATATCAGAGTGTTACAGTGATGTGTGAGTGTTATATCAGTGTGTTACAGTGAGGGCTGTGTGTTATATCAGAATTTTACAGTGAGTGCTGTGTGTTATATCAGAGTGTTACACTGAGGGGTGTGTGTTGTATCAGAGTGTTCTAGTGAGGGTTTTGAGTTATATCAGACTGTTACAGTGAGGGTTGTGAGTTATATCAGAGTATTACGGTGAGTGGTGTGTGTTATTTCACTCTTACAGTGAGTGTGGTGAGTTATATCAGGGTTACATTGATGGGTGTGTGTTATATCAGAGTGTTACAGTGAGAGTTGTGTGTTATATCAGAGTGTTACAGTGAACAGTCTGTAATATCTGGGTGTTACGGTGAGCGATGTGTGTTATATCAAAGTGTTACAATGAGGGGTGTGTGTTATATCAGACGGTTACAGTGAGGGATTAGTGTTATATCAGTGTTACATCAAAAGGTGTGAGTTATATCAGTGTTACAGTGAGGGTCGTGTGTTATATCAGAGTGTTACAGTGAGGGATGAGTGTTATATCAGAGTGTTACACTGAGGGATGTGTGTTATATTACAGTGCTGCAGTGAAGGGTGAGTGTTATCTGAGAGTGTTACAGTGAGGGGTGTTTGTTATATCAGAGTATTACTGTGAGGGCTGTGTATTATGTCAGAGTGTTACACTGAGGGGTGTGTGTTATATCGGAGTGTTAATGTGAGGGGTGTGTGTTATATCAGAGTATTACAGTGAGGGGTGTGTGTTATTTCGCAGTTTCAGTGAGTGTGGTGAGTTATATCAGGATTACAGTGAGGGTTGTGTGTTATATCAGAGTGTTACCATGAGAGTTGTGTGTTATACCAGAGTGTTACAGTGAGGGGTGTGTGTTATATCAGAGTGGTACTGTGAGGAGTGTGTGTTATATCACAGTGTTACAGTGAGGGGTGAGTGTTATATTAGACTGTTACATTGAGGGTTGTGTGTTTTATCAGTGTTATAGTGAGGGGTGTGTGTTATATCAGTGTTACAGTGAGGATTGTGTGTTATATCAGAGTATTACAGTGTAGGGTGAGAGTTATATCCATGTTACAGAGAGGGCTTTGTGTGATATCAGTGTTACAGTGAGGGGTGTGTGTTATATCAGAGTGTTACAGTGAAGGGTGTATGTTATTACAGTATTACTGTGAGGGATCTGTGTTATATCTGGGTGTTACAGTGAGGGGTGTGTGTTATATCAGAGTGTTACAGTGAACGGTTTGTGTTATATCTGGGTGTTACAGTGAGGGCTGTGTGTTATATCAGAGTGTTACAGTGAACGGTTTGTGTTATATCTGGGTGTTACAGTGAGGGGTGTATGTTATATCAGAGTGTTACAAAGAGAGCTGTGTGTTATATCAGAGTGTTACAGTGAACGGTTTGTGTTATATCTGGGTGTTACAGTGAGGGGTGTGTGTTATATCAGAGTGTTACAATGAGAGTTGTGTGTTATTTCAGTGTGTTACAGTGAACAGTGTGTAATATCTGGGTATTACGTTGAGCGATGTGTGTTATATCAAAGTGTTACAATGAGGGGTGTGTGTTATATCAGACGGTTACAGTGAGGGATTAGTGTTATATCAGTGTTACATCAACGGGTGTGAGTTATATCAGTGTTACAGTGAGGGGCTTGTATTATATCAAACTGTTACAGTGAGGGGTGACTGTTATATCAGAGTGTTCAATGAGGGGTTTGTGTTATATCAGTGTTGCAGTGAAGGGTGTGTGTTATATCTGGGTGTTACAGTGAGGTGTGTGTGTTATATCAGTGTTACAGTGAGTTGTGTGAGTTATATCAGAGTGTTACATTGATGGATGTGTGTTATATAAGAGTGTTACAGTGAGGTGTGTGAGTTACATCAGAGTGTTACAGTGAGGGTTGTGTGTTATATCAGAGAGTTACAGTGAGGGGTGTGTGTCATATTAGAGTGTTACAATGATGGAGGTGTGTTATATCAGAGCGTTACAGTGAGGGTTGTGAGTTATATCAGACTGTTACATGAGGAGTGTGGGTTATATTAGTGTTAAAGTTAGGCGTGTGTGTTATGTCAGTTTTACAGTGAGGGGTGTGTGTTATATCCATCTGTTACAGTGAAGTGTGTGTGTTATATCAGAGTGTTACACTGAGGGGTGTGTGTTATATTAGAGTGTTACAGTGAGGGGTGAGTGTTATATCAGAGTGTTACCATGAGAGTTGTGTGTTATAACAGAGTGTTACAGTGAGGGGTGAGTGTTATATTAGTGTTACAGTGAGGGCTGTGTGTTATATCAGTGTTACAGTGAGAGGAGTGTGTTATATCAGATTGTTATAGTGAGGGCTTTGTGTTATATGAGAGTGTTACAGTGAACAGTGTGTGTTACATCTGGGTGTTACAGTGAGCGGTGTGTGTTATATCAGAGTGTTACATTGAGGGGTGTGTGTTATATCAGAGTGTTACAGTGAGTGATTTTTGTTATATCAGTGTTACATCAAAAGGTGTGAGTTATATCAGTGTTACAGTGAGGGCTGTGTGTTATATCAGTGTTACAGTGAGAGGAGTGTGTTATATCAGAGTGTTATAGAGAGGGCTTTGTGTTATATGAGAGTGTTACAGTGAACAGTGTGTGTTACATCTGGGTATTACAGTGAGGGTCGTGTGTTATATCAGTGTGTTGCAGTGAGGGATGTGTGTTATATTACAGTGTTGCAGTGAAGGGTGAGTGTTATATCATAGTGTTACTGTCAGGGGTGACTGTTATATCAGCGTGTTACATTGAGGGCTGTGTGTTATATCAGAGTGTTACAGTGAGGGCTGTGTGTTATATCAGAGTGTTACAGTGAGGGGTGAGTGTTATAACAGAGTGTTACTGTGAGGGCTGTGTGTTATATCAGTGTTACAGTGAGGGGTGTGTGTTATATCAGAGTGTTACAGTGAGGGGTTTGTGTTATATGAGAGTGTTACAGTGAACGGTGTGTGTTACATCTGGGTGTTACAGAGAGCGGTGTGTGTTATATCATTGTGTTACATTGAGGGGTGTGTGTTATATCAGAGTGTTATAGTGAGGGGTTTGTGTTATATGAGAGTGTTACAGTGAACGGTGTGTGTTACATCTGGGTGTTACAGAGAGCGGTGTGTGTTATATCATTGTGTTACATTGAGGGGTGTGAGTTATATCAGAGTGTTACAGTGAAGGGTGAGTGTTATATCAGAGTGTTACTGTGAGGGCTGTGTGTTATTTCAGAGTGTTACAGTGAGGGGTGACTGTTCTATCTGGGTGTTACAGTGAATGCTGTGTGTTATATCAGAGTGTTACACTGAGGGGTGTGTGTTATGTCCGAGTGTTAAAGTGAGGGGTGTGTGTTTTATCAGAGTGTTATAATAAGAGGTTTGAGTTATATCAGAGTGTTGTAGTGAGGGTTGTGAGTTATATCAGAGTATTATGGTGTGAGTTATATCAGTGTTACAGTGAGGGGCTTGTATTATATCAAACTGTTACAGTGAGGGGTGACTGTTATATCAGAGTGTTCAATGAGGGGTTTGTGTTATATCAGTGTTACAGTGAAGGGTGTGTGTTATATCTGGGTGTTACAGTGAGGTGTGCGTGCTATATCAGTGTTACAGTGAGCTGGGTGAGTTATATCAGAGTGTTACATTGATGGATGTGTGTTATATAAGTGTGTTACAGTGAGGGGTGTGAGTTATATCAGTGTGTTACAGTGAGGGGTGTGTGTCATATTAGAGCGTTACAATGATGGAGGTGTGTTATATCAGAGCGTTACAGTGAGGGTTGTGAGTTATATCAGACTGTTACATGAGGAGTGTGGGTTATATTAGTGTTACAGTTAGGGCTGTGTGTTATGTCAGTTTTAAAGTGAGGGCTGAGTGTTATATCAGTGTTACAGTGAGGGCTGTGTGTTATATCAGTGTTACAGTGAGAGGAGTGTGTTACATCAGAGTGTTACAGTGAGGGGTGAGTGTTATATCAGTGTTACAGTGAGGGGTGTGCGTTATATCAGTGTGTTACATTGAGGGGTGTGTGTTATATCAGAGTGTTACAGTGAGGGATTTTTGTTATATCAGTGTTACATCAAAAGGTGTGAGTTATATCAGTGTTGCAGTGAGGGGCGTGTTATATCAGAGTGTTACAGTGAGGGATGAGTGTTATATCAGGGTGTTACAGTAAGAGATGTGTGTTACATTACAGTGTTGCAGTGAAGGGTGAGTGTTATATCAGAGTGTTACAGTGAGGGGTGAGTGTTATATTAGCGTGTTACAGTGAGGGGTGAGTGTTATATTAGCGTGTTACAGTGAGGGCTGTGTGTTATGTCAGTGTGTTATATTGAGGGGTGTGAGTTATATCAGAGTGTTACAGTGGGGGGTGAGTGTTATATCAGAGTGTTACTGTGAGGGCTGTGTGTTATGTCAGAATGTTACAGTGAGGGGTGAGTGTTATATCTGGGTGTTACAGTGAATGCTGTGTTTTATATCAGAGTGTTACACTGAGGGGTGTGTGTTATATCAGAGTTTTAAAGTGAGGGGTGTGTGTTTTTTCAGAGTGTTATAGTGAGGGGTTTGTGTTATATGAGAGTGTTACAGTGAACAGTGTGTGTTACATCTGCGCGTTACAGTGAGCGGTGTGAGTTATATCAGTGTGTTACATTGAGGGGTGTGTGTTATATCAGAGTGTTACAGTGAGGAATTTTTGTTTTATCAGTGTTACATCAAAAGGTGTGAGTTATATCAGTGTTACAGTGAGGGGCGTGTGTTATATCAGAGTGTTACAGTGAGGGATGAGTGTTATGTCAGAGTGTTACAGTGAGGGATGTGTGTTATATTACAGTGTTACAGTGAGGGGTGAGTGTTATATCAGCGTGTTACAGTGAGGGCTGTGTGTTATATCAGAGTGTTACAGTGAGGGGTTAGTGTAATATCAGAGTGTTACAGTGAGGGGTTTGTGTTATATGAGAGTGTTACAGTGAACGGTGTGTGTTACATCTGGGTGTTACAGTGAGCGGTGTGTTTTATATCAGTGTGTTACATTGAGGGGTGTGAGTTATATCAGAGTGTTACAGTGAGTGTTGTGAGTTATATCAGACTGTTACATGAGGAGTGTGGGTTATATTAGTGTTACAGTTAGAGGTGTGTGTTATGTCAGTTTTACAGTGAGGGGTGTGTGTTATATCAGTCTGTTACAGTGAAGTGTGTGTGTTATAGCAGAGTGTTACACTGAGGGGTGAGTGTTATATCAGAGTGTTACCATGAGAGTTGTGTGTTATAACAGAGTGTTAAAGTGAGGGGTGAGTGTTATATCAGTGTTACAGTGAGGGCTGTGTGTTATATCAGTGTTACAGTGAGAGGAGTGTGTTACATCAGTGTGTTACATTGAGGGGTGTGAGTTATATCAGAGTGTTACAATGAGGGGTGAGTGTTATATCAGAGTGTTACAGTGAGGGCTGTGTGTTATATCAGTGTTACAGTGATGGGTGAGTGTTATATCTGGGTGTTACAGTGAATGCTGTGTGTTATATCAGAGTGTTACACTGAGGGGTGCGTGTTATATCAGAGTGTTAAAGTGAGGGGTGTGTGTTTTATCAGATTGTTATAGTGAGGGGTTTGTGTTTTAGGAGAGTGTTACAGTGAACAGTCTGTGTTACATCTGGGTGTTACAGTGAGCGGTGTGAGTTATATCAGTGTGTTACATTGAGGGGTGTGTGTTATATCAGAGTGTTACAGTGAGGGATTTTTGTTATATCAGTGTTACATCAAAAGGTGTGAGTTATATCAATGTTACAGTGAGGGGCGTGTGTAATATCAGAGTGTTACAGTGAGGGATGAGTGTTATATCAGTGTGTTACAGTGAGGGATGTGTGTTATATTACAGTGTTGCAGTGAAGGGTGAGTGTTATATCAGAGTGTTACAGTGAGGGGTGAGTTTTATATCAGCGTGTTACAGTGAGGGCTGTGTGTTATATCAGAGTGTTACAGTGAGGGCTGTGTGTTATATCAGAGTGTTACAGTGAGGGGTGAGTGTTATATCAGAGTGCTACTGTGAGGGCTGTGTGTTATATCAGTGTTACAGTGAGGGGTTTGTGTTATATGAGAGTGTTACAGTGAACGGTGTGTGTTACATCAGGGTGTTACAGTGAGCGGTGTGTGTTATATCAGTGTGTTACATTGAGGGGTGTGAGTTATATCAGAGTGTTACAGTGAGGGGTGAGTGTTATATCAGAGTGTTACTGTGAGGGGTGTGTGTTATATCTGGGTGTTACAGTGAAAGGTGTGTGTTATATCAGAGTGTTACACTGAGGGGTGTGTGTTATATCAGAGTGTTAAAGTGAGGGGTGTGTGTTTTATCAGAATTGTATAGTAAGGGGTTTGAGTTATACCAGAGTGTTACAGTGAGGGCTGTGAGTTATATCAAAGTATTATGGTGAGGGGCGTGTGTAATATCAGAGTGTTACAGTGAGGGTTGAGTGTTATATCAGTGTGTTACAGTGAGGGATGTGTGTTATATTACAGTGTTGCAGTGAAGGGTGAGTGTTATATCAGAGTGTTACAGTGAGGGGTGAGTTTTATATCAGCGTGTTACAGTGAGGGCTGTGTGTTATATCAGTGAGTGTGGTGAGTTATATCAGTGTTACAGTGAGGGGTGTGTGTTATATCAGAGTGTTACAGTGAACGGTTTGTGTTATATCTGGGTGTTACAGTGAGGGGTGTGTGTTATATCAGAGTGTTACAATGAGAGTTGTGTGTTATATCAGAGTGTTACAGTGAACGATTTTTGTTATATCAGAGTGTTACAAAGAGAGTTGTATGTTATATCAGAGTTTTACAGTGAATGGTTTGTGTTATATCAGAGTGTTACAATGAGAGTTCTGTGTTATATCAGAGTGTTACAGTGAGGGCTGTGTGTTATGTCATATTGTTACAGTGAGGGGTGAGTGTTATATCATTGTGTTACAGTGAGGGCTGTGTGTTATATCAGAGTGTTACACTGAGGGGTGTGTGTTATATCAGAGTGTTCTAGTGAGGGTTTTGAGTTATATCAGACTGTTACAGTGAGGGTTGTGAGTTATATCAGAGTATTACGGTGAGTGGTGTGTGTTATTTCACTCTTACAGTGAGTGTGGTGAGTTATATCAGGGTTACATTGATGGGTGTGTGTTATATCAGAGTGTTACAGTGAGAGTTGTGTGTTATATCAGAGTGTTACAGTGAACAGTCTGTAATATCTGGGTGTTACGGTGAGCGATGTGTGTTATATCAAAGTGTTACAATGAGGGGTGTGTGTTATATCAGACGGTTACAGTGAGGGATTAGTGTTATATCAGTGTTACATCAATGGGTGTGAGTTATATCGTTGTTTCAGTGAGGTGCGTGTGCTATATCAAACTGTTACAGTGAGGGGTGACTGTTATGTCAGAGTGTTTAATGAGGGGTTTGTGTTACAGTGAGAGGTGTGTGTTATATCAGTCTGTTACAGTGAGGTGTGAGTTTTATATCAGAGTGTTACAGTGATGTGTGAGTGTTATATCAGTGTGTTACAGTGAGGGCTGTGTGTTATATCAGAGTGTTACAGTGAGGGGTGAGTGTTAATTCAGAGTGTTACAGTGAGGGCTGTGTGTTATGTCATATTGTTACAGTGAGGGGTGAGTGTTATATCATTGTGTTACAGTGAGGGCTGTGTGTTATATCAGAGTGTTACAGTGAGGGGTGTGTGTTATATCAGACTGTTCCATTGAGGGGTGTGTGTTTTATCAATGTTACAGTGAGGGGTGTGTGTTATATCAGTGTTACAGTGAGGAATGTGTATTATATCAGCGTGTTACAGTGTGGAGTGAGAGTTATATCCGTGTTACAGTGAGGGCTGTGTGTTACATCAGTGTTACAGTGAGGGGTGTGCGTTATAACAGAGTGTTATAGTGAAAGGTGTGTGTCATATCAGTATTACTGTGAGGTATGTATGTTATATCAGAGTGTTACAGTAAACGGTTTGTGTTATATCTGGGTGTTACAGTGAGGGGTGTGTGTTATATCAGAGTGTTACAGTGAACGTTTTGTGTTATATCTGGTTGTTACAGTGAGGGGTGAGTGTTACATCAGAGTGTTACAATGAGAGTTGTGTGTTATATCAGAGTGTTACAGTGAACGGTTTTTGTTATGTCAGAGTGTTACAATGAGAGTTGTGTGTTATATCAGAGTGTTACAGTGAACGGTTTGTGTTATATCTGGGTGTTACAGTGAAGGGTGTGTGTTATATCAGAGTATTACAATGAGAGTTGTGTGTTATATCAGAGTGTTACAGTGAACGGTTTGTGTTATATCAGAGTGTTACAATGAGAGCTGTGTGTTATATCAGAGTGTTACAGTGAACGGTTTGTGTTATATCTGGGTGTTACAGTGAGGGGTGTATGTTATATCAGAATGTTACAATGAGAGTTGTGTGTTATATCAGTGTGTTACATTGAACAGTGTGTAATATCTGGGTCTTACGGTGAGCGATGTGTGTTATATCAGAGTGTTACAATGAGAGTTGTGGGCTATATCAGAGTGTTACAGTGAACAGTGTGTAATATCTGGGTGTTACGGTGAGCGATGTGTGTTATATCAGAGTGTTACAATGAGGTGTGTGTGTTATATCAGACGGTTACAGTGAGGGATTAGTGTTATATCAGTGTTACATCAAGGGGTGAGAGTTACATCAGAGTTACAGTGAGGGCTGTGTGTTATATCAGTGTTACAGTGAGGGGAGTTTGTTATATCAGAGTGTTACAGTGAGGGGTGTGTGTTATATCAAAGTGTTACAGTGAGGGGTGTGTATTATATCAGAGTGTTACAGTGAATGATGTGTGTTATACCTGGGAGTTACAGTGAGCGGTGCGTTTTATATCAGAATGTTACAGTGAGGGGTGTGTGTTATATCAGAGTGTTACAATGAGAGATGTGCGTTATATCAGAGTGTTACAGTGAACAGTCTTTAATATCTGGGTGTTACGGTGAGTGATGAGTGTTATATCAAAGTGTTACAATGAGGGGTGTGTGTTATATCAGACGGTTACAGTGAGGGATTAGTGTTATATCAAATTTACATCAACGAGTGTGAGTTATATCAGTGTTACAGTGAGGGATGTGTATTATATCAAACTGTTACAGTGAGGGGTGACTGTTATATCAGAGTGTTTAATGAGGGTTTTGTGTTATATCAGAGTGTTACAGTGAAGGGTGTGTGTTATATCTGGGTGTTACAGTGAGGTGTGTGTGTTATATCAGTGTTACAGTGAGTTGTGTGAGTTATATCAGAGTGTTACATTGATGGATGTGTGTTATAAAAGAGTGTTCCAGTGAGGGTTGTGAGTTACATCAGAGTGTTACAGTGAGTGGGGTGTGTTATATCAGAATGTTACAGTGAGGGGTGTGTGTCATATCAGAGCGTTACAATGATGGAGGTGTGTTATATCAGATTGTTACAGTGAGGGTTGTTAGTTATATCAGACTGTTACATGAGGAGTGTGGGTTATATTAGTGTTTCAGTTAGGGGTGTGTGTTATGTCAGTTTTACAGTGAGGGGTGTGTGTTATATCAGTCTGTTACAGTGAAGTGTGTGTGTTATATCAGAGTGTTACACTGAGGGGTGTGTGTTATATTAGAGTGTTACAGTGAGGTGTGAGTTTTATATCAGTGTTACAGTGATGGGTGAGTGTTATATAAGTGTGTTACAGTGAGGGCTGTGTGTTATATCAAAGTGTTACAGTGAGTGCTGTTTCTTATCTCCGAGTGTTACAGTGAGGGGTGAGTGTTAATTCAGAGTGTTACAGTGAGGGCTGTGTGTTATGTAATATTGTTACAGTGAGGGGTGAGTGTTATATCATTGTGTTACAGTGAGGGCTGTGTGTTATATCAGAGTGTTACACTGAGGGGTGTGTGTTATATCAGAGTGTTCTAGTGAGGGTTTTGTGTTATATCAGAGTGTTACAGTGAGGGTTGTGAGTTATATCAGAGTATTACGGTGAGGGGTGTGTGTTATTTCACTGTTACAGTGAGTGTGGTGAGTTTTATCAGGGTTACAGTGATGGGTGTGTGTTATATCAGAGTGTTACAGTGAGAGTTGTGTGTTATAACAGAGTGTTTCAGTGAGGGGTGTGTGTTTTATCAGACTGTTAAATTGAGGGGTGTGTGTTTTATCAGTGTTTCAGTGAGGGATGTGTGTTATATCAGTGTTACAGTGAGCAATGTGTATTATATCAGCGTGTTACAGTGTGGGGTGAGAGTTATATCCGTGTTACAGTGAGGGCTGTGTTATATCAGTGTTACAGTGAGGGGTGTGTGTTATATCAGAGTGTTATAGTCAAGGGTGTGTGTCATATCAGTATTACTGTGAGGGATGTGTGTTATATCAGAGTGTTACAGTGAACTTTTTGTATTATATATGGGTGTTACAGTGTTGGGTGTGTGTTATATGGGCATGTTACATTGAACGGTTTGTGTTATATCTGGGTGTTACAGTGAGGGGTGTGTGTTATGTCAGAGTGTTACAGTGAACGGTTTGTATTATATCTGGGTGTTACAGTGAACGGTGTGTGTTATATCAGAGTGTTACAATGAGAGTTGTGTGTTATATCAGAGTGTTCCAATGAAGGGTTTGTGTTATATCAGAATGTTACAGTGAGGGGTGTGTGTCATATCAGAGTGTTACAGTGAGTTTGTGTGTTATATCAGAGCGTTATCGTTAGGGGTGTGTGTTATATCAGAGTTTTAAAGTGAGGGATGTGTGTTATATCAGAGTGATACAGTGAGTAGTGTGGGTTGTATAAGGGTGTTAAAGTGAGGGGTGTGTGTTATCTCAGAGTGTTACAGTGAGGGGTGTGTGTTATATCAGAGTGCTACACTGAGGGGTGTGTGTTTGATCAGAGTGTTACAGTGAGGGCAGTGTGTTATATCAGAGTGTTACAGTGAGGGGTGTGGGTTATATCTGGGTGTTACAGTGATGGGTGTGGGTTATATCTGGGTGTTACAGTGAGGGGTGTGGGTTATACCAGAGTGTTACCGTGAGGGGTTTGTGTTATATCAGAGTGTTACAGTGAGGTGTGTAGATTATATCAGAGTGTTACAGTGAGGGGTTTGTGTTCTATCAGAGTGTTACAGTGAGGGGTGTGTGTTATATCACAGCGTTACAGTGAGGAATGTGGGTTATATCAGATTGTTACAGTGAGGGGTGTGTATTATATCAGAGCGTTACAGTGAGGGGTGTGGGTTATATCTGTGTGTTAATGTGAGGGGTGTGGGTTATATCTGGGTGTTACAGTGAGGGGTGTGGGTTATATCTGTGTGTTAATGTGAGGGGTGTGGGTTATATCTGGGTGTTACAGTGAGGGGTGTGGGTTTTATCAGTGTTACAGTGAGGGGTGTGTATTATATCAGAGCGTTACAGTGAGGGGTGTGGGTTATATCTGTGTGTTAATGTGAGGGGTGTGGGTTATATCTCGGAGTTACAGTGAGGGGTGTTGCTTATATCAGTCTGCTAAAGTGAGGGGTGTGGGTTATATCTGTGTGTTAAAGTGAGGGGTGTGGGTTTTATCTGGGTGTTACAGTGAGGGGTGTGGGTTATATCTGTGTGTTACAGTGAGTGGTGTGGGTTATATCTGGGTGTTACAGTGAGGGGTGTTGGTTTTATCTGTTTGTTTCAGTGAGGGGTGTGGGTTATATCTGTGTGTTAAAGTGAGGGGTGTGGGTTTTATCTGGGTGTTACAGTTAGGGGTGTGGGTTATATCTGTGTGTTACAGTGAGGGGTGTGTGCTATATCTGGGTGTTACAGTGAGGGGTGTGGGTTATATCTGGGTGTTACAGTGAGGGGTGTGGGTTATATCTGGGTGTTAGTGAGGGGAGTGGGTTATATCTGGGTGTTACAGTGAGGGGTGTGGGTTATATCTGGGTGTTACAGTGATGGGTGTGGGTTATATCTGGGTGTTACAGTGAGGGGTGTGGGTTTTATCTGGGTGTTACAGTGAGGGGTGTGGGTTATATTTGGGTGTTACAGTGAGGGGTGTGGGTTATATCTGGGTGTTACAGTGAGGGGTGTGGGTTATATCTGGGTGTTACAGTGAGGGGTGTGGGTTATATCTGGGTGTTACAGTGAGGGGTGTGGGTTATGTCTGGGTGTTACAGTGAGGGGTGTGGGCTATATCTGTGTGTTACAGTGAGGGGTGTGGGTTATATTTGGGTGTTACAGTGAGGGGTGTGGGTTTTAGCTGGGTGTTACAGTGAGGGGTGTGGGTTATATTTGGGTGTTACAGTGAGGGGTGTGGGTTATATCTGGGTGTTACAGTGAGGGGTGTGGGTTTTAGCTGGGTGTTACAGTGAGGGGTGTGGGTTATATCTGGGTGTTACAGTGAGGGGTGTGGGTTATATCTGGGTGTTAGTGAGGGGTGTGGGTTATATCTGGGTGTTACAGTGATGGTGTGGGTTATATCTGGGTGTTACAGTGAGGGGTGTGGGTTTTATCTGGGTGTTACAGTGAGGGGTGTGGGTTATATCTGGGTGTTACAGTGAGGTGTGTGGGTTTTATCTGGGTGTTACAGTGAGGGGTGTGGGTTATATCTGGGTGTTACAGTGAGGGGTGAGGGTTTTATCTGGGTGTTACAGTGAGGGGTGTGGGTTATATCTGGGTGTTACAGTGACGGGTGTGGGTTATATCTGGGTGTTACAGTGAGGGGTGTGGCTTATATCAGTCTGTTAAATTGAGGGGTGTGGGTTATATCTGTTTGTTTCAGTGAGGGGTGTGGGTTATATCCGTGTGTTACAGTGAGGGGTGTGGGTTATATTTGGGTGTTAGTGAGGGGTGTGGGTTATATCTGGGTGTTACAGTGAGGGGTGTGGGTTTTATCTGTGTGTTACAGTGAGGGGTGTGTGTTATATCCGGGTGTTACAGTGAGGGGTGTGGGTTTTATCTGGGTGTTACACTGAGGGGTGTGGGTTATATCTGGGTGTTACAGTGAGGGGTGTGGGTTATATCTTGGTGTTACAGTGAGGTGTGTGGGTTATATCTGGGTGTTACAGTGAGGGGTGTGGGTTATATCTGTTTGTTTCAGTGAGGGGTGTGGGTTATATCTGGGTGTTACAGTGAGGGGTGTGGGTTATATATGGGTGTTACAGTGAGGGGTGTGGGTTTTATCTGGGTGTTACACTGAGGGGTGTGGGTTATATCTGGGTGTTACAGTGAGGGGTGTGGGTTATATCTGGGTGTTACAGTGAGGGGTGTGGGTTATATCTGGGTGTTACACTGAGGGGTGTGGGTTTTATCTGGGTGTTACAGTGAGGGGTGTGGGTTATATCTGGGTGTTACACTGAGGGGTGTGGGTTATATCTGGGTGTTACAGTGAGGGGTGTGGGTTATATCTGGGTGTTACAGTGAGGGGTGAGGGTTTTAGCTGGGTGTTACAGTGAGGGGTGTGGGTTATATTTGGGTGTTACAGTGAGGGGTGTGGGTTTTATCTGGGTGTTACAGTGAGGGGTGTGGGTTATATCTGGGTGTTACAGTGAGGGGTGTGGGTTATATCTGTTTGTTTCAGTGAGGGGTGTGGGTTATATCTGGGTGTTAGTGAGGGGTGTGGGTTATATCTGGGTGTTACAGTGAGGGGTGTGGGTTATATTTGGGTGTTACAGTGAGGGGTGTGGGTTATATCTGTGTGTTACAGTGAAGGGTGTGGGTTATATTTGGGTGTTACAGTGAGGGGTGTGGGTTATATTTGGGTGTTACAGTGAGGGGTGTGGGTTTTATTTGGGTGTTACAGTGAGGGGTGGGGGTTATATCTGGGTGTTACAGTGAGGGGTGTGGGTTATATCTGTGTGTTACAGTGAGGGGTGTGGGTTATATCTGGGTGTTACAGTGAGGGGTGTGGGTTTTATCTGGGTGTTACACTGAGGGGTGTGGGTTATATCTGGGTGTTACAGTGAGGGGTGTGGGTTTTATCTGGTTGTTACAGTGAGGGTTTTAGCTGGGTGTTACAGTGAGGGGTGTGGGTTATATTTGGGTGTTACAGTGAGGGGTGTGGGTTATATCTGGGTGTTACAGTGAGGGGTGTGGGTTATATATGGGTGTTACAGTGAGGGGTGTGGGTTATATCTGGGTGTTACAGTGAGGGGTGTGGGTTATATTTGGGTGTTACAGTGAGGGGTGTGGGTTATATCTGGGTGTTACAGTGAGGGATGAGGGTTTTATCTTGGTGTTACAGTGAGGGGTTTGGGTTATATCTGTTTGTTTCAGTGAGGGGTGTGGGTTATATCTGGGTGTTAGTGAGGGGTGTGGGTTATATCTGGGTGTTGCAGTGAGGGGTGTGGGTTATATCTGGGTGTTATAGTGAGGGGTGTGGGTTATATCTGAGTGTTACAGTGAGGGGTGTGGGTTATATCTGGGTGTTACATTGATGGGTGTGGGTTATATCTGGGTGTTACAGTGAGGGGTGTGGGTTATATCTGGGTGTTACAGTGAGGGGTGTGGGTTATATCTGGGTGTTACAGTGAGGGGTGTGGGTTATATCTGGGTGTTACTGTGATGGTGTGGGTTTTAGCTGGGTGTTACAGTGAGGGGTGTGGGTTATATCTGGGTGTTACTGTGATGGTCTGGGTTTTAGCTGGGTGTTACAGTGAGGGATGTGGATTATATCAGAGTGTTACAGTGATGGGTTTGTGTTCTATCAGAGTGTTACAGTGAGGGGTGTGGGTTATATCTGGGTGTTACAGTGAGGGGTGTGGGTTATATCTGGGTGTTACAGTGAGGGGTTTGAGTTTTATCTGGGTGTTACAGTGAGGGGTGTGGATTATATCAGAGTGTTACAGTGAGGGGTGTGGGTTATATCTGGGTGTTACAGTGAGGGGTGTGGGTTATATCTGGGTGTTACAGTGAGGGGTGTGGGTTTTATTTGGGTGTTACAGTGAAGGGTGTGGGTTATATTTGGGTGTTACTGTGAGGGGTGTGGGTTTTATCTGGGTGTTACGGTGATGGTGTGGGTTTTATCTGGGTGTTAAAGTGAGGGGTGTGGGTTATATCTGGGTGTTACAGTGAGGGTGTGTGTTTTATCAGAGTGTTACACTGAGGGGTGTGTGTTATATCAGATTGTTACAGTGAGGGGTGTGTGTTGTATCAGAGTGTTACAGTGAGGGGTGTGTGTTATATCAGAGTGTTACAGTGAGGGGTGTGTGTTATATCAGATTGTTACAGTGAGGGGTGTGTGTTGTATCAGAGTGTTACAGTGAGGGGTGTGGGTTATATGTGCTTGTTCCGGCTCGGGCTTTGTGTTATTTATGGGTGTTACAGTGAGGGGTGTGGTTTATATCTGGGTGTTACATTGAGGGGTGTGGCTTATTCCTTGGTGTTACAGTGAGGGGTGTGTGTTATATCAGAGTGTTACAGTGAGTGGTGTGGGTTATATCAGGGTGTTACTGTGAGGGGTGTGTGTTATCTCAGAGTGTTACAGTGAGGGTTGTCTGTTATATCAGAGTGTTACAGTGAGGGGTGTGGGTTATATCTGTGTGTTACAGTGGGGGGTGTGTGTTATATCAGCGTGTTACAGTGAGGGATGTGTTGTATATCTGGGTGTTACAGTGAGGGGTGTGGATTATATCAGAGTGTTACAGTTAGGTGTGTAAGTTATATCAGAGTGTTACAGTGAGGGGTTTGTGTTCTATCAGAGTGTTACAGTGAGGGGTGTGGGTTATATCTGGGTGTTACAGTGAGGGGTTTGAGTTTTATCAGAGTGTTACAGTGAGAGGTTTGGGTTATATCAGAGTGTTACACAGAGGGGTGTGGGTTATATCAGAGTGTTACAGTGAGGGGTGTGTGTTATATCAGCGTGTTTCAGTGAGGGTTTGTGTTATATCAGAGCGTTACAGTGAGGTGTGTGGGTTATATCAGATTGTTGCAGTGAGGGATGTGTTGTATATCTGGGTGTTACAGTGAGGGGTGTGGGTTATATCTGTGTGTTAAAGTGAGGGGTGTGAGTTATATCAGAATGTTACAGTGAGGGGTGTGTGTTATATCAGCGTGTTTCAGTGAGGGTTTGTGTTATATCAGAGCGTTACAGTGAGGGGTGTGAGTTATATCAGAATGTTACAGTGAGGGGTGTGTGTTATATATGGGTGTTACAGTGAGGGGTGTGGGTTATATCAGAGTGTTACAGTGAGGGGTGTGTGTTATATCAGCGTGTTTCAGTGAGGGTTTGTGTTATATCAGAGCGTTACAGTGAGGGGTGTGAGTTATATCAGAATGTTACAGTGAGGGGTGTGTGTTATATATGGGTGTTACAGTGAGGGGTGTGGGTTATATCTGGGTGTTACAGTGAGGGGTGTGGGTTATATCTGTTTGTTACAGTGAGGGGTGTGTGTTATATCTGTGTGTTAAAGTGAGGGGTGTGGGTTTTATCTGGGTGTTACAGTGAGGGGTGTGAGTTATATTTGGGTGATACAGTGAGGGGTGTGGGTTATATCTGGGTGTTACAGTGAGTGGTGTGGGTTATTTCTGTGTGTTAAAGTGAGGGGTGTGGGTTTTATCTGGGTGTTACAGTGAGGGGTATGGGTTATATTTGGGTGATACAGTGAGGGGTGTGGGTTATATCTGGGTGTTACAGTGAGTGGTGTGGGTTATATCTGTTTGTTTCAGTGAGGGGTGTGGGTTATGTCTGGGTGTTACAGTGAGGGGTGTGGGTTATATCTGGGTGTTACAGTGAGGGGTGTGGGTTATATTTGGGTGTTACAGTGAGGGGTGTGTGTTATATCTGGGTGTTACAGTGAGTGGTGTGGGTTATATCTGTTTGTTTCAGTGAGGGGTGTGGGTTATGTCTGGGTGTTACAGTGAGGGGTGTGGGTTATATCTGGGTGTTACAGTGAGGGGTGTGGGTTATATTTGGGTGTTACAGTGAGGGGTGTGGGTTATATCTTGGTGTTACAGTGAGGGGTGTGGGTTATATTTGGGTGTTACAGTGAGGGGTGTGGGCTATATCTGTGTGTTACAGTGAGGGGTGTGGGTTATATTTGGGTGTTACTGTGAGGGGTGTGGGTTATATCTGGGTGTTACAGTGAGGGGTGTGGGTTTTATCTGGTTGTTACAGTGAGGGGTGTGGGTTATATATGGGTGTTACAGTGAGGGGTGTGGGTTATATCTGGGTGTTACAGTGAGGGGTGTGGGTTATATTTGGGTGTTACAGTGAGGGGTGTGGGTTATATCTGGGTGTTACAGTGAGGGATGAGGGTTTTATCTGGGTGTTACAGTGAGGGGTGTGGGTTATATCTGGGTGTTACAGTGAGGGGTGTGGGTTATATCAGCGTGTTACAGTGAGGGGTGTGGGTTTTATCTGGGTGTTACAGTGAGGGGTGTGGGTTATATCTGTTTGTTTCAGTGAGGGGTGTGGGTTATATCTGGGTGTTAGTGAGGGGTGTGGGTTATATCTGGGTGTTGCAGTGAGGGGTGTGGGTTATATCTGGGTGTTACAGTGAGGGGTGTGGGTTATATCTGAGTGTTACAGTGAGGGGTGTGGGTTATATCTGGGTGTTACAGTGATGGGTGTGGGTTATATCTGGGTGTTACAGTGATGGTTGTGGGCTATATCTGTGTGTTACAGTGAGGGGTGTGGGTTATATCTGGGTGTTACAGTGAGGGGTGTGGGTTATATCTGGGTGTTACAGTGAGGGGTGTGCGTTATATCTGGGTGTTACTGTGATGGTGTGGATTTTAGCTGGGTGTTACAGTGAGGGCTGTGGGTTATATTTGGGTGTTACAGTGAGGGGTCTGGGTTATATCTGGGTGTTACAGTGAGGTGTGTGGGTTTTATCTGGGTGTTACAGTGAGGGGTGTGGGTTTTATCTGGGTGTTACAGTGATGGGTGTGGGTTATATCTGGGTGTTACAGTGATGGGTGTGGGTTATATCTGGGTGTTACAGTGATGGGTGTGGGTTATATCTGGGTGTTACAGTGAGGGGTGTGGGTTTTATTTGGGTGTTACAGTGAGGGGTGTGGGTTATATTTGGGTGTTACAGTGAGGGGTGTGGGTTTTATCTGGGTGTTACAGTGAGGGGTGTGGGTTTTATCTGGGTGTTACAGTGAGGGGTGTGGGTTATATCTGGGTGTTACAGTGATGGGTGTGGGTTATATTTCGGTGTTACAGTGAGGGGTGTGGGTTATATCTGGGTGTTACAGTGAGGGGTGTGGGTTTTATCTGGGTGTTACAGTGATGGTGTGGGTTATATCTGGGTGTTACAGTGAGGGGTGTGGGTTATATCTGGGTGTTACAGTGAGGGGTGTGGGTTATATCTGGGTGTTACAGTGATGGTGTGGGTTATATCTGGGTGTTACAGTGAGGGGTGTGGGTTTTATTTGGGTGTTACAGTGAAGGGTGTGGGTTATATTTCGGTGTTACAGTGAGGGGTGTGGGTTTTATCTGGGTGTTACGGTGATGGTGTGGGTTTTATCTGGGTGTTAAAGTGAGGGGTGTGGGTTATATCTGGGTGTTACAGTGAGGGGTGTGTGTTTTATCAGAGTGTTACACTGAGGGGTGTGTGTTATATCAGATTGTTACAGTGAGGGGTGTGTGTTGTATCAGAGTGTTACAGTGAGGGATGTGGGTTATATGTGGTTGTTCCGGCTCGGGCTTTGTGTTATATATGGGTGTTACAGTGAGGGGTGTGGGTTATATCTGGGTGTTACAGTGAGGGGTGTGGGTTATATCTGGGTGTTACAGTGAGGGGTGTGGGTTATATCAGCGTGTTACAGTGAGGGGTGTGGGTTTTATCTGGGTGTTACAGTGAGGGGTGTGGGTTATATCTGTTTGTTTCAGTGAGGGGTGTGGGTTATATCTGGCTGTTAGTGAGGGGTGTGGGTTATATCTGGGTGTTGCAGTGAGGGGTGTGGGTTATATCTGGGTGTTACAGTGAGGGGTGTGGGTTATATCTGAGTGTTACAGTGAGGGGTGTGGGTTATATCTGGGTGTTACAGTGATGGGTGTGGGTTATATCTGGGTGTTACAGTGAGGGGTGTGGGTTATATCTGGGTGTTACAGTGAGGGGTGTGGGTTATATCTGGGTGTTACAGTGAGGGGTGTGGGTTATATCTGGGTGTTACTGTGATGGTGTGGGTTTTAGCTGGGTGTTACAGTGAGGGCTGTGGGTTATATTTGGGTGTTACAGTGAGGGGTGTGGGTTATATCTGGGTGTTACAGTGAGGTGTGTGGGTTATATCTGTTTGTTTCAGTGAGGGGTGTGGGTTATATCTGGGTGTTACAGTGAGGGGTCTGGGTTATATCTGGGTGTTACAGTGAGGTGTGTGGGTTTTATCTGGGTGTTACAGTGAGGGGTGTGGGTTTTATTTGGGTGTTACAGTGAGGGGTGTGGGTTATATTTGGGTGTTACAGTGAGGGGTGTGGGTTATATCTGGGTGTTACAGTGAGGGGTGTGGGTTATATCTGGGTGTTACAGTGATGGTTTGGGTTTTATCTGGGTGTTACAGTGATGGGTGTGGGTTATATCTGGGTGTTACAGTGATGGGTGTGGGTTATATCTGGGTGTTACAGTGATGGGTGTGGGTTATATCTGGGTGTTACAGTGAGGGGTGTGGGTTTTATTTGGGTGTTACAGTGAGGGGTGTGGGTTATATTTGGGTGTTACAGTGAGGGGTGTGGGTTATATCTGGGTGTTACAGTGAGGGGTGTGGGTTATATCTGGGTGTTACAGTGAGGGGTGTGGGTTATATCTGGGTGTTACAGTGAGGGGTGTGGGTTTTATTTGGGTGTTACAGTGAGGGGTGTGGGTTATATTTGGGTGTTACAGTGAGGGGTGTGCATTTTATCTGTTTGTTACAGTGAGGGGTGTGGGTTTTATCTGGGTGTTACAGTGAGGGGTGTGGGTTATATTTGGGTGTTACAGTGAGGGGTGTGCATTTTATCTGTGTGTTACAGTGAGGGGTGTGGGTTATATCTGGGTGTTACAGTGAGGGGTGTGGGTTATATATGGGTGTTACAGTGAGGGGTGTGGGTTATATCTGGGTGTTACAGTTAGGGGTGTGGGTTTTATTTGGGTGTTACAGTGAGGGCTGTGGGTTATATCTGGGTGTTACAGTGATGGTGTGGGTTATATCTGGGTGTTACAGTGAGGGGTGTGGGTTATATCTGGGTGTTACAGTTAGGGGTGTGGGTTTTATTTGGGTGTTACAGTGAAGGGTGTGGGTTATATCTGGGTGTTACAGTGAGGGGTGTGGGTTATATCTGGGTGTTACAGTTAGGGGTGTGGGTTTTATTTGGGTGTTACAGTGAGGGCTGTGGGTTATATCTGGGTGTTACAGTGATGGTGTGGGTTATATCTGGGTGTTACAGTGAGGGGTGTGGGTTATATCTGGGTGTTACAGTTAGGGGTGTGGGTTTTATTTGGGTGTTACAGTGAAGGGTGTGGGTTATATTTCGGTGTTACAGTGAGGGGTGTGGGTTATATCTGGGTGTTACAGTGAGGGGTGTGGGTTTTATCTGGGTGTTACAGTGATGGTGTGGGTTATATTTCGGTGTTACAGTGAGGGGTGTGGGTTTTATCTGGGTGTTACGGTGATGGTGTGGGTTTTATCTGGGTGTTAAAGTGAGGGGTGTGGGTTATATCTGGGTGTTACAGTGAGGGGTGTGTGTTTTATCAGAGTGTTACAGTGAGGGGTGTGTGTTATATCAGATTGTTACAGTGAGGGGTGTGTGTTGTATCAGAGTGTTACAGTGAGGGATGTGGGTTATATGTGGTTGTTCCGGCTCGGGCTTTGTGTTATATATGGGTGTTACAGTGAGGGGAGTGGCTTATTCCTTGGTGTTACACTGAGGGGTGTGTGTTATATCAGATTGTTACAGTGAGGGGTGTGTGTTGTATCAGAGTGTTACAGTGAGGGGTGTGGGTTATATGTGGTTGTTCCGGCTCGGGCTTTGTGTTATATATGGGTGTTACAGTGAGGGGTGTGGTTTATATCTGGGTGTTACATTGAGGGGTGTGGCTTATTCCTTGGTGTTACAGTGAGGGGTGTGTGTTATATCAGAGTGTTACAGTGAGTGGTGTGGGTTATATCAGGGTGTTACTGTGAGGGGTGTGTGTTATCTCAGAGTGTTACAGTGAGGGGTGTCTGTTATATCAGAGTGTTACAGTGAGGGTTGTCTGTTATATCAGAGTGCTACAGTGAGGGGTGTGGGTTATATCTGTGTGTTACAGTGAGGGGTGTGTGTTATATCAGCGTGTTACAGTGAGGGATGTGTTGTATATCTGGGTGTTACAGTGAGGGGTGTGGATTATATCAGAGTGTTACAGTTAGGTGTGTAAGTTATGTCAGAGTGTTACAGTGAGGGGTTTGTGTTCTATCAGAGTGTTACAGTGAGGGGTGTGGGTTATATCTGGGTGTTACAGTGAGGGGTGTGGGTTATATCTGTGTGTTACAGTGAGGGGTGTGGGTTTTATCTGGGTGTTACAGTGAGGGGTGTGGGTTATATCTGGGTGTTACAGTGAGGGGTGTGGGTTATATCAGAGTGTTACAGTGAGGGGTGTGTGTTATATCTGGGTGTTACAGTGAGGGGTGTGGGTTTTATCTGGGTGTTACAGTGAGGGGTGTGGGTTATATCTTGGTGTTACAGTGAGGGGTGTGGGTTATATTTGGGTGTTACAGTGAGGGGTGTGGGTTATATTTTTGTGTTACAGTGAGGGTTGTGGGTTATATCTGGGTGTTACAGTGAGGGGTGTGGCTTATATTTGGGTGTTACAGTGAGGGATGTGGGTTTTATCTGGGTGTTACAGTGAGGGGTGTGGGTTATATCTGGGTGTTAAAGTGAGGGGTGTGGGTTATATCTGGGTGTTACAGTGATGGTGTGGGTTATATTTGGGTGTTACAGTGAGGGGTGTGGGTTATATTTGGGTGTTACAGTGAGGGGTGTGGGTTATATCTGGGTGTTACAGTGAGGGGTATGGGTTATATCTGGGTGTTACAGTGAGGGGTGAGGGTTTTAGCTGGGTGTTACAGTGAGGGGTGTGGGTTATATCTGGGTGTTACAGTGAGGGGTGTGGGTTTTATCTGGGTGTTACAGTGAGGGGTGAGGGTTTTAGCTGGGTGTTACAGTGAGGGGTGTGGGTTATATTTGGATGTTACAGTGAGGGGTGTGGGTTATATCTGGGTGTTACAGTGAGGGGTGTGGGTTATATCTGGGTGTTACAGTGACGGGTGTGGGTTATATCTGGGTGTTACAGTGAGGGGTGTGGGTTATATCTGGGTGTTACAGTGAGGGGTGTGGGTTATATCTGGGTGTTACAGTGAGGGGTGTGGGTTATATTTGGGTGTTACAGTGAGGGGTGTGGGTTATATTTGGGTGTTACATTGAGGGGTGTGGGTTATATATGGGTGTTACAGTGAGGGGTGTGGGTTATATATGGGTGTTACAGTGAGGGGTGTGGGTTTATATCTGGGTGTTACAGTGAGGGGTGTGGGTTTTATCTGGTTGTTACAGTGAGGGGTGTGGGTTATATATGGGTGTTACAGTGAGGGGTGTGGGTTTATATCTGGGTGTTACAGTGAGGGGTGTGGGTTATATCTGGGTGTTACAGTGAGGGGTGTGGGTTATATCTGGGTGTTACAGTGAGGGGTGTGGGTTATATCTGGGTGTTACAGTGAGGGGTGTGGGTTATATCTGGGTGTTACAGTGAGGGGTGTGGGTTATATCTGGGTGTTACAGTGAGGGGTGTGGGTTATATCTGGGTGTTACAGTGAGGGGTGTGGGTTATATTTGGGTGTTACAGTGAGGGGTGTGGGTTTTATCTGGGTGTTACAGTGAGGGATGTGGGTTATATTTGGGTTTTACAGTGAGGGGTGTGGGTTTTATTTGGGTGTTACAGTGAGGGGTGTGGGTTTTATTTGGGTGTTACAGTGAGGGGTGTGGGTTTTATCTGGGTGTTACAGTGATGGGTGTGTGTTATATCAGAGTGTTACAGTGAGGGATGTGGGTTATATCTGGGTGTTACAGTGAGGGATGTGTGTTATATCAGAGTGTTACAGTGAGGGATGTGGGTTATATCTGGGTGTTACAGTGAGGGGTGTGGGTTATATCTGGGTGTTACATTGAGGGATGTGTATTATATTTGGGTGTTACAGTGAGGGGTGTGTATTATATTTGGGTGTTACAGTGAGGGGTGTGGGTTTTATCTGGGTATTAGTCAGGGGAATGTTTGATTATTAGACAGCTCGTAATTAGATGAGCTTTGGCAGTTAAGCAGCCCCCAGGTTAGGGAGGGGAGAATCAGCCAAGGTTCCCGTGTGTGGATCATTAACCTGAAACTCCTGTGGGGAATTCCATGTGCCTTTGCTATGGATTTGGGCAGGTGTGGGAGCTGTTGTGATGCTTCACACGGTCGATTGCACTGCTGACACTCACACTGGCCCAGGAGGTAGCCAGGAACCCGCTAGCGTTCAGTTTGTTGCAGGTGAAGATGGGCTTGGAGTGACAGAGCCAGAGGAATTTGGTGTAGACTGCGCAAAATGCATTGCTCCTATCCAGCCAATTGTTTTGAGTTTCCCGGAGAGCCATCATAACTTGCTGATGTGTTGCAGCCTCCAGCTTCACACCAAAATCTGCTAAACCCTGTTGGTGATGCTGAGAAATGTTAGCAGGCCCTAACTGATCTTCACAGGAGCCTCACAGCATTAAATATCCTTCAGCCTGATGTTCAGCCCCAGCAGGGTGTGATTCAACCTGTCCCAGCTTGTAGAGTTATAAAAAGGAACTATTTCACAATGCCTTGTAGATTTACAAGGGAGAAGGGTCCCACCATCTTAATGACACTGTTTAATGAGCTGTAACTCTGTTGGCGTTACAATCCTCTCTGATGGTCCAATGGTGCTGAGCCATTGTGCACAGGAAGACCCCAGGTTCAGTCTCCAGTCCAGACTGAGTTTAGCTGATCTCAGTTTAGGCTCCAGTCCCTGTCAGCCCCTTCCTGCTCCTGATCATTAGCCTGGTCTATGTCTCAGATCGTACCTGTGGGCACAGTGAGAGCAGCACCTGGTCCGGATTTGTTATACTGTCCACAGAATTACAACACAGAAGGAGGCCATTCGGCCCCTCATGTCTGCACTGAATGAGTAATTTACTTAGTGCCGTTCTCCCGCCCACTCCCCATAACCCTGAACATTGGACCTTTTCAGATAACAGTCTAATTCCCTTGTGAATGCTTCGATTGAACCTGCCTCTGCTACACTCACAGGCAGTCCAGTCCGGACCTTAACCACTCGCTGTGTGTAAGAGCTTTTCTCATATTATCTTTGCTTCTTTTGCAAATTACTTTAAATCTGTGCCCTCTTGTTCTTGATCCTTCCACCAATGGGAACAGTTCCTCCCTATCTGCTCAGTCCACACCCCTCATGATTTTGAATACCTCTATCAAATCTCCTCTCAGCCTTCTCTTCTCCAAGGAAAACAGTCTTAACTTCTCCAATTTATGTTCATAACTGGAGTTTCTCATTCTCGTGAATCTTTTCTGCACTCTCTCTAATGCTTTCACATCCTTCCCAAAGTGTGGTGCCCAGAACTAGACACAATACTCCAGCTGAGGTCAAAAAGTGTTTCATACAAGTTTAACATAACTTCCTTGCTTTTGTATCCTGTGTTCCTGTTATTAAAGCCTAAGATACTGTATGCTTTATTAACCGCTCTCTCAACACCTGTCCTGTCACCTTCAATGATTTATGTACATATACACGCAGGTCCCTCTGCTCCTGCACCCCCATTAGAGTTGTACCCTTTATTTTATACTGTCTCTCCCACAAAAATGAATCACTTCACGTTTCTCTGCATTGATCGTCATTTTGCCACCTGTCCACCCATTCCACCAATTTGTCTACGTCCCTTTGAGGTTGTACATTATCCTCCTCACAGTTCACAATGCTTCCAAGTTTCATATCATCTACAAATGGTAAAATGTTGCCCTGTACGCTAAGGTCAAGGTCAAATCAGGAAAAGCAAGAGTCCCAGCACCCACCCCTGGGGAACTCCATTACAAACCTTCCTTAAGCCCAAAAAGCCTCCTGTTCCCTGTCACTCAGCCAATTCTGTATCCATTTTGCTCCTGCTCCTTTTATTCTGAGGGCTATAACTTTGTTCAGGTGTCTGTTGTGTATCAAATGCCTTTTAGAAGCCCATGTGCACCACATCAACTGCATTGCTCTGATCAACCCTCTTTGTTACCTCTTCAAAAAACTCCAGCAAGTTAGTAAACACGATTTTCTCTTAAGAAATCCACCCTGGCTTTCCTTAATTAGCCCACATTTGCCCATGTGAGCATTAATTATGTTCCAAATGATTGTTTCTAGAAGTTTCCCCACGGCTGAAGTTAGACTGACTGGTCTGTAATTGCATGGCCTATCCTTACACATTTGTTTTGAACAAGGGTGTAATGTTTGCAATTCTCCAGTCCTCTGAAGTCACCCCGAGTCCAGGGAAGACTGAAAGATTATGGCCAGAGCCCCTGCAATTTCCACTCTCACTTCCTCAGTATCCTTGGGTGTATGTCATCCAGTCCTGCTGCCTTATCAACTTTAAGTACAGATAACCTATCCATTCAGCTTTAAACCCTTCTAGTGTATGAAATGCCTCCTCTTTCACCATGGCCTGGGTAGTATTTTCTTCCTTGGTAAAGACAGATGCGAAGTAGTCATTTAACACCTCAGCCATGTCCTCTGTCTCAGTGTGCAAATCCCCTTTTTGGTCCCAAATTGGCCCCACTCCTCCTTCACCACTCTTTTCATTTGCTGACAATTGTCATCTACACTCGCACAAGGGGTCTGGCTGAGACTCCACAGAAGTGTTGGTTTTAGTGGAACAAACAAAATGTGATTCGAACTGGAACCTTCACACTGGATCCTTTCCCTTGGATCTTGTACTCTGGATCATTCACTGTGGATCATTCACACTGGGCCCTGTCACGGCTTTGGGTCGAATCCAGGGCTCGGAGCACTGAGTTTGACTGCTCCATCAGCACTCGTACGCGAGACCGTGGCTATTGTCACATTGACCAGAGCTGCAGAAAACATTGCCGTGATAACTAGGTTCTACCGCTCGATGTCAATAGTAGGTTCTGTAATGTCTGAAATGAAGCTGAAATTTCTCTTGGGCAGGGAATCAAAACGAGCTATAGTAAATCTTTTACAGTCCGCCTGATTTGTGATGAAATTACCTCCTCATTCACTATTGCCCATTTTGTGCTTCCATGAGAGGCCATGAGAGAACATACAGCACAACAGTCCCATTGACATGTAGTGTCTGACTGGAAGCAGAGTGAAGGATTGGACTGCTCCTCAGTCTAACCTTGGACCTATCGCCACCTCCATGTTACTTTGGCTGGGCCCTCAAGGTGTCCTTGGCTTGACGAGAAATCATCTTCCCTTCAGGACTTGTGAGAGATGCTCATGTTGTTCTTTGTAAACACCGCCCATTCCTGATTCTTTTCAAAATTACCCCTCAATAGGCAATCGCTTGGACGACGGCACCTCGGACGTGGAATCTGAGCCAGACCTCCCGCTCAAACGTAAACAGCGTCGCAGCCGCACCACCTTCACGGCGGAACAGCTGGAGGAGCTGGAGAAGGCCTTTGAGAGGACCCATTACCCTGACATCTACACCAGAGAAGAGCTAGCTCAGAGGACCAAACTCACAGAGGCACGAGTCCAGGTGAGCTCACTGAGTTACACAAGGTCACTTCGAGTTGTTCCCACTGGAGTTTAGCAGAGTGAGGGGTGTTTCGATTGAAGTAGACAAGATCCTGAACGGCCTTGACAAGGTGGATGTGGAAAGGATGTTTCCTCTTGTGGGTGAGTCCTGAACTAGGGGGCATTGTTTTAAAATTAGGGATCACCCTTTTAGGACAGAGATGAGGAGTTTTTTCTCAGAGGGTTGTATGACTTTGGAATTCTCTGCCTCAGGAGGTGGTGGAGGCGGGGTCATTGAATATTTTTAAGGCAGAGGTAGACTGATTCTTGTTAGGCAAGGGAATCAGAGGTTATTGGGGTAGATGGGAATGTGGAAATCTAAACAAAAACAGATCAGCCGTGATCTTACTGAATGGCAGAGCAGGCTTGAGGGTGCGGAACTGCCTACTCCTGCTCCTATTTTGTATGTTGAAATGTCATATAGAGTCTACAGCACAGAAACAGGCCTTTCAGCCCGGAAGAGGTCTATACCAGCATTTCTGCTCCAGATCAGCCTCCTTAGACCCTACTTCATCAGCATATCCTTTTATTCTTTTCAACTCAGCAAAAGAGATTGAAGGGAGATTTTGATAAGAGGCCTACAAGATAATGACGGGTTTAGATAAGGCTGTTCCCAGTATCTGATTGTACAAGGACCAGGGGGGATCCAGATTTAAGGTTTTGGGCAAGAGATGTGGGAGGGGGGTGGGTGGAATGTGAGGAAGTTGGATTTCATCCAGAGAGTGGTAATGACCTGGAACTCGCTGCCAATGAGAATGGTGGAAGCGGAGACAGTCAATGATTTTAGAAGGAAATTAGATGGATGTTTGAGGGGAACAAACTTGCTGTGGATAGAACAGGGGAAAGGGACTCACTGGGTTACTCTACGGAGAGCTGGCATGGACTCAGTGGGCCAAATGGCCTCCTGTGCTGCAATGCCTCTGACTCTATAACAAGAGGAACCCTGGCACCTCCAAAGCCACCAGTGCAGGGACAGGGCTGCTGGTTTTTACCCACTGACATATGTCAAACTGCCATGTCCTGCTTCCTGTTAGTTCTAACCAGGCTGAAAGTTACAATCCAGGCTTCATCGAGACTGACAGGTCTGACTGAACCTTTACATCAGCCTATTCATCCCTCCCTCCATCTTTGATTTTTCATTCTCTTCTCTGATTCCCTGCTCTGAACCTTTTCGGGGTTGTTGGGGGGAGGCGTTGGCGGGGGGAGGGGTGGTATGAGCGGGTCATTGCTCTCAGAGCTCCTCCTACTCCACTGTTGTACCTTTTCCAGAGACCCTGTTTACCTCTATCTTCCCATTAAAGTTATGACAGTGCAGCGGGAGAAGCCAGGATAATTTATTGGCACACCCACGTGTCCTGTTCTAACTGCTCCCTTTGACAAACTGCTCCCATGAGCCAGAAGATGCTAATAATGAAAGACCAAGTGCTGGTCCCAATACCAGGCTCCTCCCAGGCACCATGCTTGTTCTTATCATGGGGTTGGCTGGGGGTGGGGTGGGGAGGGGTACACATCAAAGCTAAAAATTTACATTGTCCATCACCTGAGAGTGGAACCTGCATGGAGTCAATCCAACCATTATCACATAAACTGCTAACATCCCTTTGCCACACATTAGCAACAATTCCCATTGTTTATGCTGATTCTCCTGAGTTTGTGCAACTCTTCTGGAATCCCCCCTATAGTGCACCATGAAACCCCTTCCCTTTCCTTTTCTAAGTCAATGGAACAGGAACACTGTATAATGGAAAACAAAAACAGAATTACGTGGAAAAACTCAGCAGGTCTGGCAGCATCGGCGGAGCTTCTCCGCCGATGCTGCCAGACCTGCTGAGTTTTTCCAGGTAATTCTGTTTTTGTTTTTAGATTTCCAGCATCCGCAGTTTTTTTGTTTTTATATCACTGGACCTTCCCGGTGCTAAATATTCACCAAAGCTCCCTCTCTCTCGGCTCCCCCGATGGAGCAGACAAACACCAGGAGTGAAACTGATGTTTGCCAGTAGTGGGAAACAGGCTCAATGGACTCGGCCTCCTGCCCTAAACCATTGACTTAAGTATGAAAGAACATTGGGAGTGGTTTCAAACTGAATGTGGATTCATTACCAGTCCATTGCTTGCTGCTGCCAAAGGCCCATTTGACTCACTGCCAGAACATAGTCGCTAAGATGCCAAGCATTCTCCAATAACTCATCATTCCTATGTGAGCTAGACAGTGTTGCCAGGGGATTTGATAGTGGACAGCAATACAGCCAAGCCTAATACCATCCTCACTCAATGTCCAGACAGTGATCAGGAGAAGAAACCCTGGGTATTCCCTTCTCTCACCCTGAGGCCAGCTGGGCAGCCTCACTGCTGTCCTGAGTAAGATCAGTTCATTTAACAGTGAGCGAGGGTTTAACATGGGGCTGTAACTGGTCCATATAGCTCAGCTGTTCGACAGATAAAGCTCACTTAGGCACTGCCCAGCCTGCTTGGTGAGAGTTTGCGGCATTTCACTGGCATGACAACCCTCACCTCCAGGAGTGTAAATTTTTAACCCAACCTTCAAACTGTTTGCAAAGCAGAGAACTTTTAGCTGAGATTGTGTGGGAAGCTCATGGAAAACAGCAGGGATCGGAAATAAAGCTACTTTGAGCCTCAGGCTGGTTTTACACCTTTGAATGGAATTACCCACCGAGAGAGGGGAGAGGATCAATGAATTCATCCCCGTGGGTTTAAAATGGTGCTGACCACATGAGGTAGCTCCTGTTGATGCTCTGCGGAGAGACTGGGAAAGCTGGGCTTGTCCTCAGAGCAGAAGATTTGATAAAAGTGTTTGAAATCATAAGGGAGATTAGATAAGGAGAAACTGTTTCCAGTGGAGAAGTAAAAGCTAAAATACTGCAGATGCTGGAAACCTGAAATAAAAACAGCAAGTGCTGGAAAAACTCAGCAGGTGTGGCAGCCTCTGTGGAGAGAGAGAGACAGAGTTAACGTTCAATATGACTCTTCTCCAGAGCTCAGAAGCTGCCAGACCTGCAGGGCAGAAGTGTTGGTTACCAGAGGACAGATTTAAGGTGATATCCAAAAGAACCATGAAGAAATGTTTTTCTGTTTATGCAGAGAATTGTGATATGAAAGTTGTGGGGACGTGGAACACAAATTCTGTGGTTTTTTTATCTTTCAAAAGAGAATTGGACAGACAGTTGAGGGGATAAAGGTGCAGGGCCATGGGGAAAGAATGAGGGAGTAGAATTAATTGCACAGAGCTTTCAAAGAGCCATCACAGGTATGATGAGCTGAGCAGCCTTCTTCCATGCTGTATCTTTGTATGAATCAGTGACAGAAAGTAAAACCCTGCCTCTCATCGATAGAGACTTTCTCCAATCCTATGGGAAACATTAGGTGAATTATTTGGGCCCTACATTCTGCCGCCTCACCTTGGACTGTGTTATCAGTAGAATTGGGAAATTAGCTGGGTTTTTTTTTTTGGCTTGTGAGTTTTGTGTGTTGTTACTGCACTTCTTGTTTTAATGTCGGAATGTCCTGTTCGAAATGACAGCTGGAGGGGGACAACTCTCCCTGATGCTTTGAACAGTGGCTGGACAGAGCCTCGATACAAAATGGCAAGAACCAGATATTGTGTCAGCAAAGCACAGACACTTGGGCTAGGGCAGGACTGGGGGAAGGGTTTTAACCGGGCCGTGAGTCTGCCTTACAGAGTGGTTGGATTAAAGTGGGACCCTGATGTACTCAGCACCTCTTACCCTAACAGCAAAGACATTGCGCACCAGGAACTACTCCGTCAATTTAAAAAAAACAATCGAGGCAGCACAGGTCACGGTGAGCTGCCGGCTCTGAGAGAGTGGAACAGCAGATTAAAGGACATTTAAACAGGAGATGTGAAGCTGAGTCAGATCAGGAAACAACAACATGACGATCATGTCTGTGGAAGGATGAATCTCGAGGAGGACACTTGGAGAAGACTCTTCTTTGAAATAGTGATGGGATCGTGCACCTGAAGGGACAGAGTGGATGTTGGTTCAGCATGCTAAGTGATGGCACCTTCCAAAGTGCAGCACTAGGAGTGTTATCTTGGATTAGCCACTCAAGTCTCTGCTGTGGGGATTGAACCGATGAATGTCTGACTCAGGCAAGAATGAGCCATGGCTGACACACAGCTATCCCACCTTAATCCTTTTGGACCATATGAAGCGAGCACAGAGTGAAAAGACACATACCAAGACCCCTTCCTCCCACATCTCGCATAGGTCAGCACCATTCCCTCAGTTAACCTTCAAACCCTTCCCCATCATCAATTCTTCACCTCAGTCTCTGAGATTCCAAATCTCTGAAAAAATCCATTTGCCCAATGTCGGACGTGGTGACTTTTTGGTGGGGGTGGGGGTGGGGGTGGGAGTGGGGGTGGGTGGGTTTGGGACATCCCACGCCGCTGGCCTTATTTTCCAGGGTTAGCGTAAAGACCCTGTAGTTCTGGTGCCCCATGCCTGTGTGGGTGGGGAATGGGCAGAGTTTAAGGCCGTGTGAGCAGTTAGTGATTAATGTTTGCAGTTTTTCAGAAGGCCCCAGAGAGGCTGAGCTATCGACGCTGAAATGTAGAAAATATTTGAGGGATCGGCGGACTTGAAAGTGGTGGGAAGAGGCAGGATCTGGCAGTGCGAAATCCTTCTGGAATGTGTGCTCGGAACAGCTGCCGCCTTTATTCTTCCTCCCAACAAACAAGTTTCTCTCGATCTTTCTACCCCTGAAAGCTAAGATTTTGTACGAGCAACTCATTTGAAAATGAAACAAGAGCAAAAAGGTCCCTTTAGCTACCTTGAGGCACGTTAGAATTATATTAGAACTTCACTGATGATGGAGAGTGTGCTGGGCGGTAATTGGCCAGGTTGGATTTGTCCTGCTTTTGGTGTACAGGATATAACTGGGCAATGTTCCACACAGCCGGGTAGATGCCAGTGTTGTGGCTGTACTGGAACAGCTTGGCTAGGGGGCACAGCTAATTCTGGAGCACAAGTCTTCAGTACTATTGCCGCAATACTGTCAGGGCCCATCGCCTTTGTAGTATCCAGTGCCTTCAGCCATTTCTTGATATCACGTAGAGTGAATTGAATTGGCTGAAGACTGGCATCTGCGATACTGGGGACCTCCGAAGGAGGCCGGGATGGATCATTGACTCAGCACTGCTGGCTGAAGATCATAGCAAATGCTTCAGCCTTATCTTTTGCACTGATGTGCTGGGTTCCCCCATCGTTGAGGATGGGGATATTTGTGGAGCCTCCTCCTCCAGTGAGTTGTTTAATTGTCCGCTACCATTCATGACTGGGTGTGGCAGGACTGCAGGACTGCAGGGCTGAGATCTGATCCGTTGGTTGTGGGAGCTCTTAGTTCTGTTTACAGCATGCTGCTTCTGCTGTTTGACACGCAAGCAGTCTTTTGTTGTAGCTTCACCAAGTTGACACCTCATTTTCAGGAATGTCTGTGTGCTGCTCCCTTTTCAATCAGCTTTGCCTGGGCAGTAATTGTGGTGCATGCCGTGGGTGGAAACAGGTTTGAATGTCAGTGGGGGTTCCATGTACCTCACTGAGCCTTGATTTGTATTTAATAATGAGACCACTGGGGACCTCATTCATTGTCAAAACCCAGCACCATTAAAAAGGGGGAATGGAGAGGAAATGGCGTTGTTCCATTTTACCTCTTCCACCTCTCGCTCATCAAACAGGGAGTTAAAATTCTACTTTCATTCTATTCAGTGTGTCAGCTGTGGCTCGGTGAGCAGGAGCCTGCTTTGGAACCAGGAGGTTGTGAGCTCAAGTCCCACTCCAGAGACTTGAGCATGCAATCCAGGCTGATGTTCCCGTGCAGCACTGAGGGAGTGCTGCACTGTCAGAAGTGCTGTCTATTGGATGTGATGTTAAGCCTAGACTGTATTTACCCTTAGGTGGATGTAAACAATCCTGTGGCACTATTGTGGTGTGCTGACATAGATGATCTACCCATTATCATGTTGGTGTTTGTGGGAGCTTGCTGTGTGTAATTTGGCTGCTGTGTTTCTTACATTACAATAGTGGCCACAGTTCTAAAGTAAATTGGCTGTAAAGCACTTTGAGATGCCCTGAGGGTGCAGAAGGTGTCTTTATCTTTAACAAAAACAGAATTACCTGGAAAAACTCAACAGGTCTGTTTTTATCTCTGTGTCTTTATCTTTCCTGCTTTCTCTCTCTTTTTCTTACTTGTGAGCAAGTGTGTGACCCTCAAATCCCAGCCTCCACCTCTCAGCCTCCTTTCACTGCTGACTTTTGGCTATTAACATGTTGCAAATTCATCGTCAGAGCTGGATTTGTCACCGCCAAGCCTTTGTACAGACGAACAGTCATGTTACACAGTAATTTCATTTGGGGGGTGAATGAATTTATTTAAACAGCAGGAACCATGTGAGACAAATGTGTCCTTCGGTCATGGGACAGACACACAGCCGGAACACTGTGGGAAGTATTTCACTCTCCCTCCCATGTACAGGGAACAGTGATATTACTAACTCTCCATGACCCCAGTGCACACTGCAGAATGGGAAAGAAACACAAGACTTGGGGCAAGCGCAGGTTAGTTAGATCTTGACTCAAGAACAAATGAAGAACAGAATGCATTCTAAGTCTGAACGGCATCTGTCAACTGACATTGATGGCCTTCCCTCACACAATGTTCAATATGGGTCATTTCCACTTGGTGCTGTGTAAAGTGGTTAAGAGTAAACCAGGAACCTGCTCCGTATCTCTCATGTGAAATGAGTGGCCAACTCGCCTGTCACTGCCCTGACCCCACTGTCTCTCTGAAAACCACAGAAATTAGTGCATAACACACAGACCCAAGGGGCCAATGTGACAAGTGCCAGGCAATTCGACAGGAGCTGGCTGTGCGCTGCCCATCATATCCTCTTAAAGCGCTGGCTAGAAGCAATCATCTCAATGTTTAAACTCTTTTCCCTTGGGAATTCAGAGGATGCAGGAGTAACCTCACCTCTCTCCAGGTCCCATCTCTCCCACCTTTCCACCCAGTCTCCCCCTCACCCCTGCCTTTCTCCATTATTGTCCTCCATTATTCCCCACTTCTTCCCCCCTCATTCTCTTTCTCCCTATTCTCTCTCCTCCCACTCTTCTCCCGTACACTCCCCCCCCCACTCCCTCTCTCCCCACTCCCTCTCCCCACACACTCTCTCCCCATCCCCCTCTCTCCCCACTCCCTCTCTCCCCACTCCCTCTCCCCACATATTCTCTCTCCCCCATCCCCCTCTCTCCCCACTCCCTCTCTCCCCACTCCCTCTCCCCACACACTCTCTCCCCATTCTCTCTCCCCACCCCCCTCTCTCCCCACTCCCTCTCTCCCCAACCCCTCTCTCCCCACTCCCTCTCTCCCCACTCCCTCTCCCCACACACTCTCTCCCCATTCCACTCTCCCTCCCACTCCCCTCACCCCCCACTCCCTTTCTCCCCACTCCCTCTCCCCCATTCTCTCTCCCCACCCCCCTCTCTCCCCACTCCCTCTCCCCACACACTCTCTCTCCCCCACCCCCTCTCTCCCCACTCCTTCTCTCCCCACTCCCTTCTCTCCCCACCCCCTCTCACCCCACTCCCTCTCTCCCCATTCCACTCACCCTCCCACTCCCCTCACCCCCCACTCCCTTTCTCCCCACTCCCTCTCTTCCCACTCCCTCTCCCCACATATTCTCTCTCCCCCATCCCCTCTCTCCCCACTCCTTCTCTCCCCACTCCCTCTCCCCACACACTCTCTCCCCATTCCACTCACCCTCCCACTCCCCTCACCCCCCACTCCCTTTCTCCCCACTCCCTCTTCCCCCATCTCTCTCCCCACCCCCATCTCTCCCCACTCCCTCTCTCCCCACTCCCTCTCCCCACACACTCTCTCTCCCCCACCCCCTCTCTCCCCACTCCTTCTCTCCCCACTCCCTTCTCTCCCCACCCCCCTCTCACCCCACTCCCTCTCTCCCCATTCCACTCACCCTCCCACTCCCCTCACCCCCCCACTCCCTTTCTCCCCACTCCCTCTCCTCCCATCTCTCTCCCCACCCCCATCTCTCCCCACTCCCTCTCTCCCCACTCCCTCTCCCCACACACTCTCTCTCCCCCACCCCCCTCTCTCCCCACTCCTTCTCTCCCCACTCCCTTCTCTCCCCACCCCCTCTCACCCGACTCCCTCTCTCACCATTCCACTCACCCTCCCACTCCCCTCACCCCCCACTCCCTTTCTCCCCACTCCCTCTCCCCACACACTCTCTCTCCCCCACCCCCTGTCTCCCCACCCCCTCTCTCCCCACTTCCTCTCTCCCCACTTCCTCTCTCCCCGCTCCCTTCTCTCCCCACTCCCTCTCTCTCCACCCCCCTCTCTCTCCACCCCCCTCTCTCCCCACCCCCCTCTCTCCCCACTCCCTATCTCCCTACTCCCTCACTCCCTCACTCCCCACTCCCTCTCTCCCCACTCCCTCACTCCCCACTCCCCAGTCTTCTCTTCAACACTTTCTTCCTCTCCCATCTCTCTCCACCATCCCTCCTTCCTCTCCCTATTCAGGAGTGTCCCAGTCTCTAGGCCTGTTCCTCTCTGCTCAGCCTGTTGTCTCTCAGGTGGGCCCAGTGACAGTTTATCCCTGGAGTACTCTCTTAGTTGTCTCTTCCAGGCACTCGCAGACCCGTCTGGCCTTTCCACCTCTTTCTGCTTTTACTACCATCTCCTTTTATGTGCCAGGCTTCGTTGGGTCACTAAAGGGTTAATTGCCACGAGGATGTAACATTGAGGGAATGACAATGATCGACAATACCAACCTCCAGAATGTTCTGTGAGGATAAAGTGGCAGAAGGAGTGGCATTGGAGGAGCTGGGATTGGGAAAGTGTTTGCCAAACTGGAGCTCCTGCTCCCTCACTGTGTGAGCTCTTGTGTTTGTAGCTACGCTCTGTTACACTTCAGCACCTGGAAGACAATTTATCTTCATAAAACAGGCAGGCTCCAATTGAGGGCACGATGCTGGGCCTCTCCCCTGTGTAAGGGATCACTTACTAGCTTGTCTGACAAATTGCAGGAGCTGATCCTTATCTCCAGCTTCCATGTAATTAATCCCAGACCCTCTGTACTGACACAATCCTACCTGGCCAACACTCATCCAGGGAAAAAACCTTATCCTGCCATTACCTCTCACTCTCATTTCTTATCTCTTTTCTTGCTCTCTCGTTCTTTCCTTTGGCCAATCAATTATTTCTCCAGTCACCATCCACCCCTCCCCCCACCCACCCCCACACCCAACTCTCAGCGTCACCAGACCTGTTTGGATCTACTCCAGGAGGTTTCTTCACATAGTCTCCGGCCTTCAATCACCTCTGCTCCCACCTCCGCCATTGGCCCCTTGACATGTCCAACCTCTTGGACAATCCTGGAAGGTTTGGTGATTGTGTCTTCCCCACCAGTCCCACAATCCCCTCTGCCCAAGCCCCTCCCCCAGTCCCTTCACCCCCCCCCCCCCCCTCCTAAATCAGAGAAGAGTCTGCAGTGTCTACCCGCTGGGGGCTGGTGAGAGATGAAGGGTCATCCTGAAGAATCTGCATCATCTGAGCCCTCCGACTTTGATGTCCCTTTTTTTATAATGAGGAGCATTAAAACTGTGGCCAGACCTCGAACTGCGACTGAGATTGACAATTCCTTCATGAGCTGAAAATTAGCCAGCCCCTCACCACCGACTTGCCCATTAAGGTGAGAAGTGGATAAGATGTGACTGTGATGATATCCAGAGTCAAACAGCCCATCGGCCTGTGGCTGCTGAGGCTGATGTACCAGGGAATCATCCCTGGAAAGAGCTACAGGCATTTTACCAACGCCTGTGGAACCGTTACCCCGGCAACAGTCAGGGCCTTTGGAAAAGGATGGAAGAGGGGAAACATAACTGTTAAAGAGAGGGGCTGACTCCAGCGGGAGCTTTGAAACGTGACCCAGATTGGGAAAAGTACAGTTGCTTCACGATCCCCATTCTCTGAATCTGCTCCATCTTTAACTCCCCCAATACCCAAAGATTCTCTTCAACAACAGCGCAACATGTTTCATTAATTATTGGGCAAGTATTGTCACTCTCTGGCTCCCCCATCAATAACAACCTAAGGGCCTTTACAGCAGCCCAGACGCTTTAATGTTTAGATTTTTTATGGCTCTGTTTCTGACCTCTTCTCCTCCTGATTGTGAAATTTAATAATCTGGCATTACTGTGGCTGGAGACAGTGAAAAGCTGGGTAATGTAGGCCCGAGTGTCTCTAGTGTTACCTCGGGGTGACACACTGTCTGCCTTGACCAGGGATTTCTTTCCGAGCCCGGGTCCCTGCTAAGCACTTTCCCTTCTGAGGGATGGAGTTAAAGAGAACATAAAAGGGAGGAGGGGTTTTGTGGACAGGAAGGGACACAGTTCAGCTGTCTTGCTGAGAGTTGCAGTGAAATCTATCTGGTGGGGGCAGATGGGAGTGTCTGATGTTGACCTGCAGTAAATATCCCACTACAGGCCGCTGTTTGTTTTCTCACAGTTGGGTTCCGTACACCAACTCTTGTCTTCTCCCCATGTCGCTCTCCATCACTGCTCCACCAGCACTGCACCCGTACCCCTCCCCCCAGCCCCCAACCGCCACCACCAATCTTGACCTACCTGCAGTACAAACCAAAGATGCAGATTCTGAAGTCTGAACTTTATAACTGGGCTTCCCCCATAAAAAAAATTGACCTCATGGTTACAGAATTACGAGTAAATAACTGAACCCTGACCATGTTTCAGAGGCTTACTGAGAGCCCAGTGTAACAGTGAAGAACTACTACTTGAAGCCTGAGTTGTATCCTAGCAACGGTGCCTGTCCCAGTTTTGACTCCATGATATGCCATTAAAGAGAAAGGACTGACTCGGGGCTATTGGTCTAAGGCTATATATCATAGCTATGGTACATTTCTAACTTAAAAGCTTCTGAGGGACCCGCTGACATGCCATGGCAACAGACTAGAGTTAGGCTAAAGGCCTGCTTGAGGTGCAGTATTTTTAAAATGCTTTTTTTTAATGGGATGTTGGCATCGCTGGCAAGGCCAGCATTTATTGCCCATCCCTAATAGCCCTTGAGCTGTTTGGCTTGCCACACTGTCTCAGAGGACAGTTAGGAGTCAACCACATTGCTTTGGGTCTGGAGTTACATGTAGGCCAGACCTGGGAAGGATGGCAGATTTCATTCCCTATAGGGCATTAGTGAACCAGATGACAACAATTTCATGGTCACCATTACTGAGACGAGCTTTTCAATTCCAGATTATTAATTGAATTTAAACTTCACCAGCTGCCATGATGGGGTTTGAGCCTATGTCCCTAGATCATTAGCCTGGGCCTCTGGATTATTAGCCCAGTAACATCACCACCAGGCCACTGTCTCCCCAGTAGAATGGTGTAGCAACTCTGACAGGGCTTCCTAAAGCACGCGATAGTAATAGAGTGTATCTGACTCAGTCTGTCTCAAGACTATTAATGCATTATAGCAACAGTGCAAAGTGTGACTGAAATCGGGTACTTTAAGCCAAATAACAGTGCCAGTCCATGTTCTTTATACATCTTCATTCAGCAAGGCAACAGGTTAGGGATGAGGCATGTAAGTTTAGAGGCAGATTGTGAAGTTTGCTTCATTTATCTTTAGGATATTACTTCACATTCCCTCAGCAGGTTACACAGCTGAGATAGGGTTTAATCGAGGGTAAATTGCACACGGATATGAAAGGAGATTAATTGAGAGTGTGTGGGATGGATGTGGGTGGAGATTCGGGTGGGTAGAGTCCGTTTGGGCAGAGTGCAATTGACAGTTGATTGGCCATTTTCCTTGTTGTGCCTACTTGGGTTCTCTGGACATTGTCCCAATGCTTCCTGCTATGGCCTGGTTTGTTTTCGCCCCTTTGAAGTCAGTGATGCTGCTGTTAGCCTACCCGGGACAGGCTGTTATTGGAGACAGATTCGACTCCAGGTGTCCTGGTTAGCATTTGGACCAGCGGTGCTCACTTTGAACTGAATATTTTGGAAAGCAAAGTCTGAGCTCTGCACTCTGAAAGATGTCATCAATTAATTTGAAAAGGCATCAGCCTTTGCTGTGAAGCTAGGCTCCGATTCAGAGTGTAATCCCAACCAGGCTTCCGATGAGTCGCAATTCGGCCTGTTCCTGTCAAACAAAAGATCCCTGTGTAGCCGGAGGCTTAACGCAAACACTCCCACTCCCACTCACAACTGTTACTGTCAATTTTCATTTGGAGGCAGTCTTGCCCATTTCCCACTCAGTTCCCATAGCAGCCAAGCCTAGTGATTCATGCTTGGGTACACAGCTAACCCACACTGAGGTCTGACTGTAAATATTTTCACACACTTGGTTAGTCTGCACATGAATACATTTGTGATGCACTTGGCATTGCTTCACCTTTGACCCTCGGAGATCAGTGCCCTCTATATTTGTTCGGAGGGTAGGTGTCACATGAGTGAGGTTGCATTAATTATCCTGAGGACATTAACAATCAACCATGTTGGTTTGGGACTGGAGTGACACCGACTGCGGCAGGCTCCCTTCCCCAGAGGGCAGGGCAACTCAGTTGGGTTTTTTCATGGCAATCCAAGAATTTTCATGGGTATTTTATCTGGTGCCAGATTTACTGAACTCGGTTCCCCTCTTGGGATTTGAACTCACAACCTCTGAATCACTTTGCTTCATGTTAGGGTACAACAAACTCACCTGTGTGGGTATATATGGAGGCAAGCACTTAGCGGTACGTGTCTCGGTCAGGGGTTTGACATGTATTGCACCTGTCTATCTATTTTTGCGCATTTTCTATCTCCCTGACATCCAAAATCTCTCAGGAACCTGTCTCTATAATTTGCTGCGGCATCACTTGGAGGTGCTACAGTGGGCCACAGTGTTCCTAAGCCTTCAGGATTCCTGCTCCTGATCACTATCCCAGTGACTCCAGATGGAAAGCAAGAGGGCAGCTGAGGGTGGGATCCAACTTGGCTGTGATTCCTCCCATGGTGGGATAGCCCACCAAAGATCAACGCTGAGGTTCACAAATGGAGGGTGTACACGGGGATGCAACATTTAGAGGAGGATGACTGGTGCTCATTGAACTGAATCCCAGTGAGACTGGCACCTTCAGGATAGAGGGGATGGTAAGGGGTGTGTGTGCATGGATAGGTGTGGACAAGTGTACCTGGACAGTAACAACAACTGTCCCTTATATAGCCCCTTTAATGTAGAGCGATCATCCCAAAGCACTTCACAGAAATGTAAATCAAATGTAGAATGGGCACCAAGGCAAAGGGAAAGATATTAGCTGGAGTGACAATAGCTTGATCAAAGAGGTTGGTTTTAAGAAGAGTCTTAAAGGAAAGAGATCAGTTAGCTCAGGTGGTTAGATATCTCGCGTGTGGCATAGAATAATGCCAACAGCACAGGTAGATTTGGTATGTGCCCTGTTCCTGAGTGTGGAATGTAATGATCAAGCAGATTGCTCAGGATGAAGCATCATCAGACAATGAGCCAAAGAGCTGCCTCTGGGCAGCACACACACACACACACACACACCGCACTGTCACACACACTGTCACACACACACACACACACACACACACACGCACTGTCACACACACTGTCACACACACACACACACACACACACACACACTGTCACACACACACACACACACACACACACACACACGCACTGTCACACACACTGTCACACACACACACACACACACACACACACACACACACACACTGTCACACACACACACACACACACACACGCACTGTCACACACACTGTCACACACACACACACACACACACACTGTCACACACACACACTGTCACACACATACACACACACTGTCACACACACACACACACACACACACACACACACACACACACACTGTCACACACCACACACACACACACACTGTCACACACACACACACACACACACACACACACACACACACACACTGTCACACACACACACACACACACACACTGTCACACACACACACACACACACACACACACACACACACGAATGAAATCTTAAAAGAAGAGGGGGGTAATAAAGAGGTTTAGGGAAGGAGTTGTAGAGTGGAAGGGGGTTGGAGAAACAGGGAACTGGAGCGAGGAGGTGGGAAACACAGGAGTGACCTTGTCTGTGACCAAGCCATGGGAATAGTGAGGACTAAGGCTGAGAGAATACATACACCCAGAATAGATATTTCAGGTTGGCGATACAGAATGAGGGGAACTAAGAATGTGCTGACCATGTCTCTCTCTGCCACTGCCCCCCTGGTCTCTGCTCTCTTATCCAATCAGTACATTTCTGTAATATTCATTCTCCACCTTTCAGGTTTGGTTCAGTAATCGCCGTGCCCGATGGCGTAAGCAGGCTGGAGCCAATCAGCTGGCAGCTTTCAACCACCTGTTACCAGGCGGCTTCCCACCTACTGGAATGCCAACGTTACCCCCATACCAGCTGCCTGAGTCATCGTACCCAACAACTACCCTCTCCCAAGGTAAGAGAGACATCCAGTCCAACATGACTGCTTGCCAGGCAGGTGTGGCTCACACTGAGACTGGCTGCCTGGTTAAACCACTTCACCAGACAGGACAATCAGGAACCTGTCGCTGCTTCACACTCCTGATGAAAACCTGTTTCCCCGTGTGTTTGATGTATTTGAGATTCAATTGGCAAAGAGCGAGGAGTTAATATCAGCGTTAATATCAGCATGAGCACTTGGTGTGGCGATGAGGAATCCGCCGGCTATTCTCAGACCCATCTGATTTTCACCCTGCTAGTTCCAAGGGAAATGGCACATGTCCTACACTGAATGAGCAATTGACTCCAGGTTACTGTTCAAGAAGGTGAGAACTACTGGAAACCTCAGACAAATCCTTCAAATCTGAACATTAAGGTGTTAAGGACCTCTTCCACTGGGCAAGGGGAAAGACGGTGACCTATCCGGTCCAGACTCCGGCCTTTGGGCCTGTGCAGAGTGACTTGATCTCAGCCAGGTCAGCTGGAGGGGCAGCACAGTTGGTCTTAGAGCCCCAGGGCCAGAATAAGCCAGAGTTCATGCTCCTGATCGCTGACAGTGATCCCTGCTGTCCTTGCTGAATGCTGGGTGAGCACAGAATTGGGCTCAGTCATGATGTCCCTGTGTCTACGAACACCCATCAGCCACTGATAGCAGACGCAGCTGGTGGAACTGAATCCATTAGATGGGAAGAGGGGAGGGGGAGAGATGAAGCGATGGAAGGGGAGGGTAGAGGAGGGGAAGGGTATGTGAGGAGATGAAGAGAGTCTAGAAGGAAGGAGTGAGGGAGAGGAGGAAGGTAGAGAGGAGAGGAAAGGAGGGGAGTGGAAGAAAGAGAGGGGAGGAGAGTAGGAGAGAGGGGAGGAGAGTAGGAGAGAGGGGAGGAGAGTAGGAGAGAGGGGAGGAGAGTAGGAGAGAGGGGAGGAGAGTAGGAGAGAGGGGAGGAGAGTAGGAGAGAGGGGAGGAGAGTAGGAGAGAGGGGAGGAGAGTAGGAGAGAGGGGAGGAGAGATGCATTGTGGGTGTGATGCACCAGGCTTGAGTGTGTGACTAAATGATTGTGATGTGTGATTGGTTTCAGATGGAGGGAGCACTGTCCACAGACCACAGCCTCTCCCGCCCTCATCTATGCACCAGAGCGGTCTGGCAGCTGCAGCAGAGAGTGGCTCCTATGGCCTAACATCCAATCGACACACTTTCTCCAGCTACCCCGACAGCTTCATGAATGCAACAGGACCCAACAATCCCATGAACCAGGTCAGCAATGGACTCTCTCCACAGGTCAGCCTTCACACCATCACTACCTCGAACATCTGTTGGTACAGCTGTTCATCATTACCCCTTCCCCCCCCAACCCCCTCCCCCCAACCCTGGCTGTGATTAAAACACATCCTAAATCAAATAAATCTGTAAAGCCGGGGCTTCCAGCCTCATTGACACAGGCAGTAGAGTTAACGCTCACTATGCACATCCCCTCCCCTCCAGCCCATTGGTGCAGCCTGGATTCTGTAACAAGGTAACATGACCCTTGCAAACTCAGTGGATAATGCAGGTGATCAAACGGTTGTTTCCTGAAAACCCAACCGAAGGATTGGAATCCATTCGGTGGGAAACTGAGAGCCACAGGGCAGGACAATTACCTAAAGAATTTGCTTTTTCGTTTGGATTTATATTCCAACGTTGACGTTGAAAAGATTGAAAGGGAAGTGACCCAAGGCAGGGAATGATGGTTAGCTCACAGCCTGCTTGGATTTGAAATAGTCAATGACTGAAGCTAAATGAAGGAAAAGAGAGGGAATGACATCACAGTGTTGGAGTCCCTGCGATTGAATGAGTTTGAGTTGGAAATGACAGTGTGTGTGTGTATGCGTGTGTGTGTATGCGTGTGTGTGTGTTGCTTGCAGTGAGGATGTGGGGAAGAGAAAAAGGGTGCAGGACTGTTTAGATCTTCAAAGGGACAAGAGAGAAATTGTTGGAGGAACTCAGAGAGATTAGTGTTTGCAGTGTATAGAGAGAACTGGGCAGTGATGGGGAGAGACGGATTGAACAATCTTTACCTTGCATCCACTCCAGGAGTGAGAGAGGGATTAGAGACCTCTTCCTAGTTACAGGAATATGAGAGGAGAGGAGGGAGAGCTGAACCCCAGTGAGGGTCAGCACCTTCAGGAGAATCTTTGAGAAAGTGGGATAGGGACTAAGTGAAGCCTTCCCCCATTTCAGCCCAGTCAGTCCCTGAGGCAGATACTAGGAGTGTTAAGCCTTGTTCTGGAGTGTGTCCAATTTCTCATGACCTGACTCCCTGTTAGTGGATGGACTGGTGGGTATGACACATTTGCCGGAAAGTTCTTTGTTTTCACATTCCCTGTGGAGCAGAAAGCTTGTCTGAGAAGCGGATCTTAGTAGCACCTGGTACGATGTGAACAATGTCTGCACTCTGACTTGGCATGGCTGCAACGCAGACACATGGTATGAGATATCATCATGATCTTATGGCAGGGCTATGGAGAGCTAAGCTGCTCTCCATCCTCAGGGAGCTGTTAAATACTTCTCACAGATTTCTAGCTGTGTTCTTGCTCTGGTTGAAAGTTGCTGTCTCCAGCTTCCACCCCCTTTTGGAACAAATCCCAGTCTCCTGAAAAACCCGTAATCCCAGTAAATTTTTTTCACTCGATGTGTGGCTACTGTTTCTGCAACATCCTTGAGTGGGCTGTCACACATTCATCTTGTAAACTTGATAAGCGCAAAATTTTTCTTAAAGTGTGTAATGTTAAATCAAATGCTTTTGTGTTACTTATTTGAACAAGCGCCAAAAGAGGGGATGGAAGAGATGGTGTCTGTTAGGGAGAGCGACTATGAAAAGAGAGACGGAGGGAAAGAGAGAGAGAGAGATTCTGTGTGTGTGAGAGAGAGATAGGCAAAGAGAAACTAAGAGCGAGAGAAAGACTGGCAGAGAGACTGAGTAATAGAATAAGAGAAAAGTTATGAGACACCGAAGACCGAGAGAGAGAGAGACACACATGCAGTCAGAGAGAGAGAGAGAGAGAGAGAGAGAAAGAGACAGTCACTGAGATAAAGAGAGAGTGTGTGATGGAATCTGCTGATCAGATGAACAGATGCATCCTCTCTGATGAGAGGGACAGCTCATCCATGATTTAGTCATTTAATAAATTGCAAGTGTTCCTGTCGAGCATTCAGATTTTATCTCCACTTTACACAGCTCCCTGCAGCAGTAACCACCAGTCCAAGCTGTTAACTTGTGTGGGCTTCTGACAAGGGGAGACAGCTGAACCCCTGTGTCTCCCACCCTGACTCTTTAAAACCAAGCCACGCTGATGATTCAGACTCAGCGCAAAGAACCACTTACACAGCAAGATCCCAGTCAATGGGAATCCCGATCAGGATGCCCAGGACTAAGCAGCTGGCTTGATTGGCACCCCATCCACAAACATTCACTCCCTCCACCACCGAGGCACAGTAGCAGCAGTGTGTGTACCATCTACAAGATGCACTGCAGGAATTCACCAAGGCTCCTTACACAGCACCTTCCAAACCCACAACCAATACCATCTAGAAGGACAAGGGCAGCAGATTTCTGGGAACACCACCACCTGGAAGTTCCCCTCCAAGCCACTCACCATCCTGACTTGGAAATATATCGCCGTTCCTTCACTGTCGCTGGGTCAAAACCCTGGAACTCCCTCCCTAGCAGCACTGTGGGATGTACCTACACCACATGGACTGCAGCGGTTCAAGAAGGCAGCTCACCACCACCTCCTCAAGGGCAATTAGGGATGGGCAATAAATGCTGGCCTAGCCAGTGACGCCCACATCCCGTGAATGAATAAATAAAAATGTCCTGCATGAATGTGAAGTTCCTTGATCAGACTGGGGTGCGGGCTAGCAGGCATGCATTCAGCAGGCTGAATGGCCTTCTTCTGTGCCATAATGGCTCTATGACCAGGCACAGTACATAATGCCACTGTAGAGCTCTGGGCTGTTGGGGGAGGATCTGAATGAGGGCAGAATTTCTGACTACCTTAGTGATGACCCCTGACCCTGCCCCAAAGGGGCACTTGTGACTAAATTGAGGTGTTGAAGATGACCAAAGGGATTGATAGGGTAGTGAGAGAGAAACTATTTTCTCTCGTAGGAGAGTCCAGAATGTGAGGGCATAACCTTAAAAGGAGAGCTGGGCTGTTGAGGGGTGATGTCAGATGTTCTTCACCCACAGGAGAGTGGACATCTGGAACTCTCTCCATCAGAAAACTGTTGAGGCCGAGGGAACAATTGAAGACTTCAGAACTGCGATCAGTCGTTTTTTGTTGGGGAAGGGAAGCAAAGGTTACAGAAATAAGGTGGGTAGATGGAGTAAAGATACAGATCAGCCTTCGTCTAATTGAAAGGCAGAGCACACTCAAGGGGTCGAATGGCCTCCTCCTGTTCCTATGTGTCTGCGTCATCTAAAGTGCTGATGTGGTGCCCACCAGCAATGAGGTTGCACATTCCCTGCAGTGTTCCACTGCTGGATAAGTGAGCTCAAGGACAAGACGGAGCTGAACTTTAGTCTCCAAAATGTTGCTGCTTTCACTGGAGCCCAGATTCCCCAAAGCAATCAGTCAACCCCACGATCAATATTCGGTGATGCCCATAGTAATGCCACCTCCATTTGTGGGTGGCATGCTGTGTTTCCGCCAATCACTACCAGAATTCAGATGGATAACGGGCAGGAATTCTACACGACTAACCCTCACCCATATTCTGTTGCCTTGGCAACCAGAGTTTCAGGCTCCTGATCTTTGAGATTGGCAGAAAACAGCAAGAGGCTAACAACCCTAAATAAAATTTATTAAGGAATAAGATTACAAAAAAAAAACATAAGGACTACAAAACCTAACAGTATAAAGGAGCAGAATGGTTGCTCCTTTCTCCTGTCGGTTCTGTCCAGATGACAGCCCTTTAGCGAACATTTTACCATGTTCTTTCACTCACCGTCTCCAGTCACCAGTTGTTTGAAGGTTATGCAGGATTATTGTATTATTACTGCTGACAAGGTCGGTTGTGAGGGTGTTGCGGTTGCAGAGTGTAAGCTGTTGGGGGGGTGGGGATGGTGGCAGAGGTAGGACATTCCAGCACGGTGGGGGTGGGGTGGGGGGGGGGAGGGGGTGTGGAAAGGAGGCATCACAGAAGTTGAGTTCATGCTGGGGTCTTGGAGAGTGGGATTGGGGACATTATGGGCCCAGATTATTTTCATGGGCCATTGCTACTTCACCAGTGCCAGGATAAATGATTCAGCACTTGCCTTTACTGAATACCTTCTCTTCCATCAGCCATGGGACTGGCCAGAGTCAGCACGGGGAAGGGCCTCACCTCCCTATAGCCAGCTGGCTCCCATTTAAGCTATCAGCGTCCATTTGTTATGTTAAAAAGAGATGATTGTCTGAAATAAGCAGGTACTTTGGACACCACTCTCTGACCCTGACACCAAGAGTGTGGGGGAGTCGGGGTCAGAGTGTGCGGGAGTCGGGGTCGGAATGCGGGGGAGTTGGGGTCGGAGTGGGCGGGAGTTGGGGTCAGAGTGTGTGTGAGTCAGGGTCAGAGTGTGCGGGAGTCGGGGTCGGAGTGTGCAGGAGTTGGGGTCGGAGTGCGGGGGAGTCGGGGTCGGAGTGCGTAGGAGTTGGGGTCAGAGTGCGGGGGAGTTGGGGTCAGAGTGTGGGGGAGTCGGGGTCAGAGTGTGTGTGAGTCAGGATCAGAGTGTGTGTGAGTCAGGATCAGAGTGCGCGGGAGTCGGGGTCGGAGTGCGCGGGAGTCGGGGTCGGAGTGCGGGGGAGTTGGGGTCGGAGTGCGGGGGAGTCGGGGTTGGAGTATGGGTTTGTAGGGGTCAGAGTGTGTGGGATTCGGGGTCAGAGTGTGCGGGAGTTGGGGTCAGAGTATGGGTTGTAGGGTCAGAGTGTGCAGGAGTCGGGGTCAGAGTGTACGGGAGTCGGGGTCAGAGTGTGGGGGAGTCAGGGTCAGCATGTGGGTGAGTCAGGGTCAGAGTGTGCGGGGGTCGGGGTCTGAGTGTGCGGGAGTCGGGGTCAGAGGGTTCGCGAATCGGGTCAGAGGTTGCGCGAGTTGGGGTCAGTGGTAGCGAGAATCGGGGTCAAAGGGTGCTCGAGTCGGGGTCAGAGGTTGCTCGAGTTGGTGTCAGAAGTTGCGTGAGTCGGGGTCAGAGGGTGCACGAATTGGAGTCAGATGGTCCGAGAGTCTGGGTCAAAGGGTGCTCGAATCGGGATCAGAGGTTGCTCGAGTTGGTGTCAGAGTGTGCGCGAGTCGGGCTCAGAGGGTGAACCAGTCAGGGTCCGAGGGTGCGCGATTCAGTGTCAGAGGTTGTGCGAGTCGGCGTCAGAGTGTAAGGGAGTTGGGGTCAGAGTGCACGACAGTCGGTGTCAGAGGGTTCAGGAGTTGGTTCAGAGGTTGCGCGAGTCAGGGTCAGTGGGTGCCCGAGTCGGGGTCAGAGAGTGCGAGAGTCGGGTTCGGAGTGTGCGGGAGTTGGGGTCAGAGTGCGCGGGAGTCGGGGGCAGAATGTGCGGGATTCGGGGTCAGAGTGTGCCAGAGTCGGGGTCAGAGGTTGCGCGAGTTGGGGTCAGAGGGTGCGTGAGTCGGGGTCAGCAGGTGCACGATTCGGTGTCAGTGTTACGCGAGTCGGGGGCAGAGTGTGAGGGAGTCGGTGTCAGAGGGTTCGGGAGTCATGTCAGAGGTTGCGCGAGTCGGGGTCAGAGTGTGAGGGAGTCGGGGTCAGAGTGCATGACAGTTGGTGTCAGAGGGTTCGGGAGTCGGGTCAGAGGTTGCGCGAGTCGGGGTCAGTGGGTGCACAAAACAAGGTCAGCGGGTGCTCGAGTCGGGGTCAGTGGGTGGCCGAGTCGGGGTCAGAGGGTGCGCAAGCTGGGGTCAGATGTAGCGGGAGTTGTGGTCAGAGTGTGCGGGAGTCGGGCTCAGAGTGTGGAGGAGTCAGGATCAGAGTGTGGAGTAGTCAGGATCAGAGTGTGCGGGAGTTGGGGTCAGAGTGTGCAGGAGTTGGGGTCAGAGTGTGCGGGAGTTGGGGTCAGAGTGTGCGAGAGTTGGGGTCAGAGGTTACGCGAGCCGAGGTCAGAGTGTGCGGGATTGGGGATCAGAGTGTGAATGAGTCGGGGTTAGAGTGTGTGGGAGACAGGGTCAGAGTGCGCGGGAATTGGGCTCAGTGTATGCGAGAGTCGGGGTCAGAGTCTGCGCGAGTCAGGGTCAGATGTTGCGTGAGTCAGTGTCAGAGTGTGCGTGAGTAGGGGTCAAAGGTGGCTTGACTCTGCGTCAGAGTGTGCGGGAGTCTGTGTCAGAGGGTTCGCGAGTCAGGGTCAGAGGTTGCGCGAGTCGGGGTCAGAGGTTGCGCGAGTCGGGGTCAGAGGATGCGTGAGTCGGGGTCAGCGGATACCCGAGCCGGGGTCAGTGTTACGTAAGTTGGGGTCAGAGTGTCCGCAAGCTGGGGTGAGATGGTGTGCGGGTCGGGGTCAGAGGTTGCGCGAGTTGGTGTCAGAGTGTGAGGGAATCGGGGTCAGAGTGCGCAGGAGCCATGGTCAAATGTTGCGCGAGTCGGGGTCAGAGGGTGCGCGAGCTGGGGTCAGATGGTGTGCGAGTCAGTGTCAGAGGGTGCGTGAGTTGAGGTCAGAGGGTGCGCGAGTCGGTGTTGGCGGTTGCTCGAGTCGGGGTCAGAGGTTGTGCACGTCGGGGTCAGAGGTTGTGCGAGTTGGGTCAGAGTGTGCTGGAGTTGGTGTCACTCTGTGCGCGAGTCGGGGTCAGAGGTTGCACGAGTCAGGATCAGAGTGTGCAAGAGTCGGGGTCAGAGTGTGTGGGAGTCGGTGTCAGAGTGTGCAGGAGTTGAGGTCAGAGTACGCGGGAGTCAGGGTCAGTGTGTGCAGGAGTCGGGTTCACAGTGTGCAGGAGTCGGTGTCAGAGTGTGCAAGAGTCGGGGTCAGAGAGTGCGGGTGTCGGGGTCAGAGTGTGCGGGAGTCAGTGTCAGAGTGCGCGGGGATCAGGCTCAGAGGGTGAACTAGTCGGGGTCAGAGGTTGCGCGAGTCAGTGTCAGTGGGTATGTGAGTAGAGGTCAGAGGGAGACTGATTTGGTGTTAGAGGTGGCGGGAGTGCACGTGTCGGAGTCACCGGGTGTGCGAGTCGGGGTCAGAGAATGCGAGAGTCGGGATCAGACTGTGCGGGACTCGGGGTCAGATTGTGAGGGTGTCAGGGTCAGAGAGTGCGAGAGTCGGGGTCAGAGTGTGCGGGAGTCGGTGTCAGAGTGTGTGGGAGTCGGTGTCAGAGTGTGTGGGAGTCGGTGTCAGAGTGTGCGGGAGTCGGGGTCAGAGTGTGCGGGAATTGGGGTCAGAGTGTGCAGGAGTTGGGGTCAGAGGGTGAACCAGTCGGTGTCAGAGGGTTCGCAAGTTAGGTCACAGGTTGCGTGGGGTCAGCGGGTGCCCGAGTCGGGTTCAGAGGGTGCACGAGGCGGGGTGAGAGGTTGCACGAGTCGGGGTCAGAGTGTGCACTAGTCGGGGTCAGAGTGTGCACGAGTCAGGGTCAGAGGATACGCGAGTCGGGGTCAGCGGTTGCGCGAGTCAGTGTCAGAGGTTGCACGAATCGGGGTCAGAGAGTTAACCAGTCGGTGTCAGAGGTTGCGTGAGATGGGGTCACCGTGTGCGGGAGTCAAGGTCAGAGTGTGCGCGAGTTGGGGTCAGAGTGTGCGCAAGTCGAGGTCAGAGTGTGCACGAGTTGGGGTCAGAGTGTGCGCGAGTCGAGGTCAGAGTGTGCGCGAGTCGGGGTCAGAGTGTGCGCGAGTCGGGGTAAGAGTGTGCGGGAGTTGGGGTCAGAGGTTGCACGAGTCAGTGTCAGAGGTTGCGCGAGTCGGGGTCGGAGGTTGCGTGTGTCAGTGTTGGAGGTTGCGCAAGTCGGGTTCAGAGGTTGCGCGAGTCGGGTTCAGAGGTTGTGCGAGTCATGGTCAGAATGTGCTGTAATCTGGATCAGAATGTGCAGGAGTCGGGGTCAGAGTATGCGGGAGTCGGGGTCAGTGTGTGCGGGAGTCGGGGTCAGAGTATGCGGGAGTTGGAGTCAGAGTGTGCGCGAGTCGGGGTCAGAGGTTGCTTGAGTCGGTGTCAGAGTTTGCGTGAGTCAGTGTCAGAGTGTGCGCGAGGCGGGGTCAGAGGTTGCGCGAGTCGGTGTCAGAGGTTGCGCGAGTTGGGGTCAGAGTTTGCATGATTCAGGGTCAGAGTGTGGGGGTGTCGGGGTCAGAGTGTGCGAGAGTTGAGTTCGGAGGTTGCACAAGTTGCGGTCAGAGTGTGCAGGAGTCGGGGTCAGAGGTTGCGCGAGCCGTGGTCAGATGATGCGCGAGCTGGGGTCAGTGTGTGCGCGAGCCGGGGTTAAATGTTGCGCGAGTCGGGGTCAGAGGTTGCGCGAGACGGTGTCAGAATGTGCTGTAATCGGGGTCAGAGTGTGGGGTGTCGGGGTCAGAGTGTGGGGTGTTGGGGTCAGAGAGGGTGAGAGTCGGTGTCAGTGCGTGGAGGAGTCGGGGTCAGAGTGTGAGGGCGTCGGGGTCAGATGGTGCGCGAGTCGGGGTCAGAGGTTGTGCGAGTTGGGGTCAGAGGTTGCAGGAGTTGGTGTCAGAGTGGGCGGGACTCGGGCTCAGCGGGTGAACCAGTCGGTGTCAGAGGGTTCCCAAGTTAGGTCACAGATTGCTGCATGAGTTGGGGTCAGAGGGTGCGCGGTTTGGTGTCAGAATGTGCTGTAATCAGGATCAGAATGTGCGGAGTCGGGGTTAGAGTGTGCGGGAGTCGGGGTCAGAGTGTGCGTGAGTCAGGGTCAGAGGGTGCACGAGTTGGGGTCAGAGTTTGTGCGAGTCGTGGTCAGAGTGTGCGCGAGTCGGGGCCAGAGGTTGTGCAAGTCGGATTCAGAGGTTGTGCGAGTCGGGGTCAGAGGTTGTGGGAGTTGGTGTCAGAGTGTGCGGGAGTCGGGCTCAGAGGTTGTGTGTGTCAGGGTTAGAGGTTGCACAAGTTGGGGTCAGAGTGTGCGGGAGTCAGGGTCAGAGTGCACGAGAGTCGTAGTCAGTGTGTGCGGGAGTCGGGGTCACAGTGGGAGGGAGTCTGGATCAGATTGTTCGTGTGTCAGAGTCAGAGGGTGAACCAGTCAGAGTGTGCACGAGTCAGGGTCAGCATGTGCGCGCATTGGCGTCTGATGGTGTGCAAGTCGGGGTCAGAGAGTGCAAGAGTCGGGGTCAGTGGGTGCACGAGTAGTGGTCAGATGGTGTGTGAGTCGAGATCAGATCGTGTGTGAGTTGGGGTCAGAGGTTGCTCGAGTCATGGTCAGAGGTTATGCAAGTCAGGGTCAGAGTGTGGGGGAGTTGGTGTCAGAGTGTGCAGGAGTCGGTGTCAGAGTGTGCAGAAATCGGGGTCAGAATGTGCGGGAGTCGGGTTCAGAGTTTGCGGATGTCGGGGTCAAATTGCGTGGGAATCGGGGTCAAATTGCATGGGAATCGGGGTCAGAGGTTGCAGGAGTCAGTCAGAGGTTGCCCAAGTCAGGGTCAGAGGGTGCGCGAGTCGGAGACAGTGGGTGCGTGAGTCGGGGTCAGAGGGTGCGCTAGTCGGAGAGAGTGGGTGCGTGAGTTGGGGTCAGGGGTTGCGCGAGTCGGGGTCAGAGTGTGCGCGAGTCGGTGTCAGAGGTTGCACGAGTCGGGGTCAGACGTTGTGCGAGTCGGGGTCAGATGTTGTCTGAGTCGGTGTCAGTAGCTGTGCGAGTTGGGGTCAGAATGTGCTGTAATCTGGATCAGAATGTGCAGGAGTCGGGGTCAGAGTATACGCGAGTCGGAGTCAGAGGGTGCGCGAGTCGGGGTCAGAGGGTGCATGAGTCGGGGTCGGAGCATGCGCGAATCGGGGTCAGAGGTGCATGAGCCGGGGTCAGAGGGTGCGCGAGTCGGGGTCAGAGCGTGCGCGAGTCGGGGTCAGAGGTTGCGCGAGTCAGTGTCGGATGTTGCTCGAGTCGGGGTCAGAGGTTCTGTGAATCAGGGTCAGAGGTTGTGCGAGTTGGTGTCAGTAGCTGTGCGAGTCGGGGTCAGAGGATGTGTGTGTCGGGGTCAGAGGTTGTGTGTGTCGGGGTCCGAGGTTGCACGAGTCGGAGTCAGAGTGTGCGGGAGTCGGGGTCACAGTGGGAGGGAGTCTGGATCAGATTGTTCGTGTGTCAGAGTCAGAGGGTGAACCAGTCAGAGTGTGCGCGAGTCAGGGTCAGCGTGTGCGCGCGTTGGCGTCTGATGGTGTGCAAGTCGGGGTCAGAGAGTGCGAGAGTCGGGGTCAGTGGGTGCACGAGTAGTGGTCAGATGGTGTGTGAGTCGAGATCAGATCGTGTGTGAGTTGGGGTCAGAGGTTGCTCGAGTCGTGGTCAGAGATTATGCAAGTCAGGGTCAGAGTGTGGGGAAGTCGGTGTCAGAGTGTGGGGGAGTCAGGGTCAGAGTGTGCAGGAGTCGGTGTCAGAGTGTGCAGAAATTGGGGTCAGAGTTTGCGGATGTCGGGGTCAAATTGCTTGGGAATCGGGGTCAGAGTGTGCGGGAGTTGGGGTCAGAGGTTGCGGGAGTTGGTCAGAGGTTGCCCAAGTCAGGGTCAGCGGGTGCGCGAGTCGGAGAGAGTGGGTGTGCGAGTTGGGGTCAGAGGGTGCGCAAGTCGGGTTCAGGGGTTGCGCGTGTCGGTGTCAGAGTGTGAGGGAGTTGGGGTCAGAGTGTGTGGGAGTCGGGGTCAGAGGATGCGCGAGTCGGTGTCAGAGGTTGCGCGAGTCGGGGTCAGAGGTTGTGTGAGTCGGGGTCAGATGTTGTCCGAGTCAGTGTCAGTAGCTGTGCGAGTCGGGGTCAGAGCCTGTGCGAGTCGGGGTCAGAATGTGCTGTAATCTGGATTAGAATGTGCAGGAGTCGGGGTCAGAGTGTACGCGAGTCAGGGTCAGAGGTTGTGCAAGTCGGGGTCAGAGGTTGCGCAAGTCGGGGTCAGAGGTTGCGCGAGTCGGGGTCAGAGGTTGTGCGAGTCTGTGTCAGAGGTTGTACGAGTCGGGGTCAGAGTGTGCGAGAGTCGAGGTCAGAGGGTGCACAATTTGTGGTCAGAGTGTGCACGAGTCGGGGTCAGAGGTTGCGCGATTCCGGGTCAGATGCGCAAGTCGGGGTCAGCGTGTGCGCGAGTCGTTGTCAGAGACTGCGCGAGCCGGGGACAGCGTGTGTGCGAGCCGGGGTCAAATGTTGCGCGAGTCAGGGTTTGAGGGTGTACGCGTCAGAGTCAGCGGGGTGCGCGAGTCGGAGAGAGTGGGTGTGCGAGTTGGGGTCAGAGGGTGCGCAAGTCGGGTTCAGGGGTTGCGCGTGTCGGTGTCAGAGTGTGAGGGAGTTGGGGTCAGAGTGTGTGGGAGTCGGGGTCAGAGGATGCGCGAGTCGGTGTCAGAGGTTGCGCGAGTCGGGGTCAGAGGTTGTGTGAGTCGGGGTCAGATGTTGTCCGAGTCAGTGTCAGTAGCTGTGCGAGTCGGGGTCAGAGCCTGTGCGAGTCGGGGTCAGAATGTGCTGTAATCTGGATTAGAATGTGCAGGAGTCGGGGTCAGAGTGTACGCGAGTCAGGGTCAGAGGTTGTGCAAGTCGGGGTCAGAGGTTGCGCAAGTCGGGGTCAGAGGTTGCGCGAGTCGGGGTCAGAGGTTGTGCGAGTCTGTGTCAGAGGTTGTACGAGTCGGGGTCAGAGTGTGCGAGAGTCGAGGTCAGAGGGTGCACAATTTGTGGTCAGAGTGTGCACGAGTCGGGGTCAGAGGTTGCGCGATTCCGGGTCAGATGCGCAAGTCGGGGTCAGCGTGTGCGCGAGTCGTTGTCAGAGACTGCGCGAGCCGGGGACAGCGTGTGTGCGAGCCGGGGTCAAATGTTGCGCGAGTCAGGGTTTGAGGGTGTACGCGTCAGAGTCAGAGGGTGCGCGTGTCGAGATCAGAGGATGCACGAGTCGGGGTCAGAGGTTGTGCGATTCGGGGTCAGAGGTTGTGCGAGTCGGGGTCAGAGGTTGTGCGAGTTGGGGTCAGAGGTTGTGTGAGACGGTGTCAGAATGTGCTGTAATCGGGATCAGAATGTGCGGAGTTGGGTTCAGAGGGTGTGGAGTCAGGGTCAGAGTGTGCAGGTGTCGGGGTCAGAGTGTGGGGTGTCGGGGTCAGAGTGTGGGGTGTCGGGGTCAGGGTGTGAGGGTGTCGGGGTCAGAGTGTGTGAGAGTCGGTGTCAGTGCGTGGTGGAGTCGGAGTCAGAGTGTGAGGGTGTTGGGGTCAGAGTGTGAGGGTGTCGGGGTCAGAGTGTGAGGGTAGTCGTGGTCAGAGTGTGCGGGAGTCGAGGTCAGAGGTTGTGCGAGTCGGGGTCAGAGTTTGCGCGAGTCGGTGTCAGAATGTGCTGTAATCTGGATCAGAATGTGCGGAGTTGGGTTCAGAGGGTGCGGAGTCGGGGTCAGAGTGTGAGTGAGTTGGGGTCAGAGTGTGGGTTGTCGGGGTCAGAGGGTGCGTGAGTCGGGGTCAAATGTTGCGCGAGTCAGTGTCAGAGGGTGCGTGTGTGGAGATCAGAGGGTGCACGAGTCGGGGTTAGAGTTTGTGCGAGTTGGTGTCACAGTTTGCGCGAGTCGGTGTCAGAGGGTACCTGAGTCGGAGTCAAAGGGTGCGGGAGTCGGTGTCAGTAGCCGTGCGAGTCTGGGTCAGAGTGTGGGGGAGTCGGGGTCAGAGGTTGCACGAGTCGGGGTCAGAGGTTGTGCGAGTCGGTGTCAGAGGTTGTGCGAGTCGGTGTCAGAGGTTGCGCGAATCGGGGTCAGAGTGTGCGCGAGTCAGGGTCAGAGGTTGCGCGAGTCAGTGTCAGAGGTTGTGCGAGTCGGTGTCAGAGTGTGCGCGAGTCGGGGTCAGAGGTTGCGCGAGTCGGTGTCAGAGGTTGCGCGAGTCGGGGTCAGAGTGTGGGGGCGCGGGGTCAGAGTGTGCGAGAGTCGAGTTCGGAGGGTGCACAAGTTGCGGTCAGAGTGTGCACGAGTCGGGGTCAGAGGTTGCGCGAGCCGTGGTCAGATGATGAGCGAGTCGGGGTCAGAGGTTGCGCGAGTCGGGGTCAGAGGTTGTGCGAGACGGTGTCAGAATGTGCTGTAATCGGGGTCAGAGTGTGGGGTGTCGGGGTCAGAGTGTGGGGTGTCGAGGTCAGAGTGTGGGGGCGTTGGGGTCAGATGGTGCATGAGTCGGGGTCAGAGGTTGTGCGAGTCGGGGTCAAAGGTTGCGGGAGTCGGTGTCAGAGTGGGCGGGAGTCGGCCTCAGCAGGTGAACTAGTCGGTGTCAGAGGGTTCCCAAGTTACGTCACAGATTGCGAGAGTTGGGGTCAGACTGCATGAGTTGGGGTCAGAGGGTGCGCGGTTTGGTGTCAGAATGTGCTGTAATAGGGATCAGAATGTGCGGAGTCGGGGTCAGAGTGTGCGCGAGTCGGGGTCAGAGTGTGCGCGTGTCGAGGTCAGAGGTTGCGCGAGTCAGCGTCGGATGTTGCTCGAGTCGGGGTCAGAGGTTCTGTGAATCAGGGTCAGAGGTTGTGCGAGTCGGTGTCAGTAGCTGTGCGAGTCGGGGTCAGAGGTTGTGTGTGTCGGGGTCAGAGGTTGCACGAGTCAGGGTCAGAGTGTGCGGGAGTTGGGGTCAGAGTGCACGAGAGTCATAGTCAGTGTGTGCGGGAGTCGGGGTCACAGTGGGAGGGAGTCTGGATCAGATTGTTCGTGTGTCAGAGTCAGAGGGTGAACCAGTCAGTGTGTGCGCGAGTCAGGGTCAGCGTGTGCACGCGTTGGCGTCTGATGGTGTGCAAGTCAGGGTCAAAGTGTGCGAGAGTCGGGGTCAGAGTTTGTGCGAGTCGGGGTCAGAGGTTGTGGGAGTCAGTGTCAGAGTGGGCGCGAGTCGGGGTCAGGGGTTGTGCGAGTCGGTGTCAGAGTGTGAGGGAGTCGGTGTCAGAGGTTGCGCGAGTCGGGGTCAGAGGTTGTGCGAGTCGGGGTCAGATGTTGTCTGAGTCAGTGTCAGAGGCTGTGCGAGTCGGCGTCAGAATGTGCTGTAATCTGGATCAGAATGTGCAGGAGTCGGGGTCAGAGTATACGCGAGTCGGAGTCAGAGGGTGCGCGAGTCGGGGTCGGAGCGTGCGCGAGTCGGGGTCAGAGGGTGCACGAGCTGGGGTCAGAGGGTGCGCGAGTCGGGGTCAGAGCGTGCGCGAGCCGGGGTCAGAGAGTGCGCGAGCCGGGGTCAGAGGGTGCGTGACTCGCGGTCAGAGTTTGCGCGAGTCAGGGTCAGAATGTGCTGTAATCGGGATCAGAATGTGCAGGAGTGGGGCTCAGAGTGTGGGGGAGTCGGGGTCAGAGTGTGGGGGAGTCGGGGTCAGAGTGTGGGAGAGTCGGGGTCAGAGTGCATGAGAGTCGTGGTCAGAGTGGGCAGGAGTCGGGGTCAGAGTGTGCGGGAGTCGGGGTCAAATGTTGCGCGAGTCAGTATCAGAGGGTGCGTGTGTGGAGATCAGAGGGTGCACGAGTCGGGGTTAGAGTTTGTGCGAGTTGGTGTCACAGTTTGCGTGAGTCGGGGTCAGAGTGTGAAAGAGTCGGGGTCAGAGGGTACCTGAGTCGGAGTCCAAGGGTGTGGGAGTCGGTGTCAGTAGCCGTGCGAGACCGGGTCAGAGTGTGGGGGAGTCGGGGTCAGAGGTTGCGTGAGTTGGGGTCAGAGGTTGCGTGAGTCGGGGTCAGAGGTTGCGCAATTCGGTGTCAGAGGTTGCGTGACTCGGGGTCAGAGGTTGCGTGAGTCGATGTCAGAGATGCGTGAGTCGGTGTCAGAGTGTGCGGGAGTCGGGGTCAGAGGTTGCGCGAGTCGGTGTCAGAGGTTTCGGGAGTCGGGGTCAGAGCGTGCGCGAGCCAGGGTCAGAGAGTGCGCGAGTCGGGGTCAGAGGGTGCGTGACTCGCGGTCAGAGTTCGCGCGAGTCGGGGTCAGAATGTGCTGTAATCGGGATCAGAATGTGCAGGAGTGGGGCTCAGAATGTGGGGGAGTCGGGGTCAGAGTGCATGAGAGTCGGGGTCAGAGTGGGCAGGAGTCGGGGTCAGAGTGTGCGGGAGTCGGGGTCAGAATGTGCGGGAGTCGGGGTCAGAGCGTGCGAGATTCGGGATCAGAGTGTGCGGGAATCAGGGTCAGAGCTTTCGCGAGTCGGGGTCAGAGGGTGCACCAGTCGGGGTCAGAGTGTGCATGAGTCGATCAGAGGTTGCGTGAGTGAGGGTCAGAGGGTGCCCGAGTCGGTCAGCGGGTGCGTGAGTCGGGGTCAGAGTTTGCGGGAGTCGGGGTCAGAGTGTGTGGGAGTCGGGGTCAGAGATTTCACGAGTCGGGGTCAGAGTGTGCGTGAGTCGGGGTCAGAGTTTGCGGGTGTCGGGGTCAGCGTGTACAGGAGTCGGGGTCAGAGTGTGCGGGAGTTGGGGTCAGAGTGTACGGGAGTGGGGTTCAGAGTTTGCGGGTGTCGGGGTCAAAGTGCATGGGATTCGGGATCAGAGTGTGCGGGAGTCGGGGTCAGAGTGTGCGGGAGTCGGGGTCAGAGTGTACAGGAGTCGGGTTCAGAGTTTGCGGGTGTCGGGGTCAAAGTGCATGGGATTCAGGATCAGAGTGTGCGGGAGTCGGGGTCAGAGCTTTTGCGAGTCGGTTTCAGAGGTTACGCGTGTTGGGATCAGTGGTTGCGCGAGTCGGTGTCACAGTATGCACGAGTTGGGGTCAGAGTGTGCGCGGTCGGGCTCAGGGGTTGCACGAGTCAGTGTCAGAGTGTGTTGTAATCGGGATCAGAATGTGCCGGAGTCGGGGTCGGAGTGTTCGGGAATCGGGATCAGAATGTGCAGGAGTCGGGGTCAGAGGTTGCGTGAGTCGGGGTCAGAGGTTGCGCGAGTTGGTGTCAGAGGTTGCGCGAGTCGGTGTCAGAGGTTACGCGTGTTGGGATCACGCGTTGCACGAGTTGGTGTCACAGTATGTGCGAGTTGGGGTCAGAGTGTGCGCGGTCGGGGTCGGGGTTGCGAGAGTCAGTGTCAGAGTGTGCTGTAATCGGGATCAGAATGTGCAGGAGTCGGGGTCAGAGTGTGTGTCAGCCGGGGTCAGAGTGTGGGGGAGTTGGGGTCAGGGGTTGCGCGAGTCGGTGTCAGAGTGTGCTGTAATCGGGATCAGAATGTGTAGGATTCGGGGTCAGTGTTTGGGTGTGTCGGGGTCAGAGAAGGAGGGAATCAGGGTCAGAGTGCATGAGAGTCGTGGTCGGAGTGCACGGGACTCAGTGTCAGAGTGCACGGGAGTCAGGGTCAGAGTGTGTGAGAGTCAGGGTCAGAGTATGCGAGAGTCGGGGTCAGAGTGTGAGGGACTCAGGGTCAGAGTGTGTGAGATTCAGGGTCAGAGTGTGTGAGAGTCAGGGTCAGAGAGTGCGGGAGTCGGGGTCAGTGGGTGCAGGAGTAGTGGTCAAATGTTGCGTGAGTCGAGATCAGATCGTGCCTGAGTTGGGGTCAGAGGTTGCTCGAGTCGTGGTCAGAGGTTATGCAAGTCAGGGTCAGAGCGTGCGCGAGCCGGGGTCAAAGTGCGTGGGATTTGGGGTCAGTGTGTGCAGGAGTCTGGGTCAGATGGTGCGCAAGCCGGTGTCAGAGTGTGCTGTAATCGGGATCAGAATGTGCAGGAGTCGGGGTCAGAGTGTGCGAGAATCAGGGTCAGAGTGTGCGGGAATCGGGATCAGAATGTGCAGGAGTCGGGGTCAGAGTTTGCGCGAGTCGGGGTCAGGGGTTGCGTGAATCGGGGTCAGAATGTGCAGTAATCGGGATCAGAATGTGCAAGAGTGGGGCTCAGAGTGTGCGGGAATCGGGGTCAGACTGCGTGGGAATTGAGGTCAGAGTGCGCGGGAATCGGGGTCAGAGTGTGGGGAAGTCGGGGTCAGAGTGTGGGGAAGTCGGGGTCAGAGTGTGCGGGAGTCGGGGTCAGAGTGTCCGAGAGTCGGGTCAGAGTGTGCGAGAGTCGGGGTCAGAGTGTGCGGGTGTCAGGGTCAAAGTCAGGGTCAGCGGGTGCGCGAGTCAGGGTCAGCGGGTATGTGAGTTGGGGTCAGAGGTTGCGTGAGTCAGGGTCAGAGTGTGTGGGAGTCGGGTTCAGAGTTTGCGGGTTTCGGGGTCGAAGTGCATGGGAATCGGTGTCAGAGAGTGCGGGAGTCGGTATCAGCGCTTTCGCGAGTCAGGGTCAGAGTGTGCGGGAGTCGGGGTCAGAGGGCGCACCAGTCGAAGTCAGAGTTTGCATGAGTCGGTCAGAGGTTGCGCGAGTCAAGGTCAGAGTTTGCAGGTGTCTTGGTCAGAGAGTGCGCGAGCCGGGGTCAGTGGTTGCGCGAGCCGGGGTCAGTGGTTGCGCGAGTTGGGGTCAGAGTGTGCGCGAGTCGGGGTCAGAGTGTGCACGAGCCGGGGTCAGTGGTTGCGCGAGTCGGGGTCAGAGCGTGCGCGAGCCGGGGTCAGTGGTTGCGCGAGTCGGGGTCAGAGCGTGCGCGAGTCGGGGTCAGAGTGTGCGCGAGCCGGGGTCAGTGGTTGCGCGAGTCGGGGTCAGAGAGTGCGCGAGCCGGGGTCAGTGGTTGCGCGAGTCGGGGTCAGAGCGTGCGCGAGTCGGGGTCAGAGTGTGAGGGAGTTGGGGTTAGAGTGTGCAGAAATCGGGTTCAGAGTGTACGGGAGTCGGGGTCAGAGGGTGCGCGAGCCGGCGTCAGAGTGTGCGGGATTTGGGGTCAGAGTGTGTGGGATTTGGGTTCAGATTATGGGGCAGTTGGTGTCAGAGAGTGCGTAAATTGAGGTCAGAGGTTGAGTGTGGGGGAGCCGGGGTCAAAATGTAAGGGAGTCGGGGTCAGAGGATGCGCGAAGCCGGCGTCAGATGGTGCGCGAGTCAGTGTCAAATGGTGTTCGAGTCGGGGTAAGTGGTTTCACGAGTCGGGGTTAGAGCGTGCGCGAGTCGGGGTCAGATGGTGCGCGAGTCAGTGTCAGAGTTTGCGCAAGTCGGGGTCAGGGGATGCGTTAGTCGGGGTCAGAATGTGCTGTAATCAGGATCAGAATTTGCAAGAGTGGGGCTCAGAGTGTGCGGGAATTGGGGTCAGAGTGCGCGGGTGTCGGGGTCAGAATGTGGGGGAGTCAGGGTCAGAGTGCGCGGGAGTCGGGGTCAGAGTGAAACGACTCGCGGTCAGAGGATGTGCGAGTTGGGGTCAGAGCGTGCGTGAGCCGGGGACAGTGGTTGTGTGAATCGGTGTCAAATGGTGTTCGAGTCGGGGTAAGTGGTTGTGTGAGTCAGGGTCAGAGCGTACGGAAGTCGGGGTCATAGCGTGCGCGAGCCGGGGTCAGTGGTTGCGTGAGTCGGTGTCACAGTATGCGCGAGTCGGGGTCAGACATGCGCGAGCCGGGATCAGTGGTTGCGCGAGTCGGGGTTAGAGCGTGCGCGAGTCGGGGTCAGAGCGTGCGCGAGTTGGGGTCAGAGCGTGCGTGAGCCAGGGTCAGATGGTATGCGAGTCAGGGTCAGAGGGTGCACGAGTCAGTGTCAGAGTTTGTGCGAGTCGAGGTCAGAGTTTGCGCGAGTCAGGGTCAGGCATTGCGTGAGTCGGGGTCAGAATGTGCTGTAATCGGGATCAGATTGTGCGGGAATCGGGGTCAGAGTGCGCGGGAGTCGGGGTCAGAGTGTGGGGGAGTCGGGGTCAGAGTGTGCAGAAATCGGGGTCAGAGTGTGGGGGAGTCAGGGTCAGAGGGTGCACGAGTCAGTGTCAGAGCATGCACGAGTCGGGGTCAGAGGTTGCGCGAGTCAGGGTCAGAGTGTGCGCGAGTCGGGGTCAGAGCGTGCGCGAGCCGGGGTCAGAGCGTGCGCGAGCCGGGGTCAGTTGTTGCGCGAGTTGGTGTCAGAGCGTGCGCGAGCCGGTGTCAGTGGTTGCGCGAGTTGGTGTCAGAGTGTCCGCGAGCCGGGGTCAGTGGTTGCGTGAGTTGGTGTCAGAGTGTGCGTGAGTCGGGTCAGTGGTTGCGCGAGTCGGGGTCAGAGTGTGCGCGAGACGGGGTCAGTGTTTGCGCGAGTTGGTGTCAGAGCGTGCGTGAGCCGGGGTCAGAGCGTGCGCGAGTCGGGGCCAGATGGTGTGCGAGCCAGTGTCAGATGGTATGTGAGTCAGGGTCAGAGGGTGCACGAGTCAGTGTCAGAGTTTGTGCGAGTCGAGGTCAGAGTCTGCGCGAGTTGGGGTCAGGGGTTGCATGAGTCGGGGTCAGAATGTGCTGTAATCGGGATCAGAATGTACAAGAGTGGGGCTCAGATTGTGGGGGAGTCGGGGTCAGAGTGCATGGGAGTCGGGGTCAGAGTGCGTGGGAATTGGGGTCAGAGTGCGTGGGAATCAGGGTCAGAGTGCGTGGGAGTCGGGGTCACAGTGTGGGGGAGTCGGGGTCAGAGTGTGCAGAAATCGGGGTCAGAGTGTATGGGTGTCGTGGTCAGAGAGTGCGAGATTCGGGATCAGAGTGTGCGGGTGTCGATGTCAAAATGCTTGGGATTTGGGGTCGGAATGTGCAGGAGTCGGGGTCAGAGTGTGCGGGAGTCGGGGTCAGAGTGTGCGGGAGTCGGGGGTCAGATTATGGGCGGTTGGTGTCAGAGAGTGCGTAAGTTGGGGTTCAAGGTTGAGTGTGGGGGAGTCGGGGTCAGAGTGTAAGGGAGTTGGGGTCAGAGGATGCGCGAAGCCGGCGTCAGATGGTGTGCGAGTCGGGGTCAAATGTTGCGCGAGTTGCAGTCAGAGGGTGAAACGACTCGCGGTCAGAGGATGTGCGAGTCGGGGTCAGAGCGTACGCGAGCCGGGATCAGTGGTTGCGCGAGTCGGTGTCACAGTATGCGCGAGTTGGGGTCAGACCGTACGCGAGCCGGGGACAATGGTTGCGCGAGTTCGTGTCAAATGGTGTTCGAGTTGGGGTAAGTGGTTGCACGAGTCGGGGTTAGAGCGAGCGCGAGTCGGGATTAGAGCGTGCGCAAGTTGGTGTTAGAGCGTGCGCGAGTCGTGGTCAGAACGTGCGCGAGCCGGGGTCAGTGGTTGCGCGAGTTGGGGTCAGAGCATGCGTGAGCCGGGGTCAGAGCATGCGCGAATCGGGGTCAGAGCGTGCGCGACTCGGGGTCAGAGCATGCGCGAGCCGGGGTCAGTGGTTGCACGAGTCGGGGTCAGAGTTTGCGGGAGTCGGGGTCAGAGCATGCGTGAGCCGGGGTCAGTGGTTGCGCGAGTCGGGGTCAGAGTGTGCGCGAGCCGGGGTCAGAGCGTGTGTGAGTCGGGGTCAGAGCGTGTATGAGTTGGGGTCAGAGCATGTGTGAGTCGGGGTCAGAGAGTGCGCGAGTCGGGGTCAGAGCGTGTGTGAGTCGGGGTCAGAGTTTGCGCGAGCCGGGGTCAGGGGTTGCGTGAGTCGGGGTCAGAACGTGCTGTAATCGGGATCGGAATGTGCAAGAGTGGGGCTCAGAGTGTGGGGGAGTCGGGGTCAGAGTGCGCGGCATTCGGGGTCAGAGTGAAACGACTCGCGGTCAGAGGATGTGCGAGTTGGGGTCAGAGCGTACGCGAGCCGTGGTCAGTGGTTGCGCGAGTCGGTGTCACAGTTTGCGCGAGTCGGGGTCAGAGCATGCGTGAGTTGGGGTCAGAGTGTGCGCGAGTCGGTGTCAAATGGTGTTTGAGTCGGGGTAAGTGGTTGCGCGAGTCAGGGTCAGAGTGTGCCCGCGTCGGGGTCAGAGCATGCGCGAGTCGGGGTTAGAGCGTGCACGAGTCGGGGTCAGTGCGTGCGCGAGTTGGTGTCAGAGTGTGCGCGAGTCGGGGTCAGTGGTTGCGCGAGTCGGGGTCAGAGTGTGCGCGAGCAGGGGTCAGAACGTGCGGGAGTCGGGGTCAGAGCATGCGCAAGCCGGGGTCAGAGGGTGCGTGACTCGCGGTCAGAGGGTGCACGAGTCGGGGTCAGAGCGTGCGCGAGTCGGGGTCAGAGCGTACGCGAGCCGGGGTCAGTGGTTGCACGAGTCGGGGTCAGAGCGTGCGCGAGCCGGAGTCAGAGGGTGCATGACACACGGTCAGAGGGTGCGCGAGCCAGTGTCAGATGGTATGCGAGTCAGGGTCAGAGGGTGCACGAGTCAGTGTCAGAGTTTGTGCGAGTCGGGGTCAGAGTTTGCGCGAGTCGGGGTCAGAGTGTGCGCGAGTCGGGGTCAGTGGTTGCGTGAGTTGGTGTCAGAGAGTGCGTAAGTTGGGGTTCAAGGTTGAGTGTGGGGGAGTTGGGGTCAGAGGATGCGCGAAGCCGGCGTCAGATGGTGCGCGAGTCGAGGTCAAATGTTGCGCGAGTTGCGGTCAGAAGGTGAAACGACTCGCGGTCAGAAGATGTGCGAGTTGGGGTCAGAGCGTGCGCGAGCCGGGGACAGTGGTTGCGCGAGTCGGGGTTAGAGCTTGCGCGAGCCGGGGTCAGTGGTTGCGCGAGTTGGTGTCAGAGTGTCCGCGAGCCGGGGTCAGAGGGTGCGTGACTCACAGTCAGAGGGTGCGCATGAGTCGGTGTCAGATGGTGCGCGAGCCGGTGTCAGATGGTATGCGAGTCAGGGTCAGATGGTGCACGAGTCAGTGTCAGAGTTTGTGCGAGTCGGGGTCAGAGTTTGCGCGAGCCGGGGACAGTGGTTGCGCGAGTCGGTGTCAAATGGTGTTCGAGTCAGGGTAAGTGGTTGCACGAGTCGGGGTTAGAGCGTGCGCGAGTCGGTGTTAGAGCGTGCGCGAGTCGGGGACAGAGCGTGCGCGAGCCGGGGTCAGTGGTTGCGCGAGTTGGTGTAAGAGCGTGCGCGAGCCGGGGTCAGTGGTTGCGTGAATTGGTGTCAGAGCGTGCGCGAGTTGGGGCCAGAGCGTGCGCGAGCAGGGGTCAGAGCGTGCGCGAGTTGGGGCCAGAGCATGCGCGAGCAGGGGTCAGAGCGTGCACGAGTCGGGGCCAGAGCGTGCGCGAGCCGGGGTCAGAGCGTGCGCGAGTCAGGGTCAGCGGGTGCATGACTTGCGGTCAGAGGGTGCGAGCCAGTGTCAGATGGTATGCGAGTCAGGGTCAGAGGGTGCCCGAGTCAGTGTCAGAGTTTGTGCGAGTCGGGGTCAGAGTTTGTGCGAGTCGGGGTCAGAGTTTGCACGAGTCGGGGTCAGAATGTGCTGTAATGGGGATCAGAATGTGCAAGAGTGGGGATTTTAGAGTGTGCGGGAATCGGGGTCAGAGTGCACGGGATTCGGGGTCAGAGTGTGGGGGAGTCGGGGTCAGAGTGTGCAGAAATCGGGTTCAGAGTGTACGGGAGTCGGGGTCAGAGGGTGCGCGAGCCGGCGTCAGAGTGTGCGGGATTTGGGGTCAGAGTGTGTGGGATTTGGGTTCAGATTATGGGGCAGTTGGTGTCAGAGAGTGCGTAAATTGAGGTCAGAGGTTGAGTGTGGGGGAGCCGGGGTCAGAATGTAAGGGAGTCGGGGTCAGAGGATGCGCGAAGCCGGCGTCAGATGGTGCGCGAGTCGGTGTCAGAGTTTGCGCGAGTCGGGGTCAGGGGTTGCGTTAGTCGGTGTCAGGGGTTGCGTGAGTCAGGGTCAGAATGTGCTGTAATCAGGATCAGAATTTGCAAGAGTGGGGCTCAAAGTGTGTGGGAATTGGGGTCAGAGTGCGCGGGTGTCGGGGTCAGAATGTGGGGGAGCCAGGGTCAGAGTGCACGGGAGTCGGGGTCAGAGTGAAACGACTCGCAGTCAGAGGATGTGCGAGTTGGGGTCAGAGCGTACGCGAGCCGGGGTCAGTGGTTGCGCGAGTCGGTGTCACAGTATGCGCGAGTCGGGGTCAGAGCGTGCGCAAGCCGGGGACAGTGGTTGCGTGAGTCGGTGTCACAGTATGCGCGAGTCGGGGTCAGAGCATGCGCGAGCCGGGGTCAGTGGTTGCGCGAGTCGGGGTTAGAGCGTGCGCGAGTCGGGGTCAGTGGTTGCGCGAGTGAGGGTCAGAGCGTGCGTGAGCCGGGGTCAGAGCGTGTGCGAGTCGGGGTCAGAGCGTGCGCGAGCCGGGGTCAGGGCGTGTGCGAGTTCGTGTCAAATGGTGTTCGAGTCGGGTAAGTGGTTGCGTGAGTCGGGGTTAGAGCGAGCGCGAGTCGGGATTAGAGCGTGCACGAGTTGGGGTTAGAGCGTGCGCGAGTCGGGGTCAGAACGTGCGCGAGCCGGGGTCAGTGGTTGCGCAAGTTGGTGTCAGAGTGTGCGTGAGCCGGGGTCAGTGGTTGCGCGAGTCGGGGTTAGAGCGTGCGCGAGCCGGGGTCAGAGCGTGCGCGAGTCGGGGTCAGAGCGTGCGCGACCCGGGGTCAGTGGTTGCACGAGTCGGGGTCAGAGTGTGCGGGAGTCGGGGTCAGAGCATGCGTGAGCCGGGGTCAGAGTGTACGCGAGCCGGGGTCAGAGCATGCGCGATTCGGGGTCAGAGCGTGTGTGAGTCGGGGTCAGAGCGTGTGTGAGTTGGGGTCAGAGCATGTGTGAGTCGGGGTCAGAGAGTGCGCGAGTCGGTGTCAGAGTTTGTGCGAGTCGGGGTCAGAGTTTGCGCGAGTCGGTGTCAGGGGTTGCGTGAGTCGGGGTCAGAATGTGCTGTAATCGGGATCAGAATGTGCAAGAGTGGGGCTCAGAGTGTGGGGGTGTCGGGGTCAGTGTGTGCAGCATTCGGGGTCAGAGTGAAATGACTCGCGGTCAGAGGATGTGCGAGTTGAGGTCAGAGCGTACGCGAGCCGGGGACAGTGGTTGCGCGAGTCGGTGTCACAGTATGCGCGAGTCGGTGTCAGAGCATGCGCGAGCCGGGGACAGTGGTTGCGCGAGTCGGTGTCAAATGGTGTTTGAGTCGGGGTAAGTGGTTGCGCGAGTCAGGGTCAGAGCGTGCACGACTCGGGGTCAGTGCGTGCGCGAGCAGGGGTCAGAGTGTGCGTGACTCGCGGTCAGAGGGTGCGCATGAGTCGGTGTCAGATGGTGCGCGAGCCGGTGTCAGATGGTATGCGAGTCAGGGTCAGATGGTGCACGAGTCAGTGTCAGAGTTTGTGCGAGTCGGGGTCAGAGTTTGCGCGAGTCGGGGTCAGGGGTTGCGTTAGTCGGGGTCAGGGGTTGCGTGAGTCGGGGTCAGAATGTGCTGTAATCAGGATCAGAATGTGCAAGAGTGGGGCTCAGAGTGTGGGGGAGTCGGGGTCAGAGTGCGCGGGAGTCGGGGTCAGAATGCGTGGAAATTGGGGTCAGAGTGCTTGGGAATCAGGGTCAGAGTGCGGGGGAGTCGGGGTCAGAGTGCGGGGGAGTCGGGGTCAGAGTGCGGGGGAGTCGGGGTCAGAGTGCGGGGGAGTCGGGGTCAGAGTGTGGGGGTGTCGGGGTCAGAGTGTGCAGAAATCGGGGTCAGAGTGTATGGGAGTCGTGGTCAGAGAGTGCGAGATTCGGGATCAGAGTGTGTGGGTGTCGGTGTCAAAGTGCATGGGATTTGGGGTCAGAATGTGCAGGAGTCGGGGTCAGAGTGTGCGGGAGTCAGGGTCAGAGGGTGCGTGACTCGCGGTCAGAGGGTGCACGGTTCGGGGTCAGATGGTGCGGGAGCTGTTGTCAGATGGTATGCGAGTCAGGGTCAGATGGTGCACGAGTCAGTGTCAGAGTTTGCGCGAGTCGGGGTCAGGGGTTGCGTTAGTCGGGGTCAGGGGTTGCGTGAGTCGGGGTCAGAATGTGCTGTAATCGGGATCAGAATGTGCAAGAGTGGGGCTCAGAGTGTGGGGGAATCGGGGTCAGAGTGCGCGGGAGTCAGGGTCAGAATGTGGGCGAGTCGGGGTCAGAGTGTGGGGGAGTCGGGGTCAGAGTGTGGGGGAGTCGGGGTCAGAGTGTGGGGCAGTCGGGGTCAGTGTGTGGGGGAGTCGGGGTCAGAGTGTGGGGCAGTCGGGGTCCGTGTGTGCGGCAATCAGGGTCAGAGTGCGCGGGAGTCGGGGTCAGAGTGAAACGACTCGCGGTCAGAGGATGTGCGAGTTGGGGTCAGAGCGTACGTGAGCCGGGGTCAGTGGTTGCGCGAGTTGGTGTAAGAGCATGCGCGAGCCGGGGTCAGTGGTTGCGCGAGTTGACGTCAGAGTGTGCGCGAGCCGGGGTCAGTGGTTGCGCGAGTCGGGGTCAGAGTGTGCGCGAGCAGGGGTCAGAGCATGCATGAGTCGGGGTCAGAGCGTGCGCGAGCCGGGGTCAGAGGGTGCGTGACTCGCGGTCAGAGGGTGCACGAGTCAGGGTCAGATGGTGCGCGAGCTGGTGTCAGATGGTATGTGAGTCAGGGTCAGATGGTGCACGAGTCAGTGTCAGAGTTTGCGCGAGTCGGGGTCAGGGATTGCGCGAGTCGGGGTCAGAGTGTGCGCGAGATGGGGTCAGTGGTTGCGCGAGTTGGTGTCAGAGCGTGCGTGAGCCGGGGTCAGAGTGTGCACGAGTCGGGGCCAGAGCGTGCGGGAGCAGGGGTCAGAGGTGTGTGACTTGCGGTCAGAGGGTGCGCGAGTCGGTGTCAGATGGAGTGCGAGCCAGTGTCAGATGGTATGTGAGTCAGGGTCAGAGGGTGCACGAGTCAGTGTCAGAGTTTGTGCGATTCGAGGTCAGTATTTGCGCGAGTCGGTGTCAGGGGTTGCGTGAGTCGGGGTCAGAATGTGCTGTAATCGGGATCAGAATGTGCAAGAGTGGGGCTCAGAGTATGGGGGAGTCGGGGTCAGAGTGCGCAGGAGTCGGGGTCAGAGTGCGTGGGAATTGGGGTCAGAGTGCATGGGAATCAGGGTCAGAGTACGCGGGAGTTGGGGTCAGAGTGCGGGGGAGTCAGGGTCAGAGTGTACAGAAATCGGGGTCAGAGTGTATGGGAGTCGGGGTCAGAGAGTGCGAGATTCGGGGTCAGAGTGTGCGGGTGTCGGTGTCAAAGTGCATGGGGTTCGGGGTCAGAGTGTGCAGGAGTCAGGTTCAGATTATGGGCGGTTGGTGTCAGAGAGTGCGTAAGTTGGGGTTCAAGGTTGAGTGTGGGGGAGTTGGGGTCAGAGGATGCACGAAGCCGGCGACAGATGGTGCGCGAGTCAGGGTCAAATGTTGCACGAGTTGCGGTCAGAAGGTGAAACGACTCGCGGTCAGAAGATGTGCGAGTCGGGGTCAGAGCGTACGCGAGCTGGGATCAGTGGTTGCACGAGTCGGTGTCACAGTATGCGCGAGTTGGGGTCAGAGCGTGCGCGAGCCAGGGACAGTCGTTGCGCGAGTTGGTGTCAAATGGTGTTCGAGTCGGGGTAAGTGGTTGCGTGAGTCGGGGTTAGAGCGTGCGCGAGTCGGGGTTAGAGCGTGCGCGAGTCGGGGTTAGAGCGTGCGCAGGTCGGGGACAGAGCGTGCGCGAGCCGGGGTCAGTGGTTGCGCGAGTTGGTGTCAGAGTGTGCGCAAGTCGGGGTCAGTGGTTGCGCGAGTTGGTGTCAGAGTGTGCGCAAGTCGGGGTCAGTTGTTGCGTGAGTCGGGGTCAGAGTGTGCGCGAGCAGGGGTCAAAGCATGCACGAGTCGGTGTCAGAGCATGCGCGAGCCGGGGTCAGAGGGTGCACAAGTCGGGGTCAGATGGTATGCGAGTCAGTGTCAGAGGGTTCACAAGTCAGTGTCAGAGTTTGTGCGATTCGGGGTCAGAGTTTGCGTGAGCCGGGGACAGTGGTTGCACGAGTCGGGGTCAGAGCGTGCGCGAGCCGGGGTCAGAGCGTGCGTGAGCCGGGGTCAGTGGTTGCGCGAGTTGGTGTAAGAGCGTGCGCGAGCCGGGGTCAGTGGTTGCGCGAGTTGGTGTCAGAGTGTCCGCGAGCCGGGGTCCGTGGTTGCGCGAGTTGGTGTCAGAGTGTGTGCGAGTCGGGGTCAGTGGTTGCGCGAGTCGGGGTCAGGGTTGCGCGAGTCGGGGTCAGAGCGTGCGCGAGACGGGGTCAGTGGTTGCGCGATTTGGTGTCAGAGCGTGCGTGAGCCGGGATCAGAGTGTGCGCGAGTCGGGGCCAGAGCGTGTGCGAGCAGGGGTCAGAGGTGTGTGACTTGCGGTCAGAGGGTGCGCGAGCCAGGGTCAGATGGTGTGCGAGCCAGTGTCAGATGGTGTGCGAGTCAGGGTCAGAGGGTGCACGAGTCAGTGTCAGAGTTTGTGCGATTCGAGGTCAGAGTTTGCATGAGCCGGGGTCAGGGGCTGCGTGAGTCGGGGTCAGAATGTGCTGTAATCGGGATCAGAATGTGCAAGAGTGGGGCTCAGAGTGTGGGGGAGTCGGGGTCAGAGTGGCGGGAGTCGGGGACAGAGTGCGTGGGAATTGGGGTCAGAGTGCATGGGAATCAGGGTCAGAGTGCGGGGGAGTCGGAGTCAGAGTGCGGGGGAGTCAGGGTCAGAGTGTGCAGAAATCGGGGTCAGAGTGTATGGGAGTCGGGGTCAGAGAGTGCGAGATTCGGGGTCAGAGTGTGCGGGAGTCGGGGTCAGAGTGTGCGGGAGTCGGGGTCAGAGTGTGCGGGAGTCAGGTTCATATTATGGGCGGTTGGTGTCAGAGAGTGCGTAAGTTGGGGTTCAAGGTTGAGTGTGGGGGAGTTGGGGTCAGAGGATGCGTGAAGTCGGCGTCAGATGGTGCGCGAGTCGGGGTCAAATGTTGCGCGAGTTGAGGTCAGAAGGTGAAACGACTCGCGGTCAGAAGATGTGCGAGTCGGGGTCAGAGCGTACGCGAGCCGGGATCAGTGGTTGCACGAGTCGGTGTCACAGTATGCGCGAGTCAGTGTCAGAGCGTGCGTGAGTCAGGGTCAGAGCGTGCGCGATCCGGGGACAGTGGTTGCGTGAGTCGGTGTCACAGTATGCGCGAGTCGGGGTCATAGCGTGCGCGAGCCGGGGACAGTGGTTGCGCGAGTCGGTGTCACAGTATGCGTGAGTCGGGGTCAGAGCGTGCGCGAGCCGGGGTCAGTGCGTGCACGAGCCAGGGTCAGTGGTTGCACGAGTCAGGGTCAGAGCGTGCGCGAGCCGGGGTCAGATGGTATGCGAGTCAGGGTCAGATGGTGCACGAGTCAGTGTCAGAGTTTGTGCGAGTCGGGGTCAGGGGTTGCGTTAGTCGAGGTCAGGGGTTGCGTGAATCGGGGTCAGAATGTGCTGTAATCGGGATCAGAATGTGCAAGAGTGGGGCTCAGAGTGTGGGGGAGTTGGGGTCAGAGTGCGCGGGAGTCGGGGTCAGAGTGCGTGGGAATCAGGGTCAGAGTGCGCGGGAGTCGGGGTCAGAGTGCAGGGGAGTCAGGGTCAGAGTGTGCAGAAATCGGGGTCAGAGTGTATGGGAGTCGGGGTCAGAGAGTGCGAGATTCGGGGTCAGAGTGTGCCGGTGTCGGGGTCAAAGTGCGTGGGATTCGGGGTCAGAGTGTGCGGGAGTCGGGGTCAGAGTGTGCAGGAGTCAGGTTCAGATTATGGGCAGTTGGTGTCAGAGAGTGCGTAAGTTGGGGTTCAAGGTTGAGTGTGGGGGAGTTGGGGTCAGAGGATGCGCGAAGCCGGCGTCAGATGGTGTGCGAGTCGGGGTCAAATGTTGCGCGAGTTGCGGTCAGAAGGTGAAACGACTCGTGGTCAGAAGATGTGTGAGTCGGGGTCAGAGCGTACGCGAGCCGGGATCAGTGGTTGCACGAGTCGGTGAAACAGTTTGCGCGAGTTGGGGTCAGAGCATGCGCGAGCCGGGGACAGTGGTTGCGCGAGTCGGTGTCAAATGGTGTTTGAGTCGGGGTAAGTGGTTGCGCGAGTTGGGGACAGAGCGTGCGCAAGCCGGGGACAGTGGTTGCGCGAGTTGGGGACAGAGCGTGCGCGAGCTGGGGTCAGTGGTTGCGCGAGTTGGTGTCAGAGTGTGTGCGAGCCAGTGTCAGTGGTTGCGCGAGTCGGGGTCAGAGCGTGCGCGTGCCGGGGTCAGAGCGTGCGCGAGTCGGGGTCAGAGCGTGCGCGAGCCGGGGTCAGTGGTTGCACGAGTCGGGGTCAGAGCGTGCGCGAGCCGGAGTCAGAGGGTGCATGACTCACGGTCAGAGGGTGCGCGAGCCGGTGTCAGATGGTATGCGAGTCAGGGTCAGTGTTTGTGCGAGTCGGGGTCAGAGTTTGCGTGAGTCGGGGTCAGGGGTTGCGTTAGTCGGGGTCAGGGCTTGCGCGAGTCGGGGTCAGAATATGGTGTAATCGGGATCAGAATGTGCAAGAGTGGGGCTCAGAGTGTGGGGGAGTCGGGGTCAGAGTGCACAGGTGTCGGGTCAGAGTGTGGGTGAGTCGGGGTCAGAGTGTGCGGGAAACGGGGTCAGAGTGCGTGGGATTCGGGGTCAGAGTGTGGGGGAGTCGGGGTCAGTGTGTGCGGCAATCGGGGTCAGAGTGTATGGGAGTCGGGGTCAGAGAGTGTGAGATTCGGGGTCAGAGTGTGTGGGTGTCGGGGTCAAAGTGCGTGGGATTCGGGGTCGGAGTGTGCAGGAGTCGGGGTCAGAGTGTGCGGGAGTCGGGGTCAGAGTGTGCGGGAGTTGTGGTCAGAGTGTGCGGAAGTCGGGGTCAGAGTGCACGGGTGTCGGGATCAGAGTGTGGGTGAGTCGGGGTCAGAGTGCGCGGGTGTCGGGGTCAGAGTGTGGGTGAGTCAGGTTCAGATTATGGGGCAGTTGGTGTCAGAGGGTGCGTAAGTTGGGGTCAGAGCGTGCGCAAGTCGGGGTCAGAGCGTGCGCGAGTCGGGGTCAGAGCGTGCGCGAGCCGGGGACAGTGGTTGCGTGAGTCGGTGTCAAATGGTGTTTGAGTCAGGGTAAGTGGTTGCGCGAGTCAGTGTCAGAGCGTGCGCGAGTCGGGTTCAGAGCGTGCGCGAGTCGGGATCAGAGGGTGCGCGAGCCGGTGTCAGATGGTATGCGAGTCAGGGTCAGAGGGTACACGAGTCTGTGTCAGAGTTTGTGCGAGTCGGGGTCAGGAGTTGCGTTAGTCGGGGTCAGGGGTTGCGTTAGTCGGGGTCAGAATGTGTTGTAATCGGGATCAGAATGTGCAAGAGTGGGGCTCAGAGTGCGGGGGAGTCGGGGTCAGAGTGCGCGGGTGTCAGGGTCAGAATGTGGGCGAGTCGGGGTCAGAGTGTGGGGGAGTCAGGGTCAGAGTGTGGGGCAGTCGGGGTCAGTGTGTGCGGCAATCAGGGTCAGAGTGCGCGGGAGTCGGGGTCAGAGTGAAACGACTCGCGGTCAGAGGATGTGCGAGTTGGGGTCAGAGCGTACGCGAGCTGGGGTCAGTGGTTGCGCGAGTTGGTGTCACAGTATGTGCGAGTCGGGGTCAGATCGTGCGTGAGCTGGGGACAGTGGTTGCGCGAGTTGGTGTCACAGTATGCGCGAGTTGGGGTCAGAGCGTGTGCGAGCTGGGGACAGTAGTTGCGTGAGTCGGTGTCAAATGGTATTCGAGTCGGGGTAAGTGGTTGCGCGAGTCAGGGTCAGAGCGTGCGCGAGTCAGGGTCAGAGCATGCGCGAGTCGGGGTCAGAGCATGTGCGAGTCGGGGTCAGAGGTTGCGTGAGTCAGGGTCAGAGCGTGCGTGAGCCGGGGTCAGAACATGCGCGAGCCCGGGTCAGTGGTCGCGTGAGTTGGTGTCAGAGTGTCCGCAAGCCGGGGTCAGTGGTTGCGCGAGTTGGTGTCAGAGTGTGCGCGAGTCGGGGTCAGTGGTTGCGCGAGTCAGGGTCAGAATGTGCGCAAGATGGGGTCAGTGGTTGCGCGAGTTGGTGTCAGAGCGTGCGTGAGCCGGGGTCAGAGTGTGCGCGAGTCGGGGCCAGAGCATGCGCGAGCAAGGGTCAGAGGTGTGTGACTTGCGGTCAGAGGGTGCGTGAGTCGGGGTCAGAAGGTGTGCCAGCCAGTGTCAGATGGTATGCGAGTCAGGGTCAGAGTTTGTGCGATTCGAGGTCAGAGTTTGCGTGAGTTGGGGTCAGGGGTTGCGTGAGTCGGGGTCAGAATGTGCTGTAATCGGGATCAGAATGTGCAAGAGTGGGGGGAGTCGGGAACAGAGTGCGCGGGAGTCGGGGTCAGAGTGCGTGGGAATTGGGGTCAGAGTGCATGGGAATCAGGGTCAGAGTGCGCGGGTGTCGGTGTCAGATTGCGGAGGAGTCAGGGTCACAGTGTGCAGAAATCGGGGTCAGAGTGTATGGGAGTCGGGGTCAGAGAGTGCGAGATTCGGAGTCAGAGTGTGCGGGTGTCGGGGTCAAAGTGCGTGGGATTCGGGGTCAGAGTGTGCAGGAGTCAGGGTCAGAGTGTGCGGGAGTCGGGGTCAGAGTGTGCGGGAGTCAAGGTCAGAGTGTGCGGGAGTCGGGGTCAGAGTGTGCGGGAGTCGGGGTCAGAGTGTGTGGGAGTCAGGTTCAGATTATGGGCAGTTGGTGTCAGAGAGTGCGTAAGTTGGGGTTCAAGGTTGAGTGTGGGGGAGTCGGGGTCAGAGGATGCACGAAGCCGGCGTCAGATGGTGCGCGAGTTGGGGTCAAATGTTGCACGAGTTGCGGTCAGAAGGTGAAATGACTCGCGGTCAGAAGATGTGCGAGTCGGGGTCAGAGCGTACGCGAGCCGGGATCAGTGGTTGCACGAGTCGGTGTCACAGTATGCGCGAGTCAGGGTCAGAGTGTGCGCGAGCCGGGGACAGTAGTTGTGCGAGTCGGTGTCAAATGGTGTTCGAGTTGGGGTAAGTGATTACACGAGTCGGAGTTAGAGCATGCACGAGTCAGAGTTAGAGCGTGCGCGAGTCGGGGTTAGAGCGTGCGCGAGTCGGGGACAGAGCGTGCGCGAGCCGGGGTCAGTGGTTGCGCGAGTTGGTGTCAGAGTGTGTGTGTGAGCCAGTGTCAGTGGTTGCACGAGTCGGGGTCAGAGCGTGCGCGAGCCGGGGTCAGAGCGTGCGCGAGTCGGGGTCAGAGTGTGCGCGAGTCGGGGTCAGAGTGTGCGCAAGCCGGGGTCAGAGCGTGCACGAGCCGGAGTCAGAGGGTGCGTGACTCATGGTCAGAGGGTGCGCGAGCCGGTGTCAGATGGTATGCGAGTCAGGGTCAGAGTGTTCACGAGTCAGTGTCAGAGTTTGTGCGAGTCGGGGTCAGAGTTTGCGCGAGTCGGGGTCAGGGGTTGCGTTAGTCGGGGTCAGGGCTTGCGTGAGTCGGGGTAAGAATATGGTGTAATCGTGATCAGAATGTGCAAGAGTGGGGCTCAGAGTGTGTGGGAATCGGGGTCAGGGTGTGCGGGTGTCGGGTCAGAGTGTGGGTGAGTCGGGGTCAGAGTGTGCAGGAAACGGGGTCAGAGTGCGTGGGATTCGGGGTCAGAGTGTGGGGGAGTCGGGGTCAGTGTGTGCGGCAATCGGGGTCAGAGTGTATGGGAGTCGGGATCAGAGAGTGCGAGATTCGGGGTCAGAGTGTGCGGGTGTCGGGGTCAAAGTGCGTGGGATTCGGGGTTGGAGTGTGCAGGAGTCGGGGTCAGAGTGTGCGGGAGTTGGGGTCAGAGTGTGTGGGAGTCGGGGTCAGAGTGTGCGGGAGTCGGGGTCAGAGTGCGCGGGTGTCGGGGTCAGAGTGCGGGTGAGTCGGGGTCAGAGTGTGCGGGAGTCGGGGTCAGAGTGTGGGTGAGTCAGGTTCAGATTATGGGGCAGTTGGTGTCAGAGAGTGCGAGAGTTGGTGTCAGAGGATGCGCGAAGCCGGCGTCAGATGGTGCGCGAGTCGGGGTCAAATGTTGCACGAGTTGCGGTCAGAGGGTGAAACGACACGCGGTTCGAGGATGTGCAAGTCGGGGTCAGAGCGTACGCGAGCCAGGATCAGTGGTTGCACGAGTCGTTGTCACAGTATGCGCGAGTCGGGGTCAGAGCATGTGCGAGTCGGGGTCAGAGGTTGCGCGAGTCAGGGTCAGAGCGTGCGTGAGCCGGGGTCAGAGCATGCGCGAGCCCGGGTCAGTGGTCGCGTGAGTTGGTGTCAGAGTGTCCGCGAGCCGGGGTCAGTGGTTGCGCGAGTCGGGGTCAGAATGTGCGCGAGATGGGGTCAGTGGTTGCGCGAGTTGGTGTCAGAGCGTGCGTGAGCCGGGGTCAGAGTGTGCGCGAGTCGGGGCCAGAGCGTGCGCGAGCAAGGGTCAGAGGTGTGTGACTTGCGGTCAGAGGGTGCGTGAGTCGGGGTCAGAAGGTGTGCGAGCCAGTGTCAGATGGTATGCGAGTCAGGGTCAGAGTTTGTGCGATTCGAGGTCAGAGTTTGCGTGAGTTGGGGTCAGGGGTTGCGTGAGTCGGGGTCAGAATGTGCTGTAATCGGGATCAGAATGTGTAAGAGTGGGGCTCAGAGTGGGGGGAGTCGGGGTCAGAGTGCGGGGGAGTCGGGGTCAGAGTGCGTGGGAATCGGGGTCAGAGTGCATGGGAATCAGGGTCAGAGTGCACGGGAGTCGGGGTCAGAGTGAAACGACTCGCAGTCAGAGGATGTGCGAGTTGGGGTCAGAGCGTACGCGAGCCGGGGTCAGTGGTTGCGCGAGTCGGTGTCACAGTATGCGCGAGTCGGGGTCAGAGCGTGCGCAAGCCGGGGACAGTGGTTGCGTGAGTCGGTGTCACAGTATGCGCGAGTCGGGGTCAGAGCATGCGCGAGCCGAGGTCAGTGGTTGCGCGAGTCGGGGTTAGAGCGTGCGCGAGTCGGGGTCAGTGGTTGCGCGAGTGAGGGTCAGAGCGTGCGTGAGCCGGGGTCAGAGTGTGTGCGAGTCGGGGTCAGAGCGTGCGCGAGCCGGGGTCAGGGCGTGCGCGAGTTCGTGTCAAATGGTGTTCGAGTCGGGTAAGTGGTTGCGTGAGTCGGGGTTAGAGCGAGCGCGAGTCGGGATTAGAGCGTGCACGAGTTGGGGTTAGAGCGTGCGCGAGTCGGGGTCAGAACGTGCGCGAGCCGGGGTCAGTGGTTGCGCAAGTTGGTGTCAGAGTGTGCGTGAGCCGGGGTCAGTGGTTGCGCGAGTCGGGGTTAGAGCGTGCGCGAGCCGGGGTCAGAGCGTGCGCGAGTCGGGGTCAGAGCGTGCGCGACCCGGGGTCAGTGGTTGCACGAGTCGGGGTCAGAGTGTGCGGGAGTCGGGGTCAGAGCATGCGTGAGCCGGGGTCAGAGTGTACGCGAGCCGGGGTCAGAGCATGCGCGATTCGGGGTCAGAGCGTGTGTGAGTCGGGGTCAGAGCGTGTGTGAGTTGGGGTCAGAGCATGTGTGAGTCGGGGTCAGAGAGTGCGCGAGTCGGTGTCAGAGTTTGTGCGAGTCGGGGTCAGAGTTTGCGCGAGTCGGTGTCAGGGGTTGCGTGAGTCGGGGTCAGAATGTGCTGTAATCGGGATCAGAATGTGCAAGAGTGGGGCTCAGAGTGTGGGGGTGTCGGGGTCAGTGTGTGCGGCATTCGGGGTCAGAGTGAAATGACTCGCGGTCAGAGGATGTGCGAGTTGAGGTCAGAGCGTACGCGAGCCGGGGACAGTGGTTGCGCGAGTCGGTGTCATTGTATGCGCGAGTCGGTGTCAGAGCATGCGCGAGCCGGGGACAGTGGTTGCGCGAGTCGGTGTCAAATGGTGTTTGAGTCGGGGTAAGTGGTTGCGCGAGTCAGGGTCAGAGCGTGCACGACTCGGGGTCAGTGCGTGCGCGAGCAGGGGTCAGAGTGTGCGTGACTCGCGGTCAGAGGGTGCGCATGAGTCGGTGTCAGATGGTGCGCGAGCCGGTGTCAGATGGTATGCGAGTCAGGGTCAGATGGTGCACGAGTCAGTGTCAGAGTTTGTGCGAGTCGGGGTCAGAGTTTGCGCGAGTCGGGGTCAGGGGTTGCGTTAGTCGGGGTCAGGGGTTGCGTGAGTCGGGGTCAGAATGTGCTGTAATCAGGATCAGAATGTGCAAGAGTGGGGCTCAGAGTGTGGGGGAGTCGGGGTCAGAGTGCGCGGGAGTCGGGGTCAGAATGCGTGGAAATTGGGGTCAGAGTGCTTGGGAATCAGGGTCAGAGTGCGGGGGAGTCGGGGTCAGAGTGCGGGGGAGTCGGGGTCAGAGTGCGGGGGAGTCGGGGTCAGAGTGTGGGGGTGTCGGGGTCAGAGTGTGCAGAAATCGGGGTCAGAGTGTATGGGAGTCGTGGTCAGAGAGTGCGAGATTCGGGATCAGAGTGTGTGGGTGTCGGTGTCAAAGTGCATGGGATTTGGGGTCAGAATGTGCAGGAGTCGGGGTCAGAGTGTGCGGGAGTCAGGGTCAGAGGGTGCGTGACTCGCGGTCAGAGGGTGCACGGTTCGGGGTCAGATGGTGCGGGAGCTGTTGTCAGATGGTATGCGAGTCAGGGTCAGATGGTGCACGAGTCAGTGTCAGAGTTTGCGCGAGTCGGGGTCAGGGGTTGCGTTAGTCGGGGTCAGGGGTTGCGTGAGTCGGGGTCAGAATGTGCTGTAATCGGGATCAGAATGTGCAAGAGTGGGGCTCAGAGTGTGGGGGAATCGGGGTCAGAGTGCGCGGGAGTCAGGGTCAGAATGTGGGCGAGTCGGGGTCAGAGTGTGGGGGAGTCGGGGTCAGAGTGTGGGGGAGTCGGGGTCAGAGTGTGGGGGAGTCGGGGTCAGAGTGTGGGGCAGTCGGGGTCCGTGTGTGCGGCAATCAGGGTCAGAGTGCGCGGGAGTCGGGGTCAGAGTGAAACGACTCGCGGTCAGAGGATGTGCGAGTTGGGGTCAGAGCGTACGTGAGCCGGGGTCAGTGGTTGCGCGAGTTGGTGTAAGAGCATGCGCGAGCCGGGGTCAGTGGTTGCGCGAGTTGACGTCAGAGTGTGCGCGAGCCGGGGTCAGTGGTTGCGCGAGTCGGGGTCAGAGTGTGCGCGAGCAGGGGTCAGAGCATGCATGAGTCGGGGTCAGAGCGTGCGCGAGCCGGGGTCAGAGGGTGCGTGACTTGCGGTCAGAGGGTGCACGAGTCAGGGTCAGATGGTGCGCGAGCTGGTGTCAGATGGTATGTGAGTCAGGGTCAGATGGTGCACGAGTCAGTGTCAGAGTTTGCGCGAGTCGGGGTCAGGGATTGCGCGAGTCGGGGTCAGAGTGTGCGCGAGATGGGGTCAGTGGTTGCGCGAGTTGGTGTCAGAGCGTGCGTGAGCCGGGGTCAGAGTGTGCACGAGTCGGGGCCAGAGCGTGCGGGAGCAGGGGTCAGAGGTGTGTGACTTGCGGTCAGAGGGTGCGCGAGTCGGTGTCAGATGGAGTGCGAGCCAGTGTCAGATGGTATGTGAGTCAGGGTCAGAGGGTGCACGAGTCAGTGTCAGAGTTTGTGCGATTCGAGGTCAGTATTTGCGCGAGTCGGTGTCAGGGGTTGCGTGAGTCGGGGTCAGAATGTGCTGTAATCGGGATCAGAATGTGCAAGAGTGGGGCTCAGAGTATGGGGGAGTCGGGGTCAGAGTGCGCAGGAGTCGGGGTCAGAGTGCGTGGGAATTGGGGTCAGAGTGCATGGGAATCAGGGTCAGAGTACGCGGGAGTTGGGGTCAGAGTGCGGGGGAGTCAGGGTCAGAGTGTACAGAAATCGGGGTCAGAGTGTATGGGAGTCGGGGTCAGAGAGTGCGAGATTCGGGGTCAGAGTGTGCGGGTGTCGGTGTCAAAGTGCATGGGGTTCGGGGTCAGAGTGTGCAGGAGTCAGGTTCAGATTATGGGCGGTTGGTGTCAGAGAGTGCGTAAGTTGGGGTTCAAGGTTGAGTGTGGGGGAGTTGGGGTCAGAGGATGCACGAAGCCGGCGACAGATGGTGCGCGAGTCAGGGTCAAATGTTGCACGAGTTGCGGTCAGAAGGTGAAACGACTCGCGGTCAGAAGATGTGCGAGTCGGGGTCAGAGCGTACGCGAGCTGGGATCAGTGGTTGCACGAGTCGGTGTCACAGTATGCGCGAGTTGGGGTCAGAGCGTGCGCGAGCCAGGGACAGTCGTTGCGCGAGTTGGTGTCAAATGGTGTTCGAGTCGGGGTAAGTGGTTGCGTGAGTCGGGGTTAGAGCGTGCGCGAGTCGGGGTTAGAGCGTGCGCGAGTCGGGGTTAGAGCGTGCGCAGGTCGGGGACAGAGCGTGCGCGAGCCGGGGTCAGTGGTTGCGCGAGTTGGTGTCAGAGTGTGCGCAAGTCGGGGTCAGTGGTTGCGCGAGTTGGTGTCAGAGTGTGCGCAAGTCGGGGTCAGTTGTTGCGTGAGTCGGGGTCAGAGTGTGCGCGAGCAGGGGTCAAAGCATGCACGAGTCGGTGTCAGAGCATGCGCGAGCCGGGGTCAGAGGGTGCACAAGTCGGGGTCAGATGGTATGCGAGTCAGTGTCAGAGGGTTCACAAGTCAGTGTCAGAGTTTGTGCGATTCGGGGTCAGAGTTTGCGTGAGCCGGGGACAGTGGTTGCACGAGTCGGGGTCAGAGCGTGCGCGAGCCGGGGTCAGAGCGTGCGTGAGCCGGGGTCAGTGGTTGCGCGAGTTGGTGTAAGAGCGTGCGCGAGCCGGGGTCAGTGGTTGCGCGAGTTGGTGTCAGAGTGTCCGCGAGCCGGGGTCCGTGGTTGCGCGAGTTGGTGTCAGAGTGTGTGCGAGTCGGGGTCAGTGGTTGCGCGAGTCGGGGTCAGGGTTGCGCGAGTCGGGGTCAGAGCGTGCGCGAGACGGGGTCAGTGGTTGCGCGATTTGGTGTCAGAGCGTGCGTGAGCCGGGATCAGAGTGTGCGCGAGTCGGGGCCAGAGCGTGTGCGAGCAGGGGTCAGAGGTGTGTGACTTGCGGTCAGAGGGTGCGCGAGCCAGGGTCAGATGGTGTGCGAGCCAGTGTCAGATGGTGTGCGAGTCAGGGTCAGAGGGTGCACGAGTCAGTGTCAGAGTTTGTGCGATTCGAGGTCAGAGTTTGCATGAGCCGGGGTCAGGGGCTGCGTGAGTCGGGGTCAGAATGTGCTGTAATCGGGATCAGAATGTGCAAGAGTGGGGCTCAGAGTGTGGGGGAGTCGGGGTCAGAGTGGCGGGAGTCGGGGACAGAGTGCGTGGGAATTGGGGTCAGAGTGCATGGGAATCAGGGTCAGAGTGCGGGGGAGTCGGAGTCAGAGTGCGGGGGAGTCAGGGTCAGAGTGTGCAGAAATCGGGGTCAGAGTGTATGGGAGTCGGGGTCAGAGAGTGCGAGATTCGGGGTCAGAGTGTGCGGGAGTCGGGGTCAGAGTGTGCGGGAGTCGGGGTCAGAGTGTGCGGGAGTCAGGTTCATATTATGGGCGGTTGGTGTCAGAGAGTGCGTAAGTTGGGGTTCAAGGTTGAGTGTGGGGGAGTTGGGGTCAGAGGATGCGTGAAGTCGGCGTCAGATGGTGCGCGAGTCGGGGTCAAATGTTGCGCGAGTTGAGGTCAGAAGGTGAAACGACTCGCGGTCAGAAGATGTGCGAGTCGGGGTCAGAGCGTACGCGAGCCGGGATCAGTGGTTGCACGAGTCGGTGTCACAGTATGCGCGAGTCAGTGTCAGAGCGTGCGTGAGTCAGGGTCAGAGCGTGCGCGATCCGGGGACAGTGGTTGCGTGAGTCGGTGTCACAGTATGCGCGAGTCGGGGTCATAGCGTGCGCGAGCCGGGGACAGTGGTTGCGCGAGTCGGTGTCACAGTATGCGTGAGTCGGGGTCAGAGCGTGCGCGAGCCGGGGTCAGTGCGTGCACGAGCCAGGGTCAGTGGTTGCACGAGTCAGGGTCAGAGCGTGCGCGAGCCGGGGTCAGATGGTATGCGAGTCAGGGTCAGATGGTGCACGAGTCAGTGTCAGAGTTTGTGCGAGTCGGGGTCAGGGGTTGCGTTAGTCGAGGTCAGGGGTTGCGTGAATCGGGGTCAGAATGTGCTGTAATCGGGATCAGAATGTGCAAGAGTGGGGCTCAGAGTGTGGGGGAGTTGGGGTCAGAGTGCGCGGGAGTCGGGGTCAGAGTGCGTGGGAATCAGGGTCAGAGTGCGCGGGAGTCGGGGTCAGAGTGCAGGGGAGTCAGGGTCAGAGTGTGCAGAAATCGGGGTCAGAGTGTATGGGAGTCGGGGTCAGAGAGTGCGAGATTCGGGGTCAGAGTGTGCCGGTGTCGGGGTCAAAGTGCGTGGGATTCGGGGTCAGAGTGTGCGGGAGTCGGGGTCAGAGTGTGCAGGAGTCAGGTTCAGATTATGGGCAGTTGGTGTCAGAGAGTGCGTAAGTTGGGGTTCAAGGTTGAGTGTGGGGGAGTTGGGGTCAGAGGATGCGCGAAGCCGGCGTCAGATGGTGTGCGAGTCGGGGTCAAATGTTGCGCGAGTTGCGGTCAGAAGGTGAAACGACTCGTGGTCAGAAGATGTGTGAGTCGGGGTCAGAGCGTACGCGAGCCGGGATCAGTGGTTGCACGAGTCGGTGAAACAGTTTGCGCGAGTTGGGGTCAGAGCATGCGCGAGCCGGGGACAGTGGTTGCGCGAGTCGGTGTCAAATGGTGTTTGAGTCGGGGTAAGTGGTTGCGCGAGTTGGGGACAGAGCGTGCGCAAGCCGGGGACAGTGGTTGCGCGAGTTGGGGACAGAGCGTGCGCGAGCTGGGGTCAGTGGTTGCGCGAGTTGGTGTCAGAGTGTGTGCGAGCCAGTGTCAGTGGTTGCGCGAGTCGGGGTCAGAGCGTGCGCGTGCCGGGGTCAGAGCGTGCGCGAGTCGGGGTCAGAGCGTGCGCGAGCCGGGGTCAGTGGTTGCACGAGTCGGGGTCAGAGCGTGCGCGAGCCGGAGTCAGAGGGTGCATGACTCACGGTCAGAGGGTGCGCGAGCCGGTGTCAGATGGTATGCGAGTCAGGGTCAGTGTTTGTGCGAGTCGGGGTCAAGTTTGCGTGAGTCGGGGTCAGGGGTTGCGTTAGTCGGGGGTCAGGGCTTGCGCGAGTCGGGGTCAGAATATGGTGTAATCGGGATCAGAATGTGCAAGAGTGGGGCTCAGAGTGTGGGGGAGTCGGGGTCAGAGTGCACAGGTGTCGGGTCAGAGTGTGGGTGAGTCGGGGTCAGAGTGTGCGGGAAACGGGGTCAGAGTGCGTGGGATTCGGGGTCAGAGTGTGGGGGAGTCGGGGTCAGTGTGTGCAGCAATCGGGGTCAGAGTGTATGGGAGTCGGGGTCAGAGAGTGTGAGATTCGGGGTCAGAGTGTGTGGGTGTCGGGGTCAAAGTGCGTGGGATTCGGGGTCGGAGTGTGCAGGAGTCGGGGTCAGAGTGTGCGGGAGTCGGGGTCAGAGTGTGCGGGAGTTGTGGTCAGAGTGTGCGGAAGTCGGGGTCAGAGTGCACGGGTGTCGGGATCAGAGTGTGGGTGAGTCGGGGTCAGAGTGCGCGGGTGTCGGGGTCAGAGTGTGGGTGAGTCAGGTTCAGATTATGGGGCAGTTGGTGTCAGAGGGTGCGTAAGTTGGGGTCAGAGCGTGCGCAAGTCGGGGTCAGAGCGTGCGCGAGTCGGGGTCAGAGCGTGCGCGAGCCGGGGACAGTGGTTGCGTGAGTCGGTGTCAAATGGTGTTTGAGTCAGGGTAAGTGGTTGCGCGAGTCAGTGTCAGAGCGTGCGCGAGTCGGGTTCAGAGCGTGCGCGAGTCGGGATCAGAGGGTGCGCGAGCCGGTGTCAGATGGTATGCGAGTCAGGGTCAGAGGGTACACGAGTCTGTGTCAGAGTTTGTGCGAGTCGGGGTCAGGAGTTGCGTTAGTCGGGGTCAGGGGTTGCGTTAGTCGGGGTCAGAATGTGTTGTAATCGGGATCAGAATGTGCAAGAGTGGGGCTCAGAGTGCGGGGGAGTCGGGGTCAGAGTGCGCGGGTGTCAGGGTCAGAATGTGGGCGAGTCGGGGTCAGAGTGTGGGGGAGTCAGGGTCAGAGTGTGGGGCAGTCGGGGTCAGTGTGTGCGGCAATCAGGGTCAGAGTGCGCGGGAGTCGGGGTCAGAGTGAAACGACTCGCGGTCAGAGGATGTGCGAGTTGGGGTCAGAGCGTACGCGAGCTGGGGTCAGTGGTTGCGCGAGTTGGTGTCACAGTATGTGCGAGTCGGGGTCAGATCGTGCGTGAGCTGGGGACAGTGGTTGCGCGAGTTGGTGTCACAGTATGCGCGAGTTGGGGTCAGAGCGTGTGCGAGCTGGGGACAGTAGTTGCGTGAGTCGGTGTCAAATGGTATTCGAGTCGGGGTAAGTGGTTGCGCGAGTCAGGGTCAGAGCGTGCGCGAGTCAGGGTCAGAGCATGCGCGAGTCGGGGTCAGAGCATGTGCGAGTCGGGGTCAGAGGTTGCGTGAGTCAGGGTTAGAGCGTGCGTGAGCCGGGGTCAGAACATGCGCGAGCCCGGGTCAGTGGTCGCGTGAGTTGGTGTCAGAGTGTCCGCAAGCCGGGGTCAGTGGTTGCGCGAGTTGGTGTCAGAGTGTGCGCGAGTCGGGGTCAGTGGTTGCGCGAGTCAGGGTCAGAATGTGCGCAAGATGGGGTCAGTGGTTGCGCGAGTTGGTGTCAGAGCGTGCGTGAGCCGGGGTCAGAGTGTGCGCGAGTCGGGGCCAGAGCATGCGCGAGCAAGGGTCAGAGGTGTGTGACTTGCGGTCAGAGGGTGCGTGAGTCGGGGTCAGAAGGTGTGCCAGCCAGTGTCAGATGGTATGCGAGTCAGGGTCAGAGTTTGTGCGATTCGAGGTCAGAGTTTGCGTGAGTTGGGGTCAGGGGTTGCGTGAGTCGGGGTCAGAATGTGCTGTAATCGGGATCAGAATGTGCAAGAGTGGGGGGAGTCGGGAACAGAGTGCGCGGGAGTCGGGGTCAGAGTGCGTGGGAATTGGGGTCAGAGTGCATGGGAATCAGGGTCAGAGTGCGCGGGTGTCGGTGTCAGATTGCGGAGGAGTCAGGGTCACAGTGTGCAGAAATCGGGGTCAGAGTGTATGGGAGTCGGGGTCAGAGAGTGCGAGATTCGGAGTCAGAGTGTGCGGGTGTCGGGGTCAAAGTGCGTGGGATTCGGGGTCAGAGTGTGCAGGAGTCAGGGTCAGAGTGTGCGGGAGTCGGGGTCAGAGTGTGCGGGAGTCAAGGTCAGAGTGTGCGGGAGTCGGGGTCAGAGTGTGCGGGAGTCGGGGTCAGAGTGTGTGGGAGTCAGGTTCAGATTATGGGCAGTTGGTGTCAGAGAGTGCATAAGTTGGGGTTCAAGGTTGAGTGTGGGGGAGTCGGGGTCAGAGGATGCACGAAGCCGGCGTCAGATGGTGCGCGAGTTGGGGTCAAATGTTGCACGAGTTGCGGTCAGAAGGTGAAATGACTCGCGGTCAGAAGATGTGCGAGTCGGGGTCAGAGCGTACGCGAGCCGGGATCAGTGGTTGCACGAGTCGGTGTCACAGTATGCGCGAGTCAGGGTCAGAGTGTGCGCGAGCCGGGGACAGTAGTTGTGCGAGTCGGTGTCAAATGGTGTTCGAGTTGGGGTAAGTGATTGCACGAGTCGGAGTTAGAGCATGCACGAGTCAGAGTTAGAGCGTGCGCGAGTCGGGGTTAGAGCGTGCGCGAGTCGGGGACAGAGCGTGCGCGAGCCGGGGTCAGTGGTTGCGCGAGTTGGTGTCAGAGTGTGTGTGTGAGCCAGTGTCAGTGGTTGCACGAGTCGGGGTCAGAGCGTGCGCGAGCCGGGGTCAGAGCGTGCGCGAGTCGGGGTCAGAGTGTGCGCGAGTCGGGGTCAGAGTGTGCGCAAGCCGGGGTCAGAGCGTGCACGAGCCGGAGTCAGAGGGTGCGTGACTCATGGTCAGAGGGTGCGCGAGCCGGTGTCAGATGGTATGCGAGTCAGGGTCAGAGTGTTCACGAGTCAGTGTCAGAGTTTGTGCGAGTCGGGGTCAGAGTTTGCGCGAGTCGGGGTCAGGGGTTGCGTTAGTCGGGGTCAGGGCTTGCGTGAGTCGGGGTAAGAATATGGTGTAATCGTGATCAGAATGTGCAAGAGTGGGGCTCAGAGTGTGTGGGAATCGGGGTCAGGGTGCGCGGGTGTCGGGTCAGAGTGTGGGTGAGTCGGGGTCAGAGTGTGCAGGAAACGGGGTCAGAGTGCGTGGGATTCGGGGTCAGAGTGTGGGGGAGTCGGGGTCAGTGTGTGCGGCAATCGGGGTCAGAGTGTATGGGAGTCGGGGTCAGAGAGTGCGAGATTCGGGGTCAGAGTGTGCGGGTGTCGGGGTCAAAGTGCGTGGGATTCGGGGTTGGAGTGTGCAGGAGTCGGGGTCAGAGTGTGCGGGAGTTGGGGTCAGAGTGTGTGGGAGTCGGGGTCAGAGTGTGCGGGAGTCGGGGTCAGAGTGCGCGGGTGTCGGGGTCAGAGTGCGGGTGAGTCGGGGTCAGAGTGTGCGGGAGTCGGGGTCAGAGTGTGGGTGAGTCAGGTTCAGATTATGGGGCAGTTGGTGTCAGAGAGTGCGAGAGTTGGTGTCAGAGGATGCGCGAAGCCGGCGTCAGATGGTGCGCGAGTCGGGGTCAAATGTTGCACGAGTTGCGGTCAGAGGGTGAAACGACACGCGGTTCGAGGATGTGCAAGTCGGGGTCAGAGCGTACGCGAGCCAGGATCAGTGGTTGCACGAGTCGTTGTCACAGTATGCGCGAGTCGGGGTCAGAGCATGTGCGAGTCGGGGTCAGAGGTTGCGCGAGTCAGGGTCAGAGCGTGCGTGAGCCGGGGTCAGAGCATGCGCGAGCCCGGGTCAGTGGTCGCGTGAGTTGGTGTCAGAGTGTCCGCGAGCCGGGGTCAGTGGTTGCGCGAGTCGGGGTCAGAATGTGCGCGAGATGGGGTCAGTGGTTGCGCGAGTTGGTGTCAGAGCGTGCGTGAGCCGGGGTCAGAGTGTGCGCGAGTCGGGGCCAGAGCATGCGCGAGCAAGGGTCAGAGGTGTGTGACTTGCGGTCAGAGGGTGCGTGAGTCGGGGTCAGAAGGTGTGCGAGCCAGTGTCAGATGGTATGCGAGTCAGGGTCAGAGTTTGTGCGATTCGAGGTCAGAGTTTGCGTGAGTTGGGGTCAGGGGTTGCGTGAGTCGGGGTCAGAATGTGCTGTAATCGGGATCAGAATGTGTAAGAGTGGGGCTCAGAGTGGGGGGAGTCGGGGTCAGAGTGCGGGGGAGTCGGGGTCAGAGTGCGTGGGAATCGGGGTCAGAGTGCATGGGAATCAGGGTCAGAGTGCGCGGGTGTCGGTGTCAGATTGCGGAGGAGTCAGGGTCACAGTGTGCAGAAATCGGGGTCAGAGTGTATGGGAGTCGGGGTCAGAGAGTGCGAGATTCGGGGTCAGAGTGTGTGGGTGTCGGGGTCAAAGTGCGTGGGATTCGGGGTCAGAGTGTGCAGGAGTCAGGGTCAGAGTGTGCGGGAGTCGGGGTCAGAGTGTGCGGGAGTCGGGGTCAGAGTGTGCGGGAGTCGGGGTCAGAGGGTGCGTGAGTCGGGTTCAGAGCGGGCGCGAGCCGGGTTCAGTGGTTGCACGAGTCGGGGTCAGAGCGTGCGCGAGCCGGAGTCAGAGGGTGCATGACACACGGTCAGAGGGTGCGCGAGCCGGTGTCAGATGGTATGCGAGTCAGGGTCAGAGGGTGCACGAGTCAGTGTCAGAGTTTGTGCGAGTAGGGGTCAGAGTTTGTGCGAGTCGGGGTCAGAGTTTGCGCGAGTCGGGGTCAGGGGTTGCGTTAGTCGGGGTCAGGGCTTGCGCGAGTCGGGGTCAGAATATGGTGTAATCGGGATCAGAATGTGCAAGAGTGGGGCTCAGAGTGTGCGGGAATCGGGGTCAGAGTGCGCGGGTGTCGGGTCAGAGTGTGGGTGAGTTGAGGTCAGAGTGTGCGGGAAACGGGGTCAGAGTGCGTGGGATTCGGGGTCAGAGTGTGGGGGAGTCGGGGTCAGTGTGTGCGGCAATCGGGGTCAGAGTGTATGGGAGTCGGGGTCAGAGAGTGTGAGATTCGGGGTCAGAGTGTGCGGGTGTCGGGGTCAAAGTGCGTGGGATTCGGGGTCGGAGTGTGCAGGAGTCGGGGTCAGAGTGTGCGGGAGTCGAGGTCAGAGTGTGCGGGAGTCGTGGTCAGAGTGTGCGGGAGTCGGGGTCAGAGTGCATGGGTGTCGGGATCAGAGTGTGGGTGAGTTGGGGTCAGAGTGCGCGGGTGTCGGGGTCAGAGTGTGCGGGAAACAGGGTCAGAGTGCGTGGGATTCGGGGTCAGAGTGCGGGGGAGTCGGGGTCAGTGTGTGCGGCAATCGGGGTCAGAGTGTATGGGAGTCGGGGTCAGAGAGTGTGAGATTCGGGGTCAGAGTGTGCGGGTGTCGGGGTCAAAGTGCGTGGGATTCGGGGTCAGAATGTGCAGGAGTCGGGGTCAGAGTGTGCGGGAGTCGGGGTCAGAGTGTGCGGGAGTCGTGGTCTGAGTGTGCGGGAGTCGGGGTCAGAGTGCACGGCTGTCGGGATCAGAGTGTGGGTGAGTTGGGGTCAGAGTGCACGGGGGTGTCGGGATCAGAGTGTGGGTGAGTTGGGGTCAGAGTGTGCGGGGGTCGGGGTCAGAGTGTGCGGGAGTCGGGGTCAGAGTGTGGGTGAGTCAGGTTCAGATTATGGGGCAGTTGGTGTCAGAGGGTGCATAAGTTGGGGTCAGTGGTTGCGCGAGTCGGTGTCACAGTATGCGCGAGTCGGGGTCAGAGCGTGCACGAGTCGGGGTCAGAGCGTGCGCGAGCCGGGGACAGTGGTTGCGTGAGTCGGTGTCAAATGGTGTTTGAGTCGGGGTAAGTGGTTGCGCGAGTCAGGGTCAGAGCGTGCCCGCGTCGGGGTCAGAGCATGCGCGAGTCGGGGTCAGAGCGTGCGCGAGTCGGGGTCAGAGGTTGCGCGAGCCGGAGTCAGAGGGTGCGTGACTCACGCTCAGAGGGTGCGCGAGCCGGTGTCAGATGGTATGTGAGTCAGGGTCAGAGGGTACACGAGTCTGTGTCAGAGTTTGTGCGAGTCGGGGTCAGGGGTTGCGTTAGTCGGGGTCAGGGGTTGCGTGAGTCGGGGTCAGAATGTGCTGTAATCGGGATCAGAATGTGCAAGAGTGGGGCTCAGAGTGTGGGGGAGTCGGGGTCAGAGTGCGCGGGTGTCAGGGTCAGAATGTGGGCGAGTCGGGGTCAGAGTGTGGGGGAGTCGGGTTCAGAGTGTGGGGCAGTCGGGGTCAGTGTGTGCGGCAATCAGGGTCAGAGTGCGCGGGAGTCGGGGTCAGAGTGAAACGACACGCGGTCAGAGGATGTGCGAGTTGGGGTCAGAGCGTACGCGAGCTGGGGTCAGTGGTTGCGCGAGTTGGTGTCACAGTATGCGCGAGTCGGGGTCAGAGCGTGCGCGAGCTGGGGACAGTGGTTGCGTGAGTCGGTGTCAAATGGTGTTCGAGTCGGGGTAAGTGGTTGCGCGAGTCAGGGTCAGAGCGTGCACGAGTCGGGGTCAGAGCATGTGCGAGTCGGGGTCAGAGGTTGCGCGAGTCAGGGTCAGAGCATGCGCGAGTCGGGGTCAGAGCGTGCGTGTGCCGGGGTCAGAGCGTGCGCGAGCCGGGGTCAGTGGTTGCGCGAGTTGGTGTCAGAGTGTGCGCGAGTCGGGGTCAGTGGTTGCGCGAGTCGGGGTCAGAATGTGCGCGAGATGGGGTCAGTGGTTGCGCGAGTTGGTGTCAGAGCGTTCGTGAGCCGGGGTCAGAGTGTGCGCGAGTCGGGGCCAGTGCGTGCGCGAGCAGGGGTCAGAGGTGTGTGACTTGCGGTCAGAGGGTGCGCGAGTCGGGGTCAGATGGTGTGCGAGCCAGTGTCAGATGGTATGCGAGTCAGGGTCAGAGGGTGCACGAGTCAGTGTCAGAGTTTGTGCGATTCGAGGTCAGAGTTTGCGTGAGTTGGGGTCAGGGGTTGCGTGAGTCGGGGTCAGAATGTAGTGTAATCGGGATCAGAATGTGCAAGAGTGGGGCTCAGAGTGGGGGGAGTCGGGGTCAGAGTGCGCGAGAGTCGGGGTCAGAGTGCGTGGGAATCAGGGTCAGAGTGCACGGGTGTCGGGGTCAGATTGCGGGGGAGTCAGGGTCACAGTGTGCAGAAATTGGGGTCAGAGTGTATGGGAGTCGGGGTCAGAGAGTGCGAGATTCGGGGTCAGAGGGTGCGGGTCTCGGGGCCAAAGTGCGTGGGATTCGGGGTCAGAGTGTGCAGGAGTCGGGGTCAGAGTGTGCAGGAGTCGGGGTCAGAGTGTGCGGGAGTCGGGGTCAGAGTGTGCGGGAGTCGGGGTCAGAGTGTGTGGGAGTCAGGTTCAGATTATGGGCAGTTGGTGTCAGAGAGTGCGTAAGTTGGGGTTCAAGGTTGAGTGTGGGGGAGTCGGGGTCAGAGTGTAAGGGAGTTGGGGTCAGAGGATGCGCGAAGCCGGCGTCAGATGGTGCGCGAGTTGGGGTCAAATGTTGCGCGAGTTGCGGTCAGAAGGTGAAACGACTCACTGTCAGAAGATGTGCGAGTCGGGGTCAGAGCGTACGCGAGCCGGGATCAGTGGTTGCACGAGTCGGTGTCCCAGTATGCGCGAGTCGGGGTCAGAGTGTGCGCGAGCCGGGGACAGTGGTTGCGCGAGTCGGTGTCAAATGGTGTTCGAGTTGGGGTAAGTGATTGCGCGAGTTGGAGTTAGAGCGTGCACGAGTCGGAGTTAGAGCGTGCGCGAGTCGGGGTTAGAGCGTGCGCGAGTCGGGGACAGAGCGTGCGCGAGCCGGGGTCAGTGGTTGCGCGAGTTGGTGTCAGAGTGTGTGTGTGAGCCAGTGTCAGTGGTTGCACGAGTCGGGGTCAGAGCGTGCGCGAGCCGGGGTCAGAGCGTGCGCGAGTCAGGGTCAGAGCGTGCGCGAGTCGGGGTCAGAGTGTGCGCGAGCCGGGGTCAGAGCGTGCGCGAGCCGGAGTCAGAGGGTGCGTGACTCATGGTCAGAGGGTGCGCGAGCCGGTGTCAGATGGTATTCGAGTCAGGGTCAGAGGGTGGACGAGTCAGTGTCAGAGTTTGTGCGAGTCAGGGTCAGAGTTTGCACGAGTCAGGGTCAGGGGTTGCGTTAGTCGGGGTCAGGGCTTGTGTGAGTCGGCGTCAGAATATGGTGTAATCGTGATCAGAATGTGCAAGAGTGGGGCTCAGAGTGTGCAGGAATCGGGGTCAGAGTGCGCGGGTGTCGGGTCAGAGTGTGGGTGAGTCGGGGTCAGAGTGTGCAGGAAACGGGGTCAGAGTGCGTGGGATTCGGGGTCAGAGTGTGGGGGAGTCGGGGTCAGTGTGTGCGGCAATCGGGGTCAGAGTGTATGGGAGTCGGGGTCAGAGAGTGTGAGATTCGGGGTCAGAGTGTGCGGGTGTCGGGGTCAAAGTGCGTGGGATTCGGGGTTGGAGTGTGCAGGAGTCGGGGTCAGAGTGTGCGGGAGTTGAGGTCAGAGTGTGCAGGAGTCGGGGTCAGAGCGTGCGGGAGTCGGGGTCAGATGGTGCGCGAGTCGGGGTCAAATGTTGCACGAGTTGCGGTCAGAAGGTTAAACCACACGCGGTTCGAGGATTTGCAAGTCGGGGTCAGAGCGTACGCGAGCCAGGTTCAGTGGTTGCACGAGTCGTTGTCACAGTATGCACGAGTCAGGGTCAGAGCGTGCACGAGTCGGGGAAAGTGGTTGCGCGAGTCGGGGTTAGAGCGTGCGTGAGTCGGGGTCAGAGCGTGCGTAAGCCGGGGTCAGAGGTTGCGCGAGCCGGGGTCAGAGCGTGCGCGAGCCGGGGTCAGTGGTTGCGCGATTTGGGGTCAGAGCGTGCGTGAGCCGGGGTCAGTGGTTCAGCGAGTCGGGGTCAGAGCGTGCGCGAGTCGGGGTCAGAGTGTGCGCGAACCGGGGTCAGTGGTTGCGCGAGCCGGGGTCTGTGGTTGCGCGAGTTGGTGTCAGAGCGTGCGTGAGCCGGGGTCAGAGCGTGCGCGAGTTGGGGCCAGAGCGTGCACGAGCCGGGGTCAGAGGGTGCATGACTTGTGGTCAGAGGGTGCACGAGTGGGGGTCAGATGGTACGCGAGATCATGTGAGATGGTATGCGAGTCAGGGTCAGAGGGTGCACGTGTCAGTGTCAGAGTTTGTGCGAGTCGGGGCCAGAGGGTGCGTGAGTCGGGGTCAGTGGTTGCGCGAGTTGGTGACAGAGCGTCCGTGAGTTGGGGTCAGAGAGTGCGCGAGCCGGGGTCAGAGCGTGTGCGAGATGGTGTCAGATGGTATGCGAGTCAGGGTCAGAGGGTGCACGAGTCGGGGTCAGAATGTGCTGTAATGGGGATCAGAATGTGCAAGAGTGGGTCTCAGAGTGTGCGGGAATCGGGGTCAGAGTGCACGGGTGTCAGGTGAGAGTGTGGGGGAGTCTAGGTCAGAGTGTGCAGAAATCGGGTTCAGAGTGTACCAGAGTCGGGGTCAGAGTGTGCAAGATTCGGGGTCAGAGTGTGCAGAAGTCGGGGTCAGAGTGTGCGGGAGTCAGGGTCAGAGTGTGTGGGAGTTGGGGTCAGAGTGTGCGGGAGTCGGGGTCAGAGTGCACGGGTGTCAGGTGAGAGTGTGGGGGAGTCTAGGTCAGAGTGTGCAGAAATCGGGTTCAGAGTGTACCAGAGTCGGGGTCAGAGTGTGCAAGATTCGGGGTCAGAGTGTGCAGAAGTTGGGGTCAGAGTGTGCGGGAGTCGGGGTCAGATTATGGGGCAGTTGGTGTCAGAGAGTGCGTAAATTGGGGTCAGAGGTTGAGTGTGGGGGAGCCGGGGTCAGAGGATGCGCGAAGCCGGCATCAGATGGTGCGCGAGTCGGGGTCAAATGTTGCGCAAGTTGCAGTCAGAAGGTGAAACGACTCGCGGTCAGAGGATGTGCGAGTCGGGGTCAGAGCGTACTGAGCCGGGATCAGTGGTTGCGCAAGTCAGTGTCAGAGTTTGTGCGATCGGGGTCAGGGGTTGCGTTAGTCGGGGTCAGAATGTGCTGTAATCGGGATCAGAATGTTCAAGAGTGGGGCTCAGAGTGTGGGGCAGTCGGGGTCAGTGTGTGCGGGAATCGGGGTCAGAGTGCGCGGGTGTCGGGGTCAGAGTGAGACAACTCGCGGTCAGAGGATGTGCGAGTTGGGGTCAGAGCGTATGCGACCCGGGCTCAGTAGTTGCGCGAGTCGGTGTCACAGTATGCGCGAGTCGGGGTCAGAGCGTGCGTGAGTCGGGGTTAGAGCGTGCGCGAGTTGAGGACAGAGCGTGCGCGAGCCGGGGTCAGTGGTTGCGCGAGTTGGTGTCATAGTGTGTGCGAGCCAGTGTCAGTGGTTGCGCGAGTCGGGGTCAGAGTGTGCACGTGCCGGGGTCAGAGCGTGCGCGAGTCGGGGTCAGAGCGTGCGCGAGTCGGGGTCAGAGCGTACGCGAGCCGGGGTCAGTGGTTGCACGAGTCGGGGTCAGAGCGTGCGCGAGCCGGAGTCAGAGGGTGCATGACACACGGTCAGAGGGTGCGCGAGCCGGTGTCAGATGGTATGCGAGTCAGGGTCAGAGGGTGCACGAGTCAGTGTCAGAGTTTGTGCGAGTCGGGGTCAGAGTTTGTGCGAGTCGGGGTCAGAGTTTGCGCGAGTCGGGGTCAGGGGTTGCGTTAGTCGGGGTCAGGGCTTGCGCGAGTCGGGTTCAGAATATGGTGTAATCGTGATCAGAATGTGCAAGAGTGGGGCTCAGAGTGTGTGGGAATCGGGGTCAGAGTGCGTGGGATTCGGGGTCAGAGTGTGGGGGAGTCGGGGTCAGTGTGTGCGGCAATCGGGGTCAGAGTGTATGGGAGTCGGGGTCAGAGAGTGTGAGATTCGGGGTCAGAGTGTGCGGGTGTCGGGGTCAAAGTGCGTGGGATTCGGGGTCGGAGTGTGCAGGAGTCGGGGTCAGAGTGTGCGGGAGTCGTGGTCAGAGTGTGCGGGAGTCGTGGTCAGAGTGCACGGGTGTCGGGATCAGAGTGTGGGTGAGTTGGGGTCAGAGTGCGTGGGTGTCGGGGTCAGAGTGTGCGGGAAACGGGGTCAGAGTGCGTGGGATTCGGGGTCAGAGTGTGGGGGAGTCGGGGTCAGTGTGTGCGGCAATCGGGGTCAGAGTGTATGGGAGTCGGGGTCAGAGAGTGTGAGATTCGGGGTCAGAGTGTGCGGGTGTCGGGGTCAAAGTGCGTGGGATTCGGGGTCGGAGTGTGCAGGAGTCGGGGTCAGAGTGTGCGGGAGTCGGGGTCAGAGTGTGCGGGAGTCGTGGTCAGAGTGTGCGGGAGTCGGGGTCAGAGTGCACGGGTGTCGGGATCAGAGTGTGGGTGAGTTGGGGTCAGAGTGTGCGGGGGTCGGGGTCAGAGTGTGCGGGAGTCGGGGTCAGAGTGTGGGTGAGTCAGGTTCAGATTATGGGGCAGTTGGTGTCAGAGGGTGCGTAAGTTGGGGTCAGTGGTTGCGCGAGTCGGTGTCACAGTATGCGCGAGTCGGGGTCAGAGCGTGCGCGAGTCGGGGTCAAAGCGTGCGCGAGCCGGGGACAGTGGTTGCGTGAGTCGGTGTCAAATGGTGTTTGAGTCGGGGTAAGTGGTTGCGCGAGGCAGGGTCAGAGCGTGCGCGAGTCGTGGTCAGAGGTTGCGCGAGCCGGAGTCAGAGGGTGCGTGACTCACGGTCAGAGGGTGCGCGAGCCGGTGTCAGATGGTACGCGAGTCAGGGTCAGAGGGTACACGAGTCTGTGTCAGAGTTTGTGCGAGTCGGGGTCAGGGGTTGCCTTAGTCGGGGTCAGGGGTTGCGTGAGTCGGGGTCAGAATGTGCTGTAATCGGGATCAGAATGTGCAAGAGTGGGGCTCAGAGTGTGGGGGAATCGGGGTCAGAGTGCACGGGTGTCAGGGTCAGAATGTGGGCGAGTCGGGGTCAGAGTGTGGGGGAGTCGGGGTCAGAGTGTGGGGCAGTCGGGGTCAGTGTGTGCGGCAATCAGGGTCAGAGTGCGCGGGAGTCGGGGTCAGAGTGAAAAGACTCGCGGTCAGAGGATGTGCGAGTTGGGGTCAGAGCGTACGCGAGCTGGGGTCAGTGGTTGCACGAGTTGGTGTCACAGTATGCGCGAGTCGGGGTCAGAGCGTGCGCGAGCTGGGGACAGTGGTTGCGTGAGTCGGTGTCAAATGGTGTTCGAGTCGGGGTAAGTGGTTGCGCGAGTCAGGGTCAGAGCGTGCGCGAGTCGGGGTCAGAGCGTGCGTGTGCCGGGGTCAGAGCGTGCGCGAGTCAGGGTCAGTGGTTGCGTGAGTTGGTGTCAGAGTGTCCGCGAGCCGGGGTCAGTGGTTGCGCGAGTCGGGGTCAGAATGTGCGCGAGACGGGGTCAGTGGTTGCGCGAGTTGGTGTCAGAGCGTGCGTGAGCCGGGGTCAGTGGTTCAGCGAGTCGGGGTCAGAGCGTGCGCGAGTCGGGGTCAGAGTGTGCGCGAACCGGGATCAGTGGTTGCGCGAGCCGGGGTCTGTGGTTGCACGAGTTGGTGTCAGAGCGTGCGTGAGCCGGGGTCAGAGCATGCGCGAGTTGGGGCCAGTGTGTGCGCGAACAGGGGTCAGAGGTGTGTGACTTGCGGTCAGAGGGTGCGCGAGTCGGGGTCAGATGGTGTGCGAGCCAGTGTCAGATGGTATGCGAGTCAGGGTCAGAGGGTGCACGAGTCAGTGTCAGAGTTTGTGCGATTCGAGGTCAGAGTTTGCGTGAGTTGGGGTCAGGGGTTGCGTGAGTCGGGGTCAGAATGTAGTGTAATCGGGATCAGAATGTGCAAGAGTGGGGCTCAGAGTGGGGGGAGTCGGGGTCAGAGTGCGCGGGAGTCGGGGTCAGAGTGCGTGGGAATCAGGGTCAGAGTGCACGGGTGTCGGGGTCAGATTGCGGGGGGAGTCAGGGTCACAGTGTGCAGAAATCGGGGTCAGAGTGTATGGGAGTCGGGGTCAGAGAGTGCGAGATTCGGGGTCAGAGGGTGCGGGTCTCGGGGTCAAAGTGCGTGGGATTCGGGGTCAGAGTGTGCAGGAGTCGGGGTCAGAGTGTGCGGGAGTCGGGGTCAGAGTGTGCGGGAGTCGGGGTCAGAGTGTGTGGGAGTCAGGTTCAGCTTACGGGCAGTTGGTGTCAGAGAGTGCGTAAGTTGGGGTTCAAGGTTGAGTGTGGGGGAGTCGGGGTCAGAGTGTAAGGGAGTTGGGGTCAGAGGATGCGCGAAGCCGGCGTTAGATGGTGCGCGAGTTGGGGTCAAACGTTGCGCGAGTTGCGGTCAGAAGGTGAAACGACTCACGGTCAGAAGATGTGCGAGTCGGGGTCAGAGCGTACGCGAGCCGGGATCAGTGGTTGCACGAGTCAGTGTCCCAGTATGCGCGAGTCGGGGTCAGAGTGTGCGCGAGCCGGGGACAGTGGTTGCGTGAGTCGGTGTCAAATGGTGTTCGAGTTGGGGTAAGTGATTGCGCGAGTTGGAGTTAGAGCGTGCACGAGTCGGAGTTAGAGCGTGCGCGAGTCGGGGTTAGAGCGTGCGTGAGTCGGGGACAGAGCGTGCGCGAGCCGGGGTCAGTGGTTGCGCGAGTTGGTGTCAGAGTGTGTGTGTGAGCCAGTGTCAGTGGTTTCACGAGTTGGGGTCAGAGCGTGCGCGAGCCGGGGTCAGAGCGTGCGCGAGTCAGGGTCAGAGCGTGCGCAAGTCGGGGTCAGAGTGTGCGCGAGCCGGGGTCAGAGCGTGCGCGAGCCGGAGTCAGAGGGTGCGTGACTCATGGTCAGAGGTTGCACGAGCCGGTGTCAGATGGTATTCGAGTCAGGGTCCGAGGGTGCACGAGTCAGTGTCAGAGTTTGTGCGAGTCGGGGTCAGAGTGTGCGGGTGTCGGGGTCAAAGTGCGTGGGATTCGGGGTCGGAGTGTGCAGGAGTCGGGGTCAGATTGTGCGGGAGTTGAGGTCAGAGTGTGCAGGAGTCGGGGTCAGAGTGTGCGGGAGTCGGGGTCAGAGTGTGTGGGAGTCGGGGTCAGAGTGCGCGGGTGTCGGGGTCAGAGTGCGGGTGAGTCGGGGTCAGAGTGTGCGGGAGTTGGGGTCAGAGTGTGCGGGAGTCAGGTTCCGATTATGGGGCAGTTGGTGTCAGAGAGTGCGTAAGTTGGGGTCAGAGGATGCGCGAAGCCGGCGTCAGATGGTGCGCGAGTCGGGGTCAAATGTTGCACGAGTTGCGGTCAGAGGGTGAAACGACACGCGGTTCGAGGATTTGCAAGTCAGGGTCAGAGCGTACGCGAGCCAGGTTCAGTGGTTGCACGAGTCGTTGTCACAGTATGCACGAGTCCGGGTCAGAGCGTGCGCGAGTCGGGGAAACTGGTTGCGCGAGTCGGGGTTAGAGCGTGCGCGAGTCGGGGTCAGAGCGTGCGTAAGCCTGGGTCAGAGGTTGCGCGAGCCGGGGTCAGAGCGTGCGCGAGCCGGGGTCAGTGGTTGCGCGAGTTGGTGTCAGAGCGTGCGCGAGTCGGGGTCAGAGCGTGCGTAAGCTGGGGTCAGAGGTTGCGTGAGCCGGGGTCAGAGCGTGCGTGAGCCGGGGTCAGTGGTTCAGCGAGTCGGGGTCAGAGCGTGCGCGAGTCGGGGTCACAGTGTGCGCGAACCGGGATCAGTGGTTGCGCGAGCCGGGGTCTGTGGTTGCGCGAGTTGGTGTCAGAGCGTGCGTGAGCCGGGGTCAGAGCATGCGCGAGTTGGGGCCAGAGCGTGCACGAGCCGGGGTCAGAGGGTGCATGACTTGCGGTCAGAGGGTGCACGAGTGGGGGTCAGATGGTGCGCGAGATCATGTCAGATGGTATGCGAGTCAGGGTCAGAGGGTGCATGTGTCAGTGTCAGAGTTTGTGCGAGTCGGGGCCAGAGGGTGCGTGAGTCGGGGTCAGTGGTTGCGCGAGTTGGTGACAGAGCGTGCGTGAGTTGAGGTCAGAGAGTGCGCGAGCCGGGGTCAGAGCGTGTGCGAGATGGTGTCAGATGGTATGCGAGTCAGGGTCAGAGGGTGCACGAGTCGGGGTCAGAATGTGCTGTAATGGGGATCAGAATGTGCAAGAGTGGGTCTCAGAGTGTGCGGGAATCGGGGTCAGAGTGCACGGGTGTCAGGTGAGAGTGTGGGGGAGTCTAGGTCAGAGTGTGCAGAAATCGGGTTCAGAGTGTACCGGAGTCGGGGTCAGAGTGTGCGGGAGTCGTGGTCAGAGTGTGTGAGAATCGGGGTCAGAGTGCGCGGGTGTCGGGGTCAGAGTGAAACAACTCGCGGTCAGAGGATGTGCGAGTTGGGGTCAGAGCGCACGCGATCCGGGCTCAGTGGTTGCGCGAGTCGGTGTCACAGTATGCGCGAGTCGGGGTCAGAGCGTGCGTGAGTCGGGGTTAGAGCGTGCGCGAGTTGAGGACAGAGCGTGCGCGAGCCGGGGTCAGTGGTTGCGCGAGTTGGTGTCATAGTGTGTGCGAGCCAGTGTCAGTGGTTGCACGAGTCGGGGTCAGAGCGTGCGCGTGCCGGGGTCAGAGCGTGCGCGAGTCGGGGTCAGTGGTTGCGCGAGTCGGGGTCAGAGCGTACGCGAGCCGGGGTCAGTGGTTGCACGAGTCGGGGTCAGAGCGTGCGCGAGCCGGAGTCAGAGGGTGCATGACACACGGTCAGAGGGTGCGCGAGCCGGTGTCAGATGGTATGCGAGTCAGGGTCAGAGGGTGCACGAGTCAGTGTCAGAGTTTGTGCGAGTCGGGGTCAGAGTTTGTGCGAGTCGGGGTCAGAGTTTGCGCGAGTCGGGGTCAGGGGTTGCGTTAGTCGGGGTCAGGGCTTGCGCGAGTCGGGTTCAGAATATGGTGTAATCGTGATCAGAATGTGCAAGAGTGGGGCTCAGAGTGTGCGGGAATCGGGGTCAGAGTGCGTGGGATTCGGGGTCAGAGTGTGGGGGAGTCGGGGTCAGTGTGTGCGGCAATCGGGGTCAGAGTGTATGGGAGTCGGGGTCAGAGAGTGTGAGATTCGGGGTCAGAGTGTGCGGGTGTCGGGGTCAAAGTGCGTGGGATTCGGGGTCGGAGTGTGCAGGAGTCGGGGTCAGAGTGTGCGGGAGTCGTGGTCAGAGTGTGCGGGAGTCGTGGTCAGAGTGCACGGGTGTCGGGATCAGAGTGTGGGTGAGTTGGGGTCAGAGTGCGCGGGTGTCAGGGTCAGAGTGTGCGGGAAACGGGGTCAGAGTGCGTGGGATTCGGGGTCAGAGTGTGGGGGAGTCGGGGTCAGTGTGTGCGGCAATCGGGGTCAGAGTGTATGGGAGTCGGGGTCAGAGAGTGTGAGATTCGGGGTCAGAGTGTGCGGGTGTCGGGGTCAAAGTGCGTGGGATTCGGGGTCGCAGTGTGCAGGAGTCGGGGTCAGAGTGTGCGGGAGTCGGGGTCAGAGTGTGCGGGAGTCGTGGTCAGAGTGTGCGGGAGTCGGGGTCAGAGTGCACGGGTGTCGGGATCAGAGTGTGGGTGAGTTGGGGTCAGAGTGTGCGGGGGTCGGGGTCAGAGTGTGCGGGAGTCGGGGTCAGAGTGTGGGTGAGTCAGGTTCAGATTATGGGGCAGTTGGTGTCAGAGGGTGCGTAAGTTGGGGTCAGTGGTTGCGCGAGTCGGTGTCACAGTATGCGCGAGTCGGGGTCAGAGCGTGCGCGAGTCGGGGTCAAAGCGTGCGCGAGCCGGGGACAGTGGTTGCGTGAGTCGGTGTCAAATGGTGTTTGAGTCGGGGTAAGTGGTTGCGCGAGGCAGGGTCAGAGCGTGCGCGAGTCGTGGTCAGAGGTTGCGCGAGCCGGAGTCAGAGGGTGCGTGACTCACGGTCAGAGGGTGCGCGAGCCGGTGTCAGATGGTACGCGAGTCAGGGTCAGAGGGTACACGAGTCTGTGTCAGAGTTTGTGCGAGTCGGGGTCAGGGGTTGCCTTAGTCGGGGTCAGGGGTTGCGTGAGTCGGGGTCAGAATGTGCTGTAATCGGGATCAGAATGTGCAAGAGTGGGGCTCAGAGTGTGGGGGAATCGGGGTCAGAGTGCACGGGTGTCAGGGTCAGAATGTGGGCGAGTCGGGGTCAGAGTGTGGGGGAGTCGGGGTCAGAGTGTGGGGCAGTCGGGGTCAGTGTGCGCGGCAATCAGGGTCAGAGTGCGCGGGAGTCGGGGTCAGAGTGAAAAGACTCGCGGTCAGAGGATGTGCGAGTTGGGGTCAGAGCGTACGCGAGCTGGGGTCAGTGGTTGCACGAGTTGGTGTCACAGTATGAGCGAGTCGGGGTCAGAGCGTGCGCGAGCTGGGGACAGTGGTTGCGTGAGTCGGTGTCAAATGGTGTTCGAGTCGGGGTAAGTGGTTGCGCGAGTCAGGGTCAGAGCGTGCGCGAGTTGGGGTCAGAGCGTGCGTGTGCCGGGGTCAGAGCGTGCGCGAGTCAGGGTCAGTGGTTGCGTGAGTTGGTGTCAGAGTGTCCGCGAGCCGGGGTCAGTGGTTGCGCGAGTCGGGGTCAGAATGTGCGCGAGACGGGGTCAGTGGTTGCGCGAGTTGGTGTCAGAGCGTGCGTGAGCCGGGGTCAGTGGTTCAGCGAGTCGGGGTCAGAGCGTGCGCGAGTCGGGGTCAGAGTGTGCGCGAACCGGGGTCAGTGGTTGCGCGAGCCGGGGTCTGTGGTTGCGCGAGTTGGTGTCAGAGCGTGCGTGAGCCGGGGTCAGAGCATGCGCGAGTTGGGGCCAGAGCGTGCACGAGCCGGGGTCAGAGGGTGCATGACTTGTGGTCAGAGGGTGCGCGAGTCGGGGTCAGATGGTGTGCGAGCCAGTGTCAGATGGTATGCGAGTCAGGGTCAGAGGGTGCACGAGTCAGTGTCAGAGTTTGTGCGATTCGAGGTCAGAGTTTGCGTGAGTTGGGGTCAGGGGTTGCGTGAGTCGGGGTCAGAATGTAGTGTAATCGGGATCAGAATGTGCAAGAGTGGGGCTCAGAGTGGGGGGAGTCGGGGTCAGAGTGCGCGGGAGTCGGGGTCAGAGTGCGTGGGAATCAGGGTCAGAGTGCACGGGTGTCGGGGTCAGATTGCGGGGGAGTCAGGGTCACAGTGTGCAGAAATCGGGGTCAGAGTGTATGGGAGTCGGGGTCAGAGAGTGTGAGATTCGGGGTCAGAGGGTGCGGGTCTCGGGGTCAAAGTGCGTGGGATTCGGGGTCAGAGTGTGCAGGAGTCGGGGTCAGAGTGTGCGGGAGTCGGGGTCAGAGTGTGCGGGAGTCGGGGTCAGAGTGTGTGGGAGTCAGGTTCAGCTTACGGGCAGTTGGTGTCAGAGAGTGCGTAAGTTGGGGTTCAAGGTTGAGTGTGGGGGAGTCGGGGTCAGAGTGTAAGGGAGTTGGGGTCAGAGGATGCGCGAAGCCGGCGTTAGATGGTGCGCGAGTTGGGGTCAAACGTTGCGCGAGTTGCGGTCAGAAGGTGAAACGACTCACGGTCAGAAGATGTGCGAGTCGGGGTCAGAGCGTACGCGAGCCGGGATCAGTGGTTGCACGAGTCAGTGTCCCAGTATGCGCGAGTCGGGGTCAGAGTGTGCGCGAGCCGGGGACAGTGGTTGCGTGAGTCGGTGTCAAATGGTGTTCGAGTTGGGGTAAGTGATTGCGCGAGTTGGAGTTAGAGCGTGCACGAGTCGGAGTTAGAGCGTGCGCGAGTCGGGGTTAGAGCGTGCGTGAGTCGGGGACAGAGCGTGCGCGAGCCGGGGTCAGTGGTTGCGCGAGTTGGTGTCAGAGTGTGTGTGTGAGCCAGTGTCAGTGGTTTCACGAGTTGGGGTCAGAGCGTGCGCGAGCCGGGGTCAGAGCGTGCGCGAGTCAGGGTCAGAGCGTGCGCAAGTCGGGGTCAGAGTGTGCGCGAGCCGGGGTCAGAGCGTGCGCGAGCCGGAGTCAGAGGGTGCGTGACTCATGGTCAGAGGTTGCACGAGCCGGTGTCAGATGGTATTCGAGTCAGGGTCCGAGGGTGCACGAGTCAGTGTCAGAGTTTGTGCGAGTCGGGGTCAGAGTGTGCGGGTGTCGGGGTCAAAGTGCGTGGGATTCGGGGTCGGAGTGTGCAGGAGTCGGGGTCAGATTGTGCGGGAGTTGAGGTCAGAGTGTGCAGGAGTCGGGGTCAGAGTGTGCGGGAGTCGGGGTCAGAGTGTGTGGGAGTCGGGGTCAGAGTGCGCGGGTGTCGGGGTCAGAGTGCGGGTGAGTCGGGGTCAGAGTGTGCGGGAGTTGGGGTCAGAGTGTGCGGGAGTCAGGTTCCGATTATGGGGCAGTTGGTGTCAGAGAGTGCGTAAGTTGGGGTCAGAGGATGCGCGAAGCCGGCGTCAGATGGTGCGCGAGTCGGGGTCAAATGTTGCACGAGTTGCGGTCAGAGGGTGAAACGACACGCGGTTCGAGGATTTGCAAGTCGGGGTCAGAGCGTACGCGAGCCAGGTTCAGTGGTTGCACGAGTCGTTGTCACAGTATGCACGAGTCGGGGTCAGAGCGTGCGCGAGTCGGGGAAACTGGTTGCGCGAGTCGGGGTTAGAGCGTGCGCGAGTCGGGGTCAGAGCGTGCGTAAGCCTGGGTCAGAGGTTGCGAGCCGGGGTCAGAGCGTGCGCGAGCCGGGGTCAGTGGTTGCGCGAGTTGGTGTCAGAGCGTGCGCGAGTTGGGGTCAGAGCGTGCGTAAGCTGGGGTCAGAGGTTGCGTGAGCCGGGGTCAGAGCGTGCGTGAGCCGGGGTCAGTGGTTCAGCGAGTCGGGGTCAGAGCGTGCGCGAGTCGGGGTCAGAGTGTGCGCGAACCGGGGTCAGTGGTTGCGCGAGCCGGGGTCTGTGGTTGCGCGAGTTGGTGTCAGAGCGTGCGTGAGCCGGGGTCAGAGCATGCGCGAGTTGGGGCCAGAGCGTGCACGAGCCGGGGTCAGAGGGTGCATGACTTGTGGTCAGAGGGTGCACGAGTGGGGGTCAGATGGTGCGCGAGATCATGTCAGATGGTATGCGAGTCAGGGTCAGAGGGTGCACGTGTCAGTGTCAGAGTTTGTGCGAGTCGGGGCCAGAGGGTGCGTGAGTCGGGGTCAGTGGTTGCGCGAGTTGGTGACAGAGCGTGCGTGAGTTGAGGTCAGAGAGTGCGCGAGCCGGGGTCAGAGCGTGTGCGAGATGGTGTCAGATGGTATGCGAGTCAGGGTCAGAGGGTGCACGAGTCGGGGTCAGAATGTGCTGTAATGGGGATCAGAAAGTGCAAGAGTGGGTCTCAGAGTGTGCGGGAATCGGGGTCAGAGTGCACGGGTGTCAGGTGAGAGTGTGGGGGAGTCTAGGTCAGAGTGTGCAGAAATCGGGTTCAGAGTGTACCGGAGTCAGGGTCAGAGTGTGCGGGAGTCGTGGTCAGAGTGTGCGGGAATCGGGGTCAGAGTGCGCGGGTGTCGGGGTCAGAGTGAAACAACTCGCGGTCAGAGGATGTGCGAGTTGGGGTCAGAGCGCACGCGATCCGGGCTCAGTGGTTGCGCGAGTCGGTGTCACAGTATGCATGAGTCGGGCTCAGAGCGTGCGCGAGCTGGGGACAGTGGTTGCGTGAGTCGGTGTCAAATGGTGTTTGAGTCGGGCTAAGGGGTTGCGCGAGTCAGGGTCAGAGCATGCGCGAGTCAGGGTCAGTGCATGCGCGAGTCGCGGTCAGAGCGTGCGCGAGTAGGGGTCAGAGCGTGTGCGAGCCGGTTCAGAGCACGCGCGAGCCGGGGTCAGTGGTTGCGCGAGTTGGTGTCAGAGTGTGCGCGAGCCGGGGTCAGTGGTTGCGCGAGTCCGGGTCAGAGTGTGCGCGAGACGGGGTCAGTGGTTGCCCGAGTTGGTGTCAGAGTGTGCGTGAGCCAGGGTCAGAGCGTGCGCGAGCCAGGGTCAGAGTTGCGTGACTTGCGGTCAGAGGGTACGTGAGTCGGGGTCAGATGGTATGCGAGTCAGGGTCAGAAGGTGCACAAGTCAGTGTCAGAGTTTGTGCGAGTCGAGGTAAGAGTTTGTACCAGTCGGGGTCAGATGGTGTGTGAGCCAGGGTCAGATGGTATGCGAGTCAGGGTCAGAGGGTGCACGAGTCAGTGTCAGAGTTTGTGCGAGTCGAGGTAAGAGTTTGCGTGAGTCGGGGTCAGTGGTTGCATGAGTCGGGGTCAGAATGTGCTGTAATCGGGATCAGAATGTGCAAGAGTGGGGCTCAGAGTGTGCGGGAATTGGGGTCAGAGTGCGCAGGAGTCGGGGTCAGAGTGTGGGGGAGTCGGGGTCAGAGTGTGCAGAAATTGGGGTCAGAGTGTGCGAGAGTTGGGGTCAGAGTGTGGGTGAGTCGGGGTCAGAGTGTGCGAGATTCTGAGTCAGAGTGTGCGGGTGTCGTGGTCAAAGTGCGTGGGACTCGGGGTCAGAGTGTGCAGGAGATGGGGTCAGAGTGTGCGGGAGTCGGGGTCAGAGTGTGCGGGAGTCATGTTCAGATTATGGGGCAGTTGGGGTCAGAGAGTGCGTAAGTTGGGGTCAGAGGATGCGCGAAGCTGGCGTCAGATGGTGCGCGAGTCGGGGTCAAATGTTGCGCGAGTTGCGGTCAGAGGGTGAAACGACTCACGGTCAGAGGATGTGCGAGTCGGGGTCAGAGCGTACGCGAGCCGGGGTCAGTGGTTGCGCGAGTCGGTGTCACAGTATGCGCGAGTCAGGGTCAGAGCATGTGCGAGTCGGGGTCAGAGTGTGCGCGAGCCGGGGTCAGTGGTTGTGCGAGTTGGTGTCAGAGCGCGCACGAGTCTGGGTCAGAGCGTGAGAGAGCCGGGGTCAGAGCGTGCGTGAGTCAGTGCCAGTTTGTGCGCGAGCCGGGGTCAGAGTGTGCGTGAGCCGGGGTCAGAGGGTGCGCGAGTCGGGGCCAGAGTGTGCGCGAGCCGGGGTCAGATGGTGTGCGAGCCGGTGTCTGATGGTATGCGAGTTAGGGTCAGAGGGTGCACAAGTCAGTGTCAGAGTTTGTGCGAGTCGGGGTCAGAGTTTGCGCGAGTCGGGGTCAGGGGTTGCACTAGTCGGGGTCAGAATGTGCTGTAATCAGGATCAGAATGTGCAAGAGTGGGGCTCAGAATGTGCGGGAATCGGGGTCAGAGTGCGCGGGAGTCTGGGTCAGAGTGTGGAGGAGTCAGTGTCAGAGTGTGCAGAAATCGGGGTCAGAGTGTGCGAGAGTCGGGGTCAGAGTATGGGGGAGTAGGGGTCAGAGTGTGTAGAAATCGGGGTCAGAGTCTGCGGGAGTCGGGGTCAGAGTCTGCGGGAGTCAGGTTCAGATTATGGGGCAGTCGGTGTCAGGTTGCGCGATTCGGGGTCAGAGGGTGCGTGACTCGGGGTAAGAGAGTGTGAGAGTCGTGGTCAGAGGGTACGCAACTTGAGGTCAAATGTTGTGCGAGTCGAGATCAGAGGATCCGGGAGTCGGGGTCTGAGGGTGTGCGAGTCGGGGTCAGAGGTTGCGTGAGTTGGGGTCAGAGGTTGCGCGAGTCGGGGTCAGAGGTTGCGCGAGTCAGGGTCACATGTTGCGCGAGTCAGGGTCAGAATGTGCTGTAATCGGGATCAGAATGTGCAATAGTGGGGCTCAGAGTGTGTGGGAATCGGGGTCAGAGTGTGCAAGAGTCGGGGTGAGAGTGTGGGGGAGTCGGGGTCAGAGTGTGGGGGAGTCGGGGTCAGAGTGTGGGGGAGTCGAGGTCAGAGTGTGCGGGAGTCGGGGTCAGAGTGTGCAGAAATCGGGGTCAGAGTGTGGGGGAGTCGAGGTCAGAGTGTGCGAGATTCGGGGTCAAAGTGCACGGGAGTCGGGGTCAGAGTGTGGGGGAGTCGGGGTTAGCGTGTGCCAGAGTCGGGGTCAGACTGTGCGGGTTCCGAGGTCAAATGCGTAGGATTTGGGTTCAGAGTGTGCGGGATTCGGGGTCAGAGTGTGTGGGATTCGGGGTCAGAGTGTGCGGGATTCGGGGTCAGAGTGTGTGGGATTCGGGGTCAGAGTGTGCGGGATTCGGGGTCAGAGTGTGCAGAAATCGGGGTCAGAGTGTGGGGGAGTCGAGGTCAGAGTGTGCGAGATTCGGGGTCAAAGTGCACGGGAGTCGGGGTCAGAGTGTGGGGGAGTCGGGGTTAGCGTGTGCCAGAGTCGGGGTCAGACTGTGCGGGTTCCGAGGTCAAATGCGTAGGATTTGGGTTCAGAGTGTGCGGGATTCGGGGTCAGAGTGTGCGAGAGTCGGGGTGAGAGTGTGCGAGAGTCGGGGTGAGAGTGTGGGGGAGTCGGGGTCAGAGTGTGCGGGAGTCGGGGTCAGAGTGTGCAGAAATCGGGGTCAGAGTGTGGGGGAGTCGAGGTCAGAGTGTGCGAGATTCGGGGTCAAAGTGCGCGGGAGTCGGGGTCAGAGTGTGGGGGAGTCGGGGTTAGCGTGTGCCAGAGTCGGGGTCAGACTGTGCGGGTTCCGAGGTCAAATGCGTAGGATTTGGGTTCAGAGTGTGCGGGATTCGGGGTCAGAGTGTGTGGGATTCGGGGTCAGAGTGTGCGGGATTCGGGGTCAGAGTGTGCGGGTGTCAGGATCAGAGTGTGCGGGAATCGGGGTCAGAGATTTCGCGAGTCGGGTTCAGAGGCTGCACCAGTTGGGGTCAGAGTGTGCACGAGTCGGTCAGAGGTTGCGCGTGTTGGGGTCAGAGAGTGCCCGAGTCAGGATCAGCAGGTGCGCGAGTCAAGGTCAGCTGGTGCGTGAGTTGGTCTCAGAGGGTGCGTAAGTTGGGGTCACAGGTTGCGTGAGTCGGGGTCAGTGGGTGCGCGATTCGGGGGAAGAGAGTGATAGAGTCATGGTCAGAGGGTACGCAACTCGAGGTCAATGTGTGCATGAGTCGGGGTCAGAAGGTGTGCGTGTTGGGGTCAGAGTGTGCGGGAGTCGGGATCAGAGTGTGGGTGAGTCAGGTTCAGATTATGGGGCAGTTGGTGTCAGAGGGTGCGTAAGTTGGGGTCAGTGGTTGCGCGAGTCGGTGTCACAGTATGCGCGAGTCGGGGTCAGAGCGTGCGCGAGTCGGGGTCAAAGCGTGCGCGAGCCGGGGACAGTGGTTGCGTGAGTCGGTGTCAAATGGTGTTTGAGTCGGGGTAAGTGGTTGCGCGAGGCAGGGTCAGAGCGTGCGCGAGTCGTGGTCAGAGGTTGCGCGAGCCGGAGTCAGAGGGTGCGTGACTCACGGTCAGAGGGTGCGCGAGCCGGTGTCAGATGGTACGCGAGTCAGGGTCAGAGGGTACACGAGTCTGTGTCAGAGTTTGTGCGAGTCGGGGTCAGGGGTTGCCTTAGTCGGGGTCAGGGGTTGCGTGAGTCGGGGTCAGAATGTGCTGTAATCGGGATCAGAATGTGCAAGAGTGGGGCTCAGAGTGTGGGGGAATCGGGGTCAGAGTGCACGGGTGTCAGGGTCAGAATGTGGGCGAGTCGGGGTCAGAGTGTGGGGGAGTCGGGGTCAGAGTGTGGGGCAGTCGGGGTCAGTGTGCGCGGCAATCAGGGTCAGAGTGCGCGGGAGTCGGGGTCAGAGTGAAAAGACTCGCGGTCAGAGGATGTGCGAGTTGGGGTCAGAGCGTACGCGAGCTGGGGTCAGTGGTTGCACGAGTTGGTGTCACAGTATGCGCGAGTCGGGGTCAGAGCGTGCGCGAGCTGGGGACAGTGGTTGCGTGAGTCGGTGTCAAATGGTGTTCGAGTCGGGGTAAGTGGTTGCGCGAGTCAGGGTCAGAGCGTGCGCGAGTTGGGGTCAGAGCGTGCGTGTGCCGGGGTCAGAGCGTGCGCGAGTCAGGGTCAGTGGTTGCGTGAGTTGGTGTCAGAGTGTCCGCGAGCCGGGGTCAGTGGTTGCGCGAGTCGGGGTCAGAATGTGCGCGAGACGGGGTCAGTGGTTGCGCGAGTTGGTGTCAGAGCGTGCGTGAGCCGGGGTCAGTGGTTCAGCGAGTCGGGGTCAGAGCGTGCGCGAGTCGGGGTCAGAGTGTGCGCGAACCGGGATCAGTGGTTGCGCGAGCCGGGGTCTGTGGTTGCGCGAGTTGGTGTCAGAGCGTGCGTGAGCTGGGGTCAGAGCATGCGCGAGTTGGGGCCAGTGTGTGCGCGAGCAGGGGTCAGAGGTGTGTGACTTGCGGTCAGAGGGTGCGCGAGTCGGGGTCAGATGGTGTGCGAGCCAGTGTCAGATGGTATGCGAGTCAGGGTCAGAGGGTGCACGAGTCAGTGTCAGAGTTTGTGCGATTCGAGGTCAGAGTTTGCGTGAGTTGGGGTCAGGGGTTGCGTGAGTCGGGGTCAGAATGTAGTGTAATCGGGATCAGAATGTGCAAGAGTGGGGCTCAGAGTGGGGGGAGTCGGGGTCAGAGTGCGCGGGAGTCGGGGTCAGAGTGCGTGGGAATCAGGGTCAGAGTGCACGGGTGTCGGGGTCAGATTGCGGGGGAGTCAGGGTCACAGTGTGCAGAAATCGGGGTCAGAGTGTATGGGAGTCGGGGTCAGAGAGTGCGAGATTCGGGGTCAGAGGGTGCGGGTCTCGGGGTCAAAGTGCGTGGGATTCGGGGTCAGAGTGTGCAGGAGTCGGGGTCAGAGTGTGCGGGAGTCGGGGTCAGAGTGTGCGGGAGTCGGGGTCAGAGTGTGTGGGAGTCAGGTTCAGCTTACGGGCAGTTGGTGTCAGAGAGTGCGTAAGTTGGGGTTCAAGGTTGAGTGTGGGGGAGTCGGGGTCAGAGTGTAAGGGAGTTGGGGTCAGAGGATGCGCGAAGCCGGCGTTAGATGGTGCGCGAGTTGGGGTCAAACGTTGCGCGAGTTGCGGTCAGAAGGTGAAACGACTCACGGTCAGAAGATGTGCGAGTCGGGGTCAGAGCGTACGCGAGCCGGGATCAGTGGTTGCACGAGTCAGTGTCCCAGTATGCGCGAGTCGGGGTCAGAGTGTGCGCGAGCCGGGGACAGTGGTTGCGTGAGTCGGTGTCAAATGGTGTTCGAGTTGGGGTAAGTGATTGCGCGAGTTGGAGTTAGAGCGTGCACGAGTCGGAGTTAGAGCGTGCGCGAGTCGGGGTTAGAGCGTGCGTGAGTCGGGGACAGAGCGTGCGCGAGCCGGGGTCAGTGGTTGCGCGAGTTGGTGTCAGAGTGTGTGTGTGAGCCAGTGTCAGTGGTTTCACGAGTTGGGGTCAGAGCGTGCGCGAGCCGGGGTCAGAGCGTGCGCGAGTCAGGGTCAGAGCGTGCGCAAGTCGGGGTCAGAGTGTGCGCGAGCCGGGGTCAGAGCGTGCGCGAGCCGGAGTCAGAGGGTGCGTGACTCATGGTCAGAGGTTGCACGAGCCGGTGTCAGATGGTATTCGAGTCAGGGTCCGAGGGTGCACGAGTCAGTGTCAGAGTTTGTGCGAGTCGGGGTCAGAGTGTGCGGGTGTCGGGGTCAAAGTGCGTGGGATTCGGGGTCGGAGTGTGCAGGAGTCGGGGTCAGATTGTGCGGGAGTTGAGGTCAGAGTGTGCAGGAGTCGGGGTCAGAGTGTGCGGGAGTCGGGGTCAGAGTGTGTGGGAGTCGGGGTCAGAGTGCGCGGGTGTCGGGGTCAGAGTGCGGGTGAGTCGGGGTCAGAGTGTGCGGGAGTTGGGGTCAGAGTGTGCGGGAGTCAGGTTCCGATTATGGGGCAGTTGGTGTCAGAGAGTGCGTAAGTTGGGGTCAGAGGATGCGCGAAGCCGGCGTCAGATGGTGCGCGAGTCGGGGTCAAATGTTGCACGAGTTGCGGTCAGAGGGTGAAACGACACGCGGTTCGAGGATTTGCAAGTCGGGGTCAGAGCGTACGCGAGCCAGGTTCAGTGGTTGCACGAGTCGTTGTCACAGTATGCACGAGTCGGGGTCAGAGCGTGCGCGAGTCGGGGAAACTGGTTGCGCGAGTCGGGGTTAGAGCGTGCGCGAGTCGGGGTCAGAGCGTGCGTAAGCCTGGGTCAGAGGTTGCGAGCCGGGGTCAGAGCGTGCGCGAGCCGGGGTCAGTGGTTGCGCGAGTTGGTGTCAGAGCGTGCGCGAGTTGGGGTCAGAGCGTGCGTAAGCTGGGGTCAGAGGTTGCGTGAGCCGGGGTCAGAGCGTGCGTGAGCCGGGGTCAGTGGTTCAGCGAGTCGGGGTCAGAGCGTGCGCGAGTCGGGGTCAGAGTGTGCGCGAACCGGTGTCAGTGGTTGCGCGAGCCGGGGTCTGTGGTTGCGCGAGTTGGTGTCAGAGCGTGCGTGAGCCGGGGTCAGAGCATGCGCGAGTTGGGGCCAGAGCGTGCACGAGCCGGGGTCAGAGGGTGCATGACTTGTGGTCAGAGGGTGCACGAGTGGGGGTCAGATGGTGCGCGAGATCATGTCAGATGGTATGCGAGTCAGGGTCAGAGGGTGCACGTGTCAGTGTCAGAGTTTGTGCGAGTCGGGGCCAGAGGGTGCGTGAGTCGGGGTCAGTGGTTGCGCGAGTTGGTGACAGAGCGTGCGTGAGTTGAGGTCAGAGAGTGCGCGAGCCGGGGTCAGAGCGTGTGCGAGATGGTGTCAGATGGTATGCGAGTCAGGGTCAGAGGGTGCACGAGTCGGGGTCAGAATGTGCTGTAATGGGGATCAGAAAGTGCAAGAGTGGGTCTCAGAGTGTGCGGGAATCGGGGTCAGAGTGCACGGGTGTCAGGTGAGAGTGTGGGGGAGTCTAGGTCAGAGTGTGCAGAAATCGGGTTCAGAGTGTACCGGAGTCAGGGTCAGAGTGTGCGGGAGTCGTGGTCAGAGTGTGCGGGAATCGGGGTCAGAGTGCGCGGGTGTCGGGGTCAGAGTGAAACAACTCGCGGTCAGAGGATGTGCGAGTTGGGGTCAGAGCGCACGCGATCCGGGCTCAGTGGTTGCGCGAGTCGGTGTCACAGTATGCATGAGTCGGGCTCAGAGCGTGCGCGAGCTGGGGACAGTGGTTGCGTGAGTCGGTGTCAAATGGTGTTTGAGTCGGGCTAAGGGGTTGCGCGAGTCAGGGTCAGAGCATGCGCGAGTCAGGGTCAGTGCATGCGCGAGTCGCGGTCAGAGCGTGCGCGAGTAGGGGTCAGAGCGTGTGCGAGCCGGTTCAGAGCACGCGCGAGCCGGGGTCAGTGGTTGCGCGAGTTGGTGTCAGAGTGTGCGCGAGCCGGGGTCAGTGGTTGCGCGAGTCCGGGTCAGAGTGTGCGCGAGACGGGGTCAGTGGTTGCCCGAGTTGGTGTCAGAGTGTGCGTGAGCCAGGGTCAGAGCGTGCGCGAGCCAGGGTCAGAGTTGCGTGACTTGCGGTCAGAGGGTACGTGAGTCGGGGTCAGATGGTATGCGAGTCAGGGTCAGAAGGTGCACAAGTCAGTGTCAGAGTTTGTGCGAGTCGAGGTAAGAGTTTGTACCAGTCGGGGTCAGATGGTGTGTGAGCCAGGGTCAGATGGTATGCGAGTCAGGGTCAGAGGGTGCACGAGTCAGTGTCAGAGTTTGTGCGAGTCGAGGTAAGAGTTTGCGTGAGTCGGGGTCAGTGGTTGCATGAGTCGGGGTCAGAATGTGCTGTAATCGGGATCAGAATGTGCAAGAGTGGGGCTCAGAGTGTGCGGGAATTGGGGTCAGAGTGCGCAGGAGTCGGGGTCAGAGTGTGGGGGAGTCGGGGTCAGAGTGTGCAGAAATTGGGGTCAGAGTGTGCGAGAGTTGGGGTCAGAGTGTGGGTGAGTCGGGGTCAGAGTGTGCGAGATTCTGAGTCAGAGTGTGCGGGTGTCGTGGTCAAAGTGCGTGGGACTCGGGGTCAGAGTGTGCAGGAGATGGGGTCAGAGTGTGCGGGAGTCGGGGTCAGAGTGTGCGGGAGTCATGTTCAGATTATGGGGCAGTTGGGGTCAGAGAGTGCGTAAGTTGGGGTCAGAGGATGCGCGAAGCTGGCGTCAGATGGTGCGCGAGTCGGGGTCAAATGTTGCGCGAGTTGCGGTCAGAGGGTGAAACGACTCACGGTCAGAGGATGTGCGAGTCGGGGTCAGAGCGTACGCGAGCCGGGGTCAGTGGTTGCGCGAGTCGGTGTCACAGTATGCGCGAGTCAGGGTCAGAGCATGTGCGAGTCGGGGTCAGAGTGTGCGCGAGCCGGGGTCAGTGGTTGTGCGAGTTGGTGTCAGAGCGCGCACGAGTCTGGGTCAGAGCGTGAGAGAGCCGGGGTCAGAGCGTGCGTGAGTCAGTGCCAGTTTGTGCGCGAGCCGGGGTCAGAGTGTGCGTGAGCCGGGGTCAGAGGGTGCGCGAGTCGGGGCCAGAGTGTGCGCGAGCCGGGGTCAGATGGTGTGCGAGCCGGTGTCTGATGGTATGCGAGTTAGGGTCAGAGGGTGCACAAGTCAGTGTCAGAGTTTGTGCGAGTCGGGGTCAGAGTTTGCGCGAGTCGGGGTCAGGGGTTGCACTAGTCGGGGTCAGAATGTGCTGTAATCAGGATCAGAATGTGCAAGAGTGGGGCTCAGAATGTGCGGGAATCGGGGTCAGAGTGCGCGGGAGTCTGGGTCAGAGTGTGGAGGAGTCAGTGTCAGAGTGTGCAGAAATCGGGGTCAGAGTGTGCGAGAGTCGGGGTCAGAGTATGGGGGAGTAGGGGTCAGAGTGTGTAGAAATCGGGGTCAGAGTCTGCGGGAGTCGGGGTCAGAGTCTGCGGGAGTCAGGTTCAGATTATGGGGCAGTCGGTGTCAGGTTGCGCGATTCGGGGTCAGAGGGTGCGTGACTCGGGGTAAGAGAGTGTGAGAGTCGTGGTCAGAGGGTACGCAACTTGAGGTCAAATGTTGCGCGAGTCGAGATCAGAGGATCCGGGAGTCGGGGTCTGAGGGTGTGCGAGTCGGGGTCAGAGGTTGCGTGAGTTGGGGTCAGAGGTTGCGCGAGTCGGGGTCAGAGGTTGCGCGAGTCAGGGTCACATGTTGCGCGAGTCAGGGTCAGAATGTGCTGTAATCGGGATCAGAATGTGCAATAGTGGGGCTCAGAGTGTGTGGGAATCGGGGTCAGAGTGTGCAAGAGTCGGGGTGAGAGTGTGGGGGAGTCGGGGTCAGAGTGTGGGGGAGTCGGGGTCAGAGTGTGGGGGAGTCGAGGTCAGAGTGTGCGGGAGTCGGGGTCAGAGTGTGCAGAAATCGGGGTCAGAGTGTGGGGGAGTCGAGGTCAGAGTGTGCGAGATTCGGGGTCAAAGTGCACGGGAGTCGGGGTCAGAGTGTGGGGGAGTCGGGGTTAGCGTGTGCCAGAGTCGGGGTCAGACTGTGCGGGTTCCGAGGTCAAATGCGTAGGATTTGGGTTCAGAGTGTGCGGGATTCGGGGTCAGAGTGTGTGGGATTCGGGGTCAGAGTGTGCGGGATTCGGGGTCAGAGTGTGTGGGATTCGGGGTCAGAGTGTGCGGGATTCGGGGTCAGAGTGTGCAGAAATCGGGGTCAGAGTGTGGGGGAGTCGAGGTCAGAGTGTGCGAGATTCGGGGTCAAAGTGCACGGGAGTCGGGGTCAGAGTGTGGGGGAGTCGGGGTTAGCGTGTGCCAGAGTCGGGGTCAGACTGTGCGGGTTCCGAGGTCAAATGCGTAGGATTTGGGTTCAGAGTGTGCGGGATTCGGGGTCAGAGTGTGCGAGAGTCGGGGTGAGAGTGTGCGAGAGTCGGGGTGAGAGTGTGGGGGAGTCGGGGTCAGAGTGTGCGGGAGTCGGGGTCAGAGTGTGCAGAAATCGGGGTCAGAGTGTGGGGGAGTCGAGGTCAGAGTGTGCGAGATTCGGGGTCAAAGTGCGCGGGAGTCGGGGTCAGAGTGTGGGGGAGTCGGGGTTAGCGTGTGCCAGAGTCGGGGTCAGACTGTGCGGGTTCCGAGGTCAAATGCGTAGGATTTGGGTTCAGAGTGTGCGGGATTCGGGGTCAGAGTGTGTGGGATTCGGGGTCAGAGTGTGCGGGATTCGGGGTCAGAGTGTGCGGGTGTCAGGATCAGAGTGTGCGGGAATCGGGGTCAGAGATTTCGCGAGTCGGGTTCAGAGGCTGCACCAGTTGGGGTCAGAGTGTGCACGAGTCGGTCAGAGGTTGCGCGTGTTGGGGTCAGAGAGTGCCCGAGTCAGGATCAGCAGGTGCGCGAGTCAAGGTCAGCTGGTGCGTGAGTTGGTCTCAGAGGGTGCGTAAGTTGGGGTCACAGGTTGCGTGAGTCGGGGTCAGTGGGTGCGCGATTCGGGGGAAGAGAGTGATAGAGTCATGGTCAGAGGGTACGCAACTCGAGGTCAATGTGTGCATGAGTCGGGGTCAGAAGGTGTGCGTGTTGGGGTCAGAGTGTGCGGGAGTCGGGATCAGAGTGTGCAGAAATTGGGTTCAGAGTTTGCGGGTGTCGGGGTCAAAGTGCGTGGCATTCGGGGTCAGGGTGTGCGGGAATTGGGATCAGAGTGTGCAGAAATCGGGGTCAGAGTGTGCGGGAGTTGGGTTCAGAGTTTGCGGGTGTCGGGGTCAAAGTGCGTGGGATTCGGTGTCAGACTGTGCGTGAGTTGGGGTCAGAGGGTGCGTGAGTCGGGGTCAGAGGGTGCGTGAGTCGGGGTCAGAGTGTGCACGAGACGGTCAGAGGTTGCGCGAGTTGGTGTCAGAGGGTGCCCGAGTCCAGGTCAGCGGGTGCGTAAATCGGTGTCAGAGTGTGTGGGAGTCGGGGTCAGAGTGTGCAGAAATCGGGGTCAGAGTGTGCAGGAGACGGGTTCAGAGTTTGCGGGTGTCGGGGTCAAAGTGCGTGGGATTTGGTGTCAGAGTGTGCGTGAGTTGGAGTCAGAGGGTGCGTGAGTCGGGGTCAGAGTGTGCAGGAGTCGGGGTCAGAGTGTACGGGAGTCGGGGTCAGAGTGTGCGCGAGTCGGGGTCAGAGTTGGCGGGAGTCGGGGTCAGTGTGTGTGGGAGTCGGCGTCAGAGTGGGCGGGAGTCGGTGTCAGAGAATGTGGGAGTCGAGGTCAGAGGGTGCACAAGTTGGGGTCAGAGTGTGTGCGAGTCGGAGTCAGAGGTTGCGTGAGTTGGTGTCAGAGTGTGCGCGCTTCGGGTTGAGAGGGTGAACCAAACAGTGTCAGAGGGTTCGCGAGTCGGGTAAGAGGTTGTGCGAGACGGGGTCAGTGGGCTGATGAGTCAGGGTCAGAGCGTGCGTGAGCCGGGGTCAGATGCTGCATGAGTCGGGGTCAAACGGTGCGTGAGTCGGGGTCAGAGGGTGCGTGAGCCGGGGTCAGATGCTGCGCGAGTCGGGGTCAGAGGGTGCTCGAGCCGGGGTCAGATGGTGCGCGAGTCAGGTTCTGAGGGTGCACTCGTCAGAGACAGAGTGTGCGCGAGTTGGGGTCAGAGGGTGCACGAGTCGGGGTCAGAGGGTGCGCGAGTCGGGGTCAGAGTGTGCGCGAGTCGGGGCCAGAGGCTGCGCGAGTCAGGGTCAGAATGTATTGTAATCGGGATCAGAATGTGCAGGAGTCGGGGACAGAGTGTGCAAGAGTGGGGGTCAGAGTGTGGGGGAGTCAATGTCAGAGTGCGCGTGAGTCGGGGTCAGAGTGTGAGGGAGTCAGGGTCAGAGGGTGCAAGAGTGGGGTCAGAGTGCGTGGGAGTCGGGAGAAGAGTGTGGGATAGTCGGTCTCAGAGGGTGAACCAGTCGGGGTCAGAGGTCGCGCAAGTCAGTTTCAATGGATTGCAAGTTGAGGTCAGAAGGTGCCTGAGTTGGGGTCAAATGTTGCGCGAGTTGCGGTCAGAGGGTGAAACGTCTCACGGTCAGAAGATGCGCGAGTCGGTGTCACGGTATGCGCGAGTCGGGGTCAGAGGCTGCGCGAGTCGGGGTCATAACGTGCACGAGCCGGGGTCAGAGCGTGCGCGAGCCGGGGTCAGAGCGTGCGCGAGCCGGGGTCAGTGGTTGCGCGAGTTGGTGTCAGAGTGTGCGTGAGCCGGGGTCAGTGGTTGCACGAGTTGGTGTCAGAGTGTGCGCGAGCCGGGGTCAGAGTGTGCGCGAGCCGGGGTCAGAGGTGCATGACTTGCGGTCAGAGGGTGCGCGAGTCGGGGTCAGAGGTGCATGACTTGCGGTCAGAGGGTGCGCGAGTCGGGGTCAGATGGTGTGCGAGCCAGTGTCAGATGGTATGCGAGTCAGGGTCAGAGGTTGCACGAGTCAGTGTCAGAGTTTGTGTGATCGAGGTCAGAGTTTGCGCGAGTCGGGGTCAGTGGTTGCGTGAGTCGGGGTCAGAATGTGCTGTAATCGGGATCAGAATGTGCAAGAGTGGGGCTCAGAGTGTGGGGGAGTCGGGGTCAGAGTGCGCGGGAGTCGGGGTCAGAGTGCCTGGGAATTGGGGTCAGAGTGCGTGGGAATCGAGGTCAGTGTGTGCAGGAATTGGGGTCAGGGTGCGCGGGAGTCGGGGTCAGAGTGCGTGGGAATCGGGGTCAGAGTGCGTGGGAATCGAGGTCAGTGTGTGCAGGAATCAGGGTCAGTGTGCGCGGGAGTCGGGGTCAGAGTGTGGGGGAGTCGGGGTCAGAGTGTGCAGAAATTGGGGTCAGAGTGTGCGAGAGTCGGGGTGAGAGTGTGGGAGAGTCGGGGTGGGAGTGTGCGAGATTCTGAGTCAGAGTGTGCGGGTGTCGGGGTCAAAGTGCGTGGGATTCGGGGTCAGAGTGTGCGGGAGACGGGGTCAGTTGTGCGGGAGTCAGGGTCAAAGTGTGCGGGAGTCATGTTCAGATTATGGGCCAGTTGGTGTCAGAGAGTGCGTAAGTTGGGGTCAGAGGATGCGCGAAGCCGGCGTCAGATGGTGCGCGAGTCGGGGTCAAATGTTGCGCGAGTTGTGGTCAGAGGGTGAAAAGACTCGCGGTCAGAAGATGTGCGAGTCGGAGTCAGAGCGTACGTGAGCCGGGGTCAGTGGTTGCGCGAGTCAGTGTCACAGTATGCGCGAGTCGGGGTCAGAGCATGTGCGAGTCGGGGTCAGAGTGTGCGCGAGCCGGGGTCAGTGGTTGCGCAAATTGGTGTCAGAGCGTGCGCGAGCCGGGGTCAGAGCATGCGCGAGCCGGGGTCAGAGCGTGCGCGAGTCGGGGCCAGAGTGTGCACGAGCCGGGGTCAGAGCATGCGCGAGTCGGGGCCAGAGTGTGCGCGAGCCGGGGTCAGATGGTGTGCGAGCCGGTGTCTGATGGTATGCGAGTTAGGGTCAGAGGGTGCACGAGTCAGGGTCAGAGTTTGTGCGAGTCGGGGTCAGAGTTTGCGCGAGTCGGGGTCAGGGGTTGCACTAGTCGGGGTCAGAATGTGCTGTAATCAGGATCAGAATGTGCAAGAGTGGGGCTCAGAATGTGCGGGAATCGGGGTCAGAGTGCGCGGGAGTCTGGGTCAGAGTGTGCAGAAATCGGGGTCAGAGTGTGCGAGAGTCGGGGTCAGAGTATGGGGGAGTAGGGGTCAGAGTGTGTAGAAATCGGGGTCAGAGTCTGCGGGAGTCGGGGTCAGAGTGTGCGGGAGTCAGGTTCAGATTATGGGGCAGTCGGTGTCAGGTTGCGCGATTCGGGGTCAGAGGGTGCGTGACTCGGGGTAAGAGAGTGTGAGAGTCGTGGTCAGAGGGTACGCAACTTGAGGTCAAATGTTGCGCGAGTCGAGATCAGAGGATCCGGGAGTCGGGGTCTGAGGGTGTGCGAGTCGGGGTCAGAGGTTGCGTGAGTTGGGGTCAGAGGTTGCGCGAGTCGGGGTCAGAGGTTGCGCGAGTCAGGGTCACATGTTGCGCGAGTCAGGGTCAGAATGTGCTGTAATCGGGATCAGAATGTGCAATAGTGGGGCTCAGAGTGTGTGGGAATCGGGGTCAGAGTGCGTGGGAATCGAGGTCAGTGTGTGCAGGAATTGGGGTCAGGGTGCGCGGGAGTCGGGGTCAGAGTGCGTGGGAATCGGGGTCAGAGTGCATGGGAATCGAGGTCAGTGTGTGCAGGAATCGGGGTCAGTGTGCGCGGGAGTCGGGGTCAGAGTGTGGGGGAGTCGGGGTCAGAGTGTGCAGAAATCGGGGTCAGAGTGTGCGAGAGTCGGGGTGAGAGTGTGGGAGAGTCGGGGTGGGAGTGTGCGAGATTCTGAGTCAGAGTGTGCGGGTGTCGGGGTCAAAGTGCGTGGGATTCGGGGTCAGAGTGTGCGGGAGACGGGGTCAGAGTGTGCGGGAGTCAGGGTCAGAGTGTGCGGGAGTCATGTTCAGATTATGGGGCAGTTGGTGTCAGAGAGTGCGTAAGTTGGGGTCAGAGGATGCGCGAAGCCGGCGTCAGATGGTGCGCGAGTCGGGGTCAAATGTTGCGCGAGTTGTGGTCAGAGGGTGAAACGACTCGCGGTCAGAAGATGTGCGAGTCGGAGTCAGAGCGTACGCGAGCCGGGGTCAGTGGTTGCGCGAGTCAGTGTCACAGTATGCGCGAGTCGGGGTCAGAGCATGTGCGAGTCGGGGTCAGAGTGTGCGCGAGCCGGGGTCAGTGTTTGCGCAACTTGGTGTCAGAGCGTGCGCGAGTCGGGGTCAGAGCATGCGCGAGCCGGGGTCAGAGCGTGCGCGAGTCGGGGCCAGAGTGTGCACGAGCCGGGGTCAGAGCATGCGCGAGTCGGGGCCAGAGTGTGCGCGAGCCGGGGTCAGATGGTGTGCGAGCCGGTGTCTGATGGTATGCGAGTTAGGGTCAGAGGGTGCACGAGTCAGGGTCAGAGTTTGTGCGAGTCGGGGTCAGAGTTTGCGCGAGTCGGGGTCAGGGGTTGCACTAGTCGGGGTCAGAATGTGCTGTAATCAGGATCAGAATGTGCAAGAGTGGGGCTCAGAATGTGCGGGAATCGGGGTCAGAGTGCGCGGGAGTCTGGGTCAGAGTGTGCAGAAATCGGGGTCAGAGTGTGCGAGAGTCGGGGTCAGAGTATGGGGGAGTAGGGGTCAGAGTGTGTAGAAATCGGGGTCAGAGTCTGCGGGAGTCGGGGTCAGAGTGTGCGGGAGTCAGGTTCAGATTATGGGGCAGTCGGTGTCAGGTTGCGCGATTCGGGGTCAGAGGGTGCGTGACTCGGGGTAAGAGAGTGTGAGAGTCGTGGTCAGAGGGTACGCAACTTGAGGTCAAATGTTGCGCGAGTCGAGATCAGAGGATCCGGGAGTCGGGGTCTGAGGGTGTGCGAGTCGGGGTCAGAGGTTGCGTGAGTTGGGGTCAGAGGTTGCGCGAGTCGGGGTCAGAGGTTGCGCGAGTCAGGGTCACATGTTGCGCGAGTCAGGGTCAGAATGTGCTGTAATCGGGATCAGAATGTGCAATAGTGGGGCTCAGAGTGTGTGGGAATCGGGGTCAGAGTGCGTGGGAATCGAGGTCAGTGTGTGCAGGAATTGGGGTCAGGGTGCGCGGGAGTCGGGGTCAGAGTGCGTGGGAATCGGGGTCAGAGTGCATGGGAATCGAGGTCAGTGTGTGCAGGAATCGGGGTCAGTGTGCGCGGGAGTCGGGGTCAGAGTGTGGGGGAGTCGGGGTCAGAGTGTGCAGAAATCGGGGTCAGAGTGTGCGAGAGTCGGGGTGAGAGTGTGGGAGAGTCGGGGTGGGAGTGTGCGAGATTCTGAGTCAGAGTGTGCGGGTGTCGGGGTCAAAGTGCGTGGGATTCGGGGTCAGAGTGTGCGGGAGACGGGGTCAGAGTGTGCGGGAGTCAGGGTCAGAGTGTGCGGGAGTCATGTTCAGATTATGGGGCAGTTGGTGTCAGAGAGTGCGTAAGTTGGGGTCAGAGGATGCGCGAAGCCGGCGTCAGATGGTGCGCGAGTCGGGGTCAAATGTTGCGCGAGTTGTGGTCAGAGGGTGAAACGACTCGCGGTCAGAAGATGTGCGAGTCGGAGTCAGAGCGTACGCGAGCCGGGATCAGTGGTTGCACGAGTCAGTGTCACAGTATGCGCGAGTCGGGGTCAGAGCATGTGCGAGTCGGGGTCAGAGTGTGCGCGAGCCGGGGTCAGTGTTTGCGCAACTTGGTGTCAGAGCGTGCGCGAGTCGGGGTCAGAGCATGCGCGAGCCGGGGTCAGAGCGTGCGCGAGTCGGGGCCAGAGTGTGCACGAGCCGGGGTCAGAGCATGCGCGAGTCGGGGCCAGAGTGTGCGCGAGCCGGGGTCAGATGGTGTGCGAGCCGGTGTCTGATGGTATGCGAGTTAGGGTCAGAGGGTGCACGAGTCAGGGTCAGAGTTTGTGCGAGTCGGGGTCAGAGTTTGTGCGAGTCGGGGTCAGGGGTTGCACTAGTCGGGGTCAGAATGTGCTGTAATCAGGATCAGAATGTGCAAGAGTGGGGCTCAGAATGTGCGGGAATCGGGGTCAGAGTGCGCGGGAGTCTGGGTCAGAGTGTGCAGAAATCGGGGTCAGAGTGTGCGAGAGTCGGGGTCAGAGTATGGGGGAGTAGGGGTCAGAGTGTGTAGAAATCGGGGTCAGAGTCTGCGGGAGTCGGGGTCAGAGTATGGGGGAGTAGGGGTCAGAGTGTGTAGAAATCGGGGTCAGAGTCTGCGGGAGTCAGGTTCAGATTATGTGGCAGTCGGTGTCAGGTTGCGCGATTCGGGGTCAGAGGGTGCGTGACTCGGGGTAAGAGAGTGTGAGAGTCGTGGTCAGAGGGTACGCAACTTGAGGTCAAATGTTGCGCGAGTCGAGATCAGAGGATCCGGGAGTCGGGGTCTGAGGGTGTGCGAGTCGGGGTCAGAGGTTGCGTGAGTTGGGGTCAGAGGTTGCGCGAGTCGGGGTCAGAGGTTGCGCGAGTCAGGGTCACATGTTGCGCGAGTCAGGGTCAGAATGTGCTGTAATCGGGATCAGAATGTGCAATAGTGGGGCTCAGAGTGTGTGGGAATCGGGGTCAGAGTGTGCAAGAGTCGGGGTGAGAGTGTGGGGGAGTCGGGGTCAGAGTGTGGGGGAGTCGGGGTCAGAGTGTGGGGGAGTCGAGGTCAGAGTGTGCGGGAGTCGGGGTCAGAGTGTGCAGAAATCGGGGTCAGAGTGTGGGGGAGTCGAGGTCAGAGTGTGCGAGATTCGGGGTCAAAGTGCACGGGAGTCGGGGTCAGAGTGTGGGGGAGTCGGGGTTAGCGTGTGCCAGAGTCGGGGTCAGACTGTGCGGGTTCCGAGGTCAAATGCGTAGGATTTGGGTTCAGAGTGTGCGGGATTCGGGGTCAGAGTGTGTGGGATTCGGGGTCAGAGTGTGCGGGATTCGGGGTCAGAGTGTGTGGGATTCGGGGTCAGAGTGTGCGGGATTCGGGGTCAGAGTGTGCAGAAATCGGGGTCAGAGTGTGGGGGAGTCGAGGTCAGAGTGTGCGAGATTCGGGGTCAAAGTGCACGGGAGTCGGGGTCAGAGTGTGGGGGAGTCGGGGTTAGCGTGTGCCAGAGTCGGGGTCAGACTGTGCGGGTTCCGAGGTCAAATGCGTAGGATTTGGGTTCAGAGTGTGCGGGATTCGGGGTCAGAGTGTGTGGGATTCGGGGTCAGAGTGTGCGGGATTCGGGGTCAGAGTGTGCGGGAGTCAGGATCAGAGTGTGCGGGAATCGGGGTCAGAGATTTCGCGAGTCGGGTTCAGAGGCTGCACCAGTTGGGGTCAGAGTGTGCACGAGTCGGTCAGAGGTTGCGCGTGTTGGGGTCAGAGAGTGCCCGAGTCAGGATCAGCAGGTGCGCGAGTCAAGGTCAGCTGGTGCGTGAGTTGGTCTCAGAGGGTGCGTAAGTTGGGGTCACAGGTTGCGTGAGTCGGGGTCAGTGGGTGCGCGATTCGGGGGAAGAGAGTGATAGAGTCATGGTCAGAGGGTACGCAACTCGAGGTCAATGTGTGCATGAGTCGGGGTCAGAAGGTGTGCGTGTTGGGGTCAGAGTGTGCGGGAGTCGGGATCAGAGTGTGCAGAAATTGGGTTCAGAGTTTGCGGGTGTCGGGGTCAAAGTGCGTGGCATTCGGGGTCAGGGTGTGCGGGAATTGGGATCAGAGTGTGCAGAAATCGGGGTCAGAGTGTGCGGGAGTTGGGTTCAGAGTTTGCGGGTGTCGGGGTCAAAGTGCGTGGGATTCGGTGTCAGACTGTGCGTGAGTTGGGGTCAGAGGGTGCGTGAGTCGGGGTCAGAGGGTGCGTGAGTCGGGGTCAGAGTGTGCACGAGACGGTCAGAGGTTGCGCGAGTTGGGGTCAGAGGGTGCCCGAGTCCAGGTCAGCGGGTGCGTAAATCGGTGTCAGAGTGTGTGGGAGTCGGGGTCAGAGTGTGCAGAAATCGGGGTCAGAGTGTGCAGGAGACGGGTTCAGAGTTTGCGGGTGTCAGGGTCAAAGTGCGTGGGATTTGGTGTCAGAGTGTGCGTGAGTTGGAGTCAGAGGGTGCGTGAGTCGGGGTCAGAGTGTGCAGGAGTCGGGGTCAGAGTGTACGGGAGTCGGGGTCAGAGTGTGCAGGAGTCGGGGTCAGAGTTGGCGGGAGTCGGGGTCAGAGTGTGCTGGAGTCGGCATCAGAGTGTGCAGGAGTCGGGGTCAGAGTTGGCGGAAGTCGGTGTCAGAGAATGTGGGAGTCGAGGTCAGAGGGTGCACAAGTTGGGGTCAGAGTGTGTGCGAGTCGGAGTCAGAGGTTGTGTGAGTCAGTGTCAGAGTGTGCGCGCTTCGGGTTGAGAGGGTGAACCAAACAGTGTCAGAGGGTTCGCGAGTCGGGTAAGAGGTTGTGCGAGACGGGGTCAGTGGGCTGATGAGTCAGGGTCAGAGCGTGCGTGAGCCGGGGTCAGATGCTGCATGAGTCGGGGTCAAACGGTGCGTGAGTCGGGGTCAGAGGGTGCGTGAGCCGGGGTCAGATGCTGCGCGAGTCGGGGGTCAGAGGGTGCTCGAGCCGGGGTCAGATGGTGCGCGAGTCAGGTTCTGAGGGTGCACTCGTCAGAGACAGAGTGTGCGCGAGTCGGGGTCAGAGGGTGCACGAGTCGGGGTCAGAGGGTGCGCGAGTCGGGGTCAGAGTGTGCGTGAGTTGGGGCCAGAGGCTGCGCGAGTCAGGGTCAGAATGTATTGTAATCGGGATCAGAATGTGCAGGAGTCGGGGACAGAGTGTGCAAGAGTGGGGGTCAGAGTGTGGGGGAGTCAATGTCAGAGTGCGCGTGAGTCGGGGTCAGAGTGTGAGGGAGTCAGGGTCACAGGGTGCAAGAGTGGGGTCAGAGTGCGTGGGAGTTGGGAGAAGAGTGTGGGATAGTCGGTCTCAGAGGGTGAACCAGTCGGGGTCAGAGGTCGCGCAAGTCAGTTTCAATGGATTGCGAGTTGAGGTCAGAAGGTGCCTGAGTTGGGGTCAAATGTTGCGCGAGTTGCGGTCAGAGGGTGAAACGACTCACGGTCAGAAGATGCGCGAGTCGGTGTCACGGTATGCGCGAGTCGGGGTCAGAGGCTGCGCGAGTCGGGGTCATAACGTGCACGAGCCGGGGTCAGAGCGTGCGCGAGCCGGGGTCAGAGCGTGCGTGAGCCGGGGTCAGTGGTTGCGCGAGTTGGTGTCAGAGTGTGCGTGAGCCGGGGTCAGTGGTTGCACGAGTTGGTGTCAGAGTGTGCGCGAGCCGGGGTCAGTGGTTGCGCGAGTTGGTGTCAGAGCGTGCGTGAGCCAGGGTCAGAGTGTGCGCGAGCCGGGGTCAGAGGTGTATGACTTGCGGTCAGAGGGTGCGCGAGTCGGGGTCAGAGGTGCATGACTTGCGGTCAGAGGGTGGGCGAGTCGGGGTAAGATGGTGTGCGAGCCAGTGTCAGATGGTATGCGAGTCAGGGTCAGAGGTTGCACGAGTCAGTGTCAGAGTTTGTGTGATCGAGGTCAGAGTTTGCGCGAGTCGGGGTCAGTGGTTGCGTGAGTTGAGGTCAGAATGTGCTGTAATCGGGATCAGAATGTGCAAGAGTGGGGCTCAGAGTGTGGGGGAGTCGGGGTCAGAGTGCGCGGGAGTCGGGGTCAGAGTGCCTGGGAATCGGGGTCAGAGTGCGTGGGAATCGAGGTCAGTGTGTGCAGGAATCGGGGTCAGGGTGCGCGGGAGTCGGGGTCAGAGTGTGTGGGAATCGGGGTCAGAGTGCGTGGGAATCGAGGTCAGTGTGTGCAGGAATCGGGGTCAGTGTGCGCAGGAGTCGGGGTCAGAGTGTGGGGGAGTCGGGGTCAGAGTGTGCAGATATCGGGGTCAGAGTGTGCGAGAGTCGGGGTCAGAGTGTGGGAGAGTCGGGGTGGGAGTGTGCGAGATTCTGAGTCAGAGTGTGCGGGTGTTGGGGTCAAAGTGCGTGGGATTCGGGGTCAGAGTGTGCGGGAGACGGGGTCAGAGTGTGCGGGAGTCGGGGTCAGAGTGTGCGGGAGTCATGTTCAGATTATGGGGCAGTTGGTGTCAGAGCGTAAGTTGGGGTCAGAGGATGCGCGAAGCCGGCGTCAGATGGTGCGCGAGTCGGGGTCAAATGTTGCGCGAGTTGTGGTCAGAGGGTGAAAAGACTCGCGGTCAGAAGATGTGCGAGCCGGAGTCAGAGCGTACGCGATCCGGGGTCAGTGGTTGCGCGAGTCAGTGTCACAGTATGCGCGAGTCGGGGTCAGAGCATCTGCGAGTCGGGGTCAGAGTGTGCGCGAGCCGGGGTCAGTGGTTGCGCAACTTGGTGTCAGAGCGTGCGCGAGTCGGGGTCAGAGCATGCGCGAGCCGGGGTCAGAGCGTGCGCGAGTCGGGGCCAGAGTGTGCACGAGCCGGGGTCAGAGCATGCGCGAGTCGGGGCCAGAGTGTGCGCGAGCCGGGGTCAGATGGTGTGCGAGCCGGTGTCTGATGGTATGCGAGTCAGGGTCAGAGGGTGCACGAGTCAGTGTCAGAGTTTGTGTGAGTCGGGGTCAAAGTTTGCGTGAGTCGGGTCAGGGGTTGCGTGAGTCGGGGTCAGAATGTGCTGTAATCGGGATCAGAATGTGCAAGAGTGGGGCTCAGAATGTGCGGGAATCGGGGTTAGAGTGTGGAGGAGTCGGGGTCAGAGTGTGCAGAAATCGGGGTCAGAGTGTGCGAGAGTCGGGGTCAGAGTATGGGGGAGTCGGGGTCAGAATGTGTAGAAATCGGGGTCAGAGTGCGCGGGAGTCGGGCTCAGAGTGTGGGGGAGTCGGGGTCAGAGTGTGCAGAAATCGGGGTCAGAGTGTGCGAGAGTCGGGGTCAGAGTGTAAGGGTGTCGAGGTCAAATGCGTGGGATTTGGGGTCAGAGTGTGCGGGATTTGGGGTCAGAGGGTGCGGGAGTTGGGGTCAGAGTGTGCGGGAGTCGGGGTCAGAGTGTGCGGGAGTCGGGGTCAGAGTCTGCGGGAGTCGGGGTCAGAGTGTGCGGGAGTCAGATTCAGATTATGGGGCAGTCGGTGTCAGGTTGCGTGATTCGGGGTCACAGGGGGCGTGACTTGGGGTAAGAGAGTGTGAGAGTCGTGGTCAGAGGGTACGCAACTCGAGGTCAGTGTGTGCATGAGTCGGGGTCAGAGTGTGCACGAGCCGGGGTCAAATGTTGCGCGAGTCGAGATCAGAGGGTCCGCGAGTCGGGGTCTGAGGGTGTGCGAGTCAGGGTCAGAGGTTGCGCGAATCAGGGTCACATCTTGCACAAGTTGGGGTCAGAATGTGCTGTAATCGGGATCAGAATGTGCAATAGTGGGGCTCAGAGTGTGTGGGAATTGGGGTCAGAGTGTGCGAGAGTCAGGGTGAGAGTGTGCGAGAGTCAGGGTGAGAGTGTGGGGGAGTCGGGGTCAGAGTGTGCAGAAATCGGGGTCAGAGTGTGGGGGTGTCGAGGTCAGAGTGTGTGAGATTCGGGGTCAGAGTCGCGGGAGTCGGGGTCAGAGTGTGGGGGAGTCGGGGTCAGCGTGTGCCAGAGTTGGGGTCAGACTGTGCAGGTTCCGAGGTCAAATGTGTGGGATTTGGGTTCAGAGTGTGCGGGATTCGGGGTCAGAGTGTGCGGGATTCGGGGTCAGAGTGTGCGGGAGTCGGGATCAGAGTGTGCAGGAGTCGGGGTCAGAGTGTGCAGGAATCGGGTCAGAGTGTGTGGGAATCGGGGTCAGAGATTTCGCAAGTCGGGTTCAGATGCTGCACCAGTCGGGGTCAGAGTGTGCACGAGTCGGTCAGAGGTTGCGCGAGTTGGGGTCAGAGGGTGCCCGAGTCAGGATCAGCGGGTGCGCGAGTCAAGGTCAGCTGGTGCGTGAGTTGGTGTCAGAGGGTGCGTAAGTTGGGGTCACAGGTTGTGTGAGTCGGGGTCAGTGGGTGCACGAGCCGGGGTCAGTGGGTGCACGATTCGGGGGAAGAGAGTGATAGAGTCGTGGTCAGAGGGTACGCAACTCGAGGTCAATGTGTGCATGAGTCGGGGTCAGAAGGTGTGCGTGTTGGGGTCAGAGTGTGCGGGAGTCGGGATCAGAGTGTGGGAGTGTGGGGGTCAGAGTGTGCAGGAGTCGGGGTCAGAGTGTGCAGAAATCGGGTTCAGAGTTTGCAGGTGTTGGGGTCATAGTGCATGGCATTCGGGGTCAGGGTGTGCGGGAATCGGGGTCAGAGTGTGCAGAAATCGGGGTCAGAGTGTGGGGGTGTTGAGGTCAGAGTGTGTGAGATTCGGGGTCAGAGTCGCGGGAGTCGGGGTCAGAGTGTGGGGGAGTCGGGGTCAGCGTGTGCCAGAGTTGGGGTCAGACTGTGCAGGTTCCGAGGTCAAATGTGTGGGATTTGGGTTCAGAGTGTGCGGGATTCGGGGTCAGAGTGTGCGGGATTCGGGGTCAGAGTGTGCGGGAGTCGGGATCAGAGTGTGCAGGAGTCGGGGTCAGAGTGTGCAGGAATCGGGTCAGAGTGTGTGGGAATCGGGGTCAGAGATTTCGCAAGTCGGGTTCAGATGCTGCACCAGTCGGGGTCAGAGTGTGCACGAGTCGGTCAGAGGTTGCGCGAGTTGGGGTCAGAGGGTGCCCGAGTCAGGATCAGCGGGTGCGCGAGTCAAGGTCAGCTGGTGCGTGAGTTGGTGTCAGAGGGTGCGTAAGTTGGGGTCACAGGTTGTGTGAGTCGGGGTCAGTGGGTGCACGAGCCGGGGTCAGTGGGTGCACGATTCGGGGGAAGAGAGTGATAGAGTCGTGGTCAGAGGGTACGCAACTCGAGGTCAATGTGTGCATGAGTCGGGGTCAGAAGGTGTGCGTGTTGGGGTCAGAGTGTGCGGGAGTCGGGATCAGAGTGTGGGAGTGTGGGGGTCAGAGTGTGCAGGAGTCGGGGTCAGAGTGTGCAGAAATCGGGTTCAGAGTTTGCAGGTGTTGGGGTCATAGTGCATGGCATTCGGGGTCAGGGTGTGCGGGAATCGGGGTCAGAGTGTGCGGGAGTTGGGTTCAGAGTTTGCGGGTGTCGGGGTTAAAGTGCGTGGGATTCGGTGTCAGACTGTGTGTGAGTTGGGGTCAGAGGGTGCGTGAGCCGGGGTCAGAGTGTGCGCGAGACGGTCAGAGGTTGCGCGAGTTGGGGTCAGAGGGTGCCGAGTCCAGGTCAGCGGGTGCGTAAATCGGGGTCAGAGTGTGGGGGAGTCGGGGTCAGAGTGTGCAGAAATCGGGGTCAGAGTGTGCAGGAGACGGGTTCAGAGTTTGCGGGTGTCGGGGTCAAAGTGTGTGGGATTCGGTGTCAGAGTGTGCGTGAGTTGGGGTCAGAGGGTGCGTGAGTCGGGGTCAGAGTGTGCAGGAGTCAGGGTCAGAGTGTGCGGGTGTCGGGGTCAGAGTGTGCGCGAGTCGGGGTCAGAGTTGGCGGGAGTTGGGGTCAGAGTGTGCGGGAGTCGGCATCAGAGTGGGCGGGAGTTGGTGTCAGAGAATGTGGGAGTCGAGGTCAGAGGGTGCACAAGTTGGGGTCAGAGTGTGTGCGAGTCGGAGTCAGAGGTTGCGTGAGTTGGTGTCAGAGTGTGCGCGCTTCGGGTTGAGAGGGTGAACCAAACAGTGTCAGAGGGTTCGCGAGTCGGGTAAGAGGTTGTGCGAGACAGGGTCAGTGGGTTGATGAGTCAGGGTCAGAGTGTGCGTGAGCCGGGGTCAGATGCTGCGTGAGTCGGGGTCAAACGGTGCGTGAGTCGGGGTCAGAGGGTGCATGAGCCGGGGTCAGATGCTGCGCGAGTCGGGGTCAGAGGGTGCTCGAGCCGGGGTCAGATGGTGCGCGAGTCAGATTCTGAGGGTGCACTCATCAGAGACAGAGTGTGCGCGAGTCGGGGTCAGAGTGTGCACGAGTCGGGGTCAGAGGGTGCACGAGTCGGGGTCAGAGGGTGCGCGAGTCAGGGTCAGAGTGTGCGCGAGTCGGGGCCAGAGGCTGCGCGAGTCGGGGTCAGAATGTACTGTAATCGGGATCAGAATGTGCAGGAGTCGGGGACAGAGTGTGCAAGAGTGGGGGTCAGAGTGTGGGAGAGTCAATGTCAGAGTGCGCGTGAGTCGGGGTCAGTGTGTGAGGGAGTCGGGGTCAGAGGGTGCAAGAGTGGGGTCAGAGTGCACGGGAGTCGGGAGAAGAGTGTGGGATAGTCGGTCTCAGAGGGTGAACCAGTCGGGGTCAGAGGTCGCGCAAGTCAGTTTCAGTGGATTTGCGAGTTGAGGTCAGAATGTTCCTGAATCAGGGTCAGATTGTGCGCGAGTCGGCGTCAGAGTGTGCGGGAGTCGGGGTCAGAGTTTGCACGAGTCGGGGTTTGTGGGTGTGCGAGTCGGGGTCAGAGGGTGCGTGAGTCGGGGTCAGAGTGCATGGGAGTCGGGGTCAGAGTGGGCGGGAGTCGGGGTCAGAGTGCGCGGGATTTTGGTCAGAGGTTGCGTGAGTCGGGGTCAGGGGTTGCGGGAGTCGTGGTCAGAGTGTGCGGGAGTTGGGGTCAGAGTGCATGGGAGTCGGGGTCAGAGTGGGTGGGAGTCGGGGTCAGAGTGCGCGGGAGTTGGGTCAGAGGTAGCATGTGTCGGGGTCAGGGGTTGCAGGAGCCAGGGTCAGAGTGTGCGGGAGTCGTCAGAGATTTTGTGAGTCGGGGTTTGCGGGTGCACCATCGGGGTCAGAGTGTGAGGGAGTCGGGGTCAGAGTGTACGGGAGTCGTGATCAGAGTGTGCGGGAGTCGGGGTCAGATCTTTCGCGAGTCGGGGTCAGAGGGTACACCAGTCGGGGTCAGAGTGTGCACAAGTCGGTCAGAGGTTGCGTGAGTCGGGGTCAGAGGGTGCCCGAGTCAGGGTCAGCAGGTGCGTGAGTCGGGGTCAGAGGGTGTGTAAGATGGGGTCAGAGGTTGCGCGAGTGGGGGTCAGTAGGTGCGCAAGTCAGGGTCAGTGGGTGCGCGAGTCGGGGTGAGAGAGTGATAGAGTCGTGGTCAGAGGGTATGCAACTCAAGGTCATTGTGTGCATGAGTCGGGGTCAGAATGTGTACTTGTTGGGGTCAGAGGTTGCACGAGTCGGGATCAGAGTGTGCGGGAGTCGGGGTCAGAGTGTGCAAGAGTGGGGTCAGAGTGTGAGGGAGTCGGTCTCAGAGGGTGAACCAGTCAGGGTCAGAGGTCGCGCAAGTCAGTGTCAGTGGATGTGCGAGTTGAGGTCAGAAGGTGCCTGAGTCGAGGTCAGAGGGTGTGGGAGTCGGGGTCAGAGTGTGCGGGAGTCGGGGTCAGAGCTTTCTCGAGTCGGGGTCAGAGGGTGCACCAGTCGGGGTCAGAGTGTGCGGGAGTTGGGGTCAGAGCTTTCGCTAGTCGGGGTCAGAGTGTGTCGGAGTTGGGGTCAGAGAATTCACTAGTCGGGTCAGAGTGTGCAAGAGTGGGGTCAGAGTGTGAGGGAGCCAGGGTCAGAATGTGCAAGAGTGGGGTCAGAGTGCGCGGGAGTCGGGGTCAGTGCATGGTAGAGTCGAGGTAAGAGTGGGCGGGAGTTGGGGTCAGAGTGGGTGGGCGTTGGGGTCAGAGTGTGCGGGCGTTGGGGTCAGAGTGTGCAAGAGTCGGTGTCAGTGCGTGTTAGAGTCGGAGTCAGAGTGGGCGGGAGTCGGTGTCAGAGAATGTGGGAGTCGAGGTCAGAGGGTGCACAAGTTGGGGTCAGAGTATGTGCGAGTCGGGGTCAGAGGTTGTGTGAGTCAGTGTCAGAGTGTGCGTGAGCCGGGGTCAGATGCTGCGTGAGTCAGGGTCAAACGGTGCATGAGTTGGGGTCAGAGGGTGCGCGAGCCGGGGTCAGATGCTGCGCAAGCCAGGTTCTGAGGGTGCACTCGTCAGAGACAGAGGGTGCACGAGTCGGTGTCAGAGTGTGCGCGAGTCGGGGTCAGAGGGAGCGCGAGTCGGGGTCAGAGGGTGCGCGAGTCGGGGTCAGAATGTGCTGTAATCGGGATCAGAATGTGCAGTTGTCGGGGACGGAGTGTGCAAGAGTGGGGGTCAGAGTGTGGGAGAGTTGGTGTCAGAGTGCGCATGAGTCGGGGTCAGAGTGTGCAAGAGTGGGGTCAGAGTGTGGGAGAGTCGGTGTCAGAGTACGCATGAGTCGGGGTCAGAGTGTGCGCGTGTCTAGATCAGAGGGTGCACGAGTCGGTGTCAGAGTGTGCACGAGTCGGGGCCAGAGGCTGCGCGAGTCGGGGTCAGAATGTGCTGTAATCGGGATCAGAATGTGCAGGAGTCGGGGACGGAGTGTGCAAGAGTGGGGGTCAGAGTGTGGGGGAGTCGGGGTCAGAGGGTGCACGAGTCGGGGTCAGAGTGTGTGTGAGTCGGGGTCAGAGGGTGCACGAGTCGGGATCAGAGGGTGCGCGAGTCGGGGTCAGAGGCTGCGCGAGTCGGGGTCAGAATGTGCTGTAATCGAGATCAGAATGTGCAGGAGTCAGGGTCAGAGTGTGCAAGAGTGGGGTCAGAGTGCACGGGAGTCAGGATCAGAGCGTGGGAGAATCGGTCTTAGAGGGTGAACCAGTCGGGGTCAGAAGTTGCGCAAGTCAGTGTCAGTGGATGTGTGAGTTGAGGTCAGAAGGTGCCTGAGTCGGGGTCAGAGTGTGCGCGAGTCGGCGTCAGAGTGTGCGGGAGTTGGGGTCAGATTGTGCGGGAGTCGGGGTCAGAGTGTGAGTGTGTCAGGGTCAGAGTGGGAGGGAGTCGGGGTCAGAGTACGCAGGAGTCATGGTCAGAGTGCGCGGGAGTTGGGGTCAGAGTGTACAGGAGTTGTGGTCAGAGTGTGCGGGAGTGGGCTCAGAGGTTGCACGAGTCGGGGTCAGAGTGTGCGGAAGTCGTGGTCAGAGTGTGCGGGAGTCGGGGTCAGAGGTTGCACGAGTCGGGGTCAGTGGGTGCGTGAGTCGGGGTCAGAGAGTGCAGGAGTCAGGGTCAGAGTGCATGGGAGTTGGGGTCAGAGTGGGCGGTAGTCAGGGTCAGAGTGCGTGGGAGTTGGGTCAGAGGTTGCGCGAGTCGGGGTCATGGGTTCCGGGGGTCAGGGTCGGAGTGTGCGGGAGTCGTTGTCATAGATTTCGCGAGTCGGGGTCAGAGTGTGCGGGAGTCGGGATCAGAGTGTGCGGGAGTCGGGATCAGAGTGTGGGAGTGTGGGGGTCAGAGTGTGCAGGAGTCGGGGTCAGAGTGTGCAGAAATCGGGTTCAGAGTTTGCAGGTGTTGGGGTCATAGTGCATGGCATTCGGGGTCAGGGTGTGCGGGAATCGGGGTCAGAGTGTGCAGAAATCGGGGTCAGAGTGTGGGGGTGTCGAGGTCAGAGTGTGTGAGATTCGGGGTCAGAGTCGCGGGAGTCGGGGTCAGAGTGTGGGGGAGTCGGGGTCAGCGTGTGCCAGAGTTGGGGTCAGACTGTGCAGGTTCCGAGGTCAAATGTGTGGGATTTGGGTTCAGAGTGTGCGGGATTCGGGGTCAGAGTGTGCGGGATTCGGGGTCAGAGTGTGCGGGAGTCGGGATCAGAGTGTGCAGGAGTCGGGGTCAGAGTGTGCAGGAATCGGGTCAGAGTGTGTGGGAATCGGGGTCAGAGATTTCGCAAGTCGGGTTCAGATGCTGCACCAGTCGGGGTCAGAGTGTGCACGAGTCGGTCAGAGGTTGCGCGAGTTGGGGTCAGAGGGTGCCCGAGTCAGGATCAGCGGGTGCGCGAGTCAAGGTCAGCTGGTGCGTGAGTTGGTGTCAGAGGGTGCGTAAGTTGGGGTCACAGGTTGTGTGAGTCGGGGTCAGTGGGTGCACGAGCCGGGGTCAGTGGGTGCACGATTCGGGGGAAGAGAGTGATAGAGTCGTGGTCAGAGGGTACGCAACTCGAGGTCAATGTGTGCATGAGTCGGGGTCAGAAGGTGTGCGTGTTGGGGTCAGAGTGTGCGGGAGTCGGGATCAGAGTGTGGGAGTGTGGGGGTCAGAGTGTGCAGGAGTCGGGGTCAGAGTGTGCAGAAATCGGGTTCAGAGTTTGCAGGTGTTGGGGTCATAGTGCATGGCATTCGGGGTCAGGGTGTGCGGGAATCGGGGTCAGAGTGTGCGGGAGTTGGGTTCAGAGTTTGCGGGTGTCGGGGTTAAAGTGCGTGGGATTCGGTGTCAGACTGTGTGTGAGTTGGGGTCAGAGGGTGCGTGAGCCGGGGTCAGAGTGTGCGCGAGACGGTCAGAGGTTGCGCGAGTTGGGGTCAGAGGGTGCCGAGTCCAGGTCAGCGGGTGCGTAAATCGGGGTCAGAGTGTGGGGGAGTCGGGGTCAGAGTGTGCAGAAATCGGGGTCAGAGTGTGCAGGAGACGGGTTCAGAGTTTGCGGGTGTCGGGGTCAAAGTGTGTGGGATTCGGTGTCAGAGTGTGCGTGAGTTGGGGTCAGAGGGTGCGTGAGTCGGGGTCAGAGTGTGCAGGAGTCGGGGTCAGAGTGTGCGGGTGTCGGGGTCAGAGTGTGCGCGAGTCGGGGTCAGAGTTGGCGGGAGTTGGGGTCAGAGTGTGCGGGAGTCGGCATCAGAGTGGGCGGGAGTTGGTGTCAGAGAATGTGGGAGTCGAGGTCAGAGGGTGCACAAGTTGGGGTCAGAGTGTGTGCGAGTCGGAGTCAGAGGTTGCGTGAGTTGGTGTCAGAGTGTGCGCGCTTCGGGTTAAGAGGGTGAACCAAACAGTGTCAGAGGGTTCGCGAGTCGGGTAAGAGGTTGTGCGAGACAGGGTCAGTGGGTTGATGAGTCAGGGTCAGAGTGTGCGTGAGCCGGGGTCAGATGCTGCGTGAGTCGGGGTCAAACGGTGCGTGAGTCGGGGTCAGAGGGTGCATGAGCCGGGGTCAGATGCTGCGCGAGTCGGGGTCAGAGGGTGCTCGAGCCGGGGTCAGATGGTGCGCGAGTCAGATTCTGAGGGTGCACTCATCAGAGACAGAGTGTGCGCGAGTCGGGGTCAGAGTGTGCACGAGTCGGGGTCAGAGGGTGCACGAGTCGGGGTCAGAGGGTGCGCGAGTCAGGGTCAGAGTGTGCGCGAGTCGGGGCCAGAGGCTGCGCGAGTCGGGGTCAGAATGTACTGTAATCGGGATCAGAATGTGCAGGAGTCGGGGACAGAGTGTGCAAGAGTGGGGGTCAGAGTGTGGGAGAGTCAATGTCAGAGTGCGCGTGAGTCGGGGTCAGTGTGTGAGGGAGTCGGGGTCAGAGGGTGCAAGAGTGGGGTCAGAGTGCACGGGAGTCGGGAGAAGAGTGTGGGATAGTCGGTCTCAGAGGGTGAACCAGTCGGGGTCAGAGGTCGCGCAAGTCAGTTTCAGTGGATTTGCGAGTTGAGGTCAGAATGTTCCTGAATCAGGGTCAGATTGTGCGCGAGTCGGCGTCAGAGTGTGCGGGAGTCGGGGTCAGAGTTTGCACGAGTCGGGGTTTGTGGGTGTGCGAGTCGGGGTCAGAGGGTGCGTGAGTCGGGGTCAGAGTGCATGGGAGTCGGGGTCAGAGTGGGCGGGAGTCGGGGTCAGAGTGCGCGGGATTTTGGTCAGAGGTTGCGTGAGTCGGGGTCAGGGGTTGCGGGAGTCGTGGTCAGAGTGTGCGGGAGTTGGGGTCAGAGTGCATGGGAGTCGGGGTCAGAGTGGGTGGGAGTCGGGGTCAGAGTGCGCGGGAGTTGGGTCAGAGGTAGCATGTGTCGGGGTCAGGGGTTGCAGGAGCCAGGGTCAGAGTGTGCGGGAGTCGTCAGAGATTTTGTGAGTCGGGGTTTGCGGGTGCACCATCGGGGTCAGAGTGTGAGGGAGTCGGGGTCAGAGTGTACGGGAGTCGTGATCAGAGTGTGCGGGAGTCGGGGTCAGATCTTTCGCGAGTCGGGGTCAGAGGGTACACCAGTCGGGGTCAGAGTGTGCACAAGTCGGTCAGAGGTTGCGTGAGTCGGGGTCAGAGGGTGCCCGAGTCAGGGTCAGCAGGTGCGTGAGTCGGGGTCAGAGGGTGTGTAAGATGGGGTCAGAGGTTGCGCGAGTGGGGGTCAGTAGGTGCGCAAGTCAGGGTCAGTGGGTGCGCGAGTCGGGGTGAGAGAGTGATAGAGTCGTGGTCAGAGGGTATGCAACTCAAGGTCATTGTGTGCATGAGTCGGGGTCAGAATGTGTACTTGTTGGGGTCAGAGGTTGCACGAGTCGGGATCAGAGTGTGCGGGAGTCGGGGTCAGAGTGTGCAAGAGTGGGGTCAGAGTGTGAGGGAGTCGGTCTCAGAGGGTGAACCAGTCAGGGTCAGAGGTCGCGCAAGTCAGTGTCAGTGGATGTGCGAGTTGAGGTCAGAAGGTGCCTGAGTCGAGGTCAGAGGGTGTGGGAGTCGGGGTCAGAGTGTGCGGGAGTCGGGGTCAGAGCTTTCTCGAGTCGGGGTCAGAGGGTGCACCAGTCGGGGTCAGAGTGTGCGGGAGTTGGGGTCAGAGCTTTCGCTAGTCGGGGTCAGAGTGTGTCGGAGTTGGGGTCAGAGAATTCACTAGTCGGGTCAGAGTGTGCAAGAGTGGGGTCAGAGTGTGAGGGAGCCAGGGTCAGAATGTGCAAGAGTGGGGTCAGAGTGCGCGGGAGTCGGGGTCAGTGCATGGTAGAGTCGAGGTAAGAGTGGGCGGGAGTTGGGGTCAGAGTGGGTGGGCGTTGGGGTCAGAGTGTGCGGGCGTTGGGGTCAGAGTGTGCAAGAGTCGGTGTCAGTGCGTGTTAGAGTCGGAGTCAGAGTGGGCGGGAGTCGGTGTCAGAGAATGTGGGAGTCGAGGTCAGAGGGTGCACAAGTTGGGGTCAGAGTATGTGCGAGTCGGGGTCAGAGGTTGTGTGAGTCAGTGTCAGAGTGTGCGTGAGCCGGGGTCAGATGCTGCGTGAGTCAGGGTCAAACGGTGCATGAGTTGGGGTCAGAGGGTGCGCGAGCCGGGGTCAGATGCTGCGCAAGCCAGGTTCTGAGGGTGCACTCGTCAGAGACAGAGGGTGCACGAGTCGGTGTCAGAGTGTGCGCGAGTCGGGGTCAGAGGGAGCGCGAGTCGGGGTCAGAGGGTGCGCGAGTCGGGGTCAGAATGTGCTGTAATCGGGATCAGAATGTGCAGTTGTCGGGGACGGAGTGTGCAAGAGTGGGGGTCAGAGTGTGGGAGAGTTGGTGTCAGAGTGCGCATGAGTCGGGGTCAGAGTGTGCAAGAGTGGGGTCAGAGTGTGGGAGAGTCGGTGTCAGAGTACGCATGAGTCGGGGTCAGAGTGTGCGCGTGTCTAGATCAGAGGGTGCACGAGTCGGTGTCAGAGTGTGCACGAGTCGGGGCCAGAGGCTGCGCGAGTCGGGGTCAGAATGTGCTGTAATCGGGATCAGAATGTGCAGGAGTCGGGGACGGAGTGTGCAAGAGTGGGGGTCAGAGTGTGGGGGAGTCGGGGTCAGAGGGTGCACGAGTCGGGGTCAGAGTGTGTGTGAGTCGGGGTCAGAGGGTGCACGAGTCGGGATCAGAGGGTGCGCGAGTCGGGGTCAGAGGCTGCGCGAGTCGGGGTCAGAATGTGCTGTAATCGAGATCAGAATGTGCAGGAGTCAGGGTCAGAGTGTGCAAGAGTGGGGTCAGAGTGCACGGGAGTCAGGATCAGAGCGTGGGAGAATCGGTCTTAGAGGGTGAACCAGTCGGGGTCAGAAGTTGCGCAAGTCAGTGTCAGTGGATGTGTGAGTTGAGGTCAGAAGGTGCCTGAGTCGGGGTCAGAGTGTGCGCGAGTCGGCGTCAGAGTGTGCGGGAGTTGGGGTCAGATTGTGCGGGAGTCGGGGTCAGAGTGTGAGTGTGTCAGGGTCAGAGTGGGAGGGAGTCGGGGTCAGAGTACGCAGGAGTCATGGTCAGAGTGCGCGGGAGTTGGGGTCAGAGTGTACAGGAGTTGTGGTCAGAGTGTGCGGGAGTGGGCTCAGAGGTTGCACGAGTCGGGGTCAGAGTGTGCGGAAGTCGTGGTCAGAGTGTGCGGGAGTCGGGGTCAGAGGTTGCACGAGTCGGGGTCAGTGGGTGCGTGAGTCGGGGTCAGAGAGTGCAGGAGTCAGGGTCAGAGTGCATGGGAGTTGGGGTCAGAGTGGGCGGTAGTCAGGGTCAGAGTGCGTGGGAGTTGGGTCAGAGGTTGCGCGAGTCGGGGTCATGGGTTCCGGGGGTCAGGGTCGGAGTGTGCGGGAGTCGTTGTCATAGATTTCGCGAGTCGGGGTCAGAGTGTGCGGGAGTCGGGATCAGAGTGTGCGGGAGTCGGGGTCAGAGTGTGCGGAAGTCGGGGTCAGAGTGTGCGTGAGTTGGGGTCAGAGTGTGCAGGAGTCGGGGTCAGAGTGTGCGGGCGTCGGGGTCAGAGCTTTTGCGAGTCGGGGTCAGAGGATGCCCGAGTCAGGGTCAGCGGGGTGCGCGAGTCAGGGTCAGAGGGTGCGTAAGTTGGCGTCAGAGGTTGCGCGAGTCGGGGTCAGTGGGTGCGCAAGTCAGGGTGAGAGAGTGATAGAGTCGTGGTCAGAGGGTACGCAACTCGAGGTCAATGTGTGCATGGGTCGGGGTCAGAGGGTGTGCTTGTTGGGGTCAGAGGTTGCATTAGTCGGGATCAGAGTGTGTGGGAGTCGGGGTCAGAGTGTGCGTGAGCCGGGGTCAGATGCTGCATGAGTCGGGGTCAAACAGTGCGTGAGTCGGGGTCAGAGGGTGCACGAGCCGGGGTCAGATGGTGCGCGAGTCAGGTTCTGAGGGTGCACTCGTCAGAGACAGAGGGTGCATGAGTCGATGTCAGAGTGTGCGCGAGTCGGGGTCAGAGGTTGTGCGAGTCGGGGTCAGAGGGTGCACGAGTCAGGGTCAGAATGTGCTGTAATCGGGATCAGAATGTGCAGGTGTCGGGGACGGAGTGTGCAAGAGTGGGGGTCAGAGTGTGGGAGAGTCGGTGTCAGAGTGCGCATGAGTCGGGGTCAGAGTGTGCGCGTGTCTAGATCAGAGGATGCACGAGTCGGGGTCAGAGGGTGTGCGAGTCGGGGTCAGAGGGTGCGCGAGTCAGGGTCAGAGTGTGCTGTAATCGGGATCAGAATGTGCAGGAGTCGGGGACGGAGTATTCAGGAGTGGGGTCAGAGTGTGGGGGAGTTGGGGTCAGAGGGTGCACGAGTTGGGGTCAGAGTGTGCGTGAGTCGGGGTCAGAGTGTGCAAAAGTGGGGTCAGAGTGTGTGAGTAAGGGTCAGAGTGTGCAAGAGTGGGGTCAGAGTGCACGGGAGTCAGGATCAGAGTGTGGGAGAATCGGTCTCAGAGGGTGAACCAGTCGGGGTCAGAAGTCACGCAAGTCAGTGTCAGTGGATGTGTGAGTTGAGGTCAGAAGGTGCCTGAGTCGGGGTCAGAGTGTGCGTGAGTCGGCGTCAGAGTGTGCGGGAGTTGGGGTCAGATTGTGCGGGAGTCGGGGTCAGAGTGTGAGTGTGTCAGGGTCAGAGTGGGAGGGAGTCGGGGTCAGAGTGCGCAGGAGTCGTGGTCAGAGTGTGCGGGAGTCGTGGTCAGAGTGCGCAGGAGTCGTGGTCAGAGTGTGCGGAAGTCGTGGTCAGAGTGTGCGGAAGTCGGGGTCAGAGGTTGCACGAGTCGGGGTCAGTGGGTGCGTGAGTCGGGGTCAGAGAGTGCAGGAGTCAGGGTCAGAGTGCATGGGAGTTGGGGTCAGAGTGGGCGGTATTCGGGGTCAGAGTGCGCGGGAGTTGGGTCAGAGGTTGCGCGAGTCGGGGTCATGGGTTGTGGGAGTCAGGGTCAGAGTGTGCGGGAGTCGTCATAGATTTCGCGAGTCGGCATCAGAGTGTGCGGTAGTCGGGGTCAGAGTGTGCGGAAGTCGGGGTCAGAGGATCAGCGTGTCGGGGTCAGAGGTTGCACAAGTCAGTGTCAGAGTGCACGACAGTCGGTGTCAGAGGGTTCGCGAGACGGGTCAGAGGTTGCACGAGTCAGGGTCAGAGGATGTGTGATTCAGGGTCAGAAGTTGCACAAGTCAGTGTCAGAGTGCACGACAGTTGGTGTCAGAGGGTTCGCGAGTCGAGGTCAGAGGGTGCGCGAGTCTGGGTGAGAGCGTGCACGAGTCGGGGTCAGACGTTGCGCGAGCCGGGGTCACATGTTACGCGAGTCGGTGTCACATGTCGTGCGAGTCGGTGTCAGAGGTTGCGCGAGCCGGGGTCACATGCTGCATGAGTTAGTGTCACATGTTGCATGAGTCGGGGTCAGAGGTTGCGCGAGTCGGGGTCAGAGGTTGCACGAGTCGGGGTTACATGTTGCGCGAGTCAGTGTCAGAGGTTGCGCTAGTCGGGGTCAGCAGGTGTGTGAGTCGGGGTCAGAGGATGTGTAAATCGGGGTCAGAGTTTGCTTGAGTTGGGGTCACAGGGTGCGTGAGTTGGGTTAAGAGAGTGCGAGAGTCGGGGTCAGAGGATGCGCAACTCGAGGCCAGTGTGTACACGAGTCAGGGTCAGAGGGTGTGCATGTTGGGGTCAGAGGTTGCACAAGTCAGTGTCAGAGTGCACGAAAGTCGGAGTCAGAGGGTTCGCGAGATGGGTCAAAGGTTGCGCGAGTCAGGGTCAGAGTGTGGGGGAACCGGGGTCAGAATGTGAGGGAGTCGGTGTCAGAGGTTGCACAAGTCAGTGTTAGAGTGCATGACAGTCAGTGTCAGAGGGTTCGCGAGTTGAGGTCAGAGGGTGCATGAGTCGTGGTCAGAGGATGCCTGAGTCTGGATCAGAGTGTGCGGGAGTCGGGTTCAGAGTTTGCGGGTGTCAGGCTCAGAGGCTGCCCGAGTCAGGGACAGAGGTGTGCGGGAGTCGGGGTCAGAGGGTGTGCGTGTTGGGGTCAGAGATTGCACAAGTCGGGGTCAGAGTGTGCGGGAGTTGGGTTCAGAGTTTGCGGGTGTCAGGGTCAAAGTGCATGGGATTCGGGGTCAGAGTGTGTGGGAGTCGGGGTCAGAGTTTGCGCGAGTCGGTCTTAGAGCGTGCATGAGTCGGTCAGAGATTGCGCGAGTCGGGGTCAGAGGATGTGTAAATCGGGGTCAGAGGTTGCGCGAATCGGGGTCACAGGGTCCATGAGTCGGAGTAAGAGGGTGCGCAACTCGAGGCCAGTGTGTAGACGAGTCGGGGTCAGAGGGTGTGCGTGTCGGGGTCAGAGGTTGCACCAGTTAGTGTCAGAGTGCACGACAGTCGGTGTCAAAGGGTTCGTGAGTCGGGGTCAGATGGTGCGCGAGTCGGGGTGAGAGCGTGCGCGAGCCGATGTTACATGCTGTGCAAGTCAGTGTCAGAGGTTGCGCGAGTCGGGGTCAGGGGTTGCGGGAGTCAGGATCAGAGTGTACGGGATTTGGGATCAGAGTGTGCGGGAGTCGGTGTCAGAGTTTTCGCAAGTCGGGGTCAGCGGGTATGTGAGTCGGGGTCAGAGGGTGCGTAAGTTGGGGTCAGAGGTTTCGTGAGTCGGGGTCAGTGGGTGCGTGAGTCGGGGTCAGAGAGTGATAGAGTCGTGGTCAGAGGGTACGCAACTCGAGGTCAATGTGTGCATGAGTCGGGGTCAGAGGGTGTGCGTGTTGGGGTCAGAGGTTGCACGAGTCGGGGTCAGAGTGTGCGGGAGTTGGGGACAGAGAGTGCACCTGTCGGGGTCAGAGGTTGCGCAAGTCGGGGTCAGAGGGTTCCCGAGTCAGGGTCAACGGGTGCGTGTGTCGGGGTCAGAGGATGCGTAAATCGGGGTCAGAGGTTGTGCAAGTCGAGGTCACAGGGTGCGCGAATCGGGGTCAGAGGGTCCGCGACTCGAGGCCAGTGTGTACACGTGTCGGGGTCAGAGGGTGTGCATGTCGGGGTCAGAGGTTGCACAAGTCAGTGTCAGAGTGCACGACAGTCGGTTTCAGAGGGTTCGCGAGATGGGTCAGAGGTTGCGCAAGTCAGAGTCATAGTGTGGGGGAGCCAGGGTCAGAATGTGAGGGAGTCGGTGTCAGAGGTTGCACAAGTCAGTGTCAGAGTGCACGACAGTCGGTGTCAGAGGGTTCGCGAGTCGAGGTCAGAGGGTGCGCGAGTCGGTGTTGGAGGTTGCTCTAGTCGGGGTCAGAGTTTGTGCGAGTTGGGATCAGTGGTTGCGCGAGTCTGGGTGAGAGTGTGCGCGAGTCGGGGTCAGAGATTGCGTGAGTCGGGGTCACATGTCGGGCGAGTCGGTGTCAGAGGTTGCGTGAGCCGGGATCACAAGCTGCGCAAGTCAGTGTCAGAGGTTGCGCGAGTCATGGGTCACATGTTGCGCTAGTCGGGGTCAGAAGTTGCTCGAGTCGGGGTCAGAGGTGGCGCGAGTCGGGGTCAGAGGGTGCCTGAGTCAGGGTCAGCGGCTGCGTGAGTTGGGGTGAGAGGTTGCGCGAGTCGGGGTCAGTGGGTGTGCGAGTCGGGGTAAGAGAGTGATAGAGTCGTGGTCAGAGGGTACGCAACTCGAGGTCAATGTGTGCATGAGTTGGGGTCAGAGAGTGTGCGTATTGGGGTCAGAGGTTGCACGAGTCGGGGTCAGAGTGTGTGGGAGTCGGGGTCAGAGTGTGCGGGAGTCGGGGTCAGAGTGTGTGGGAGTCGGGGTCAGAGGGTGTACCAGTCAGGGTCAGAGTGTGCACGAGTCGGTCAGAGGGTGTGTGAGTCGGGGTCAGAGGTTGCGCGAGTCAGGCTCAGTTGGTACGCGAGTCGGGGTCACAGGATGCGTGAATCGGGGTAAGAGAGTGCGAGAGTTGGGGTCAGAGGGTGCGCGACTCGAGGTCAGAGGGTGCGCGAGTCAAGGTCAGAGGGTGCGCGAGTCGGTGTTGGACATTACGCGAGTCGGTGTCAGATTTTGCTCTGCTCGGGGTCAGAGTTTGTGCGAGTCGGTGTCAGAGGTTACGCGAGTTGGTGTCACATGTTGCACGAGCCGGGGTCACACGTTGCGCGAGTCAGTGTCAGAGGTTGAGCAAGTCGGGGTCAGGGGTTGCGGCCGTCGGCGTCAGAGTGTGCAAGATTCGGGTTCAGAGTGTGCGGGAGTAGAGGTCAGAGCTTTCACGAGTCGGGGTCAGAGGGTGCACCAGTCGGGGTCACAGAGTGTACACGAGTCGGTCAGAGGTTGAGCGAGTCAGGGTCAGCGGGTGCGTAAGTTGGGGTCAGAGGTTGCGCGAGTCGGGGTCAGAGGGTACGCAACTCGAGGTCAATGTGTGCATGAGTCGGGATCAGAGTGTACGGGAGTCAGGGTCAGAGGGTGCGGGAGTCGGGGTCAGAGTGTACGGGAGTCGGAGTCAGAGGTTGCACGATTCGGGGTCAGAGAGTTCCCAAGTCAGGGTCAGCGGGTGCGCGAGTCAGTGTTGGATGTTGATCGGGTCGGTGTCAGAGTTTGTGCGAGGCGGTGTCAGAGGTTACGCAAGTTGGGATCAGTGGTTGCGCGAGTCTGGGCGAGAGCGTGGGCGAGTCGGGGTCAGGGGTTGCGGGAGTCGGGGTCAGAGTGTGCGAGAGTCAGACTCAGAGTGTGTGGGAGTCGGGGTCAGAGCTTTCGCGAGTCAGGGTCAGAGTGTGCACCAGTCGGGGTCAGATTGTGCACGAGTCAGTCAGATGTTGCGCGAGTCGGGGTCAGAGTGTGCGGGTGTCGGGTTCAGAGTTTGCAGGTGTCGGGGTCAAAGTGCATGGGATTCGGGGTCAGAGCTTGCGCGAGTCGAGGTCAGAGTGTGCACGAGTCGGTCAGAGGTTGCACGAGTCGGGGTCAGCGGGTGCGTGAGTCTGGCTCAGATGGTGCATAAGTTGGGGTCAGAGGTTGCGCGAGTCGGGGTCAGTGGGTGCGCGAGTCGGGGTCAGTGGGTGTGCGAGTCGGGGTAATAGAGTGATAGAGTCATGGTCAGAGGGTACGCAACTCGAGGTCAATGTGTGCATGAGTCAGGGTCAGAGGGTGTGCGTGTTGGGGTCAGAGGTTGCACAAGCCGGGATCAGAGGTGTGCGGGAGTTGGGGTCAGAGGGTGCCCGAGTCAGGGTCAGCGGGGTGCGCGAGTTGGGGTCAGAGGGTGTGCGTGTTGGGGTCAGAGGTTGCACGAGTCGGGATCAAAGATGTGCAGGAGTCGGGGTCAGAGGGTGCACCAGTCGGGGTCAGAGTGTGCGGGTTTCGGTTTCAGAGTTTGCAGGTGTCAGGGTCAAAGTGCATGGGATTCGGGGTCAGAGTGTGTGGGAGTCGGGGTCAGAGCTTGCGCGAGTCGGTCTTAGAGTGTGCACGAATCGGTCAGAGGTTGCGTGAATCGGGGTCAGAGGGTTCCCGAGTCAGGGTCAGCAGGTGTGTGAGTCGGGGTCAGAGGATGCGTAAATCGGGGTCAGAGTTTGCGCAAGTTGGGGTCACAGGGTGCGTGAGTTGGGTTAAGAGATTGCGAGAGTCGGGGTCAGAGGGTGCGCAACTCGAGGCCAGTGTGTACACGAGTCAGGGTCAGAGGGTGTGCATGTCGGGGTCAGAGGTTGCACAAGTCAGTGTCAGAGTGCACGAAAGTCAGAGTCAGAGGGTTCGTGAGATGGGTCAGAGGTTGCACGAGTCAGGGTCAGAGTGTGGGGGAACCGGGGTCAGAATGTGAGGGAGTCGGTGTCAGAGGATGCACAAGTCAGTGTTAGAGTGCATGACAGTCGGTGTCAGAGGGTTCGCGAGTCGAGGTCAGAGGGTGCGCGAGTCGAGGTCAGAGGGTGCATGAGTCGAGGTCAGAGGGTGCATGAGTCGAGGTCAGAGGGTGCATGAGTCGGGGTCAGTGGGTGTGTGAGTCAGGGTGAGAGAGTGATAGAGTCGTGGTCAGAGGATATGCAACTCGAGGTCAATGTGAGCATGTGTCGGGGTCAGAGGGTGTGCGTGTTGGGGTCAGAGGTTGCACGAGTCGGGACCAGAGGTGTGCGGGAGTCGGGGTCAGAGGGTGCCTGAGTCAGGGTCAGCGGGTGCGCGAATCGGGGTCAGAGGGTGTGCGTGTTGGGGTCAGAGGATGCACCAGTCGGGGTCAGAGTGTGCGGGTGTCGGGTTCAGAGTTTGCAGGTGTCGGGGTCAAAGTGCATGGGATTCGGGGTCAGAGTGTGTGGAGTCAGGGTCAGAGCTTGCGTGAGTTGGTCTTAGAGTGTGCACGAGTCGGGGTCAGAGGGTGCACCAGTCGGGGTCAGAGTGTGCACGAGTCGGTCAGAGGTTGCGCGAGTCGGGGTCAGAGGGTTCCCGAGTCAGCGTCAGCAGGTGCGTGAGTCGGGGTCAGAGGATGCATAAATCGGGGTCAGAGTTTGCGCAAGTTGGGGTCACAGGGTGTGTGAGTTGGGTTAAGAGAGTGCGAGAGTCGGGGTCAGAGGGTGCGCAACTTGAGGCCAGTGTGTACACGAGACGGGGTAAGAGGGTGTGCATGTCGGGGTCAGAGGTTGCACAAGTCAGTGTCAGAGTGCACGACAGTCGGAGTCAGAGGGTTCGCGAGTCAGGGTCAGAGTGTGGGGGAACTGGGGTCAGAATGTCAGGGAGTCGGTGTCAGAGGATGCACAAGTCAGTGTCAGAGTGCACGACAGTCGGTGTCAGAGGGTTCGTGAGTCGAGGTCAGAGGGTGCACGAGTTGGTGTTGGAGGTTGCTCTAGTTGGGGTCAGAGTTTGTGCGAGTAGGGATCAGTGGTTGCACGTGTCTGGGTGCGAGCGTGCACGAGTCGGGGTCAGAGGTTGCGCGAGTCGGTGTCAGAGGGTGCGCGAGCCGGGGTCACATGTTGTGCGAGTCGGGGTCACATGTTGCGCGGGTCCGTGTCACATGTTGCGTGAGTCGGTGTCAGAGGTTGCGTGAGTCGGGGTCAGAGGTTGCGCGAATCGGGTTCAGAGGTTGCGCGAGTCGGTGTCAGAATGTGCTGTAATTGGGATCAGAATGTGCAGGAGTTGGGGTCAGAGTGCATGTGAGTCGCGGTCAGAGTGGGCGGGAGTCGGGGTCAGAGTGTGCGAGAGTCGGTGTAAGAGTTTGCGGGAGTCAGGGTCAGAGTGTGTGGGTGTCAGTGTGAAAGAGCTTGGGATTCGGGGTCAGAGTGTGCGGGAGTCGGGGTCAGAGCTTGCGCGAGTCGGGGTCAGAGGGCGCACCAGTCAGGGTCAGAGTGTGCACGAGTCGTTCAGAATTTGCGTGAGTCGGGGTCAGAGGGTACGTAAGTTGGGGTCAGAGGTTGCGCGAGTCGGGGTCAGTGGGTGTGCGATTCGGGGTCAGAGGGTGCGCGAGCCGGGGTCAGAGGGTGCCTGAGTCAGGGTCAGCGGGGTGCGCGAGTCGGGGTCAGAGGGTGTGCGTGTTGGGGTCAGAGGATGCACCAGTCGGGGTCAGAGTGTGCGGGTGTCGGGTTCAGAGTTTGCAGATGTCGGGGTCAAAGTGCATGGGATTCGGGGTCAGAGTGTGTGGAGTCGGGGTCAGAGCTTGCGTGAGTTGGTCTTAGAGTGTGCACGAGTCGGGGTCAGAGGGTACACCAGTCGGGGTCAGAGTGTGCACGAGTCGGTCAGAGGTTGCGCGAGTCGGGGTCAGAGGGTTCCCGAGTCAGCGTCAGCAGGTGCGTGAGTCGGGGTCAGAGGATGCGTAAATCGGGGTCAGAGTTTGCGCAAGTTGGGGTCACAGGGTGTGTGAGTTGGGTTAAGAGAGTGCGAGAGTCGGCGTCAGAGGGTGCGCAACTCGAGGCCAGTGTGTACACGAGTCGGGGTAAGAGAGTGTGCATGTCGGGGTCAGAGGTTGCACAAGTCAGTGTCAGAGTGCACGACAGTCGGAGTCAGAGGGTTCGCGAGATGGGTCAGAGGTTGCGCGAGTCAGGGTCATAGTGTGGGGGAACTGGGGTCAGAATGTCAGGGAGTCGGTGTCAGAGGATGCACAAGTCAGTGTCAGAGTGCACGACAGTCGGTGACAGAGGGTTCGCGAGTCGAGGTCAGAGGGTGCGCGAGTCGGTGTTGGAGGTTGCTCTAGTCGGGGTCAGAGTTTGTGCGAGTAGGGATCAGTGGTTGCGCAAGTCTGGGTGAGAGCGTGCACGAGTCGGGGTCAGAGGTTGCGTGAGTCGGTGTCAGAGGTTGCGCGAGCCGGGGTCACATGTTGCGCGAGTCGGGGTCACATATTGCGCGGGTCCGTATCACATGTTGCGTGAATCGGGGTCAGAGGTTGTGCGAGTCGGGGTCACATGTTGCGCGAGTCGGTGTCAGAGGTTGCCTGAGTCGGGGTCAGAGGTTGCGCGAATCGGGTTCAGAGGTTGCGCGAGTCGGTGTCAGAATGTGCTGTAATCGGGATCAGAATGTGCAGGAGTTGGGGTCAGTGTGCATGTGAGTCGCGGTCAGAGTGGGCAGGAGTCGGGGTCAGAGTGTGTGAGAGTCGGTGTAAGAGTTTGCAGGAGTCAGGGTCAGAGTGTGTGGGTGTCAGTGTGAAAGAGCGTGGGATTCGGGGTCAGAGTGTGCGCGAGTCGGGGTCAGAGGGTGCACCAGTCAGGGTCAGAGTGTGCACGAGTCGGTCAGAGTTTGCGTGAGTCGGGGTCAGAGGGCACGTAAGTTGGGGTCAGAGGTTGCACGAGTCGGGGTCAGTGGGTGCACGATTCGGGGTCAGAGGGTGCGCGAGCCGGGGTCCGTGGGTGTGCGATTCGGGGTCAGAGGGTGCGCGAGCCAGGGTCAAATGTTGTGCGAGTTGGGGTCAGAGGATGCGCAACTTGCGGTCAGATGGTGCGCGAGTTGAGGTCAGAGGGTGTGCGCTCATTGTTGGAGTTTGCTCTAGTCGGGGTCAGAGTTTGTGCAATTCGGGGTGAGAGGTTGCGCGAGTTGGTGTCAGAGGGTGCATGAGTTCTGGTCAGAGGTTGCGCGAGTCGGGGTCAGGGGTTGGGTGAGTCGGGGTTAGAATGTGCTGTAATTGGAATCAGAATATGCAGGAGTCGGGGACAGAGTGTAGGAAAGTCGATGTCAGAGTGCGCGTGAGTCGAGGTCAGAGTGTGGGGGTGTCGGGGTCAGAGTGTGGGGGAGTGGGGGTCAGAGTGTGTGGGAGTCGGGGTCAGTGTGCGAGAGTCGGGGTCAGATTGTGCGGGAGTCGGGGTCAGAGCGTGCGGGAGTTGGGGTCAGAGTGTGTGGGAGTCGGGGTCAGAGTGTGCGGGAGTCGGGGTCAGAGTGTGCGGGAGTCGGTGTCAGAGCGTGCGGGAGTCGGGGTCAGAGTGTGCGAGAGTCGGTCACAGGTTGCGCTAGTCGGGGTCAGAGGGTGCCTGAGTCACGGTCAGTGGGTGCGCGAGTCAGGGTCAGCGGGTGCACGATTCGGGGTCACAGGGTGCGTGACTCAGGGTAAGAGAGTGACAGAGTCGTGGTCAAAGGGTACGCAACTCGAGGTCAGTGTGTGCATGAGTTGGGGTCAGAGGGTGTGTGTGTCAGGGTCAGAGGTGTCACGAGTCGGTGTCAGAGTGCGCGACAGTCGGTGTCAGAGGGTTCGCAAGTCGGAGTCAGAGGTTGCGTGAGTCAGGGTCAGAGTGTGGGGGAGCCGGAGTCAGAATGTAAGGGTGTTGGGGTCAGAGGATGCACGAGTCAGTGTTGGAGGATGTGCGAGTCGGGGTCAGATGGTGCACGAGTCAGTGTCAGAGTTTGCGCAAGTTGGGGTCAGGGGTTGCGTGAGTCGGGGTCAGAGTGCATGTGAGTCGGGGTCAGAGATGCATGGGAGTCGGGGTCAGAGTGTGCGGGAGTTGGGGTCAGAGTGTTCGTGTGTCAGGGTCAGAGTGTACTGGGGTTGGGGTCAGAGGGTTAACCAGTCGGCATCAGAGGGTTCGAACGTTGGGTCAGAGTTTGCACGAGTCGGGGTCAGCATGTGCAAGAGTCGGGGTCATATACTGCGCAAGGCGGGGTCAGAGAGTACGTGAGTCGGGGTCAGAGGGTGCGTGAGTCGGGGTCAGATGTTGCGCGAGCTGGGGTCAGATGGTGCGTGACTCGCGGTCAGAGGTTGCGCGAGTCGGGGTCACATGTTGCGCGAGTCGGTGTCAGAGGTTGCGCGAGTCGGGGTTAGAGGTTGCGCGAGTTGGGGTCAGAGGTTGTGCGAGTCGGTGTCAGAGGTTGCGCGAGTCGGGGTCAGAGGTTGCGCGAGTCGGGTTCAGAGGTTGCGCGAGTCGGTGTCAGAATGTGCTGTAATCGGGATCAGAATGTGCAGGAGTTGGGGTCAGAGTGCATGTGAGTCAGGGTCAGAGATGCATGGGAGTCGGGATCAGAGTGTGCGGGAGTTGGGGTCAGAGTGTTCGTGTGTCAGGGTCAGAGTGTACTGGGGTTGGGGTCAGAGGGTCAACCAGTCGGCATCAGAAGGTTCGAACGTTGGGTCAGAGTTTGCACGAGTCGGGGTCAGCATGTGCAAGAGTCGGGGTCATATGCTGCGCAAGGCGGGGTCAGAGAGTACGTGAGTCGGGGTCAGAGGGTGCGTGAGTCGGGGTCAGATGTTGCGCGAGCTGGGGTCAGATGGTGCGTGACTCGCGGTCAGAGGGTGCGTGAGTCGGGGTGAGAGGTTGTGTGAGTCGGGGTCAGAGTGCGTGGGAGTCGGGGTCAGAGTGTGCAGGAGTCAGAGTCAGAGTGTGCGGGAGTCAGGGTCAGAGTGTGCAGGAGTCAGGGTCAGAGTGTGCAGGAGTCGGGGTCAGAGTGTGTGGGAATCGGGGTCAGAGTGTGCGGGAGTCGGGGTCAGAGGGTGCGGGAGTCGGGGTCAGAGGGTGCACGATTCGGGGTCAGAGTGTGCAAGAGTCGGTCAGATGTTGCGCAAGTCGGTGTTGGAAGTTGCTCGAAACGGGGTCAGAGTTTACACAAGTTGGTGTCAGAGGTTATGGCGAGTCGGGGTCCGAGGGTATGCGAGTCAGGGTCAGCGGTTGCGTGAGTCAGCGTCAGGGGTTGCTCGAGTTGGGGTCAGATAGTGCGTGAGCCAGGGTCAGATGGTATGCGAGTCAGGGTCAGAGGGTGCACGAGTCAGTGTCAGAGGTTGCGCGAGTTGGGGTCAGTGGTTGCGAGAGTTGGTCTCACAGTATGTGCGAGTCGGGTCAGAGGTTGTGCGAGCCGGGGTCAGATGGTGCGTGAGCCGGGGTCAAATGTTGCGTGAGTTGGGGTCAGAGCATGCGTGACTTGCGGACAGAGGGTGCGCGTGTCGGGGTCAGATGGTGCGCGAGCCGGGGTCAGATGGTGTGCGAGTCAGGGTCAGAGGGTGTGCAAGTCAGTGTCAGAGGTTACACGAGTTGGGGTCAGAGGTTGCGCGAGTCGGTGTCAGGGGTTGCGTGAGTCGGGATCAGAATGTGCAGGAGTCGGGGACAGAGTGTGGGAGAGTCGGTGTCAAAGTGTGCAAGAGTGGGAGTCAGAGTGTGGGGGAGTCGGTCTCAGAGGGTGAACCAGTCGGGGTCAGAGGTCACGCAAGTCAGTGTCAGTGGATGTGCGAGTTGAGGTCAGAAAGTGCCTGAGTCGGGTTCAGAGTTTGTGCGAGTCGGCGTCAGAGTGTGGGTGTGTCAGGGTCAGAGTGGGAGGGAGTCGGAGTCAGAATGTGGGAGAGTCGCTGTCAGAGTGCGCGTGACTCGCGGACAGAGGGTGCGCATGTTGGGGTCAAATGGTGCGTAAGTCAGGGTCAGAGGGTGTGCAAGTCAGTGTCAGAGGCTGCGCGAGATGGGGTTAGAGGGTGCGTGACTCGCGGACAGAAGCTGCGCGTGTCGGGGTCAAATGGTGCGCGAGCCGGGGTCAGATGGTGCGTGAGTCAGGGTCAGAGGGTGTGCGAGTTGGGGTCAGAGGCTGCACGAGTCGGGGTCAGAGGCTGCGCGAGTTGGGGTCAGATGGTGCGCGAGTCGGGGTCAGATGGTGTGCAAGTTGGGGTCAGAGGCTACGCGAGTCGGGGTCAGAGGCTGCGCGACTCAGGGTCAAATGTTGCGCGACTTGGGGTCAGAGGGTGTGTGAGTTGGGGTCAGATGGTGCGCAAATCGGGGTCAAATGTTGCATGAGTCGGGGTCAGAGGATGCGCAAGTCAGGGTCAGAGTGTGCGCAAGTCGGGGTTAGATGGCGTACAAGTAAGTTTCACCAGGTGCACGAGTCAAGGTCAGATGGTGTGCGACTCGGGGTCAGATGATGTGCAAGTAAGGGTCAGAGGGTGCGCGAGTCAGTGTCAGAGGGTGCTCGAATCAAGGTCAGAGGTTGTGCGAGTCGGGATCAGAGGTTGCGCGAGTCAGTGTCAGAGGGAGCGCGAGTTGAGGTCAGAGGGTGCGCGAGTCGGTGTTGGAGGTTGCTCGACAGGGTCAGAGGTTACGCGAGTCGGGGTCAGTGGTTGCGCGAGTCAGGGTCAGTGGTTGCGCTAGTCGGTGTCAGAGTGTGCGGGAGTCAGGGTCAGAGGGTGAATCAGTCAGGGTCAGAGGTCGCACAAGTCAGTGTCAGTGGATGTGCGAGTTGAGATAAGAAGGTGCCTGAGTTGGGGTCAGAGGTTGCACGAGTCGGTGTTAAGAGTGTGCGGGATTCGGGGTCAGAGTGTGCAGGAGTCAGGGTCAGAGTGTGGGAGAGTCGGTGTCAGAATGCTCATGAATCGGGGTCAGAGTGTGCGGGAGTCGGGCCAGAGGGTGCACCAGTCAGGGTCAGAGGTCGCACAAGTCAGTGTCAGTGGATGTGCGAGTTGAGATAAGAAGGTGCCTGAGTTGGGGTCAGAGGTTGCACGAGTCGGTGTTAAGAGTGTGCAGGATTCGGGGTCAGAGTGTGCAGGATTCGGGGTCAGAGTGTGCAGGAGTCGGGGTCAGAGTGTGCGGGATTCGGGGTCAGATGTTGTGCGAGCCGGGGTCAGATGGTGTGCGAGTCAGGGTCAGAGGGTGCGCGGGTTGGTGTTGGAGGTTGCTCGAATCGGGGTCAGAGGTTGTGCGAGTTGGGGTCAGATGGTGCGTGAGTCAGGGTCAGAGTGTGCAGGAGTCAGGGTCAGAGTGGGAGGGAGTCGGGGTCAGAATGTGGGAGAGTCGTTGTCAGAGTGCGCGTGAATCGGGGTTAGAGTGCGCGGGAGTCGGGCCAGAGGGTGAACCATTCGGGGTCAGAGGTCGCGCAAGTCTGTGTCAGTGGATGTGCGAGTTGAGATCAGAAGGTGTCAAAGGTTGCACGAGTCGGTGTTAAGAGTGTGCAGGAGTCGGGGTCAGAGAGTGTGGGAGTCGGGGTCAGAGTGTGCGGGAATCGGGGTCAGAGTGTGCGGGAGTGGGGTCAGAATGTGCAGGAGTCGGGTCAGGGTGTGCGGGAGTTGGGGTCAGAGTGTGCAGGAGTCGGGGTCAGAGTGTGGGGTAGTTGGGGTCAGTGTGTGCGGGAGTTAGGGTCAGAGTGTTTGTGTGTCGGGGTCAGAGTGTACTGGGGTCGGGGTCAGAGGGTGAACCAATCGGTGTCAGAGGGTTCGCAAGTTGGGTCAGGGTTTGCAAAAGTCAGGGTCAGCGTGTGCACAAGGCGGGGTCAGATGTTGCATGAGTCGGGGTCAGAGGGTGTGTGAGTCGGGGTCAGAGGGTGTGCGTGTCGGAGTCAGATGGTACGCGAGCCGGGGTCAGATGGTATGCGAGTCAGGGTCAGAGGGTGTGCGAGTCAGTGTCAGAGGTTACGCGAGTTGGGGTCAGAGGGTGCACGAGTCAGTGTTAGAGGGTGTGCGAGTCGGTGTCAGCTTACACGAATCGGGGTCAGAGGTTGTGCGAGTCGGTGTCAGATTGTGCATGACTCAGGGTCAGGGGTTGCACGAGTTGGGGTCAGAATGTGCAGGAGTCGGGGATGGAGTTTGTGGGAGTCGGGGTCAGATGGTGCGCGAATTGGGGTCAAATGTTGCATGAGTCGGGGTCAGAGGATGAGTCGGTGTCAGATGGCGTACAAGTAAGTTTCACCAGGTGCACGAGCCGAGGTCAGAGGTTGCACGAGTCTTTGTCAGACGGTGTGCGACTCAGGGGCAGATGATGTGCAAGTAAGGGTCAGAGGTTGTACGAGTCGGTGTTGGAGGTTGCTCGAGTCAGGGTCAGAGGTTACGCGAGTCGGGGTCAGTGGTTGCCTGAGTCAGCATCAGAGTGTGCGGGGGTCAGGGTCAGAGTGCGCGGGAGTCGGGCCAGAGGGTGAACCAGTCAGGATCAGAGGTCATGCAAGTCAGTGTCAGTGGATGTGCGAGTTGAGATAAGAAGGTGCCTGAGTTGGGGTCAGATGTTGCACGAGTCGGTGTTAAGAGTGTGTGGGATTCGGGGTCAGAGTGTGCAGGAGTCGGAGTCAGGGTGTGGGGTAGTCGGGGTCAGCGTGTGCGGGAGTTAGGTTCAGAGTGTTTGTGTGTCGGGGTCAGAGTTTACTGGGGTTGGGGTCAGAGGGTGAACCAGTCAGTGTCAGAGGGTTCGCAAGTTGGGTCAGAGTTTGCAACAGTCGGGGTCAGCGTGTGCACAAGGCGGGGTCAGATGTTGCATGAGTCGGGGTCAGAGGGTGTGTGAGTCGGGGTCAGAGGGTGCGTAAGTCAGGGTCAGATGCTGCGCAAGTCGGGGTCAGAGAGTGTAAGAGTTGGGGTCAGAGGGTGCATGAGTCGAGATCAGAGCATGCATGAGTCGGGGTCAGATGGTGCGCGAGCCGGGGTCAGAGGGTGCCCGAGCCAGGGTCAGATGGTGTGCGAGCCGGGGTCAGATGGTGTGCAAGTAAGGGTCAGAGTGTGCGCGTGTCGGTGTCAGATGGTGAGCGAATCGGGGTCAAATGTTGCGTGAGTCGGGGTCAGAATGTGCAGGAGTCGGGGATGGAGTTTGTGGGAGTCAGCAACAGAGTGTGCAAGAGTGGGAGTCAGCGTGTTCACAAGTTGGGGTCAGATGTTGTGTGAGTCGGGGTCATAGGGTGTGTGAGTTGGGGTCAGAGGGTGCGCAAGTCAGGGTCGAATGCTGCGCAAGTCGGGTTCATAGATTGCGCGAGTCTGGGTCAGATGGTGCGCGAGTCAGGGTCAGATGGTGCGCGAGCCAGTGTCAGAGGGTGCGCAAGGTGGGGTCAGAGTGTGCGCGAGTCGGGGTCAGTTGGCGTACAAGTAAGTTTCACCAGGTGCGCGAGTCGAGGTCAGAGTGAGCGTGAAGCCAGCGTCAGAGGGTGCGCGTGTCGGGGCCAGATGGTGCGAGAGCAGGGGTCAGATGGTATGCGAGTCAGTGTCAGAGTGTGCGTGAAGCCGGCGTCAGATGGTGCGCGAGTCGGGGTCAAATGTTGCATGAGTCGGGGTCAGAGGATGCACGAGTCGGGGTCCGAGTTTGCGCGAGTCGGGGTCAGAGGGTGTGTGAGTCGGTGTCAGAGGTTACGCGAGTTGGGGTCAGAGGATGCGCAAGTCGGGGTCAGATGGTGCGCGAGTCGGGGTCAGAGGGTGCGCGAGTTGGGGTCAGAGGATGTGCGAGTCGGGGTCAGAGGGTGCACCAGTTGGTCCGAGGGTGCCCGAGTCAGGGTCAGCGGGTGCTTGAGTCGGGGTCAGAGGGTACGTAAGTCGGGATCAGAGGTTGCGCGAGTCGGGGTCAGTGGGTACACAAGTCGGGGTCACAGGGTATGTGAGTCGGGGTAAGAGAGTGCGAGAGTCGTGGTCAGAGGTTACGTGACTCGAGGTCAGTGTGTGCACGTATCGGGGTCAGAGTGTTCGTGAGTCAGAGTCAGAGGTTGCGCGACTCGCAGTCAGAGTGTGGGGGAGCCGGTGTCAGAATGTAAGGGAGTCGGGGTCAAAGCGTGTGCGAAGCCGGCGTCAGATGGTGCGCGACTCGCGGTCAGAGGGTGCACGAGTTGGGGTCAGAGGGTGCGCGAGCCGGGGTCAAATGTTGCGCAAGTCGGGGTCAGAGGGTGCGCGTGTCGGGGTCAGATGGTGCGTGAAGCCGGGGTCAGATGGTGCGCATCTCACGGTCAGAGTGTGCGCGAGCCGGGGTCAAATGTTGCGCAAGTCAGGGTCAGAGGGTGCGCGTGTCGGGGTCAGATGGTGCGCGAGCCGGGATCAGGTGGTAATGCGAGTCAGGTTCAGAGGGTGTGTGAGTCAGTGTCAGAGGTTACGCGAGTTGGGGTCAGAGTGTGCGAGAGTCGGGATCAGAGAGTGGGGGAGTTGGGGTCAGAAGTTGTGCGGGAGTCGGGGTCAGAATGTGCAGGAGCCGGGGTCAGAGTGTGCGGGAGTCGGGGTCAGAGGCTGCGCGAGTCAGGGTCAGAGGTTGCGCGAGTTCGTTCAGAGTGTGGGGGAGCTGGGGTCAGAATGTAAGGGAGTCGGGGTTGCAGGATGCGCTAGTCGGGGTGAGCTGGTGCAGGAGTCGGGGTCAGAGTGTGCACGTGTCAGGGTCAGAGGGTGCGTGAGCTGGGGTCAAATGTTGCGCAAGTCGGGGTCAGAGGGTGCGCGTGTCGGGGTCAGATGGTGCGCGAGTCAGGGTCAGATGGTATGCGAGTCAGTGTTAGATGTTACGCGAGTTGGGGTCAGAGGGCGCATGAGTCAGTATCAGAGGGTGTGCGAGTCGGTGTCAGAGTGTGCGAGAGTCGGGGTCAGAGTGTGGGGGAGTCGGGGTGAGAGTCTGCGGGAGTTGGGGTCAGAGTGTGCAGAAATCGGGGTCAGAGTGTGTGGGAGTTGGGGTCAGAGTGTGCAGAAATCGGGGTCAGAGTGTGTGGCAGTCGGGGTCAGAGTGTGCTAGAGTCGGTGTAAGAGTGTGCGAGAGTCGGGGTTAGAGTGTGTGGGTGTCAGTGTCAAAGTGTGGGGGAGTCAGGGTCAGAGTGTGTGGGAGTCGGGGTCAGAGTGTGCAAGAGTCGGGGTCAAAGTGTGGGGGAGTTGGGGTCAGAGTGTGTGGGAGTCGGGGTCAGAGTGCGCGAGAGTAGGGGTCAGAGTGTGTGAGTGTCAGGGTCAAAGTGTGTGGGATTCGGGGTCAGAGTGTGCAGGAGTCGGGGTCAGAGTGTGCGGGATTCAGGGTCAGAGTGCGCGGGAGTTGGGGTCAGAGGATGCGCAACTCGCGGTCAGATGGTGCACGAGTCGGGGTCAGAGGGTGCGCGCTCAATGTTGGAGTTTGCTCTAGTCAGGGTCAGAGTTTGTGCAATTCGGGGTGAGAGGTTGTGCGAGTCGGGGTCAGAGGGTGCACGTGTCCAGGTCAGAGGTTACGCGATTCGATGTCAGAAGTTACGCGAGTTGGGATCAGTGGTTGCGCGAGTTGGTGTCACAGTATGCGTGAGCCGGGGTCAAATGTTGCGCGAGTCGGTGTCAGAGGTTGCACGAGTCAGGGTCAGAGGGTGCACTAAGTCCTGGTCAGAGTGTGCGGGAGTCGGGGTCAGAGTGTGCGGGAGTCAGGGTCAGAGTGTGCGGGAGTCGGCGTCAGAGTGTGCGTGAGTCGGGGTCAGAGTGTGGGTGAGTCGGGGTCAGAGTGCGCGGGAGTCGGGATCAGAGTGCGTGTGAGTCGGGGTCAGAGTTTGTGGGAGTCAGGGTCAGAGTGTGCAGAAGTTGGGGTCAGAGCTTTCATGAGTTGGGGTCAGAGGGTGCACAAGTTGGTCAGAGGTTGCGCAAGTCGGGGTCAGAGTGTGCGGGAGTCCGGGTCAGAGTTTTGCGAGTCAGGGTCAGAGTGTGCGGGAGGCGGGGTCAGAGTGTGCGTGAGTCGAGGTCAGAGGTTGCGCGAGCCGGGGTCAAATGTTGCGCAAGTCGGGGTCAGAGGGTGCGCGAGTCAGGGTCAGCGGTTGCGTGGGTCAGCATCAGGGGTTGCGTGAGTTGGGGTCAGATAGTGCGCGAGCCGGGGTCAGATTGTATGCGGTTCAGGGTCAGACATTGCGCGAGTCGGGGTCAGAGGGTGCGCGAGTCGGGGTCAGAATGTGCTGTAATCAGGATCAGAATGTGCAGGAGTCGGGGACAGAGTGTACAAGTGTGGGGGTCAGAGTGTGGGGGAGTCAGGGTCAGAGTTTGCGGGAGTCGGGGTCAGAGTGTGCAGAAATCGGGGTCAGAGTGTGCGGAGTCGGTGTCAGAGTGTGCGAGAGTCGGTGTAATGTGTGCGAGAGTCGGGATCAGAGTGTGCGGGAGGCGGGGTCAGAGTGTGCGTGAGTCAGGGTCAGAGGGTGCGCGAGCCGGGGTCAAATGTTGCGCAAGTCGGGGTCAGAGGGTGCGCGTGTCGGGGTCAGATGGTGCGCAAGCCGGGGTCAGATGGTATGCGAGTCACGTTCAGAGGGTGTGCGACTCAGTGTCAGAGGTTACGCGAGTCGGGATCAGAGTGTGCAAGAGTCGGGGTCAGAGTGTGCAGGAGCTGGGGTCAGAGTGCGTGTGAGTCGGGGTCAGAGTTTGTGGGAGTCGGGGTCAGATTGTGCGGGAGTCGGGGTCAGAGTGCACGGGAGTCGGGATCAGAGTGCGTGTGAGTCGGGGTCAGAGTTTGTGGGAGTTGGGGTCAGATTGTGCAGGAGTCGGGGTCAGAGTGTGCAGGAGTCAGGGTCAGAGCTTTCATGAGTTGGGGTCAGAGGGTGCACCAGTCGGGGTCAGAGTGTGCACGAGTCGGTCAGAAGTTGCGCGAGTCGGGGTCAGAGGGTTCGTGAGTCGGAGTCAGGTGTTGCGCGAGTCAGGGTCAGGGTGTGGGGGAGCCAGGGTCAGAATGTAAGGGAGTCGGGGTCAGAGGATGCGCGAGTCGGTGTTGAAGGTTGCGCAAGTTGGTGTCAGAGGTTACGCGAGTCGGGGTCAGAGGGTGCACGAGTCGGTGTGGGAGGTTGCGCGAGTTGGTGTCAGAGGTTATGCGAGTCGGGGTCAGAGGGTGCACGAGTCGGTGTTGGAAGGTGTGTGATTCGGGGTCAGAGGGTGTGCGATTCGGTGTCAGAGGTTGCGCGAGTTGGTGTCAGAGGTTATGCGAGTCGGGGTCAGAGGGTGCGCGAGTCGGTGTTGGAAGGTGTGTGATTCGGGGTCAGAGGGTGTGCGATTCGGTGTCAGAGGTTGCGCGAATTGGTGTCAGAGGTTACGCGAGTCGGGGTCAGAGGGTGCGCGAGTCAGGGTCAGCGGTTGCGTGGGTCAGCATCAGGGGTTGCGTGAGTTGGGGTCAGATAGTGCGCGAGCCGGGGTCAGATTGTATGCGGTTCAGGGTCAGACGTTGCGCGAGTCGGGGTCAGAGGGTGCGTGAGTCGGGGTCAGAATGTGCTGTAATCAGGATCAGAATGTGCAGGAGTCGGGGACAGAGTGTACAAGTGTGGGGGTCAGAGTGTGGGGGAGTCGGAGTCAGAGTGTGCGAGAGTCAGGGTCAGAGTGTGAGGGAGTCAGGGTCAGAGTTTGCGGGAGTCGGGGTCAGAGTGTGCAGAAATCAGGGTCAGAGTGTGCGAGAGTCGGTGTAATGTGTGCGAGAGTCGGGATCAGAGTGTGCGGGTGTCGGGGTCAAAGTGCGTGGGATTCGGGGTCAGAGTGTGCAGGAGTCGGGGTCAGAGTGTGCGGGATTCGGGGTCAGAGTGTGCGGGATTCGGGGTCAGCGTGTGCGGGAGTCAGGATCAGAGCTTTTGCGATTCGGTGTTAGAGTGTGGGGTATTCGGGGTCAGAGAGTGCGCGAGTCGGGGTCAGAGTGTGCGGGAGTCGGGGTCAGAGTGTGCGGGATTCAGGGTCAATGTGTGCGGCAGTCGGGGTCAGAGTGTGCGGGAGTCAGGGTCAGAGTGTGCGGGAGTCAGGGTCAGAGCTTTCGCGATTCGGTGTTAGAGTGTGGGGTATTCGGGGTCAGAGAGTGCGCGAGTCGGGGTCAGAGTGCGAGGGAGATGGGGTCAGAGTGTGCGGGATTCAGGGTCAACGTGTGCGGCAGTCGGGGTCAGAGTGTGCGGGAGTCAGGGTCAGAGTGTGCGGGAGTCGGGGTCAGAGTGTGTGGGAGTCGGGGTCAGAGTGTGCGCGAGTCGAGGTCAGAGGGTGCGTGAGTTCGGGTCAGAGGGTGCGCGACTCACGGTCAAAGGCTGCGCAAGCCGGGGTCAAAGGTTACGCGAGTCGGTGTCAGAGGGTGCGCGACTCGCGGTCAGAGGGTCTGCGTGTCGGGGTCAGATGGTATGCGAGTCAGGGTCAGAGGGTGTGCAAGTCAGTGTTGGAGGTTACACGAGTTGGGGTCAGAGGATGCATGAGTCAGTGTCAGAGGGTGTGCGAGTCGGTGTCAGGTTACGCGAGTCGGGGTCAGAGGTTGTGCGAGTCAGTGTCAGAGGGTGTGCGAGTCAGTGTCGGAGGTTACACGAGTTGGGGTCAGAGGGTGCATGAGTCAGTGTCAGAGGGTGTGCGAGTCGGTGTCAGGTTATGCGAGTCAGGGTCAGAGGTTGTGCGAGTCGGTGTCAGGTTACGCGACTCTCAGTCAGAGGTTGTGCGAGTCGGTGTCAGGTTACGCAACTCGGGGTCAGATGTTGTGCGAGTCGGTGTTAGAGTGTGCTCGACTCAGGGTCAGGGGTTGCGCGAGTCGGGGTCAGAATGTGCAGGAGTCGGGGATGGAGTGTGTGGGAGTCGGGGTCAGAGTTTGCGGGAGTTGGGGTCAGAATGTTCGTGTGTCGGGGTCAGAGTGTACTGGGGTCGGGGTCAGAGGGTGAACCAATCGGTGTCAGAGTGTTCGCAAGTTGGGTCAGAGTTTGCATGAGTCAGGGTCAGCATGTGCAAGAGTCGGGGTCAGTGGGAGCGCACGTCGGCATCAGCGGGTGCGCAAGGCAGGGTCAGAGGGTGCGAGAGTCGGGGTCAGAGTGTACGCAACTCGAGGTCAGAGCGTGTGCGAGTCGCAGTCAGAGCGTGTGCGAGTCAGGGTCAGAGGATGCGCGAGCTGGGGTCAAATGTTGCGCGAGTCGGTGTCAGAGGGTGCGCGACTCGCGGTCAGAGGGTGCGCGTGTCGGGGTTAGAGGTTGTGCGAGTCAGTGTCAGGTTACGCGACTCGGGGTCAGAGGTTGCGAGTCGGTGTCAGGTTACGCGAGTCGGGGTCAGAGGTTGTGCGAGTCGGTGTCAGGTTACGCAACTCGGGGTCAGAGGTTGTGCGAGTCGGTGTCAGATGTTGTGCGAGTCGGTGTCAGGTTACGCGACTCAGGGTCAGGAGTTGCGCGAGTTGGGGTCAGAATGTGCAGGAGTCGGGGTTGGAGTGTGTGGGAGTCGGGGTCAGAGTTTGCGGGAGTTGGGGTCAGAATGTTCGTGTGTCGGGGTCAGAGTGTACTGGGGTCAGGGTCAGAGGGTGAACCAGTCGGTGTCAGAGTGTTCGCAAGTTGGGTCAGAGTTTGCATGAGTCAGGGTCAGCATGTGCAAGAGTCGGGGTCAGTGGGTGCACACGTCGGCATCAGCGGGTGTGCAAGGCAGGGTCAGAGGGTGCGAGAGTCGGGGTCAGAGCGTACGCAACTCAAGGTCAGAGCGTGCGTGAGTTGGGGGTCACAGGGTGTGCGTGTCGGGGTCAGAGGGTGCGCGAGTCAGTGTCAGAGTGCGCGACAGTCGGTGTCAGAGGGTTCACGAGAAGGGTCAGAGGTTGCACTAGTCGGTGTCAGAGGTTACGCGAGTTGGGGTCAGTGGTTGCGCGAGTCGGTGTCACAGGCTCTGTGAGTCGGGGTCAGAGTGTACTGGGGTCGGGGTCAGAGTGCGCGGGAGTCAGGGTCAGAGTGTTCGGGTGTTGGGGTCAGAGTGTACTGTGGTCGGGGTCAGAGGGTGAACGAGTCGGTGTCAGAGGGTTCGCAAGTTGGGTCAGAGTTTGCACGAGTCGGGGTCAGAGTGTGCAAGATTCGGGGTCAGCGTGTGTGCGCGTCAGCATCAGAGGGTGTGCAAGGCGGGGTCAGATGTTGTGTGAAATGGGGTCAGAGTGTGCGAGAGTTGGGGTCAGATGGTGCACGAGCTGGGGTCAGATGGTGTGCCAGTCAGGGTCAGAGTGTGTGGGATCCGGCGTCAGCGTGTGCGGGAGTCAGGGTCAGAGCTTTCGTGAGACGGTGTTAGTGTGTGTGCGAGTCGGGGTCAGAGTGTGTGCGAGTCGGGGTCAGAGTGTGCGGGAGTCGGGGTCAGAGTGTGTGGGAGTCGGGGTCAGAGTGCACGGGTGTCGGGATCAGAGTGTGTGTGAGTCGGGGTCAGAGTTTGTGGGAGTCGGGGTCAGAGTGCACGGGTGTCGGGATCAGAGTGTGTGTGAGTCGGGGTCAGAGATGGGGGAGTCGGGGTCAGATTGTGCGGGAGTCGGGGTCAGAGTGCGCGGGAGTCGGGATCAGAGTGCGTGTGAGTCGGGGTCAGAGTTTGTGGGAGTTGGGGTCAGAATGTGCAGGAGTCGGTGTCAGAGTGTGCAGGAGTCAGGGTCAGAGCTTTCATGAGTTGGGGTCAGAGGGTGCACCAGTCGGGGTCAGAGTGTGCACGAGTTGGTCAGAGTTTGCGCGAGTCAAGTTCAGAGTCTGCGGGAGTCGGGGTCAGAGCTTTCGCAAGTCAGGGTCAGAGTGTGCGGGATTCGAGGTCAGAGTGTGCAGGAGTCGGGGTCAGAGCTTTCACGAGTTGTGGTCAGAGGGTGCACCAGTTGGGGTCAGAGTGTGCGCGAGTCGGGGTCAGAGGTGCCCGAGTCAGTGTCAGCGGGTGCGCGAGTCATGGTCAGCAGGTGCGAGAGTCGGGGTCAGAGGGTGTGTAAGTTGGGGTCAGAGGTTGCGCTAGTCAGGGTCAGTGGGTGCGCGATTTGGGGTCAGAGGGTGCGCGAGCCGGGGTCAGTGGGTGTGCGATTCGGCGTCAGAGGGTGCGCGAGCCGGAGTCAGTGGGTGTGCGATTCGAGGTCAGAGGGTGCGCGAGCCGGGGTCAGAGTGTGCGCGCTCAGTGTTGGAGTTTGCTCTAGTCGGGGTCAGATTTTGTGTAATTCGGGGTGAGAGGTTGCGCGAGTCGGGGTCAGAGGGTGCATGTGTCCAGGTCAGAGGTTACGCGAGTTGATGTCAGAGGTTACGTGAGTTGGGATCAGTGGTTGCGTGAGTCAGTGTCACAGTATGCGTGAGCCGGGGTCAAATGTTCCGCGAGTCGTTGTCAGAGGGTGCGCGAGTCAGGGTCAGAATGTGCAGGAGTCAGGGACAGAGTGTGCAAGTGTGGGGGTCAGAGTGTGGGGGAGTCGATGTCAGAGTGCGCGTGAGTCGGGGTAAGAGTGTAGGGGAGTTGGGGTCAGAGTGGGCAGAAATCGGGGTCAGAGTGTGCAGAAATCGGGGTCAGAAGGTACACCAGTCGGGGTCAGAGTGTGCACGAGTCGGTCAGAGGTTGCGCGAGTCAGGGTCAGAGGGTTCGTGAGTCGGAGTCAGGTGTTGCGCGAGTCAGGGTCAGAGTGTGGGGGAGCCAGGGTCAGAATGTAAGGGAGTCGGGGTCAGAGGATGCGCAAGTCGGTGTTGGAGGTTGCGCGAGTTGGTGTCAGAGGTTACACGAGTCGGGGTCAGAGGGTGCGCAAGTCGGTGTTGGAGGGTGTGTGATTCGGGGTCAGAGGGTGTGCGATTCGGTGTCAGATGTTGCGCGAATTGGTGTCAGAGGTTACACGAGTCGGGGTCAGAGGGTGCACGAGTCAGGGTCAGAGTGTGCGCGAGTCAAGGTCAGGGTGCGCGAGTTGGGTTCAGAGGGTGCGCGACTCGCGGTCAAAGGCTGCGCGAGCCGGGGTCAAAAGTTACGCGAGTTGGGGTCAGAGTGTGCGCGAGTCGGGCTCAGAGGATGCGCGAGCCGGAGTCAAATTTTGTGCGAGTTGGAGTCAGAGGGTGCTTGACTCGAGGTCAGAGGGTGCGCGTGTCGGGGTCAGATGGTGCGCGAGCCGGGGTCAGATGGTATGCGAGTCAGGGTCAGAGGGAGTGCGAGTCAGTGTCGGAGGTTACACGAGTTGGGGTCAGAGGGTGCACGAGTCAGTGTCAGAGGGTGTGCGAGTCGGTGTCAGGTTATGCGAGTCAGGGTCAGAGGTTGTGCGAGTCGGTGTCAGAGGGTGTGCGAGTCGGTGTCAGGTTACGCAACTCGGGGTCAGATGTTGTGCGAGTCGGTGTTAGAGTGTGCTCGACTCAGGGTCAGGGGTTGCGCGAGTTGGGGTCAGAATGTGCAGGAGTCGGGGATGGAGTGTGTGGGAGTCGGGGTCAGAGTTTGTGGGAGTTGGGGTCAGAATGTTCGTGTGTCGGGGTCAGAGTGTACTGGGGTCGGGGTCAGAGGGTGAACCAGTCGGTGTCAGAGTGTTCGCAAGTTGGGTCAGAGTTTGCATGAGTCAGGGTCAGCATGTGCAAGAGTCGGGGTCAGTGGGTGCGCACGTCAGCATCAGCGGGTGCGCAAGGCAGGGTCAGAGGGTGCGAGAGTCGGGGTCAGAGCGAACGCAAATCGAGGTCAGAGCGTGCGTGAGTTGGGGGTCACAGGGTGTGCGTGTCGGGGTCAGAGGGTGCGCGAGTCAGTGTCAGAGTGCGCGACAGTCGGTGTCAGAGGATTCACGAGAAGGGTCAGAGGTTGCACTAGTCGGTGTCAGAGGTTACGCGAGTTGGGGTCAGTGGTTGCACGAGTCGGTGTCACAGGCTCTGTGAGTCGGGGTCAGAGTGTACTGGGGTCGGGGTCAGAGTGTGCAGGAGTCGGGGTCAGAGTGCGCGGGAGTCGGGGTCAGAGTGTTCATGTGTCAGGGTCAGAGTGTACTGTGGTCGGGGTCAGAGGGTGAATGAGTCGGTGTCAGAGGGTTCGCAAGTTGGGTCAGAGTTTGCACGAGTTGGGGTCAGAGTGTGCAAGATTCGGGGTCAGCGTTTGCGCGCATCAGCATCAGAGGGTGTGCAAGGCGGGGTCAGATGTTGTGTGAATTGGGGTCAGAGTGTGCGAGAGTTGGAGTCAGATGGTGCACGAGCCGGGGTCAGATGGTGTGCGAGTCAGGGTCAGAGTGTGTGGGAGTCAGGGTCAGAGCTTTCGTGAGACGGTGTTAGTGTGTGTGCGAGTCGGGGTCAGAGTGTGTGCGAGTCGGGGTCAGAGTGTGTGGGAGTCGGGGTCAGAGTGTGCAGGTGTCAGGGTAAGCGTGTGCAGGAGTCGGGGTCAGAGTGTGCGCGAAGCCGGCGTCAGATGGTGCGCGAGTCGGGGTCAGCGGTTGCATGGATCAGCGTCAGGGGTTGCGTGAGTTGGGGTCAGATAGTGCAGGAGTCGGGGACAGAGCGTGCGAGAGTCGGGGTCAGACTGTGGGGGAATCGTGGTCTGAGTGTGCAGAAATCGGGGTCAGAGTGTGCGAGAGTCAGGGTCAGAGTGTGGGGGAGTTGGGATCAGGGTGTGCGAGAGTCGGGGTCAGAGTGTGTAGAAATCGGGGTCAGAGTGTTCGAGAGTCGGTGTAAGAGTGTGCGAGAGTCTGGGTCTGAGTGTGCGGGTGTCGGGGTCAAAGTGCGTGGGATTCGGGGTCAGAGTGTGCAGGAGTCGGGGTCAGAGTGTGCGGAATCGGGGTCAGAGTGTGCAGGAGTCGGGGTCAGAGTGTGCAAGAAACCAGCGTCAGATGGTGCGTGAGTCGGGGTCAGAGGGTGCGTGAGTCGGGGTCAGCGGTTGCGTGGGTCATCGTCAGGGGTTGCGTGAGTTGGGGTCAGATACTGCCCGAGCCGGGGTCAGATTGTATGTGGTTCAGGGTCAGAGGTTACGCGAGTCGGGGTCAGAGGGTGCGCAAGTCGGGGTCAGAATGTGCTGTAATCAGGATCAGAATGTGCAGGAATCGGGGTCAGAGTGTGCAAGAGTGGCGGTCAGAGTGTGGGGGAGTCGGAGTCAGAGTGTGCGAGAGTCGGGGTCAGAGTGTGGGGGAATCGTGGTCAGAGTGTGGGGGAGTCGGGGTCAGAGTGTGGGGGAGTCGGGGTCAGAGTGTGCAGGAGTCGGAGTCAGTGTGCGAGAGTCGGAGTCAGAGTGTGCGAGAGTCGGGGTCAGAGTGTGGGGGAATCGTGGTCAGAGTGTGGGGGAGTCGGGGTCAGAGTTTGTGGGAGTCGGGGTCAGAGTGTGCAGAAATCGGGGTCAGAGTGTGCGAGAGTCGGTGTAAGAGTGTGCGAGATTCGGGGTCTGAGTGTGCGGCTGTCGGGGTCAAAGTGCTTGGGATTCGGGGTCAGAGTGTGCAGGAGTCGGGGTCTGAGTGTGCGGAGTCGGGGTCAGAGTGTGCAGGAGTCGGGGTCAGAGTGTGCAGGAGTCGAGGTCAGAGTGTGTGGGATTCAGGGTCAGCGTGTGCGGGAGTCAGGGTCAGAGCTTTCGCGAGTCGGTGTTCGAGTGTGCGGGAGTCGGGGTCAGAGAGTGCGCGAGTCGGGGTCAGAGTGTGCGGGAGTTGGGGTCAGAGTGTGCGGAGACGGGGTCAAAGTGTGCGCAAGTCAGGGTCAGAGGTTGCGAGAGTCGTCGTCAGAATTTACGCTACTCGAGGTCAGTGTGTGCACGTGTCGGGGTCAGAGGTTGCACGAGTCAGTCTCAGAGGTTATGCGAGTTGGGGTGAGAGGGTGTGCGAGTCGGTGTCAGGTTATGCGAGTCGGGGTCAGAGGTTGTGCGAGTCGGTGTCAGAATGTGCAGGAGTCGGGGTCAGAGTGCGCGAGATTCAGGGTCAGAGTGTGGGGGAGTCGGGGTCAGAATCTGGGGGAGACGGGGTCAGAGTGTGCGGGATTCAGGGTCAGCGTGTGCGGGAGTCGGGGTCAGAGTGTGCGGTATTCAGGGTCAGAATGTGCGGGAGTCAGGGTCAGAGCTTTCGCGAGTCGGTGTTAGAGTGAGCGGGAGTCGGGGTCAGAGTGTGTGGGAGTCGGTGTCTGAGTGTGTGGGAGTCAGGGTCAGAGTGTGTGGGAGTCGGGGTCAGAGTGTGCGCCAGTCAGGGTCAGAGGTTGTCCGAGTCTGTGTCAGAGGTTGCGAGAGTCATGGTCAGAGGGTACGCGACTCGAGGTCAGTGTGTGCACGTGTCGGGGTCAGAGGTTGCATGAGTTGGTGTCAGAGTGTGCAACAGTCGGTGTCAGAGGGTTCGCGTGCCGGAGTCAGAGGTTATGCCAGTTCGTTCAGAGTGTGGGGGAGCCGGGGTCAGTATGTAAGGGAGCTGGGGTCAGAGGATGTGCGAGTCGGGGTCAGAGTGTGGGGGAGCCGGGGTCAGTATGTAAGGGAGCTGGGGTCAGAGGATGTGCGAGTCGGGGTCAGATGCTGCGCGAGTCAGGGTCAGAGGTTGTGCGAGTTCATTCGGAGTGTGGGGGAGCCGGGGTCAGAATGTAAGGGAGTCGGGGTCAGAGGATGCGATAGTCGGGGTGAGCTGGTGCAGGAGTCGGGGTCAGAGTGTGCGCGAGTTGGGGTCAGAGGGTGTGCGACTCACGGTCAAAGGCTGCGCAAGCCGGGGTCAGAGGTTACGCGAGTTGGGGTCAGAGTGTGCGCGAGTCGGGGTCAGAGGATGCGCTAGCCGGGGTCAAATGTTGCGCGAGTCGGTGTCAGAGGGTGCGTGACTCGCGGTCAGAGTGTGCGGGATTCGGGGTCAGAGTGTGCAGGAGTCAGGGTCAGATGGTGTGCGAGTCGGTGTCAGGTTACATGAGTCGGGGTCAGAGGGTGTGCGAATCGGTGTCAAAGGTTACGCGAGTCGGGGTCAGCGTGTGCGGGAGTCGGCATCAGAAGGTGTGCAAGGCGGGGTCAGAGTTGCATGAGTCGGGGTCAGATGGTATGCGAGTCAATGTCAGAGGCTGTGCGAATCGGTGTCAGGGGCTGCGCGAGTCAGGGTCAGAGTGTGCAGAAATCGGGGTCAGAGTGTGCGAGAGTCGGGGTCAGAGTGTGCAGAAATCGGGGTCAGAGTGTGCGGGAGTCGGGGTCAGAGTTTGCGGGAGTCGGGGTCAGAGTGTGCGGGAGTCAGGGTCAGAGTGTTCGGGAGTCGGGGTCAGAGTGTGCGCAAGTCAGGGTCAGAGGTTGTGCGAGTCTGTGTCAGAGGTTGCGAGAGTCATGGTCAGAGGTTACGCGACTCAAGGTCAGTGTGTGCACGTGTCGGGGTCAGAGGTTGCATGAGTCAGTGTCAGAGGTTACGCGAGTTGGGGTCAGAGGGTGCACGAGTCAGTGTCAGAGGGTGTGCGAGTCAGTGTCAGGTTACGCGAGTTGGGGTCAGAGGTTGTGCGAGTCGGTGTCAGAGTGTGCGGGAGTCGGGGTCAGAGTGTGCAGGTGTCGGGGTCAAAGTGTGTGGTATTCGGGGTCAGAGTGTGCAGGAGTTGGGGTCAGAGAGTGCGGGATCCGACGTCAGCGTGTGCGGGAGTCAGGGTCAGAGCTTTCGCGAGTCGATGTTACAGTGTGTGCGAGTCGGGGTCAGAATGTGTGGGAGTCGGGGTCAGAGTGTGTGGGAGTCGGTGTCTGAGTGTGTGGGAGTCAGGGTCAGAGTGTGTGGGAGTCGGGGTCAGAGTGTGCAGGAGTCGAGGTCAGAGTGTGCGCAAGTCAGGGTCAGAGGTTGTGCGAGTCTGTGTCAGAGTGTGGGGGAGCCGGGGTCAGAGGTTGTGCGAGTCTGTGTCAGAGGGCTCGCGAGTCGGAGTCAGAGGTTGTGCGAGTTCGTTCAGAGTGTGGGGGAGTCGAGGTTGGAGGATGCGCTAGTCGGGGTCAGAGTGTGCACGAAGCTGACGTCAATTGGTGCGCGAGTCAAGGTCAGAGGGTGCGCGAGTTGGGGTCAGAGTGCGCGTGACTCGCGGTCAAAGGCTGCGCGAGCCTGGGTCAAAGGTTACGCAAGTTGGGGTCAGAGTGTGCGCGAGTCGGGGTCAGAGGATGCGTGAGCCGGGGTCAAATGTTGCACGAGTCGGTGTCAGAGGGTACTTGACTCGCGGTCAGAGGTTACGCGTGTCGGTGTCAGATGGTGCGCGAGCCGGGGTCAGATGGTATGCCAGTCAGGGTCAGAGGGTGTGCGAGTCAGTGTCAGGTTACGCGAGTTGGGGTCAGAGGTTGTGCGAGTCGGTGTCAGGTTACGCGACTCGGGGTCAGAGGTTGTGCGAGCCGGTGTCAGGTTACGCGACTCAGGGTCAGGGGTTGCGCGAGTTGGGGTCAGAATGTGCAGGAGTCGGGGTTGGAGTGTGTGGGAGTCGGGGTCAGAGTTTGCGGGAGTTGGGGTCAGAATGTTCGTGTGTCGGGGTCAGAGTGTACTGGGGTCAGGGTCAGAGGGTGAACCAGTCGGTGTCAGAGTGTTCGCAAGTTGGGTCAGAGTTTGCATGAGTCAGGGTCAGCATGTGCAAGAGTCGGGGTCAGTGGGTGCGCACGTCAGCATCAGCGGGTGTGCAAGGCAGGGTCAGAGGGTGCGAGAGTCGGGGTCAGAGCGTACGCAACTCGAGGTCAGAGCGTGTGTGAGTCGGGGTCAGAGCGTGTGTGAGTCGGGGTCAGAGGATGCGTGACTCGCGGTCAGAGGATGCGCGTGTCGGTGTCAGATGGTATGCGAGTCAAGTTCAGAGGGTGCACGAGTCGGTGTCAGAGGTTGTGCGAGTCGGTGTCAGAGGTTGTGCGAGTCGGTGTCAGGTTACGCGATTCGGGGTCAGAGGTTGCGAGTTGGTGTCAGGTTACACGAGTCGGGGTCAGAGGTTGTGCGAGTCGGTGTCAGGTTACGTGAGTTGGGGTCAGAGGGTGCGCGAGTCAGGGTCAGCGGTTGCGTGAGTCAGGGTCAGAGTGTGCGGGAGTTGGGGTCAGAGTGTTCGTGTGTCGGGGTCAGAGTGTACTGGGGTTGGGGTCAGAGGGTGAACTAGTCGGTCTCAGAGGGTTCGCAATTTGGGTCAGAGTTTGCACGAGTCGGGGTCAGAGTGTGCAAGAGTCGGGGTCAGAGGGTGTGCAAGGCGGGGACAGATGTTGTGTGAGTCAGGGTCAGAGGGTGTGCAAGTCGGGGTCAGAGGGTGCGCAAGCCGGGGTCAGATGGCGTGCAAGTAAGGTTCACCGGGTGCGCGAGTCGAGGTCAGAGTGTGTGCGAAGCTGGCATCAGACGGTGTGCGAGTCGGTGTCAGAGGGTTCGCGAGTCGAGGTCAGAGGGTGCGGGAGTCGGTGTTGGAGGGTGTGTGAGTTGGGGTCAGAGGGTGTGCGATTCGGTGTCAGAGGTTATGCGAGTTGGTGTCAGAGGTTACGCAAGTCGGGGTCAGAGCATGCGCGAGTCGTGGTCAGAGGGTGCGTGTTTTGGGGTCAGAGGGTGTGGAAGTCCGGGTCAGAGGGTGTGAAAGTCGGGGTAAGAGGGTGCGCGAGTCGGGGACAGAGGTTACGCGAGTCGGTGTTGGAGGTTGTGTGATCGGGGTCAGAGGGTGTGCGAGCCGGGGTCAAATGATGCGCGAGTCGGGGTCAGAGAGTGCGTGGCTCGCGGTCAGCAGTTACGCGAGTCGGGGTCAGAGGGTGTGTGTGTCGAGGTCAGATGGTGCGCGAGCCGGGGTCAGATGGTATGCGAGTCAGGGTCAGAGGTTACACGAGTTGGGGTCAGAGTGTGTGCGAGTCGGTGTCAGGTTACGCGAGTCGGGGTCAGAGTTTGTGCGAGTCGGTGTCAGAGGATGTGCGAGTCGGTGTCAGTTTACGCGACTCGGGGTCAGGGGTTGCGCTAGTCGGGGTCAGGTTACGCGACTCAGGGTCAGGGGTTGCGTGAGTCGGGGTCAGAATGTGCAGGAGTCGGGGTCAGAGTTTGCGGGAGTTGGGGTCAGAATGTTCGCGTGTCGGGGTCAGAGTGTACTGGGGTCGGCGTCAGAGGGTGAACCAGTCGGTGTCAGAGTGTTCGCAAGTTGGGTCAGAGTTTGCATGAGTCAGGGTCAGCATGTGCAAGAGTCGGGGTCAGTGGGTGCGCAAGGCAGGGTCAGAGGGTGCGAGAGTCGGGGTCAGAGCGTACGCAACTCAAGGTCAGAGCGTGTGCGAGTCGGGGTCAGAGCGTGTGCGAGTCGGGGTCAGAGCATGCGTGACTCGCGGTCAGAGGGTGCGCGTGTCGGGGTCAGATGGTATGCGAGTCAAGTTCAGAGGGTGCGCGAGTCAGTGTCAGAGTGCACGACAGTCGGTGTCAGAGGGTTCACGAGATGGGTCAGAGTTTGCACTAGTCGGTGTCAGAGGTTACGCGAGTTGGGGTCACTGGTTGTGCGAGTCGGTGTCACAGGCTCTGTGAGTCAGGGTCAGAGTGTACTGGGGTCGGGGTTAGAGTCTGCATGTGTCGGGGTCAGAGTGCGTGGGAGTCGGGGTCAGAGTATTCGTGTGGTCGGGGTCAGAGGGTGAACGAGTCGGTGTCAGAGGGTTCGCAAGTTGGGTCAGAGTTTGCACGAGTCGGGGTCAGAGTGTGCAAGATTCGGGGTCAGCGTGTGCGCGCGTCGGCATCAGAGGGTGTGCAAGGCGGGGTCAGATGTTGTGTGAGTCGGGGTCAGAGGGTACGCGAGTCGGGGACAGATGCTGCGCAGGTCGGGGTCAGAGAGTGTGAGAGTCGGAGTCAGGTGGTGCGCGAGCCGGGGTCAGAGGTTGTATGAGTCAGGGTCACAAGGTGCGCGAGTCAGTGTGGGAGGTTGTGCGAGTCGGAGTCAGAGGATGCGCAAGTCGGGGTTAGAGGGTGTGCGATTCAGGGTCAGAGGTTATGCGGGTTGTTGTCAGTAGTTGCGCGTTTCGGTGTCACAGTATGCGCGAGTCGGGGTCAGAGGGTGCGAGAGTCATGGTCAGAGCGTACGGGAGTCGGGGTAAGAGGGTGCGCGAGTTGGGGTCAGAGGGTTCACGAGCTGTGGTCGAATGTTGCACGAGTCGGGGTCAGAGGGTGCGTGAGTTGGGGTCAGATGGTGCGCAAGCCGGGTCAGATGGCGTGCAAGTAAGGTTCACCGGGTGCGTGAGTCGAGGTCAGAGTGTGTGCGAAGCCGGCGTCAGTGGGTGTGTGAGTCGGGGTCAGAGGGTTCGCAAGTCGAGGTCAGAGGGTACAGGAGTTGGTGTTGGAGGGGGTGTGATTGGGAGTCAGAGGTTACGCGAGTTGGTGTCAGAGGTTACGCGTTTCGGTGTCAGAGGGTGCGCGAGTCGGGGTCAGAGGGTGCGAGAGTCATGGTCAGAGCGTACGCGAGTCGGGGTCCGAGGGTGCTCGGGTCGGGTTAAGAGTGTGCAGGATTCGGGGTCAGAGTGTGCGGAAGTCAGGGTCAGAGCTTTGGTGAGTCGGGGTCAGAGGGTGCGCGAGTTGGGCTCAGAGGGTTTGCGAGCAATGGTCAAATGTTGCACGAGTCAGGGTCAGAGGGTGTGCGAGTTGGGGTCAGATGGTGCGCCAGCCGGGGTCAGATGGCGTGCAAGTAAGGTTCACCGGGTCCGCGAGTCGAGGTCAGATTGTGTGCGAAGCCGCATCAGTGGGTGTGCGAGTCGGTGTCAGAGGGTTCGCAAGTCGAGGTCAGAGGGTGCACGAGTCGGTGTTGGAGGGTGTGTGATTCGGAGTCAGAGGTTACGCGAGTTGGTGTCAGAGGTTACGCAAGTTGGTGTCAGAGGGTGCGCGAGTCGGGGTCAGCGGTTGCGTGAGTCAGGGTCAGAGTGTGCGGGAGTTGGGGTCAGAGTGTTTGTGTGTCGGGGTCAGAGTGTACTGGGGTCGGGGTCAGAGGGTGAACTAGTCAGTCTCAGAGGGTTCGCAAGTTGGGTCAGAGTTTGCACGAGTCGGGGTCAGAGGGTGTGCAAGCCGGGGTCAGAGGGTGTGCAAGAGTCAGGGTCAGAGGGTGTGCAAGACAGGGTCAGATATTGCGTGAGTCGGGGTCAGAAGGTCTGTGAGTCGGGGTCAGAGGGAGCGCGAGTCGGGGACAGATGCTGCCCAAGTCGGGGTCAGAGAGTGCAAGTGTCAGGGTCAGAGGTTGCGCGAGTCGGTGTTGGAGGTTGTGCGAGTCGGAGTCAGAGGATGTGTGAGTCGGGGTCAGAGGGTGTGTGAGTCGGGGTCAGAGGGTGTGTGAGTCGGGGTCAGAGGGTGTGCGAGCCGGGGTCAGAGGGTGTGCGAGCCGGGGTCAAATGATGCGCGAGTCGGGGTCAGAGGTTGCGCGAGTCGGGGTCAGAGGGTCTGCGAGTCGGGGTCAGAGGGTGCGCGAGTCGGGGTCAGAGGGTGCGCGAGCCGAAGTCAAATGTTGCGCCAGCCGGGGTCAGAGGTTGCGCGAGTCAGTGTTGGAGGTTGTGCGAGTCGAAGTCAGAGGCTTTGTGAGTCGGGGTCAGATGGTGCGCGAGCCAGGGTCAAATGATGCGGGATTCGGGGTCAGAGTGTGCGGGACTCGCGGTCAGAGCTTTCGCGAGTCGGGGTCAGAGGGTTCGTGAGCCGTGGTCAAATGTTGCGCGAGTCAGGGTCAGTGGGTGCGCAAGTCGTGGTCAGAACATACGCGAGTCGGGGTCAGAGGGTCCGCGAGTCGGGGCAGATGGTGCGCGATTCGGGGTCAGAGGCTACACGAGTCGGTGTCACAGTATGTGCGAGTCGGGGTCAGAGGGTGCACGAGTTGAGGTCAGATGGTGCGCAAGCCAGGGTCAGATGGCATGCAAGTAAGGTTCACTAGGTGCACGAGTTGAGGTCAGAGTGTGCTCGAAGCTGGCGTCAGAGGGTGTGCGATTCGGTGTCAGAGGGTTCGCGAGTCGAGGTCAGAGGGTGCGCGAGTCGAGGTCAGAGGGTGCGCGAGTCGGGGTCAAATGATGCGGGATTCGGGGTCAGAGTGTGCGGGAGTTGGGGTCAGAGTGTTCGTGTGTCGGGGTCAGAGTGTACTGGGGTTGGGGTCAGAGGGGGAACTAGTCAGTCTCAGAGGGTTCGCAAGTTGGGTCAGAGTTTGCACGAGTCGGGGTCAGCGTGTGCAAGAGTCGGGGTCAGCGTGTGCGCGCGTCGGCATCAGAAGGTCTGCAAGGCGGGGTCAGAGTTGCGTGAGTCGGGGTCAGAGGATGTGCGAGTCGGGGACAGATGCTGCGCAAGTCGGGGTCAGAGGGTGCGAGAGTCAGGGTCAGAGGTTGCGCGAGTCGGTGTTGGAGGTTGTGCGAGTCGGAGTCAGAGGCTGTGTGAGTCGGGGTCAGAGGTTGCGGGACTCGCGGTCAGAGCATACGTGAGTCGGGTTCAGACGGTGTGCGAGTCGGGGTCTGAGGGTGCATGAGTCGAGGTCTGAGGGTGCGTGAGTCGGGGTCAGAGGTTGCGCACGTCGGGGTCAGTGGGTGCGCGAGTCAGGGTCAGATGGTGCGTGATTCAGGGTCAGATGCTGAGCGAGTCGGTGTCAAAGCATGCGCGAGTCGGGGTCAGCGGGTGCACGAGTCGGGGTCAGAGGGTGCGCGAGTTGGGGTCAATAGTGCGCAAGCCAGGATAAGATGGCGTGCAAGTAAGGTTCACCGAGTGCGCGAGTCGAGGTCAGAGTGTGCTCGAAGCCGGCGTCAGAGGGTGTGCGAGTCGGTGTCAGAGGGTGCACGACTCGAGGTCAGAGGGTGCACGAGTCGGTGCTGGAGGGTGTGTGATTTGGGGTCAGAGGGTGTGTGAGTCGGGGTCAGAGGGTGTGCAAGCCGGGGTCAAATGATGCGGGATTCGGGGTCAGAGTGTGCGGGACTCATGGTCAGAGGTTACGTGAGTCGGGGTCAGAGTGTGCGGGATTTGGTGTCAGAATGTGCAGGAGTCAGGGTCAGAGGGTTCGCGAGTCGAGGTCAGAGGGTGCACGAGTCGGTGTTGGAGGGTGTGTGATTCGGGGTCAGAGGGTGTGTGAGTCGGGGTCAGAGGGTGTGCGAGCCGGGGTCAAATGATGCGGGATTCGGGGTCAGAGTGTGTGGGATTCGTGGTCAGAGCTTTCGCAAGTCGGGGTCAGAGGGTTCGTGAGCCGTGGTCAAATGTTGCGTGAGTCAGGGTCAGCGGTTGCGTGAGTCGGGGTCAGAGTGTGCGGGAGTTGGGGTCAGAGTGTTCGTGTGTCGGGGTCAGAGTGTACTGGGTTCGGGGTCAGAGGGTGAACTAGTCGGTCTCAGAGGGTTCGCAAGTTGGGTCAGAGTTTGCACGAGTCGGGGTCAGAGGGTATGCAAGGCGGGGACAGATGTTACATGAGTTGGGGTCAGAGGGTGCGTGAGTCAGGGTCAGAGGTTGTGTGAGTCGGAGTCAGAGGCTGTGTGAGTCAGGGTCAGAGGGTGTGTGAGCCGGGGTCAAATGATGCGTGAGTCGGGGTCAGAGGTTGCGGGACTTGCGGTCAGAGCATACGCGAGTCAGGGTCAGAGGGTGCGCGAGTTGGAGTCAAATGTTGAGCAAGCCGGGGTCAGAGGTTGCGCGAGTCGGTGTTGGAGGTTGTGCGAGTCGGGGTCAAATGGTGTGCGAGCCGGGGTCAGATGGTGCGCGAGTCGGTCAGAGGTTGCGTGAGTCGGGGTCAGCGGGTGCACGAGTCGGGGTCAGAGGGTGCATGAGTCGGGGTCAGAGGGTGCATGAGTCGGGGTCAGAGTGTGCGGGATTCGGGGTCAGAATGTGCAGGAATCGGGGTCAGAGTGTGTGGGAGTCGAGGTCAGAGTGTGCGAGAGTTTGGGTCAGAGTGTGCGGGAGTCAGGGTCAGAGCTTTCGCAAGTCGGGGTCAGAGGGTGCGCGAGTTGAGGTCAGATGGTGCGCAAACCAGGCTCAGATGGTGTGCAAGTAAGGTTCACCGGGTGCGCGAGTCGAGGTCAGAGTGTGCTCGAGGCCGGCGTCAGTGGGTGTGTGAGTCGGGACAGAGGGTTCGCAAGTCGAGGTCAGAGGGTGCACGAGTTGGTGTTGGAGGGTGTGTGATTCGGTGTCAGAGGTTACGCAAGTTGGTGTCAGAGCGTACGCGAGTCGGGGTCAGAGGGTACGCGAGTCAGGGTCAGCGGTTGCGTGAGTCTGGGTCAGAGTGTGGGGGAGTTGGGGTCAGAGTGTTCGTGTGTCGGGGTCAGAGGGTGAACTAGTCAGTCTCAGAGGGTTCGCATTTGGGTCAGAGTTTGCACGAGTCGGGGTCAGCGTGTGCAAGAGTCGGGGTCAGAGGGTGTGCGAGTCGGGGTCAGAGGGTGTGTGAGTCGGGGTCAGAGGGCACGTGAGTCGGGGTCAGAAGTTGCGCACGTTGGGTCAGTGGGTGTGCGAGTTGTGGTCAGAGCATATGCGTGTCGGGGTCAGAGGGTCCGTGAGTTAGGGTCAGATGGTGTGCGATTTGGGGTCAGAGGCTGCGCGAGTCGGTCAGAGGTTGCGCGAGTCAGGGTCAGTGCGTGCGTGAGTCGTGGTCAGAGCATACGTGAGTCGGGGTCAGATGGTGCGCAATTCAGGGTCAGAGGGTGTGCGATTCGGGGTCAGAGACTACACGAGTTGGTGTCACAGTATGTGCGAGTCGGGGTCAGAGGGTGCCCGAGTTGAGGTCAGATTGTGCGCTAGCCAGGGTCAGATGGCGTGCAAGTAAGGTTCACCGGGTGCACGAGTTGAGGTCAGAGTGTGCTAGAAGCTGGCGTCAGAGGGTGTGCGATTCGGTGTCAGAGGGTTCGCGAGTCGAGTTTAGAGGCTGTGTGATTCAGGGTCAGAGGTTACGCGGGTTGGTGTCAGTGGTTGTGCGTTTCGGTGTCACAGTATGCGTGAGTTGGGGTCAGAGGTTTCACGAGCCGTGGTCAAATGTTGCACGAGTCGGGGTCAGAGGGTGCGCGAGTTGGGGTCAGATGGTGTGCAAGCCGGGTCAGATGGCATGCAAGTAAGGTTCACCGGGTGCGTGAGTCGAGGTCAGAGTGTTTGCAAAGCCAGCGTCAGAGGGTGTGTGAGTCGGTGTCAGAGGGTTCGCAAGTCGAGGTCAGAGGGTGCACGAGTCGGTGTTGGAGGGTGTGTGATTGGGAGTCGGAGGTTACGCGAGTTGGTGTCAGAGGTTACGCGAGTCGGGGTCAGAGGGTGCGCGAGTCGGGGTCAGCTGTTGCGTGAGTCTGGGTCAGAGTGTGGTGGAGTTGGGGTCAGAGTGTTCGTGTGTCGGGGTCAGAGGGTGAACTAGTCAGCGTGTGCAAGAGTCGGGGTCAAAGGGTGTGCGAGTCGGGGTCAGAGGGTGCATGAGTCGGGGTCAGAGGGTGCAAGAGTCATGGTCAGAGCTTTCGCGAGTTGGGGTCAGAGTGTGCGGGAGTTGGGGTCAGAGTGTTCGTGTGTCGGGGTCAGCGTGTGCAAGAGTTGGGGTCAGAGGGTGTGCGAGTCGGGGTCAGAGGGTGCGTGAGTCGGGGTCAGAGGGTGTGTGAGTTGAGGTCAGAGGTTGCGCATGTCGGGGTCAGTGGGTGCGCGTGTCGAGGTCAGAGTGTGCTCGAGGCCAGCGTCAAAGGGTGAGCGAGTCAGTGTCAGAGGGTTCGCAAGTCGAGGTCAGAGGGTGCGCGAGTCGGTGTTGGAGGGTGTGTGATTCGGGGTCAGAGGGTGTGCGAGCCGGGGTCAAATGATGCGGGACTCATGGTCAGAGCTTTTGCGAGTTGGGGTCAGAGGGTGCGCGAGTCAGGGTCAGCGGTTGCGTAAGTCGGGGTCAGAGTGTGCGGGAGTTGGGGTCAGAGTGTTCGTGTGTCGGGGTCAGAGTGTACTGGGGTCAGGGTCAGAGGGTGAGCTAGTCGGTCTCAGAGGGTTCGCAAGTTGGGTCAGAGTTTGCACGAGTCGGGGTCAGAGGGTGTGCAAGCCGGGGTCAGAGTTGCGTGAGCCGGGGTCAGAGGGTGCGTGAGTCAGGGTCAGAGGTTGCGCGAGTCGGTGTTGGAGGTTGTGCGAGTCGGAGTCAGAGGCTGTGCGAGCCGGTGTCAAATGATGCGTGAGTCGGGGTCAGAGTGTGCGGGATTTGGGGTCAGAATGTGCAGAAATCAGGGTCAGAGTATGTGGGAGTCGAGGTCAGAGTGTGCGAGAGTTTGGGTCAGAGTGTGCGGGAGTCAGGGTCAGAGCTTTTGCAAGTCGGGGTCAGAGGGTGCGCGAGTTGAGGTCAGATGGTGCGCAAACCGGGCTCAGATGGCGTGCAAGTAAGGTTCACCGGGTGCGCGAGTCGAGGTCAGAGTGTGTGCGAAGCCGGCGTCAGTGGGTGTGCGAGTCGGGGTCAGAGGGTTCGCAAGTCCAGGTCAGAGGGTGCATGAGTCGGTGTTGGAGGGTGTGTGATTTGGAGTCAGAGGTTACGCGAGTTGGTGTCAGAGGTTACGCGAGTCGGGGTCAGAGGGTGCACGAGTCGGGGTCAGCGGTTGCGTGAGTCGGGGTCAGAGTGTAACGGAGTTGGGGTCAGAGTGTTCGTGTGTCGGGGTCAGATGGTGTGGGAGTCAATGTCCAAGGGTGCTTGTGTCAGGGTCAGAGGGTGTGCGATTCGGGGTCAGAGGTTATGTGGGTTGGTGTCAGTTGTTGCGCGTTTCGGTGTCACAGTATGCGCGAATCGGGGTCAGAGGGTGCGAGAGTCATGGTCAGAGCTTACGCGAGTCGGGGTCAGAGGTTACGCGAGTCGGGGTCAGATTGTTTGCGAGTCAGTGTCCGAGGGTGCTCGAGTCGGGGTCAGAGGCTGTTTGATTCGGGGTCAGAGGTTATGCGGGTTGGTGTCAGTAGTTGCGCGTTTTGGTGTCACAGTATGCGCGAGTCGGGGTCAGAGGGTGCGCGAGTTGGGGTCAGAGGGTTCACGAGCCGTGGTCAAATGTTGCACGGGTCGGGGTCAGAGGTGCGCGAGTTGGGGTCAGATGGCGTGCAAGTAAGGTTCACCGGGTGCACGAGTCAAGGTCAGAGTGTGCTCGAGGCCGGCGTCAGAGGGTGTGCGAGTCGGTGTCAGAGGGTTCGCAAGTCGAGGTCAGAGGGTGCACGAGTTGGTGTTGGACGGTGTGTGATTAGGAGTCGGAGGTTACGCAAGTTGGTGTCAGAGGTTACACGAGTGGGTGTCAGAGGTTACGCGAGTCGGGGTCAGAGTGTGCGCGAGTCGGGGCCAGCGGTTGCGTGAGTCTGGGTCAGAGTGTGGGGGAGTTGGTGTCAGAGTGTTCGTGTGTCGAGGTCAGAGGGTGAACTAATCGGTCTCAGAGGGTTAGCAAGTTGGGTCAGAGTTTGCAGGAATCGGGGTCAGCGTGTGCAAGAGTTGGGGTCAGAGGGTGTGCAAGGCGGGGTCAGATGTTGCGTGAGTCGGGGTCAGAGGGTGTGCGAGTCGGGGTCAGAGGGTGCGTGAGTCGGGGTCAGAGGGTGCGTGAGTCGTGGTCAGAGCATATGCGTGTTGGGGTCAGAGGGTGCGCGATTCGGGGTCAGAGGGTGTGCGAATCGGGGTCAGAGGCTGCGCGAGTGGGTGTCAAAGTATACATGAATCGGGGTCAGATGGTGCGCGAGTCGGGGTCAGAGTGTGCTCGAGGCCGGCGTCAGAGGGTGTGCGAGTTGGTGTCAGAGGGATCACGAGTCGAGGTCAGAGGGTGCACGAGTCGGTGTTGGAGGGTGTGTGATTTGGGGTCAGAGGTTACGGCGAGTCGGTGTCAGAGTGTGCAGAAATCGGGGTCAGAGTGTGCGGGAGTCGGGGTGAGAATGTTGGGGGGGGTCGGGGTCAGAGTGTGGTTTGGTTCGGGGTCAGAGCATACGCGAGTCGGGGTCAGAGGGTTTGCAATTCTGGGTCAGAGGCTGCGTGAGTCGGTGTCACAGTATGCGCGAGTTGGGGTCAGAGGGTGCACAAGTCGGGCTCAGAGGGTGTGCGGGCTGGGGTCAATGGTGTGCAAGCCAGGGTCAGATGGCGTGCAAGTAAGGTTCACCGGGTGCGCAAGTCGAGATCAGAGTGTGCTCGAAGCCGGCGTCAGAGGATGTGCGAGTCGGTGTCAGAGGGTTCGCGAGTCGAGGTCAGAGGGTGCACGAGTCGGTGTTGGAGGGTGTGTGATTCGGGGTCAGAGGGTGTGCGATTTGGTGTCAGAGGTTACACGAGTTGGTGTCAGAGGTTATGCGAGTCGGGGTCATAACGTGCACGAGTCGGGGTCAGCGGTTGCGCGAGTTGGGGTCAGATAGTGCACGAGAAGGGGCAGATGTTGTGCGAGTCAGGGTCAGAGGGTGTGCGATTCGGTGTCAGAGGTTACGCGAGTTGGTGTCAGAGGTTACGTGAGTCGGGGTCATAACGTGCGTGAGTCGGTGTCAGAGGTTACGCGAGTTGGGGTCAGTGGTTGCGAGAGTTGGTTTCACAGTATGTGCGAGTCGGGGTCAGAGGGTATGCGAGTCTGTGTCAGAGGGTGTGCGAGTCAGTGTCAGGTTATGTGAGTCGGGACAGAGTGTGCAGAAATCAGAAATCAGAGTGTGCGGGAGTCGGGGTGAGAGTGTGGGGGGGGTCGGGGTCAGAGAGTTGGGGTGGTCGGGGTCACAGTGTGTGGAGTCGGGGTCAGAGTGTGCAGAAATCAGGGTCAGAGTGTGTGGGAGTCGAGGTCAGAGTGTGCGAGAGTTGGGGTCAGAGGGTTCGCGAGTTGAGGTCAGATGGTGTGCAAGCCAGGGTCAGATGGCGTGCAAGTAAGGTTCACCGGGTGCGCGAGTCGGTGTTGGAGGGTGTGTGAGATTCGGAGTCAGAGGTTACGCGAGTTGGTGTCAGAGGTTATGCAGGTCGGGGTCAGAGGGTGCGGGAGTTGCGGTCAGAGTGTTCGTGTGTCGGGGTCAGAGTGTACTGAGGTTGGGGTCAGAGGGTGAACTCGTCGGTCTCAGAGGGTTCGCAAGTTGGGTCAGAATTTGCACGAGTCGGGGTCAGAGGGTGTGCAAGGTGGGGTCAGATGTTGCATGAGTTGGGGTCAGAGTGTGTGCGAGTCGGGGTCAGAGGGTGCGCGAGTCGGTGACAGATGCTGCGCAAGTTGGGGTCAGAGAGTGCGAGAGTCAGGGTAAGAGGTTGCGCGAGTTGATGTTGGAGGTTGTGCGAGTCGGAGTCAGAGGCTGTGTAGGTCGAGGTCAGAGGGTGTGCGAGCCGGGGTCAAATGATGTGCGAGTCGGGGTCAGAGGGTGCGGGACTCGCGGTCAGACGTTACGCGAGTTGGGGTCAGAGTGTGCGCGAGTCGGGGTCAGAGGGTGCGCGAGCCGGAGTCAGATGGTGCGTGAGTCGGGGTCAGAGGGTGTGCGAGTCGGGGTCAGAGGGTGCACGAGTTGGTCAGAGGTTGCGTGAGTCGGGGTCAGCGGGTGCGTGAGTTGGGGTCAGAGGGTGCGCGAGTCGGGGTCAGAGGTTGCGCAAGTCGGGGTCAGAGGGTGCGCAAGTCTTGTTCAGAGCATATGCGAGTCGGGGTCAGAGGGTGCGTGAGTCGGGGTCAGAGGGTGTGCGAGTTGGTGTCAGAGGGTTCACGAGTCGGGGTCAGAGGCTGCGCGAGTCAGTGTTGGAGGGTGCGTGATTCGGGGTCAGAGGGTGTGCGATTCAGTGTCAGAGGTTACGCGAGTTGTTGTCAGAGGTTATGTAAGTCGGGGTCAATGCGTGCACGAGTCGGTGTCAGCGGTTGTGTGAGTCAGCGTCAGGGGTTGCGTGAGTTGGGGTCAGATAGTGTGCGCGCCGGGGTCAGATGGTATGCGAGTCAGGGTCAGAGGGTGTGCGAGTCAGTGTCAGAGGTTACGCGAGTTGGGGTCAGTGGTTGCGAGAGTTGGTTTCACAGTATGCGCGAGTCGGGGTCAGAGGGTGTGCGATTCAGTGTCAGAGGGTGTGTGCGTCAGTGTCAGGTTACGCGAGTCGGTGACAGAGTGTGCGGGAGTCGGGGTCTGAGTGTGTGGGAGTCGGGGTGAGAATGTTGGGGGGGTCGGGGTCAGAGTGTGGGGGGGTTCGGGGTCAGAGTGTGCGGAGTCGGGGTCAGAGTGTGCGAGAGTCGGGGTCAGAGGGTGTGCTAGTCGGGGTCAGAGGGTGCGCGAGCCGGGGTCAGTGGGTGCGCGAGCTGGAGTCAAATGTTGCGCAAGCCGGGGTCAGAGGCTGCGCGAGTCAATGTTGGAGGTTGTGCAAGTCGGAGTCAGAGGCTGTGTGAGTCGGGGTCAGATGGTGCGCGAGCCGGGATCAGAGGGTGCGCGAGCCAGAGTCAAATGTTGCGTGAGTCGGGGTCAGAGGGTGCGCGATTCAGGGTCAGAGGGCGCGTGAGTCAGGGTCAGAGGTTGCGTGAGTCGGGGTCAGCGGGTGCGTGAGTCGGGGTCAGAGGGTGCGTGAGTCGGGGTCAGAGTGTGCAGAAATTAGGGTCAGAGTGTGCGGGAGTCGGGGTCAGAGTGTGCGGGAGTCGGGGTTAGAGTGTGCGGGCGTCGGGGTCAGAATGTGCGGAGTCGGGGTCAGAGTGTGTACAAATCGGGGTCAGAGTGTGTGGGAGTCGAGGTCAGAGTGTGCGGGAGTCGGGGTCAGAGTGTGCAGGATTCGGGGTCAGTGTGTGCGGGAGTCAGGGTCAGAGCTTTCGCGAGTCGGGGTCAGAGGGTGCGCGAGTTGGGGTGAGAGTGTTCGCGAGCCGTGGTCAAATGTTGCACGAGTCGGGGTCAGAGGGTGCGCAAAGCTGGCGTCAGTGGGTGCACGAGTCGGTCAGGGATTGCGTGAGTCAGGGTCAGCGGGTGCGTAAGTTGGGGTCAGAGGGTGCGTGAGTCGGGGTCAGAGGTTGCGCGAGTCGGGCTCAGTGGGTGCGCGAGTTGTGGTCAGAGCCTACGTGAGTCATGGTCAGAGCATACGCGAGTCGGGGTCAGAGCATACGCGAGTCGGGGTCAGAGGGTGCATGATTCGGGGTCAGAGGGTGTGCTAGTCGGGGTCAGAGGGTGCGCGAGTCGGGATCAGAGGGTGCACGAGTCGGTGTTGGAGGGTGTGTGATTCGGGGTCAGAGGGTGTGCTAGTCGGGGTCAGAGGGTGCGCGAGTCGGGGTCAGAGGGTGCGCGAGCCGGAGTCAAATGTTGCGCAAGCCGGGGTCAGAGGCTGCGCGAGTCAATGTTGGAGGTTGTGCAAGTCGGAGTCAGAGGCTGTGCGAGTCGGGGTCAGATGGTGCGCGAGCCGGGATCAGAGGGTGCGCGAGCCAGCGTCAAATGTTGCGTGAGTCGGGGTCAGAGGGTGCGCGATTCAGGGTCAGAGGGCGCGTGAGTCAGGGTCAGAGGTTGCGTGAGTCGGGGTCAGCGGGTGCGTGAGTCGGGGTCAGAGGGTGCGTGAGTCGGGGTCAGAGTTTGCAGAAATTAGGGTCAGAGTGTGCGGGAGTCGGGGTTAGAGTGTGCGGGCGTCGGGGTCAGAATGTGCGGAGTTGGGGTCAGAGTGTGTACAAATCGGGGTCAGAGTGTGTGGGAATCGAGGTCAGAGTGTGCGGGAGTCGGGGTCAGAGTGTGCAGGATTTGGGGTCAGTGTGTGCGGGAGTCAGGGTCAGAGCTTTCGCGAGTCAGGGTCAGAGGGTGCGTGAGTTGGGGTGAGAGGGTTCGCGAGCCGTGGTCAAATGTTGCACGAGTCGGGGTCAGAGGGTGCGCAAAGCTGGCGTCAGTGGGTGCACGAGTCGGTCAGGGGTTGCGTGAGTCAGGGTCAGCGGGTGCGTAAGTTGGGGTCAGAGGGTGCATGAGTCGGGGTCAGAGGTTGCGCGAGTCGGGCTCAGTGGGTGCGCGAGTCGTGGTCAGAGCATACGTGAGTCATGGTCAGAGCATACGTGAGTCGGGGTCAGAGCATACGCGAGTCGAGGTCAGAGGGTGCATGATTCGGGGTCAGAGGGTGTGCGATTCGGGGTCAGAGGCTGCGTGAGTAGGTGTCACAGTATGCGCGAGTTGGGGTCAGAAGGAGCACAAGTCGGGGTCAGAGGATGCGCGGGTTGGGGGCAATGGTGTGCAAGCCAGGGTTAGATGGCATGCAAGTAAGGTTCACCGGGTGCGCAAGTCGAGATCAGAGTGTGCTCGAAGCCGGCTTCAGAGGGTGTACGAGTCGGTGTCAGAGGGTTCACGAGTCGAGGTCAGAGGGTGCACGAGTCGGTGTTGGAGGGTGTGTGATTCGGGGTCAGAGGGTGTGCTAGTCGGGGTCAGAGGGTACGCGAGTCGGGGTCAGAGGGTGCGCGAGCCGGAGTCAAATGTTGCGCAAGCCGGGGTCAGAGGCTGCGCGAGTCAGTGTTGGAGGTTGTGCAAGTCGGAGTCAGAGGCTGTGCGAGTCGGGGTCAGATGGTGCGCGAGCCGGGATCAGAGGGTGCGCGAGCCAGAGTCAAATGTTGCGTGAGTCGGGGTCAGAGGGTGCGTGATTCAGGGTCAGAGGGCGCGTGAGTCAGGGTCAGAGGTTGCGTGAGTCGGGGTCAGCGGGTGCGTGAGTCGGGGTCAGAGGGTGCGTGAGTCGGGGTCAGAGTGTGCAGAAATTAGGGTCAGAGTGTGCGGGAGTCGGGGTCGGAGTGTGCGGGAGTCGGGGTTAGAGTGTGCGGGCGTCGGGGTCAGAATGTGCGGAGTCGGGGTCAGAGTGTGTACAAATCGGGGTCAGAGTGTGTGGGAGTCGAGGTCAGAGTGTGCGGGAGTCGGGGTCAGAGTGTGCAGGATTCGGGGTCAGTGTGTGCGGGAGTCAGGGTCAGAGCTTTCGCGAGTCGGGGTCAGAGGGTGCGCGAGTTGGGGTGAGAGGGTTCGCGAGCCGTGGTCAAATGTTGCACGAGTCGGGGTCAGAGGGTGCGCAAAGCTGGCGTCAGTGGGTGCACGAGTCGGTCAGGGGTTGCGTGAGTCAGGGTCAGCGGGTGCGTAAGTTGGGGTCAGAGGGTGCATGAGTCGGGGTCAGAGGTTGCGCGAGTCGGGCTCAGTGGGTGCGCGAGTCGTGGTCAGAGCATACGTGAGTCATGGTCAGAGCATACGTGAGTCGGGGTCAGAGGGTGCATGATTCGGGGTCAGAGGGTGTGCGATTCGGGGTCAGAGGCTGCGTGAGTAGGTGTCACAGTATGCGCGAGTTGGGGTCAGAAGGAGCACAAGTCGGGGTCAGAGGATGCGCGGGTTGGGGGCAATGGTGTGCAAGCCAGGGTTAGATGGCATGCAAGTAAGGTTCACCGGGTGCGCAAGTCGAGATCAGCGTGTGCTCGAAGCCGGCTTCAGAGGGTGTACGAGTCGGTGTCAGAGGGTTCACGAGTCGAGGTCAGAGGGTGCACGAGTCGGTGTTGGAGGGTGTGTGATTCGGGGTCAGAGGGTGTGCTAGTCGGGGTCAGAGGGTACGCGAGTCGGGGTCAGAGGGTGCGCGAGCCGGAGTCAAATGTTGCGCAAGCCGGGGTCAGAGGCTGCGCGAGTCAGTGTTGGAGGTTGTGCAAGTCGGAGTCAGAGGCTGTGCGAGTCGGGGTCAGATGGTGCGCGAGCCGGGATCAGAGGGTGCGCGAGCCAGAGTCAAATGTTGCGTGAGTCGGGGTCAGAGGGTGCGCGATTCAGGGTCAGAGGGCGCGTGAGTCAGGGTCAGAGGTTGCGTGAGTCGGGGTCAGCGGGTGCGTGAGTCGGGGTCAGAGGGTGCGTGAGTCGGGGTCAGAGTGTGCAGAAATTAGGGTCAGAGTGTGCGGGAGTCGGGGTCGGAGTGTGCGGGAGTTGGGGTTAGAGTGTGCGGGCGTCGGGGTCAGAATGTGCGGAGTCGGGGTCAGAGTGTGTACAAATCGGGGTCAGAGTGTGTGGGAGTCGAGGTCAGAGTGTGCGGGAGTCGGGGTCAGAGTGTGCAGGATTCGGGGTCAGTGTGTGCGGGAGTCAGGTTCAGAGCTTTCGCGAGTCGGGGTCAGAGGGTGCGTGAGTTGGGGTGAGAGGGTTCGCGAGCCGTGGTCAAATGTTGCACGAGTCGGGGTCAGAGGGTGCGCAAAGCTGGCGTCAGTGGGTGCACGAGTCGGTCAGGGGTTGCGTGAGTCAGGGTCAGCGGGTGCGTAAGTTGGGGTCAGAGGGTGCATGAGTCGGGGTCAGAGGTTGCGCGAGTCGGGCTCAGTGGGTGCGCGAGTTGTGGTCAGAGCATACGTGAGTCATGGTCAGAGCATACGTGAGTCGGGGTCAGAGCATACGCGAGTCGGGGTCAGAGGGTGCATGATTCGGGGTCAGAGGGTGTGCGATTCGGGGTCAGAGGCTGCGTGAGTAGGTGTCACAGTATGCGCGAGTTGGGGTCAGAAGGAGCACAAGTCGGGGTCAGAGGATGCGCGGGTTGGGGGCAATGGTGTGCAAGCCAGGGTTAGATGGCATGCAAGTAAGGTTCACCGGGTGCGCAAGTCGAGATCAGCGTGTGCTCGAAGCCGGCTTCAGAGGGTGTACGAGTCGGTGTCAGAGGGTTCACGAGTCGAGGTCAGAGGGTGCACGAGTCGGTGTTGGAGGGTGTGTGATTCGGGGTCAGAGGGTGTGCTAGTCGGGGTCAGAGGGTGTGCTAGTCGGGGTCAGAGGGTGCGCGAGTCGGGGTCAGAGGGTGCGCGAGCCGGAGTCAAATGTTGCGCAAGCCGGGGTCAGAGGCTGCACGAGTCAGTGTTGGAGGTTGTGCAAGTCGGAGTCAGAGGCTGTGCGAGTCGGGGTCAGATGGTGCGCGAGCCGGGATCAGAGGGTGCGCGAGCCAGAGTCAAATGTTGCGTGAGTCGGGGTCAGAGGGTGCGCGATTCAGGGTCAGAGGGCGCGTGAGTCAGGGTCAGAGGTTGCGTGAGTCGGGGTCAGCGGGTGCGTGAGTCGGGGTCAGAGGGTGCGTGAGTCGGGGTCAGAGTGTGCAGAAATTAGGGTCAGAGTGTGCGGGAGTCGGGGTCGGAGTGTGCGGGAGTCGGGGTTAGAGTGTGCGGGCGTCGGGGTCAGAATGTGCGGAGTCGGGGTCAGAGTGTATACAAATCGGGGTCAGAGTGTGTGGGAGTCGAGGTCAGAGTGTGCGGGAGTCGGGGTCAGAGTGTGCAGGATTCGGGGTCAGTGTGTGCGGGAGTCAGGGTCAGAGCTTTCGCGAGTCGGGGTCAGAGGGTGCGCGAGTTGGGGTGAGAGGGTTCGCGAGCCGTGGTCAAATGTTGCACGAGTCGGGGTCAGAGGGTGCGCAAAGCTGGCGTCAGTGGGTGCACGAGTCGGTCAGGGATTGCGTGAGTCAGGGTCAGCGGGTGCGTAAGTTGGGGTCAGAGGGTGCATGAGTCGGGGTCAGAGGTTGCGCGAGTCGGGCTCAGTGGGTGCGCGAGTCGTGGTCAGAGCATACGTGAGTCATGGTCAGAGCATACGCGAGTCGGGGTCAGAGCATATGCGAGTCGGGGTCAGAGGGTGCATGATTCGGGGTCAGAGGGTGTGCGATTCGGGGTCAGAGGCTGCGTGAGTAGGTGTCACAGTATGCACGAGTTGGGGTCAGAAGGAGCACAAGTCGGGGTCAGAGGATGCGCGGGTTGGGGGCAATGGTGTGCAAGCCAGGGTTAGATGGCGTGCAAGTAAGGTTCACCGGGTGCGCAAGTCGAGATCAGAGTGTGCTCGAAGCTGGCTTCAGAGGGTGTACGAGTCGGTGTCAGAGGGTTCACGAGTCGAGGTCAGAGGGTGCACGAGTCGGTGTTGGAGGGTGTGTGATTCGGGGTCAGAGGGTGTGCGATTCGGTGTCAGAGGTTACGCGAGTTGGTGTCAGAGGTTACGCGAGTTGGAGTCAGATAGCGCGCGAGAAGGGGGCAGATGTTATGCGAGTCAGGGTCAGAGGGTGTGCGAGTCGGTGTCAGGGGTCACGCGAGTTGGGGTCAGTGGTTGCGAGAGTTGGTTTCACAGTATGCGCGAATCAGGGTCAGAGGGTGTGCGAGTCAGTGTCAGAGGGTGTGCGAGTCAGTGACAGGTTATGTGAGTCGGGACAGAGTGTGCAGAAATCAGGGTCAGAGTGTGCGGGAGTCGGGGTGAGAGTGTGGGGGGGTCGGGGTCAGAGAGTTGGTGTGGTCGGTGTCAGAGTGTGTGGAGTCGGGGTCAGAGTGTGCAGAAATCGGGGTCAGAGTGTGTGGGAGTCGAGGTCGGAGTGTGCGAGAGTCGGGGTCAGAGGGTGCGCGAGTTGGGGTCAGAGGGTTCGCGAGTTGAGGTCAGATGGTGCGCAAGCCAGGGTCAGATGGCGTGCAAGTAAGGTTCACCGGGTGCGCGAGTCGGTGTTGGAGGGTGTGTGAGATTCGGAGTCAGAGGTTACGTGACTTGGTGTCAGAGGTTACGCAGGTCGGGGTCAGAGGGTGCGGGAGTTGGGGTCAGAGTGTTCATGTGTCGGGGTCAGAGTGTACTGAGTTTGAGGTCAGAGGGTGAACTCGTCGGTCTCAGAGGGTTCGCAAGTTGGGTCAGAGTCGGTCTCAGAGGGTGTGCAAGGCGGGGTCAGATGTTGCGTGAATTGGGGTCAGAGGGTGTGCGAGTCGGGGTCAGAGGGTGCGCGAGTCGGGGACAGATGCTGCGCAAGTCGGGGTCAGAGAGTGTGAGAGTCAGGGTAAGAGGTTGCGCGAGTCGATGTTGGAGGTTGTGCGAGTCGGAGTCAGAGGCTGTGTGAGTCGAGGTCAGAGAGTGTGCGAGCCGGGGTCAAATGATGTGCGAGTCGGGGTCAGAGGGTGCGGGACTCGCGGTCAGAGGTTACGCGAGTTGGGATCAGAGGGTGTGCGAGTCGGGGTCAGAGGGTGTGGGACTCGCGGTCAGAGGTTACGTGAGTTGGGGTCAGAGGGTGTGTGAGTCGGGGTCAGAGGGTGCGCGAGCCGGAGTGAAATGTTGCGCAAGCCGGGGTCAGAGGTTGCACGATCGGTGTTGGAGGTTGTGCGAGTCGGAGTCAGAGGCTGGGCGAGTCGGGATCAGATGGTGCGCGAGCCGGGGTCAGATGGTGCTTGAGTCGGGGTCAGAGGGTGCGCGAGTCGGGGTCAGAGGGTGCACGAGTCGGTCAGAGGTTGCGTGAGTCGGGGTCAGCGGGTGCGTGAGTTGGGGTCAGAGGGTGCGCGAGTCGGGGTCAGAGGTTGCGCAAGTCGGGGTCAGTGGGTGCGCGAGTCGTGGTCAGTGCATACGCGAGTCGGGGTCAGAGGGTGCGTGAGTCGGGGTCAGAATGTGCGCGATTTGGGGTCAGAGGGTGTGCGATTCGGGGTCAGAGGCTGCGCAAGGTGGTGTCACAGTATGCGCAAGTCGGGGTCAGAGGGTGCACGAGTCGGGGTCAGAGGGTGCACGAATTGGGGTCAGAGGGTGTGAGTTGGGGTCAGAGGTTGCGCAAGTCAGGGTCAGTGGGTGCGCGAGTGGTGGTCAGAGCATACGCAAGTCGGGGTCAGAGGGTACGCGAGTCGGGGTCAGAGGGTGCACGATTCGGGGTCAGAGGGTGTGCGATTCGGGGTCAGAGGCTGCGCGAGTCGGTGTCACAGTATGCGTGAGTCGGGGTCAGAGGGTACACGAGTCGGGGTCAGAGGGTGCGCGAGTTGGGGTCAGATGGTGCGAAGCCGGCATCAGTGGGTATGCGAGTCGGTGTCAGAGGGTTCGCAAGTCGGGGTCAGGGTTGCGCGAGTCAATGTCAGAGGGTGTGCGTGTCAGTGTCAGGTTACGCGAGTCGGGGACAGAGTGTGCAGGAATCAGGGTCAGAGTGTGCGGAAGTCGGGGTCAGAGTGTGGTGGGGGTCGGGGTCAGAGTGTGCGGGAGTCAGGGTCAGAGTGTGCAGAAATCGAGGTCAGAGTGTGCGGGATTTGGGTTCAGAGTGTGTGGGAGTCAGGGTCAGAGCTTTCGCGAGTCGGTGTTAGAGTGTGCGGGAGTCGGGGTCAGAGGTTGTCCGAGTCTGTGTCAGAGGTTGCGAGAGTCGTGGTCAGAGGGTGTGCGAGTCGGGGTTAGAGTGTGCGGGAGTCGGGGTCAGAGGTTGTCCGAGTCTGTGTCAGAGGTTGCGAGAGTCGTGGTCAGAGGGTACGCGACTCGAGGTCAGTGTGTGCGCGTGTCGGGGTCAGAGGTTGCACGAGTCGGTGTCAGAGTGCGCGACAGTCGGTGTCAGAGGGTTCGCGAGTCGGAGTCAGAGGTTGTGCGAGTGCGTTCAGTGTGTGGGGGAATCCGGGGTCAGAATGTAAGGGAGTCGGGGTCGCAGGATGCGCTAGTCGGGGTGAGCTGGTGCAGGAGTCGGGGTCAGAGTGTGCACGTGTTGGGGTCAGAGGGTGCGCGAAGCTGGCGTCAGAGGGTGCGCGACTCGCAGTCAGAGTGTGGGGGAGCCGGGGTCAGAATGTAAGGGAGTTGGGGTCAGAGGCTGTGCGAGTCAGTGTCAGAGGTTTCGCGAGTCGGGGTCAGAGGGTGTGCGTGTCGGGGTCAGATGGTGCATGTGTCGGGGTCAGATGGTGTGCGAGTCAGGGTCAGAGGGTGTGCGAGTCGGTGTCAGGTTACGCGAGTCGGTGTCAGAATGTGCTGTAATCAGGATCAGAATGTGCAAGAGTCGGAGACAGAGTGTGCAACAGTGGGGGTCAGAGTGTGGGGGAGTCAGGGTCAGAGTTTGCGGGAGTCGGGGTCAGAGTGTTCGTGTTTCGGGGTCAGAGTGTACTGGGGTCGGGGTCAGAGGGTGAACTAGTCGGTCTCAGAGGGTTCGCAAGTTGGGTCAGAGTTTGCATGAGTCGGGGTCAGAGGGTGTGCAAGGCGGGGTCAGAGGGTGTGCAAGAGTCGGGGTCAGTGGGTGTGCAGGGCGGGGTCAGAGGGTGTGCAAGGCAGGGTCAGAGGGTGTGCAAGGAAGGGTCAGAGGGTGTGCAAGAGTCGGGGTCAGCGTGTGCCAGAGTCGGGGTCAGCGTGTGCGCGCGTCGGCATCAGAAGTTGTGCAAGGCGGGGTCAGAGTTGCATGAGTCAGGGTCAGAGGGTGTGCGAGTCGGGGTCAGAGAGTGCGAGAGTTGGGGTCAGAGGGTGTGCGAGTCGGGGTCAGAGGGTGTGCGAGTCGGAGTCAGAGGTTGCACGAGTCGGTGTCAGAGTGCGCGACAGTCGGTGTCAGAGGGTTCGCGAGTCGGAGTCAGAGGTTGTGCGAGTGCGTTCAGTGTGTGGGGGAATCCGGGGTCAGAATGTAAGGGAGTCGGGGTCGCAGGATGCGCTAGTCGGGGTGAGCTGGTGCAGGAGTCGAGGTCGGAGTGTGCGAGAGTCGGGGTCAGAGGGTGCGCGAGTTGGGGTCAGAGGGTTCGCGAGTTGAGGTCAGATGGTGCGCAAGCCAGGGTCAGATGGCGTGCAAGTAAGGTTCACCGGGTGCGCGAGTCGGTGTTGGAGGGTGTGTGAGATTCGGAGTCAGAGGTTACGTGACTTGGTGTCAGAGGTTACGCAGGTCGGGGTCAGAGGGTGCGGGAGTTGGGGTCAGAGTGTTCATGTGTCGGGGTCAGAGTGTACTGAGTTTGAGGTCAGAGGGTGAACTCGTCGGTCTCAGAGGGTTCGCAAGTTGGGTCAGAGTCGGTCTCAGAGGGTGTGCAAGGCGGGGTCAGATGTTGCGTGAATTGGGGTCAGAGGGTGTGCGAGTCGGGGTCAGAGGGTGCGCGAGTCGGGGACAGATGCTGCGCAAGTCGGGGTCAGAGAGTGTGAGAGTCAGGGTAAGAGGTTGCGCGAGTCGATGTTGGAGGTTGTGCGAGTCGGAGTCAGAGGCTGTGTGAGTCGAGGTCAGAGAGTGTGCGAGCCGGGGTCAAATGATGTGCGAGTCGGGGTCAGAGGGTGCGGGACTCGCGGTCAGAGGTTACGCGAGTTGGGATCAGAGGGTGTGCGAGTCGGGGTCAGAGGGTGTGGGACTCGCGGTCAGAGGTTACGTGAGTTGGGGTCAGAGGGTGTGTGAGTCGGGGTCAGAGGGTGCGCGAGCCGGAGTGAAATGTTGCGCAAGCCGGGGTCAGAGGTTGCACGATCGGTGTTGGAGGTTGTGCGAGTCGGAGTCAGAGGCTGGGCGAGTCGGGATCAGATGGTGCGCGAGCCGGGGTCAGATGGTGCTTGAGTCGGGGTCAGAGGGTGCGCGAGTCGGGGTCAGAGGGTGCACGAGTCGGTCAGAGGTTGCGTGAGTCGGGGTCAGCGGGTGCGTGAGTTGGGGTCAGAGGGTGCGCGAGTCGGGGTCAGAGGTTGCGCAAGTCGGGGTCAGTGGGTGCGCGAGTCGTGGTCAGTGCATACGCGAGTCGGGGTCAGAGGGTGCGTGAGTCGGGGTCAGAATGTGCGCGATTTGGGGTCAGAGGGTGTGCGATTCGGGGTCAGAGGCTGCGCAAGGTGGTGTCACAGTATGCGCAAGTCGGGGTCAGAGGGTGCACGAGTCGGGGTCAGAGGGTGCACGAATTGGGGTCAGAGGGTGTGAGTTGGGGTCAGAGGTTGCGCAAGTCAGGGTCAGTGGGTGCGCGAGTGGTGGTCAGAGCATACGCAAGTCGGGGTCAGAGGGTACGCGAGTCGGGGTCAGAGGGTGCACGATTCGGGGTCAGAGGGTGTGCGATTCGGGGTCAGAGGCTGCACGAGTCGGTGTCACAGTATGCGTGAGTCGGGGTCAGAGGGTACACGAGTCGGGGTCAGAGGGTGCGCGAGTTGGGGTCAGATGGTGCGAAGCCGGCATCAGTGGGTATGCGAGTCGGTGTCAGAGGGTTCGCAAGTCGGGGTCAGGGTTGCGCGAGTCAATGTCAGAGGGTGTGCGTGTCAGTGTCAGGTTACGCGAGTCGGGGACAGAGTGTGCAGGAATCAGGGTCAGAGTGTGCGGAAGTCGGGGTCAGAGTGTGGTGGGGGTCGGGGTCAGAGTGTGCGGGAGTCAGGGTCAGAGTGTGCAGAAATTGAGGTCAGAGTGTGCGGGATTTGGGTTCAGAGTGTGTGGGAGTCAGGGTCAGAGCTTTCGCGAGTCGGTGTTAGAGTGTGCGGGAGTCGGGGTCAGAGGTTGTCCGAGTCTGTGTCAGAGGTTGCGAGAGTCGTGGTCAGAGGGTACGCGACTCGAGGTCAGTGTGTGCACGTGTCGGGGTCAGAGGTTGCACGAGTCGGTGTCAGAGTGCGCGACAGTCGGTGTCAGAGGGTTCGCGAGTCGGAGTCAGAGGTTGTGCGAGTGCGTTCAGTGTGTGGGGGAATCCGGGGTCAGAATGTAAGGGAGTCGGGGTCGCAGGATGCGCTAGTCGGGGTGAGCTGGTGCAGGAGTCGGGGTCAGAGTGTGCACGTGTTGGGGTCAGAGGGTGCGCGAAGCTGGCGTCAGAGGGTGCGCGACTCGCAGTCAGAGTGGGGGGAGCCGGGGTCAGAATGTAAGGGAGTTGGGGTCAGAGGCTGTGCGAGTCAGTGTCAGAGGTTTCGCGAGTCGGGGTCAGAGGGTGTGCGTGTCGGGGTCAGATGGTGCATGTGTCGGGGTCAGATGGTGTGCGAGTCAGGGTCAGAGGGTGTGCGAGTCAGTGTCAGGTTACGCGAGTCGGTGTCAGAATGTGCTGTAATCAGGATCAGAATGTGCAAGAGTCGGAGACAGAGTGTGCAACAGTGGGGGTCAGAGTGTGGGGGAGTCAGGGTCAGAGTTTGCGGGAGTCGGGGTCAGAGTGTTCGTGTTTCGGGGTCAGAGTGTACTGGGGTCGGGGTCAGAGGGTGAACTAGTCGGTCTCAGAGGGTTCGCAAGTTGGGTCAGAGTTTGCATGAGTCGGGGTCAGAGGGTGTGCAAGGCGGGGTCAGAGGGTGTGCAAGAGTCGGGGTCAGAGGGTGTGCAGGGCGGGGTCAGAGGCTGTGCAAGGCGGGGGGTCAGAGGGTGTGCAAGGCAGGGTCAGAGGGTGTGCAAGGAAGGGTCAGAGGGTGTGCAAGAGTCGGGGTCAGCGTGTGCCAGAGTCGGGGTCAGCGTGTGCGCGCGTCGGCATCAGAAGTTGTGCAAGGCGGGGTCAGAGTTGCATGAGTCAGGGTCAGAGGGTGTGCGAGTCGGGGTCAGAGAGTGCGAGAGTTGGGGTCAGAGGGTGTGCGAGTCGGGGTCAGAGGGTGTGCGAGTCGGAGTCAGAGAGTGCGAGAGTCGGGGTCAGAGGGTGCGTGAGTCAGGGTCAGATGGTGCGCGAGTCAGTGTCCGAGGGTGCTCAAGTCGGGGTCAGAGGGTGTGCGATTCAGGGTCAGAGGTTACGCGGTTTGGTGTCAGTGGTTGCACGTTTCGGTGTCGCAGTATGTGCGAGTCGGAGTCAGAGGGTTCGTGAGCCGTGGTCAAATGTTGCACGAGTCGGGGTCAGATGGTGCGCAAGCCAGGGTCAGATGGCGTGTAAGTAAAGTTCACTGGGTGCGCGAGTTGAGGTCAGAGTGTGTGCGAAGCCGGCATCAGTGGGTATGCGAGTCGGTGTCAGAGGGTTCGCAAGTCGGGGTCAGGGTTGCGCGAGTCAATGTCAGAGGGTGTGCGTGTCAGTGTCAGGTTACGCGAGTCGGGGACAGAGTGTGCAGGAATCAGGGTCAGAGTGTGCAGAAGTCGGGGTCAGAGTGTGGTGGGGGTCGGGGTCAGAGTGTGCGGGAGTCAGGGTCAGAGTGTGCAGAAATCGGGGTCAGAGTGTGCGGGATTTGGGTTCAGAGTGTGTGGGAGTCAGGGTCAGAGCTTTCGCGAGTCGGTGTTAGAGTGTGCGGGAGTCGGGGTCAGAGTGTGCGGGAGTCGGGGTCAGAGTGTGCGGGAGTCGGGGTCAGAGGTTGTCCGAGTCTGTGTCAGAGGTTGCGAGAGTCGTGGTCAGAGGGTACACGACTCGAGGTCAGTGTGTGCACGTGTCGGGGTCAGAGGTTGCACAAGTCGGTGTCAGAGTGCGCGACAGTTGGTGTCAGAGGTTTTGTGAGTCGGAGTCAGAGGTTGTGCGAGTGCGTTCAGTGTGTGGGGGAATCCGGGGTCAGAATGTAAGGGAGTCGGGGTCGCAGGATGCGCTAGTTGGGGTGAGCTGGTGCAGGAGTCGGGGTCAGAGTGTGCACATGTCGGGGTCAGAGGGTGCGCGAATCTGGCGTCAGATGGTGCGCGAGTCGAGGTCAGAGGGTGTGCGAGTCAGTGTCAGAGGTTTCGCAAGTCGGGGTCAGAGGGTGTGCGTGTCGGGGTCAGATGGTGCATGTGTCGGGGTCAGATGGTGTGCGAGTCAGGGTCAGAGGGTGTGCGAGTCAGTGTCAGAGGTTTCGCGAGTTGGGGTCAGAGGGTGTGCGAGTCGGTGTCAGGTTACGCGAGTCGGAGTCAGAATGTGCTGTAATCAGGATCAGAATGTGCAGGAGTCGGAGACAGAGCGTGCAACAGTGGGGGTCAGAGTGTGGGGGAGTCAGGGTCAGAGTATGCGCGAGTCGGGGTGAAATGTTGCATGAGTCGGGGTCAGAGGATGTACGAGTCAGGGTCGGAGTGTGCGTGAGTCAGTGTCAGAGGATGTGCGAGACGGTGTCAGAGGTAACGCAAGTTGGCATCAGTGGTTGCGCGAGTTGGTGTCACAGTATGCACGAGTCAGGGTCAGAGGGTGCGCGAGTCGGTGTCACAGTATGCACGAGTCAGGGTCAGAGGGTGCGCGAGTCGGTGTCACAGTATGCGTGAGTCGGGGTCAGAGGTTGCGCGAGTCGGGGTCAGAGGGTGCGCGAGTAAGGGTCAGCAGGTGCGCGAGTCGGAGTCAGTGGATGCGCGATTCGGGGTCCGAGGATGTGCGAGCCATGGTCAAATGTTGCGCGAGTTGGGGTCAGAGAATGCGCAACTCGCGGTCAGATGGTGCGCGAGTTGGGGTCAGATGGTGCGCGAATCAGGGTCAGAAAATGCGCGAGCCAGTGTCAGAGGGTGCGCGAGTCAGTGTCAGAGGTTGCACGAGTCCGGGTCAAATGTTGCGCGAGTTGGGGTCAGAAGATGTGCAACTCGCGGTCAGATGGCTCGCGAGTCAGGGTCAGATGGTGCGCGAGTCAGGGTCAGATGGTGCGCGAGACAATGTCAGAGGGTGCACGAGTCCGGGTCAAATGTTGCGCGAGTCGGGGTCAGAGGGTGCGCGAGCCGGCGTCAGAGTGCGCGGGATTTGGGGTCAGAGTGTATGGGATTTGGGGTCAGAGTATGCGGGAGTCGGGGTCAGAGCTTTCGCGAGTCGGTGTTAAATTGTGCGTAAGTTGGGGTCAGAGGTTGTGCGAGTCGGGGTCAGTGGGTGCGTGAGTTAGGGTCAGCAGGTGCGCGAGTCAGGGTCAGCGGGTGCGCGAGTCAGGGTCAGAGGATGCGTGAGCCGTGGTCAAATGTTGCGCAAGTTGGGGTCTGAGGATGCGCAAGTCGGGTTCAGAGGGTGCACCAGTCAGGGTCAGAGGGTGCACGAGTCAGTCAGAGGTTGCGCGAGTCGGGGTCAGAGGGTGCGTGTGTCGGGGTCAGCATGTGCGCGAGTGGAGGTCAGAGTGTGCGGTTTTCGGGGTCAGAGTGTGCATGAGTCGGTCTCGAGGTTACGCGAGTCGGGTGTCAGAGTGTTCGGGTGTCGGAGTCAAATGCGTGGGATTCGGGGTCAGTGTGCGGGAGTCGGGGTCAGAGTGTGCAGGAGTCGGGATCAGAGTGTGCGGGAGTCGGGGCCAGAGTGTGCGAGAGTCGGGGCCAGAGCGTGCGCGAGCCGGGGTCAGAGGGTGTGCGAGTCGGTGTCAGAGGTTACGCAAGTCGGGGTCAGGGCATGCGCGAGTCGGGGTCAAGTGTTGCGCGAGTCGGGGTCAGAGGTTGTGCGAGTCGGGGTCAGATGATATGCGAGTCAGGGTCAGAGGGTGCATGAGTCAGTGTCAGAGTTTGTGCTTGTCAGGGTCAGAGTTTGCGCGAGTCGGGGTCAGAATGTGCAGGAGTTGGGGACAGAGTGTGCATGAGTGGGGGTCAGAATGTGGGGGAGTCGGTGTCAGAGTGGGAGAGTCAGTTTCAGAGTGTGGGAGAGTCGGGGTCAGATGGTGCACGAGTCGGGGTCTGATTGTGCGCGAATCAGGGTCAAATGTTGCGTGAGTCGGTGTCAGAGGATGTGCGAGTTGGGTCAGATGGTGCGCGAATTGGGGTCAAATGTTGCGGGAGTCGGGGTCAGCGGGTGTGTAAGCCGGGGTCAGATGGCGTACAAGTAAGTTTCACCCGGTGCGCGAGTTGACGTCAGAGTGTGCGAGAAGCCGGCGTCAGATGGTCAAATGTTGCATGAGTCGGGGTCAGAGGATGCGCGAGTCGGGGTCAGAGGATGCGCGAGTCGGGGTCAGAGGATGCGCAAGTCGGAGTGTGCGTGAGTCGGTGTCAGAGGATGTGCGAGACGGTGTCAGAGGTTACGCAAGTTGGCGTCAGTGGTTGCGCGAGTCGGTGTCACAGTATGCACGAGTCAGGGTCAGATGGTGCGCGAGTCGGTGTCACAGTATGCACGAGTCAGGGTCAGAGGGTGCGCGAGTCGGTGTCACAGTATGCGCAAGTCGGGGTCAGAGGGTGCGCGAGTCAGGGTCAGAGGGTGCGTGAGTCAGGGTCAGAGGGTGCATGAGTCAGTCAGAGGTTGCGCGAGATGGGGTCAGAGGATGCGAGAGTCGGGGTCTGCGGGTGCGTGAGTTGGGGTCAGAGGTTGCGCGATTTGGGGTCAGGTTACGCGAGTCGGGGTCAGAATGTGCTGTAATTAGGATCAGAATGTGCAGGAGTCGGGGACAGTGTGTGCAAGAGTGGGGGTCAGAGTGTGGGAGAGTCGAAGTCAGAGTGCGCGTGAGTCGGGGTCAGAATGTGGGGGAGTCGAGGTCAGAGTGTGTGGGAGTCGGGGTCAGAGGTTGCGCGAGTCGGGGTCAGAGGTTGCGTGAGTCAGTGTCAGGGGTTGCGCGAGTCGGGGTCAGAGGGTGCGCGAGTAAGGGTCAGCGGGTGCGCGAGTCGGAGTCAGTGGATGCGCGATTCGGGTTCCGAGGATGTGCGAGCCGTGGTCAAATGTTGCGCGAGTTGGGGTCAGAGAATGCGCAACTCGCGGTCAGATGGTGCGCGAGTTGGGGTCAGATGGTGCACGAATCAGGGTCAGAAAATGCGCGAGCCAGTGTCAGAGGGTGCGCGAGTCGGTGTCAGAGGTTGCACGAGTCCGGGTCAAATGTTACGCGAGTTGGGGTCAGAGGATGCGCAACTCGCGGTCAGATGGCTCGCGAGTCAGGTTCAGATGGTGCGCGAGTCAGGGTCAGATGGTGCGCGAGACAATGTCAGAGGGTGCACGAGTCCGGGTCAAATGTTGTGCGAGTCGGGGTCAGAGGGTGCGCGAGCCGGCATCAGAGTATGCGGGATTTGGGGTCAGAGTGTACAGGATTTGGGGTCAGAGTGTGCGGGAGTCGGGGTCAGAGCTTTCGCAAGTCGGTGTTAGAGTGTGCGTAAGTTGGGGTCAGAGGTTGCGCGAGTCGGGGTCAGAGGGTGCGCGTGTCGGGGTCAGCATGTGCGCGAGTCGAGCTCAGAGTGTGCGGTTTTTGGGGTCAGAGTGTGCGCGAGTCGGTCTCGAGGTTACGCGAGTCGGGTGTCAGAGTGTTCGGGTGTCGGGGTCAAAGTGCGTGGGATTCGGGGTCAGTGTGCGGGAGTCGGGGTCAGAGTGTGCGAGAGTCGGGGCCAGAGCGTGCGCGAGCCAGGGTCAGAGGTTACGCAAGTCGTGGTCAGAGCATGCGCGAGTCGGAGTCAAGTGTTGCGCGAGTCGGGGTCAGAGGTTGTGCAAGTCAGGGTCAGATGATATGCGAGTCAGGGTCACAGGGTGCATGAGTCAGTGTCAGAGTTTGTGCTTGTCAGGGTCAGAGTTTGCGCGAGTCGGAGTCAGAATGTGCAGGAGTTGGGGAAAGAGTGTGCATGAGGGGGGTCAGAATGTGGGGGAGTCAGTGTCAGAGTGGGAGAGTCGGTGTCAGAGTGTGGGAGATTTGGGGTCAGATGGTGCGCGATTCGGGGTCTGATTGTGCGCGAATCAGGGTCAAATGTTGCGTGAGTCGGTGTCAGAGGATGTGCGAGTCGGGGTCAGAGTATGCGCAAGTCGGGGTCAGAGTATGCGCGAGTCGGGGTCAGAGTATGCGCGAGTCGGGGTCAAATGTTGTATGAGTCGGGGTCAGAGGATGCACGAGTCGGGGTCGGAGTGTGCGTGAGTCAGTGTCAGAGGATGTGCGAGACGGTGTCAGAGGTTACGCAAGTTGGCGTCAGTGGTTGCGCGAGTCGGTGTCACAGTATGCATGAGTCTGGGTCAGAGGATGCGTGAGTCGGTGTCACAGTATGCGCAAGTCGGGGTCAGAGGGTGCACGAGTCAGGGTCAGAAGGTGCGCGAGTCGGGGTCAGAGGTTGCGCGAGTAAGGGTCAGCGGGTGCGTGAGTCGGAGTCAGTGGATGCGCGATTCGGGGTCCGAGGATGTGCGAGCCGAGGTCAAATGTTGCGCGAGTTGGGGTCAGAGAATGCGCAACTCGCGGTCAGATGGTGCGCAAGTTGGGGTCAGATGGTACGCGAATCAGGATCAGAAAATGCGCGAGCCTGTGTCAGAGGATGCGCGAGTTGGTGTCAGAGGGTGCACGAGTCTGGGTCAAATGTTGCGCGAGTTGGGGTCAGAGGATGCGCAACTCGCAGTCAGGTGGCTCGCGAGTCGTGGTCAGATGGTGCGTGAGTCAGGGTCGGATGGTGCGTGAGTCAGGGTCAGATGGTGCACGAGGCAGTGTCAGAGGTTGCACGAGTCGGGGTCAGAGGATGCGCGAGTCGGGGTCTGCGGGTGCGTGAGTCGGGGTCAGAGGTTGCGCGAGTTGGGGTCAGGTTACGCGAGTCGGGGTCAGAATGTGCTGTAATTAGGATCAGAATGTGCAGGAGTCGGGGACAGAGTGTGCAACAGTGGGGGTCAGAGTGTGGGGGAGTCGAAGTCAGAGTGCGCGTGAGTCGGGGTCAGAGTGTGGGGGAGTCGGGGTCAGAGTGTGCGGGAGTCGGGGTCAGAGGTTGCGCGAGTCGTGGTCAGAGGTTGCGTGAGTCAGTGTCAGGGGTTGCGCGAGTCGGGGTCAGAGGGTGTGCGAGTAAGGGTCAGCGGGTGCGCGAGTCGGAGTCAGTGGATGCGCGATTCGGGGTCCGAGGATGTGCGAGCCGTGGTCAAATGTTGCACGAGTTGGGGTCAGAGAATGCGCAACTCGCGGTCAGATGGTGCGCGAGTTGGGGTCAGATGGTGCGCGAATCAGGGTCAGAAAATGCGCGAGCCAGTGTCAGAGGGTGCGCGAGTCGGTGTCAGAGGGTGCACGAGTCCGGGTCAAATGTTGCGCGAGTTGGGGTCAGAGGATGCGCAACTCGCGGTCAGATGGCTCGCGAGTCAGGTTCAGATGGTGCGCGAGTCAGGGTCAGATGGTGCGCGAGACAATGTCAAAGGGTGCACGAGTCCGGGTCAAATGTTGCGCGAGTCGGGGTCAGAGGGTGCGCGAGCCGGCGTCAGAGTGTGCGGGATTTGGGGCCAGAGTGCACGGGATTTGGTGTCAGAGTGTGCGGGAGTCAGGGTCAGAGCTTTCGCGAGTCGGTGATAGAGTGTGCGAGTTGGGGTCAGAGGTTGTGCGAGTCGGGGTCAGAGGGTGCGTAAGTTAGGGTCAGCAGGTGTGCGAGTCAGGGTCAGCGGGTGCGCGAGTCAGGGTCAGCGGGTGCACGAGTCAGGGTCAGAGGATGCGTGAGCCGTGGTCAAATGTTGCGCAAGTTGGGGTCTGAGGATGTGCAAGTCGGGTTCAGAGGGTGCACCAGTCAGGGTCAGAGGGTGCACGAGTCGGTCAGAGGTTGCCCGAGTCGGGATCAGAGGGTGCGCGTGTCGGAGTCAGCATGTGCGCGAGTCGAGCTCAGAGTGTGAGGTTTTCGGGGTCAGAGTGTGCGCGAGTCGGTCTCGAGGTTACGCGAGTCGGGTGTCAGAGTGTTCGGGTGTCGGGGTCAAAGTGCGTGGGATTCAGGGTCAGTGTGCGGGAGTCGGGGTCAGAGTGTGCGGGAGTCGGGGTCGGAGTGTGCGTGAGTCGGTGTCAGAGGGTGTGCGAGACGGTGTCAGAGGTAACGCAAGATGGCGTCAGTGGTTGCGTGAGTCGGTGTCACAGTATGCACGAGTCAGGGTCAGAGGGTGCGCGAGTTGGTGTCACAGTATGCACGAGTCAGGGTCAGAGGGTGCGCGAGTCGGGGCCAGAGCGTGCGCGAGCCGGGGTCAGAGGGTGTGCGAGTCAGTGTCAGAGGTTACGCAATTCGGGGTCAGAGCATGCGCGAGTCGGGGTCAAATGTTGCGCGAGTCGGGGTCAGAGGTTGTGCGAGTCGGGGTCAGATGATATGCGAGTCAGGGTCAGAGGGTGCATGAGACAGTGTCAGAGTTCGTGCTTGTCAGGGTCAGAGTTTGCGCGAGTCGGGGTCAGAATGTGCAGGAGTTGGGGACAGAGTGTGCATGAGTGGGGGTCAGAATGTGGGGGAGTCGGTGTCAGAGTGGGAGAGTCGGTGTCAGAGTGTGGGAGAGTCGGGGTCAGATGGTGCGCGAGTCGGGGTCTGATTGTGCGCGAATCAGGGTCAAATGTTGCGTGAGTCGGTGTCAGAGGATGCGCGAGTTGGGTCAGATGGTGCGCGAATCGGGGTCAAATGTTGCGGGAGTCGGGGTCAGCGGGTGTGTAAGCCGGGGTCAGATGGCGTACAAGTAAGTTTCACCCAGTGCGCGAGTTGAGGTCAGAGTGTGCGAGAAGCCGGCGTCAGATGGTGAGCGAGTCGGAGTCAAATGTTGCATGAGTCGGGGTCAGAGGATGCGCGAGTCGGGGTCAGAGGATGTGCGAGTCGGGGTCAGAGGATGCGCGAGTCGGGGTCAGAGGATGCGCAAGTCGGGGTCGGAGTGTGCGTGAGTCGGTGTCAGAGGATGTGCGAGACGGTGTCAGAGGTTACGCAAATTGGCGTCAGTGGTTGCGCGAGTCGGTGTCACAGTATGCACGAGTCAGGGTCAGAGGGTGCGCGAGTCGGTGTCACAGTATGCACGAGTCAGGGTCAGAGGGTGCGCGAGTCGGTGTCACAGTATGCGCGAGTCGGGGTCAGAGGGTGCGCGAGTCAGGGTCAGAGGGTGCGCAAGTCAGGGTCAGAGGGTGCACGAGTCAGTCAGAGGTTGCGCGAGACGGGGTCAGAGGATGCGAGAGTCGGGGTCTGCGGGTGCGTGAGTTGGGGTAAGAGGTTGCGCAATTTGGGGTCAGGTTACGCGAGTCGGGGTCAGAATGTGCTGTAATTAGGATCAGAATGTGCAGGAGTCGGGGACAGAGTGTGCAAGAGTGGGGGTCAGAGTGTGGGAGAGTCGAAGTCAGTGTGTGCGTGAGTCGGGGTCAGAATGTGGGGGAGTCGAGGTCAGAGTGTGTGGGAGTCGGGGTCAGAGCTTGCGCGAGTCGGGGTCAGAGGTTGCGTGAGTCAGTGTCAGGGGTTGCGCGAGTCGGGGTCAGAGGGTGCGCGAGTAAGAGTCAGCGGGTGCGCGAGTCGGAGTCAGTGGATGCGCGATTCGGGTTCCGAGGATGTGCGAGCCGTGGTCAAATGTTGCGCGAGTTGGGGTCAGAGAATGCGCAACTCGCGGTCAGATGGTGCGCGAGTTGGGGTCAGATGGTGCGCGAATCAGGGTCAGAAAATGCGCGAGCCAGTGTCAGAGGGTGCGCGAGTCGGTGTCAGAGGTTGCACGAGTCCGGGTCAAATGTTGCGCGAGTTGGGGTCAGAGGATGCGCAACTCGCGGTCAGATGGCTCGCGAGTCAGGTTCAGATGGTGCGCGAGTCAGGGTCAGATGGTGCGCGAGACAATGTCAGAGGGTGCACGAGTCCGGGTCAAATGTTGTGCGAGTCGGGGTCAGAGGGTGCGCGAGCCGGCGTCAGAGTGTGCGGGATTTGGGGTCAGAGTGTACAGGATTTGGGGTCAGAGTGTGCGGGAGTCGGGGTCAGAGCTTTCGCGAGTCGGTGTTAGAGTGTGCGTAAGTTGGGGTCAGAGGTTGTGCGAGTCGGGGTCAGTGGGTGCGCGAGTTAGTGTCAGCAGGTGCGCGAGTCAGGGTCAGCGGGTGCGAGAGTCAGGGTCAGCGGGTGCGCGAGTCAGGGTCAGCGGGTGCATGAGTCAGGGTCAGCGGGTGCACGAGTCAGGGTCAGAGGATGCGTGAGCCGTGGTCAAATGTTGCGCAAGTTGGGGTCTGAGGATGTGCAAGTTGGGTTCAGAGGGTGCACCAGTCAGGGTCAGAGGGTGCACGAGTCGGTCAGAGGTTGCCCGAGTCGGGATCAGAGGGTGCGCGAGTCGGGGTCAGCATGTGCGCGAGTCGAGCTCAGAGTGTGAGGTTTTCGGGGTCAGAGTGTGCGCGAGTCGGTCTCGAGGTTACGCGAGTCGGGTGTCAGAGTGTGCGGGATTTGGGGTCAGAGTGTACAGGATTTGGGGTCAGAGTGTGCGGGAGTCGGGGTCAGAGCTTTCGCGAGTCGGTGTTAGAGTGTGCGTAAGTTGGGGTCAGAGGTTGTGCGAGTCCGGGTCAGTGGGTGCGCGAGTTAGTGTCAGCAGGTGCGCGAGTCAGGGTCAGCGGGTGCGAGAGTCAGGGTCAGCGGGTGCGCGAGTCAGGGTCAGCGGGTGCATGAGTCAGGGTCAGCGGGTGCACGAGTCAGGGTCAGAGGATGCGTGAGCCGTGGTCAAATGTTGCGCAAGTTGGGGTCTGAGGATGTGCAAGTTGGGTTCAGAGGGTGCACCAGTCAGGGTCAGAGGGTGCACGAGTCGGTCAAATGTTGCATGAGTCGGGGTCAGAGGATGCGCGAGTCGGGGTCAGAGTGTGCGTGAGGCGGTGTCAGAGCGCGCGTGAGTCGGGGTCAGAGTGTGCTCGACTTGGGGTCAGGGTCAGAATGTGCAGGAGTCGCGGATGGAGTGTGCTGGAGTCAGGGTCAGAGTGTGCGGGAGTCGGGGTCAGAGTGTGCGAGAGTTGGGGTCAGAGCATGCGCGAGTTGGGGTCAAATGTCACGCGAGTCGGGGTCAGAGGGTGCGCGAGCCGGGGTCCGATGATATGCGAGTCAGGGTCAGATGGTGCACGAGTCAGTGTCAGAGTTTGTGCTTGTCAGGGTCAGAGTTTGCGCGAGTCGGGGTCCGAATGTGCAGGAGTTGGGGACAGAGTCTGCATGAGTGGGGGTCAGAGTGTGGGAGAGTCGGTGTCAGTGTGTGGTAGAGTCGGTGTCAGAGTGTGGGGGAGTCGGTCTCGAGGTTACGCGAGTCGGGTGTCAGAGTGTTCGGGTGTCGGGGTCAAAGTGCGTGGGATTCGGGGTCAGTGTGCGGGAGTCGGGGTCAGAGTGTGCGGGAGTCGGGGTCAGCGGTTTTATAAGCCGGGGTCAGATGGTGCGCGAGTTGGGGTCTAATTGTGTGCGAATCGGGGTCAAATGTTGTGGGAGTCGGGGTCAGCGGGTGTGTAAGCCGGGGTCAGATGGCGTACAAGTAAGTTTCACCCGGTGCGCGAGTTGAGGTCAGAGTGTGCGAGAAGCCGGCGTCAGATGGTGAGCGAGTCGAACTCAAATGTTGCATGAGTCGGGGTCAGAGGATGCGCGAGTCGGGGTCAGAGTATGCGTGAGTCGGGGTCAAATGTTGCATGAGTTGGGGTCAGAGGTTATGCGAGCCTGCGTCAGAGTGTGCGGGAGTCGGGGTCAGAGCGTATGGGATTTGGGGTCAAAGTGTGCAGGAGTCGGGGTCAGAGCTTTCGTGAGTCGGTGTTAGAGTGTGTGTAAGTTGGGGTCAGAGGATGCGCGAGTCGGGGTCAGAGGGTGCATCAGTCGGGGTCAGAGGGTGCACGAGTCAGTCAGAGGTTGTGCGAGTCGGGGTCAGAAGGTGCGCGAGTCAGGGTCAGCGGGTCCGCGAGTCAGGGTCAGCGGGGTGCGCGAGTCGGGGTCAGAGGGTGCGCGATTCAGGGTCAGCGGGGTGCGCGAGTCGGGGTCAGTGGATGCGCGAGTCAGGGTCAGCGGGTGCGCGAGTTGGGGTCAGATGGTGCGCGAGTTGGAGTCAGATGGGGCGCGAGTCAGGGTCAGATGGTGCGCGAGTCAGGGTCAGAAGATGCGTGAGCCGTGGTCAAATGTTGCGCAAGTTGGGGTCTGAGGATGCGCAAATCGCGGTCAGATGGTGCTCGAGTCAGGGTCAGATGGTGCGCGAGTCAGAGACAGATGGTGCGCGAGTCAGGGTCAGATGGTGCACGAGTCAGGGACAGATGGTACGCGCGTCAGGGACATATGGTGCGCGAGTCAGGGTCAGATGGTGCGCGAGTCAGGGTCAGATGGTGCGCGAGTCAGGGACAGATGGTGCGCGAGTCAGGGTCAGATGGTGCGCGAGTCAGTGTCAGAGGTTACGCAAGTCGGGGTCAGAGCATGCACGAGTCGGGGTCAAATGTTGCACGAGTCGGGGTCAGAGGTTGTGCGAGTCGGGGTCAGATGATATGCGAGTCAGGGTCAGAGGGTGCATGAGTCAGTGTCAGAGTTTGTGCTTGTCAGAGTCAGAGCTTGCGCGAGTCGGGGTCAGAATGTGCAGCAGTTGGGGACAGAGTGTGCATGAGTGGGGGTCAGAATGTGGGAGAGTCGGTGTCAGAGTGGGAGAGTCGGTGTCAGAATGTGGGAGAGTCGGGGTCAGCTGGTGCGCGAGTCGGGGTCTGATTGTGCGCGAATCAGGGTCAAATGTTGCGTGAGTCGGTGCCAGAGGATGTGCGAGTTGGGTCAGATGGTGCGTGAATCGGGGTCAAATGTTGCGGGAGTTGGGGTCAGCGGGTGTGTAAGCCGGGGTCAGATGGCGTACAAGTAAGATTCACCCGGTGCGCAAGTTGAGGTCAGAGTGTACGAGAAGCCGGCGTCAGATGGTGAGCGAGTTGGACTCAATTGTTGCATGAGTCGGGGTCAGAGGATGTGCGAGTCGGGGTCAGAGTATGCGCGAGTCGGGGTCAGAGTATGCGCGAGTCGGGGTCAAATTTGCATGAGTCGGGGTCAGAGTATGCATGAGTCAGGGTCAGAGGGTGCGCGAGTCGGTGTCACAGTATGCACGAGTCAGGGTCAGAGGGTGCGCGAGTCGGTGTCACAGTATGCACGAGTCAGGGTCAGAGGGTGCGCGAGTTGGTGTCACAGTATGCGCGAGTCGGGGTCAGAGGGTGCGCGAGTCGGGGTCAGAGGGTGCGCGAGTCAGGGTCAGAGGGTGCACGAGTCAGTCAGAGGTTGCGCGAGTCGGGGTCAGAGGGTGCGCGAGTCGGAGTCAGATGGTGCGTGATTCGGGGTCCGAGGATGTGGGAGCTGGGGTCAAATGTTGCGCGAGTTGAGGTCAGAGAATGCACAACTCGCGGTCAGATGGTGCACGAGTTGGGGTCAGAAGGTGCGTGAATCAGGGTCAGAAAATGCGCGAGCCAGTGTCAGAGGGTGCGCGAGTCGGTGTCAGAGGGTGCACGAGTCCGGGTCAAATGTTGCACGAGTTGGGGTCAGAGGATGTGCAACTCGCGGTCAGATGGCTCGCGAGTCAGGGTCAGATGGCTCGCGAGTCAGGGTCAAATGGTGCGCGAGTCAGGGTCAGATGATGCGTGAGCCAGTGTCAGAGGGTGCGCGAGGCGGTGTCAGAGGATGCACGAGTCTGGGTCAAATATTGCGTGATTCGGTGTCAGAAGTTGTGCGAGTCGGGGTCAGAGGTTGCGCGAATCGGTGTCAGGGGTTGCGCGAGTCGGGGTCAGAGGTTGCGCAAATCGGTATCAGGGGTTGCGTGGGTCGGGGTCAGAATGTGCTGTAATCAGGATCAGAATGTGCAGGAGTCAGGGACAGAGTGTGCAAGTGTGGGGGTCAGAGTGTGGGGGAGTCGATGTCAGAGTGCGCGTGAGTCGGGGTCAGAGTGTGCTCGACTTGGGGTCAGGGTCAGAATGTGCAGGAGTCGGGGATGGAGTGTGCTGGAGTCGGGGTCAGAGTGTGCGGGAGTCGGGGTCAGAGTGTGCGGGAGTCGGGGTCAGAGTGTGAGAGAGTCGGGGTCAGAGCATGCGTGAGTCGGGGTCAAATGGTGCACGAGTCGGGGTCAGAGGGTGCGCGAGCCGGGGTCCGATGATATGCGAGTCAGGGTCAGATGGTGCACGAGTCAGTGTCAGAGTTTGTGCTTGTCAGGGTCAGAGTTTGCGCGAGTCGGGGTCCGAATGTGCATGAGTGGGGGTCAGAGTGTGGGAGAGTCGGTGTCAGTGTGTGGTAGAGTCGGTGTCAGAGTGTGGGGGAGTCGGTCTCGAGGTTACGCGAGTCGGGTGTCAGAGTGTTCAGGTGTCCGGGTCAAAGTGCGTGGGATTCGGGGTCAGTGTGCGGGAGTCGGGGTCAGAGTGTGCGGGAGTCGGGATCAGAGTGTGCGGGAGTCGGGGTCAGAGTGTGCGAGAGTCGGGGCCAGAGTGTGCGGGAGTCGGGGTCAGAGTGTGCGAGAGTCGGGGCCAGAAAGTGCGCGAGCCGGGGTCAGATGGTGCGCGAGTCGGGGTCTAATTGTGTGCGAATCGGGGTCAAATGTTGCGGGAGTCGGGGTCAGCGGGTGTGTAAGCCGGGGTCAGATGGCGTACAAGTAAGTTTCACCCGGTGCGCGAGTTGAGGTCAGAGTGTGCGAGAAGCCGGCGTCAGATGGTGAGCGAGTCGGACTCAAATGTTGCATGAGTCGGGGTCAGAGGATGCGCGAGTCGGGGTCAGAGTATGCGTGAGTCGGGGTCAAATGTTGCATGAGTCGGGGTCAGAGGTTACGCGAGCCTGCGTCAGAGTGTGCGGGAGTCGGGGTCAGAGTGTATGGGATTTGGGGTCAAAGTGTGCAGGAGTCGGGGTCAGAGCTTTCGTGAGTCGGTGTTAGAGTGTGTGTAAGTTGGGGTCAGAGGAAGCGCGAGTCGGGGTCAGAGGGTGCATCAGTCGGGGTCAGAGGGTGCACGAGTCAGTCAGAGGTTGTGCGAGTCGGGGTCAGAGGGTGCGCGAGTCAGGGTCAGCGGGTACGCGAGTCGGGGTCAGAGGGTGCGCGAGTCGGGGTCAGAGGGTGCGCGATTCAGGGTCAGCGGGTGCGTGAGTCGGGGTCAGATGGTGCGCAAGTTGGAGTCAGATGGGGCGCGAGTCAGGGTCAGATGGTGCGCGAGTCAGGGTCAGAAGATGCGTGAGCCGTGGTCAAATGTTGCGCAAGTTGGGGTCTGAGGATGCGCAAATCGCGGTCAGATGGTGCTCTAGTCAGGGTCAGATGGTGCGCGAGTCAGAGACAGATGGTGCGCGAGTCAGGGTCAGATGGTGCACGAGTCAGGGACAGATGGAACGCGAGTCAGGGACATATGGTGCGCGAGTCAGGGTCAGATGGTGCGCGAGTCAGGGTCAGATGGTGCGCGAGTCAGGGACAGATGGTGCGCGAGTCAGGGTCAGATGGTGCGCGAGTCAGTGTCAGAGGTTACGCAAGTCGGGGTCAGAGCATGCACGAGTCGGGGTCAAATGTTGCACGAGTCGGGGTCAGAGGTTGTGCGAGTCGGGGTCAGATGATATGCGAGTCAGGGTCAGAGGGTGCATGAGTCAGTGTCAGAGTTTGTGCTTGTCAGAGTCAGAGTTTGCGCGAGTCGGGGTCAGAATGTGCAGCAGTTGGGGACAGAGTGTGCATGAGTGGGGGTCAGAATGTGGGGGAGTCGGTGTCAGAGTGGGAGAGTCGGTGTCAGAATGTGGGAGAGTCGGGGTCAGCTGGTGCGCGAGTCGGGGTCTGATTGTGCGCGAATCAGGGTCAAATGTTGCGTGAGTCGGTGCCAGAGGATGTGCGAGTTGGGTCAGATGGTGCGTGAATCGGGGTCAAATGTTGCGGGAGTTGGGGTCAGCGGGTGTGTAAGCCGGGGTCAGATGGCGTACAAGTAAGTTTCACCCGGTGCGCAAGTTGAGGTCAGAGTGTACGAGAAGCCAGCGTCAGATGGTGAGCGAGTTGGACTCAAATGTTGCATGAGTCGGGGTCAGAGGATGTGCGAGTCGGGGTCAGAGTATGCGCGAGTCGGGGTCAGAGTATGCGCGAGTCGGGGTCAAATTTGCATGAGTCGGGGTCAGAGTATGCACGAGTCAGGGTCAGAGGGTGCGCTAGTCGGTGTCACAGTATGCGCGAGTCGGTGTCACAGTATGCACGAGTCGGGGTCAGAGGGTGCGCGAGTCGGGGTCAGAGGGTGCACGAGTCAGTCAGAGGTTGCGCGAGTCGGGGTCAGAGGGTGCGCGAGTCGGAGTCAGATGGTGCGTGATTCGGGGTCCGAGGATGTGGGAGCTGGGGTCAAATGTTGCGCGAGTTGGGGTCAGAGAATGTACAACTCGCGGTCAGATGGTGCACGAGTTGGGGTCAGATGGTGCGTGAATCAGGGTCAGAAAATGCGCGAGCCAGTGTCAGAGGGTGCGCGAGTCGATGTCAGAGGGTGCACGAGTCCGGGTCAAATGTTGCACGAGTTGGGGTCAGAGGATGTGCAACTCGCGGTCAGATGGCTCGCGAGTCAGGGTCAGATGGCTCGCGAGTCAGGGTCAAATGGTGCGCGAGTCAGGGTCAGATGGTGCGCGAGCCAGTGTCAGAGGGTGTGCGAGGCGGTGTCAGAGGATGCACGAGTCTGGGTCAAATATTGCGCGATTCGGTGTCAGAAGTTGTGCGAGTCAGGGTCAGAGGTTGCGCGAATCGGTGTCAGGGGTTGCGCGAGTCGGGGTCAGAGGTTGCGCGAATTGGTATCAGGGGTTGCACGAGTCGGGGTCAGAATGTGCTGTAATCAGGATCAGAATGTACAGGAGTCAGGGACAGAGTGTGCAAGTGTGGGGGTCAGAGTGTGGGGGAGTCAATGTCAGAGTGCGCGTGAGTCGGGGTCAGAGTGTGCTCGACTTGGGGTCAGGGTCAGAATGTGCAGGAGTCGGGGATGGAGTGTGCTGGAGTCGGGGTCAGAGTGTGCGGGAGTCGGGGTCAGAGTGTGCGAGAGTCGGGGTCAGAGCATGCGCGAGTCGGGGTCAAATGTTGCGCGAGTCGGGGTCAGAGGGTGCGAGAGCCGGGGTCCGATGATATGCGAGTCAGGGTCAGATGGTGCACGAGTCAGTGTCAGAGTTTGTGCTTGTCAGGGTCAGAGTTTGCGCGAGTCGGTGTCCGAATGTGCATGAGTGGGGGTCAGAGTGTGGGAGAGTCGGTGTCAGTGTGTGGTAGAGTCGGTGTCAGAGTGTGGGGGAGTCGGTCTCGAGGTTACACGAGTCGGGTGTCAGAGTGTTCGGGTGTCTGGGTCAAAGTGCGTGGGATTCGGGGTCAGTGTGCGGGAGTCGGGGTCAGAGTGTGCGGGAGTCGGGATCAGAGTGTGCGGGAGTCAGGGTCAGAGTGTATGGGATTTGGGGTCAAAGTGTGCAGGAGTCGGGGTCAGAGCTTTCGTGAGTCGGTGTTAGAGTGTTTGTAAGTTGGGGTCAGAGGAAGCGCGAGTCGGGGTCAGAGGGTGCATCAGTCGGGGTCAGAGGGTGCACGAGTCAGTCAGAGGTTGTGCGAGTCGGGGTCAGAGGGTGCGCGAGTCAGGGTCAGCGGGTGCGCGAGTCGGGGTCAGAGGGTGCGCGAGTCAGGGTCAGCGGGGTGCGCGAGTCGGGGTCAGTCGATGCGCGAGTCGGGGTCAGTGGATGCACGAGTCAGGGTCAGAGGATGCGTGAGCTATGGTCAAATGTTGTGCAAATTGAGGTCTGAGGATGTGCAACTCGTGGTCATAAGGTGCGCGAGTCAGGGTCAGATGCTGCGCGAGTCAGGGTCAGATGGTGCGCGAGTTGGAGTCAGATGGGGCGCGAGTCAGTGTCAGATGGTGCGCGAGTCAGGGTCAGAAGATGCGTGAGCCGTGGTCAAATGTTGCGCAAGTTGGGGTCTGAGGATGCGCAAATCGCGGTCAGATGGTGCGCGAGTCAGGGTCAGATGGTGCGCGAGTCAGAGACAGATGGTGCGCGAGTCAGGGTCAGATGGTGCACAAGTCAGGGACAGATGGTGCGCACGTCAGGGACATATGGTGCGCGAGTCAGGGTCAGATGGTGCGCGAGTCAGGGTCAGATGGTGCGCGAGTCAGGGACAGATGGCGCGTGAGTCAGGGTCAGATGGTGCGCGAGTCAGGGTCAGATGGTGCGCGAGTCAGGGTCAGATGGTGCGCGAGTCAGTGTCAGAGGTTACGCAAGTCGGGGTCAGAGCATGCACGAGTCGGGGTCAAATGTTGCACGAGTCGGTGTCAGAGGTTGTGCGAGTCGGGGTCAGATGATATGCGAGTCAGGGTCAGAGGGTGCATGATTCAGTGTCAGAGTTTGTGCTTGTCAGAGTCAGAGCTTGCGCGAGTCGGGGTCAGAATGTGCAGGAGTTGGGGACAGAGTGTGCATGAGTGGGGGTCAGAATGTGGGGGAGTCGGTGTCAGAGTGGGAGAGTCGGTGTCAGAATGTGGGAGAGTCGGGGTCAGCTGGTGCGCGAGTCGGGGTCTGATTGTGTGCGAATCAGGGTCAAATGTTGCGTGAGTCGGTGTCAGAGGATGTGCGAGTTGGGTCAGATGGTGCACGAATCGGGGTCAAATGTTGCGGGAGTTGGGGTCAGCGGGTGTGTAAGCCGGGGTCAGATGGCGTACAAGTAAGTTTCACCCGGTGCGCAAGTTGAGGTCAGAGTGTGCGAGAAGCCGGCGTCAGATGGTGAGCGAGTCGGACTCAAATGTTGCATGAGTCGGGGTCAGAGGATGTGCGAGTCGGGGTCAGAGTATGCGCGAGTCGGGGTCAGAGTATGCGCGAGTCGGGGTCAGAGGGTGCGCGAGTCGGTGTCACAGTATGCGCGAGTCGGTGTCACAGTATGCACGAGTCGGTGTCACAGTATGCACGAGTCAGGGTCAGAGGGTGCGCGAGTCAGGGTCAGAGGGTGCACGAGTCTGTCAGAGATTGCGCGAGTCGGGGTCAGAGGGTGCGCGAGTCGGAGTCAGATGGTGCGTGATTCGGGGTCCGAGGATGTGGGAGCTGGGGTCAAATGTTGCGCGAGTTGGGGTCAGAGAATGCACAACTCGCGGTCAGATGGTGCACGAGTTGGGGTCAGAAGGTGCGTGAATCAGGGTCAGAAAATGCACGAGCCAGTGTCAGAGGGTGCGCGAGTCGGTGTCAGAGGGTGCACGAGTCCGGGTCAAATGTTGCACGAGTTGGGGTCAGAGGATGTGCAACTCGCGGTCAGATGGCTCACGAGTCAGGGTCAAATGGTGCGCGAGTCAGGGTCAGATGGTGCGCGAGCCAGTGTCAGAGGGTGCGCGAGGCGGTGTCAGAGGATGCACGAGTCTGGGTCAAATATTGCGCGATTCGGTGTCAGAAGTTGTGCAAGTCGGGGTCAGAGGTTGCGCGAATCGGTGTCAGGGGTTGCGCGAGTCGGGGTCAGAGGTTGCGCGAATCGGTATCAGGGGTTGCGCGAGTCGGGGTCAGTATGTGCTGTAATCAGGATCAGAATGTACAGGAGTCAGGGACAGAGGGTGCAAGTGTGGGGGTCAGAGTGTGGGGGAGTCAATGTCAGAGTGCGCGTGAGTCGGGGTCAGAGTGTGCTCGACTTGGGGTCAGGGTCAGAATGTGCAGGAGTCGGGGATGGAGTGTGCTGGAGTCGGGGTCAGAGTGTGCGGGAGTCGGGGTCAGAGTGTGCGGGAGTCGGGGTCAGAGTGTGCGAGAGTCGGGGTCAGAGCATGCGCGAGTCGGGGTCAAATGTTGCGCGAGTCGGGGTCAGAGGGTGCGCGAGCCGGGGTCCGATGATATGCGAGTCAGGGTCAGATGGTGCACGAGTCAGTGTCAGAGTTTGTGCTTGTCAGGGTCAGAGTTTGCGCGAGTCGGGTTCCGAATGTGCATGAGTGGGGGTCAGAGTGTGGGAGAGTCGGTGTCAGTGTGTGGTAGAGTCGGTGTCAGAGTGTGGGGGAGTCGATCTCGAGGTTACGCGAGTCGGGTGTCAGAGTGTTCGGGTGTCTGGGTCAAAGTGCGTGGGATTCGGGGTCAGAGTGTGCGAGAGTCGGGGCCAGAGTGTGCGGGAGTCGGGGCCAGAGTGTGCGAGAGTCGGGGCCAGAAAGTGCGCGAGCCGGGGTCAGATGGTGCGCGAGTCGGGGTCTAATTGTATGCGAATCGGGGTCAAATGTTGCGGGAGTCGGGGTCAGCAGGTGTGTAAGCCGGGGTCAGATGGCGTACAAGTAAGTTTCACCCGGTGCGCGAGTTGAGGTCAGAGTGTGCGCGAAGCCGGCGTCAGATGGTGAGCGAGTCGAACTCAAATGTTGCATGAGTCGGGGTCAGAGGATGCGCGAGTCGGGGTCAGAGTATGTGTGAGTCGGGGTCAAATGTTGCATGAGTCGGGGTCAGAGGTTACGCGAGCCTGCGTCAGAGTGTGCGGGAGTCGGGGTCAGAGTGTATGGGATTTGGGGTCAAAGTGTGCAGGAGTCGGGGTCAGAGCTTTCGTGAGTCGGTGTTAGAGTGTGTGTAAGTTGGGGTCAGAGGAAGCGCGAGTCGGGGTCAGAGGGTGCATCAGTCGGGGTCAGAGGGTGCACGAGTCAGTCAGAGGTTGTGCGAGTCGGGGTCAGAAGGTGCGCGAGTCAGGGTCAGCGGGTGCGCGAGTCGGGGTCAGAGGGTGCGCGAGTCAGGGTCAGCGGGTGCGCGAGTCGGGGTCAGTCGATGCGCGAGTCGGGGTCAGTGGATGCACGAGTCAGGGTCAGAGGATGCGTGAGCCATGGTCAAATGTTGTGCAAATTGAGGTCTGAGGATGGGCAACTCGTGGTCATAAGGTGCGCGAGTCAGGGTCAGATGCTGCGCGAGTCAGGGTCAGATGGTGCGCGAGTTGGAGTCAGATGGGGCGCGAGTCAGGGACAGATGGTGCACGAGTCAGGGTCAGATGGTGCGCGAGTCAGGGACAGATGGTGCGCGAGTCAGGGACATATGGTGCGCGAGTCAGGGTCAGATGGTGCGCGAGTCAGGGACAGATGGTGCGTGAGTCAGGGTCAGATGGTGCGCGAGTCAGGGTCAGATGGTGCGCGAGTCAGTGTCAGAGGTTACGCAAGTCGGGGTCAGAGCACGCGCGAGTCGGGGTCAAATGTTGCACGAGTCGGGATCAGAGGTTGTGCGAGTCGGGGTCAGATGATATGCGAGTCAGGGTCAGAGGGTGCATGAGTCAGTGTCAGAATGTGCAGGAGTTGGGGACAGAGTGTGCATGAGTGGGGGTCAGAATGTGGGGAAGTCGGTGTCAGAGTGGGAGAGTCGGTGTCAGAGTGTGGGAGAGTCGGGGTTAGATGGTGCGCGAGTCGGGGTCTGATTGTGCGCGAATCAGGGTCAAATGTTGCGTGAGTCGGTGTCAGAGGATGTGCGAGTTGGGTCAGATGGTGCGCGAATTGGGGTCAAATGTTGCGGGAGTCGGGGTCAGCGGGTGTGTAAGCCGGGGTCCGATGGCGTACAAGTAAGTTTCACCCGGTGCGCGAGTTGAGGTCAGAGTGTGCGAGAAGCCGGCGTCAGATGGTGAGCGAGTCGGACTCAAATGTTGCATGAGTCGGGGTCAGAGGATGCGCGAGTCGGGGTCAGAGTATGCGCGAGTTGGGGTCAAATGTTGCATGAGTCGGAGTCAGAGTATGCGCGAGTTGGGGTCGGAGTGTGCGTGAGTCGGTGTCGGAGGTTACGCAAGTTGGCGTCAGTGGTTGCGCGAGTCGGTGTCACAGTATGCGCGAGTCGGGGTCAGAGGGTGCGCGAGTCGGGGTCAGAGGGTACGCGAGTCAGGGTCAGCGGGTGCGCGAGTCGGAGTCAGATGGTGCGTGATTCGGGGTCCGAGGATGTGCGAGCCGGGGTCAAATGTTGCGCGAGTTGGGGTCAGAGAATGCGCATCTCGCGGTCAGATGGTGCACGAGTTGGGGTCAGACGGTGCGTGAATCAGGGTCAGAAAATGCGCGAGCCAGTGTCAGAGGGTGCGCGAGTCGGTGTCAGAGGGTGCACGAGTCCGGGTCAAATGTTGCACGAGTTGGGGTCAGAAGATGTGCAACTCGCGGTCAGATGGCTCGCGAGTCAGGGTCAGATGGCTCGCGAGTCAGGGTCAAATGATGCGCGAGTCAGGGTCAGATGATGCGCGATGCGGTGTCAGAGGATGCACGAGTCCGGGTCAAATATTGAGCGATTCGGTGTCAGAAGTTGTGCGAGTCGGGGTCAGAGGTTACGCGAATCAGTGTCAGGGGTTGCGCGTGTCGGGGTCAGAGGTTGCGCGAATCGGTATCAGGGGTTGCGCGAGTCGGGGTCAGAATGTGCTGTAATCAGTATCAGAATGTGCAGGAGTCAGGGACAGAGTGTGCAAGTGTGGGGGTCAGAGTGTGGGGGAGTCGATGTCAGAGTGCGCGTGAGTCGGGGTCAGAGTGTGCTTGACTTGGGGTCAGGGTCAGAATGTGCAGGAGTTGGGGATGGAGTGTGCTGGAGTCGGGGTCAGAGTGTGCGGGAGTCGGGGTCAGAGTGTGCGAGAGTCGGGGTCAGAATGTGCGGGAGTCGGGGTCAGAGTGTGCGAGAGTCGGGGTCAGAGGGTGCGCGAGTCGGGGGCAAATGTTGCACGAGTCGGGGTCAGAGTGTGCGCGAGTTGGTCTCAAGGTTACGCGAGTCGGGTGTCAGAGTGTTCGGGTGTCGGGGTCAAAGTGCGTGGGATTCGGGTCAGTGTGCGGGAGTCGGGGTCAGAGAGTGCGAGAGTTGGGGCCAGAGTGTGCGAGAGTCAGGGTCAGATGGTGCGCGAGTCAGGGTCAGAGGGTGTGCGAGTCGGTGTCAGAGGTTACGCAAGTCGAGTTCAGAGCATGCGCGAGTCGGGGTCAAATGTTGCGCGAGTCGGGGTCAGATGGAGCGCAAGCCGGGGTCAGATGATATGCGAGTCAGGGTCAGATGGTGCATGAGTCAGTGTCAGAGTTTGTGCTTGTCAGGGTCAGAGTTTGCGCGAGTCGGGGTCCGAATGTGCAGGAGTTGGGGACAGAGTGTGCATGAGTGGGGGTCAGAATGTGGGGGAGTCGGTGTCAGAGTGGGAGAGTCGGTGTCAGAGTGTGGGAGAGTCGGGGTCAGATGGTGCGCGAGTCGGGGTCTGATTGTGCGCGAATCAGGGTCAAATGTTGCGTGAGTCGGTGTCAGAGGATGTGCGAGTTGGGTCAGATGGTGCGCGAATCGGGGTCAAATGTTGCGGGAGTCGGGGTCAGCGGGTGTGTAAGCCGGGGTCAGATGGCGTACAAGTAAGTTTCACCCGGTGCGCGAGTTGAGGTCAGAGTGTGCGAGAAGCCGGCGTCAGATGGTGTGCGAGTCGGACTCAAATGTTGCAAGAGTCGGGGTTAGAGGATGCGCGAGTCGGGGTCAGAGTATGCGCGAGTCGGGGTCAAAGTATGCGCGAGTTGGGGTCAAATTTGCATGAGTCGGGGTCAGAGGAGGCGCGAGTCGGTGTCAGAGGGTGTGCGAGGCGGTGTCAGAGGTTACGCGAGATGGGGTCTGTGGTTGCGCGAGTCGGTGTCAGAGGGTGCGCGAGTCGGGGTCAGAGTGTGCGCGAGTTGGGGTCAGAGGATGCACGAGTCAGTCAGAGGTTGCGCGAGTCGGGGTCAGAGGGTGCGCGAGTCAGGGTCAGCGGATGCGCGAGTCGGGGTCAGAGTGTGCGCGAGTCAGGGTCAGCGGATGCACTAGTCGGGGTCAGTGGATGCGCAATTCGGGGTCCGAGGATGTGCGAGCCGGGGTCAAATGTTGCACGAGTCGGGGTCAGAGGATGCGCGAGTCGGGGTCAGAGTATGCGCGAGTCGGGGCCAAATGTTGCATGAGTCAAGGTCAGATGTTACGCGAGCCTGCGTCAGAGTGTGCGGGAGTCGGCGTCAGAGTGTGCGGGAGTCGGTGTCAGAGTGTGCGGGAGTCGGTGTCAGAGTGTGCGGGAGTCGGGGTCAGCGGGTGTATAAGCCGGGGTCAGATGGCGTACAAGTAAGTTTCACCTGGTGCGCGAGTTGAGGTCAGAGTGTGCGAGAAGCCGGCGTCAGATGGTGAGCGAGTCGGACTCAAATGTTGCATGAGTCGGGGTCAGAGGATGCGCGAGTCGGGGTCAGAGTATGCGCGAGTCGGGGCCAAATGTTGCATGAGTCAAGGTCAGATGTTACGCGAGCCTGCGTCAGAGTGTGCGGGAGTCGATGTCAGAGTGCGCGTGAGTCGGGGTCAGAGTGTGGGGGAGTTGGGGTCAGAGTGTGCGGGATTTGGGGTCAGAGTGTGCGGGAGTCGGGGTCAGAGCTTTTGCGAGTTGGTGTTAGTGTGCATAAGTTGGGGTCAGAGGTTGCGCGAGTCGAGGTCAGAGGGTGCACCAGTCGGGGTCAGAGGGTGCACAAGTCAGTCAGAGCTTGCGCGAGTCGCGGTCAGAGGGTACGCAAGTCAGGGTCAGCAGGTGCGCGAGTCGGGGTCAGAGTGTGCGGAATTCGGGGTCAGAGTGTGCGCGAGTCGGTCTCGGGGTTACGTGAGTCAGGTGTCAGAGTGTGCGGGATTCGGGGTCAGAGGGTGCGGGAGTTGGGGTCAGAGGGTGCACCAGTCAGGGTCAGAGTGTGTGGCAGTCGGGTTCAGAGTCTGCGGGAGTTCGGGTCAGAGTGTGCACGAGTCGGTCAGAGGTTGTGCGAGTCAGGGTCAGAGGGTGACGAGTCAGGGTCAGCAGGTGCGCGAGTCAGGGTCAGCGGTTGTGTGAGTCGGGTTCATAGGGTGCACGAGTCGGGGTCAGTGGGTGCGCGATTCAGGGTCAGATGGTGCGCGATTCGGGGTCACAACTTGCATGACCCGGGGTAAGAGAGTGATAGAGTTGTGGTCAGAGGGTACACAACTCGAGGTCAGTGTGTGCATGAGTCGGGGTCAGAGTGTGTGGGAATCGGGGTCAGAGTGTGGGTGTGTCAGGGTCAGAGTGTGGTGTGTCAGGGTCAGAGTGTGCGGGAGTCAGGGTCAGAGTGTGCGCAAGTCAGGGTCAGAGTGTGCGCGAGTCGGCGTCAGAGTGTGCGGGAATCGGGGTCAGAGTGTGGGTGTGTCATGGTCAGAGTGTGGGTGTGTCAGGGTCAGAGTGTGCGGGAGTCGGAGTCAGAGTGTGCGGGAATCGGGGTCCGAGTGTGGGTGTGTCAGGGTCAGAGTGGGAGGGACTCGGGGTCAGAGTGCGCAAGAGCCGTGGTCAGAGTGTACACGAGTCGGTCAGAGGTTGCGTGAGTCGGGGTCAGCGGGTGCGTGAGTCGGGGTCAGAGGGTGCGCGAGTCAGGGTCAGAGGGTGGGCGAGTCGGGGTCAGAATGTGCTGTAATCAGGATCAGAATGTGCAGGAGTCGGGGCCAGAGTGTGCAAGAGTGGGGTCAGAGTGTGGGGGAGTCGGGGTCAGAGTGTGCGGGATTCGGGGTCAGAGGGTGCGTGAGTCGGGGTCAGAGTGTGGGGGAGTCGGGGTCAGAGTGTGGGGGAGTCGGGGTCAGAGTGTGCGGGAGTCGGGGTCAGAGTGTGGGGGAGTCGGGGTCAGAATGTGCGGGAGTCGGGATCAGAGGATGCGCGAGTCGGGGTCAGAGTGTGCACCAGTCGGGGTCAGAGGGTGCGTGAGTCAGGGACAGCAGGTGCGCGAGTCGGGGTCAGAGTGTGTGGGATTCGGTGTCAGAGTGTGCGCGAGTCAGTCTCGGGGTTACGCGAGTCGGGTGTCAGAGTGTGCGGGAGTTGGGGTCAGAGTGTGGCTGTGTCAGGGTCAGAGTGGGAGGGAGTCGGGGTCAGAGTGTGCGGGAGTCGGCGTCAGAGTGTGCGGGAATCGGGGTCAGAGAGTGCGGGAATCGGGGTCAGAGTGTGCAGGAGTCGGGGTCAGAGTGTGCGGGAGTCGGGGTCAGAGTGTGCAGGAGTCAGGGTCAGAGTGTGCGGGAGTCGGGGTCAGAGTTTGTGCAAATCGGTGTCAGGGGTTGCACGAGTCGGGGTCAGAGGGTGTGCGAGTCGGGGTCAGAGGGTGCGCGAGTCAGGGTCAGAATGTGCTGTAATCAGGATCAGAATGTGCAGGAGTCAGGGACAGAGTGTGCAAGAGTGGGGGTCAGAGTGTGGGAGAGACGATGTCAGAGTGCACGTGAGTCGGGGTCAGAGTGTGGGGGAGTCGGGGTCAGAGTGTGCGGGAGTCGGGGTCAGAGTGTGCAGGAGTCGGGGTCAGAGTGTGCGGGAGGCGGGGTCAGAGTGTGCGGGAGTCAGGGTCAGAGTGTGCGGGATTTGGGGTCAGAGTGTGCGGGGGTCGGAATCAGAGTGTGCGGGAGTCGGGGTCAGAGTGTGCGCGAGTCGGGGTCAGAGTGTGGGGGAGTCGGGGTCAGAGTGTGGGGGAGTCAGGGTCAGAGTGTGGGGGAGTCGGGGTCAGAGTGTGCGGGATTCGGGGTCAGAGTGTGCGGGAGTCAGGGTCAGAGAGTGCGGGATTTTGGGTCAGAGTGTGCGGGGGTCGGTGTCAGAGAGTGCGGGAGTCGGGGTCAGAGTGTGCGGGTGTCAGGATCAGAGTGTGCGCGAGTCGGGGTCAGAGTGTGCGCAATTTGGGGTCAGAGGGTGCACGAGTCGGTCAGAGGTTGCGCGAGTCAGTGTCAGCAGGTGCGCGAGTCGAGGTCAGAATGTACGGGATTCGGGGTCAGTGTGTGTGCGAGTCGGTCTCGAGGTTACGCGAGTAGGGTGTCAGAGTGTTCGGGTGTCGGGGTCAAAGTGCGTGGGATTCGGGGTCAGTGTGCGGGAGTCGGGGTCAGAGTGTGCGGGAGTCGGGGTCAGAGGGTGCGCGAGCCGGGGTCAGATGATATGCGAGTCAGGGTCAGAGGGTGCACGAGTCAGTGTCAGAGTTTGTGCTTGTCAGGGTCAGAGTTTGCGCGAGTCGGGGTCAGAATGTGCAGGAGTTGGGGACAGAGTGTGCATGAGTGGGGGTCAGAATGTGGGGGAGTCGGGGTCAGAGTGGGAGAGTCGGTGTCAGAGTGCGGGGGAGTCGGTCTCGAGGTTACGCGAGTCGGGTGTCAGAGTGTTCGGGTGTCGGGGTCAAAGTGCGTGGGATTCGGGGTCAGTGTGCGGGAGTCGGGGTCAGAGTGTGCGGGAGTCGGGATCAGAGTGTGCGGGAGTCGGGGTCAGAGTGTGCGAGAGTCGGGGCCAGAGTGTGCGGGAGTCGGGGTCAGAGTGTGCGAGAGTCGGGGTCAGAGTGTGCGCGAGCCGGGGTCAGATAGTGCACGAGTCGGGGTCTGATTGTATGCGAATCGGGGTCAAATGATGCGGGAGTCGGGGTCAGCGGGTGTATAAGCCGGGGTCAGATGGCGTACAAGTAAGTTTCACCCGGTGCGCGAGTTGAGGTCAGAGTGTGCGAGAAGCCGGCGTCAGATGGTGAGCGAGTCGGACTCAAATGTTGCATGAGTCGGGGTCAGAGGATGCGCGAGTCGGGGTCAGAGTATGCGCGAGTCGGGGCCAAATGTTGCATGAGTCAAGGTCAGATGTTACGCGAGCCTGCGTCAGAGTGTGCGGGAGTCGGTGTCAGAGTGTTGCCAAGTCGGTCAGAGGTTGCGTGAGTCGGGGTCAGCGGGTGCGTGAGTAGAGGTCAGAGGGTGCGCGAGTCAGGGTCAGAGGGTGGGCGAGTCGGGGTCAGAATGTGCTGTAATCAGGATCAGAATGTGCAGGAGTCGGGGCAAGAGTGTGCAAGAGTGGGGGTCAGAGTGTGGGGGTTTCGGGGTCAGAGTGTGCGGGAGTCGGGGTCAGAGGGTGCGTGAGTCGGGGTCAGAGTATGGGGGAGTCGGGGTCAGAGTGTTGGGGAGTCAGGGTCAGAGTGTGGGGGAGTCGGGGTCAGAGTGTGGGGGAGTCGGGGTCAGAGTGTGGGGGAGTCGGGGTCAGAGTGTGCGGGAGTCGGGGTCAGAATGTGCGGGAGTCAGGGACAGCAGGTGCGCGAGTCAGGGTCAGAGTGTGCGGAATTCGGTGTCAGAGTGTGCGCGAGTCGGTCTCGGGGTTACACGAGTCGGGTGTCAGAGTGTGCGGGAGTTGGGGTCAGAGTGTGGGTGTGTCAGGGTCAGAGTGGGAGGGAGTCGGGGTCAGAGTGTGCGGGAGTCGGGGTCAGAGTGTGCGTGAGTCGGGCTCAGAGTGTGGGGGAGTCGGGGTCAGAGTGTCCGGGATTTGGGGTCAGAGTGTGCGGGAGTCGGGATCAGAGGATGCGCGAGTCGGGGTCAGAGGGTGCACCAGTCGGGGTCAGAGGGTGCACAAGTCGGTCAGAATTTGCGTGAGTCGGGGTCAGAGGGTGCGCGAGTCAGGGTCAGCAGGTGCGCGAGTCGGGGTCAGAGTGTGCGGGAGTTGGGGTCAGAGGGTGCGCGAGTCGGGGTCAGAGGGTGCACAAGTCGGTCAGAGGTTGCGTGAGTCGGGGTCAGAGGGTTACGAGTCAGGGTCAGCAGGTGCGCGAGTCAGGGTCAGCGGTTGTGTGAGTCGGGTTCATAGGGTGCACGAGTCGGGGTCAGTGGGTGCGCGATTCAGGGTCAGATGGTGCGCGATTCGGGGTCACAGGGTGCATGACCCGGGGTAAGAGACTGATAGAGTCGTGGTCAGAGGGTACACAACTCGAGGTCAGTGTGTGCATGAGTCGGGGTCAGAGTGTGTGGGAATCGGGGTCAGAGTGTGGGTGTGTCAGGGTCAGAGAGTGGTGTGTCAGGGTCAGAGTGTGCGGGAGTCGGGGTCAGAGGGTGCGCAAGTCAGGGTCAGAGTGTGCGCGAGTCGGCGTCAGAGTGTGCGGGAATCGGGGTCAGAGTGTGGGTGTGTCTGGGTCAGAGTATGGGTGTGTCAGGGTCAGAGTGTGCGGGAGTCGGGGTCAGAGTGTGGGTGTGTCAGGGTCAGAGTGGGAGGGAGTCGGGGTCAGAGTGCGCAAGAGCCGTGGTCAGAGTGTGCACGAGTCGGTCAGAGGTTGCGTGAGTCGGGGTCAGCGGGTGCGTGATTCGGGGTCACAGGGTGCGCGAGTCAGGGTCAGAGGGTGGGCGAGTCGGGGTCAGAATGTGCTGTAATCAGGATCAGAATGTGCAGGAGTCGGGGCCAGAGTGTGCAAGAGTGGGGGTCAGAGTGTGGGGGAGTCGGGGTCACAGTGTGCGGGATTCGGGGTCAGAGGCTGCGTGAGTCGGGGTCAGAGTGTGGAGGAGTCGGGGTCAGAGTGTGCGGGAGTCGGGGTCAGAGTGTGCGGTAGTTGGGGTCAGAGTGTGCAGGTGTCGGGATCAGAGTGTGCGCGAGTCGGGTTCAGAGGGTGCACCAGTCGGGGTCAGAGTGTGCACGAGTCGGTCAGAGGTTGCGCGAGTCAGTGTCAGCAGGTGCGCGAGTCGAGGTCAGAATGTGCGGGATTCGGGGTCAGCGTGTGTGCGAGTCGGTCTCGAGGTTACGCGAGTCGGGTGTCAGAGTGTTCGGGTGTCGGGGTCAAAGTGCGTGGGATTCGGGGTCTGTGTGCGGGAGTCGGGGTCAGAGTGTGCGGGAGTCGGGGTCAGAGGGGGTGCGGGTTGGTGTCAGAGGTTACGCGATTCGGGGTCAGAGCATGCGCGAGTCGGGGTCAAATGTTGCGCGAGTCGGGGTCAGAGGGTGCGCGAGCCGGGGTCAGATGATATGCGAGTCAGGGTCAGAGGGTGCACGAGTCAGTGTCAGAGTTTGTGCTTGTCAGGGTCAGAGTTTGCGCGAGTCGGGGTCAGAATGTGCAGGAGTTGGGGACAGAGTGTGCATGAGTGGGGGTCAGAATGTGGGGGAGTCGGTGTCAGAGTGGGAGAGTCGGTGTCAGAGTGCGGGGGAGTCGGTCTCGAGGTTACGCAAGTCGGGTGTCAGAGTGTTCGGTTGTCGGGGTCAAAGTGCGTGGGATTCGGGGTCAGTGTGCGGGAGTCGGGGTCAGAGTGTGCGGGAGTCGGGGTCAGCGGGTGTATAAGCCGGGGTCAGATGGCGTACAAGTAAGTTTCACCTGGTGCGCTAGTTGAGGTCAGAGTGTGCGAGAAGCCGGCGTCAGATGGTGAGCGAGTCGGACTCAAATGTTGCATGAGTCGGGGTCAGAGGATGCGCGAGTCGGGGTCAGAGGATGCGCGAGTCGGGGTCAGAGTATGCGCGAGTCGGGGCCAAATGTTGCATGAGTCAAGGTCAGATGTTACGCGAGCCTGCGTCAGAGTGTGCGGGAGTCGGGGTCAGAGTGTGGGGGAGTTGGGGTCAGAGTGTGGGGGAGTTGGGGTCAGAGTGTGCGGGAGTCGGGATCAGAGTGTGGGGGAGTTGGGGTCAGAGTGTGCGGGATTTGGGTCAGATTGTGCGGGAGTCGGGGTCAGAGCTTTTGCGAGTTGGTGTTAGCGTGCATAAGTTGGGGTCAGAGGTTGCGCGAGTCGGGGTCAGAGGGTGCACAAGTCGGTCAGAGCTTGCGCGAGTCGCGGTCAGAGGGTGCGCAAGTCAGGGTCAGCAGGTGCGCGAGTCGGGGTCAAAGTGTGCGGGATTCGGGGTCAGAGTGTGCGGGAGTCGGGGTCAGAGGGTGCACCAGTCAGGGTCAGAGTGTGTGGCAGTCGGGTTCAGAGTGTGCGGGAGTTCGGGTCAGAGGGTGCACCAGTCAGGGTCAGAGTGTGCACGAGTCGGTCAGAGGTTGCGCGAGTCGGGGTCAGAGGTGACGAGTCAGGGTCAGCAGGTGCGCGAGTCAGGGTCAGCGGTTGTGTGAGTCGGGTTCATAGGGTGCACGAGTTGGGGTCAGTGGGTGCGCGATTCAGGGTCAGATGGTGCGCGATTCGGTGTCACAGGGTGCATGACCCGGGGTAAGAGAGTGATAGAGTCGTGGTCAGAGGGTACACAACTCGAGGTCAGTGTGTGCATGAGTTGGGGTCAGAGTTTGCGGGAATCGGTGTCAGAGTATGGGTGTGTCAGGGTCAGAGTGTGCGGGAGTCGGGGTCAGAGGGTGCGCAAGTCAGGGTCAGAGTGTGCGCGAGTCGGCGTCAGAGTGTGCGGGAATCGGGGTCAGAGTGTGCGTGTGTCAGGGTCAGAGTGAGCGGGAGTCGGGGTCAGAGTGCGCAAGAGCCATGGTCAGAGTGTGCACGAGTCGGTCAGAGGTTGCGTGAGTCGGGGTCAGCGGGTGCGTGAGTCGGGGTCAGAGGGTGCGCGAGTCAGGGTCAGAGGGTGCACGAGTCGGGGTCAGAATGTGCTGTAATCAGGATCATAATGTGCAGGAGTCGGGGCCAGAGTGTGAAAGAGTGGGGGTCAGAGTGTGGGGGAGTCAGGGTCAGAGTGTGCGGGAGTTGGGGCCAGAGTGTGAAAGAGTGGGGGTCAGAGTGTGGGGGAGTCGGGGTCAGAGTGTGCGGGAGTCGGGGTCAGAGGGTGCGTGAGTCGGGGTCAGAGTTTGGGGGAGTCGGGACAGAGTGTGGGGGAGTCGGGGTCAGAGTGTGGGGGAGTCGGGGTCAGAGTGTGGGGGAGTCGGGGTCAGAGTGTGGGGGAGTCGGGGTCAGAGTGTGGGGGAGTCGGGGTCAGAGTGTGCAGGAGTCGGGGTCAGAGTGTGCGGGAGTCAGGGACAGCAGGTGCGCGAGTCAGGGTCAGAGTGTGCGGGATTCGGTGTCAGAGTGTGCGCGAGTCGGTCTCGGGGTTACACGAGTCGGGTGTCAGAGTGTGCGGGAGTTGGGGTCAGAGTGTGGGTGTGTCAGGGTCAGAGTGGGAGGGAGTCGGGGTCAGAGTGTGTGGGAGTCGGGGTCAGAGTGTGCGTGAGTCGGGCTCAGAGTGTGGGGGAGTCGGGGTCAGAGTGTCCGGGATTTGGGGTCAGAGGGTGCGTGAGTCGGGGTCAGAGTGTCCGGGATTTGGGGTCAGAGGGTGCGTGAGTCGGGGTCAGAATGTGCTGTAATCAGGATCAGAATGTGCAGGAGTCGGGGCCAGAGTGTGCAAGAGTGGGGGTCAGAGTGTGGGGGAGTCGGGGTCACAGTGTGCGGGATTCGGGGTCAGAGGGTGCGTGAGTCGGGGTCAGAGTGTGGGGGAGTCGGGGTCAGAGTGTGGGGGAGTCGGGGTCAGAGTGTGCGGGAGTCGGGGTCAGAGTGTGCGGGAGTCGGGGTCAGAGTGTGGGGGAGTCGGGGACAGAGTGTGCGGGAGTCGGGATCAGAGGATGCGCGAGTCGGGGTCAGAGTGTGCACCAGTCGGGGTCAGAGGGTGCGCGAGTCAGGGACAGCAGGTGCGCGAGTCGGTGTCAGAGTGTGCGGGATTCGGTGTCAGAGTGTGCGCGAGTCGGTCTCGGGGTTACGCGAGTCGGGTGTCAGAGTGTGCGGGAGTTGGGGTCAGAGTGTGGCTGTGTCAGGGTCAGAGTGGGAGGGAGTCGGGGTCAGAGTGTGCGGGAGTCAGGGTCAGAGTGTGCGGGAGTCGGGGTCAGAATGTGTGGGAGTCGGGGTCAGAGGTTGCATGAGTCGGGGTCAGTAGTTGCGCAAATCGGTGTCAGGGGTTGCACGAGTCGGGGTCAGAGGGTGTGCGAGTTGGGATCAAAGGGTGCGCGAGTCAGGGTCAGAATGTGCTGTAATCAGGATCAGAATGTGCAGGAGTCAGGGACAGAGTGTGCAAGAGTGGGGGTCAGAGTGTGGGAGAGACGATGTCAGAGTGCACGTGAGTCGGGGTCAGAGTGTGGGGGAGTCGGGGTCAGAGTGTGCGGGAGTCGGGGTCAGAGTGTGAGGGAGTCGGGGTCAGAGTGTGCGGGAGTCAGGGTCAGAGTGTGCGGGATTTGGGGTCAGAGTGTGCGGGGTCGGGGTCAGAGTGTGCGGGAGTCGGAGTCAGAGTGTGCGGGAGTCGGGGTCAGAGTGTGCGGGTGTTGGGATCAGAGTGTGCGGGAGTCGGGGTCAGAGTGTGCGGGAGTCGGGGTCAGAGTGTGCGGGAGTCGGGGTCAGAGTGTGGGGGAGTCGGGGTCAGAGTGTGTGCGAGTCGGTCTCGAGGTTACGCGAGTCGGGTGTCAGAGTGTTCGGGTGTCGGGGTCAAAGTGCGTGGGATTCGGGGTCAGTGTGCGGGAGTCGGGGTCAGAGGGTGTGCGAGTTGGTGTCAGAGGTTACGCGATTCGGGGTCAGAGCATGCGCGAGTCGGGGTCAAATGTTGCGCGAGTCGGGGTCAGAGGGTGCGCGAGCCGGGGTCAGATGATATGCGAGTCAGGGTCAGAGGGTGCACGAGTCAGTGTCAGAGTTTGTGCTTGTCAGGGTCAGAGTTTGCGCGAGTCGGGGTCAGAATGTGCAGGAGTTGGGGACAGAGTGTGCATGAGTGGGGGTCAGAATGTGGGGGAGTCGGTGTCAGAGTGGGAGAGTCGGTGTCAGAGTGCGGGGGAGTCGGTCTCGAGGTTACGCAAGTCGGGTGTCAGAGTGTTCGGGTGTCGGGGTCAAAGTGCGTGGGATTCGGGGTCAGTGTGCGGGAGTCGGGGTCAGAGTGTGCGGGAGTCGGGGTCAGCGGGTGTATAAGCCGGGGTCAGATGGCGTACAAGTAAGTTTCACCTGGTGCGCGAGTTGAGGTCAGAGTGTGCGAGAAGCCGGCGTCAGATGGTGAGCGAGTCGGACTCAAATGTTGCATGAGTCGGGGTCAGAGGATGCGCGAGTCGGGGTCAGAGTATGCGCGAGTCGGGGCCAAATGTTGCATGAGTCAAGGTCAGATGTTACGCGAGCCTGCGTCAGAGTGTGGGGGAGTTGGGGTCAGAGTGTGGGGGAGTTGGGGTCAGAGTTTGGGGGAGTTGGGGTCAGAGTGTGCGGGATTTGGGTCAGATTGTGCGGGAGTCGGGGTCAGAGCTTTTGCGAGTTGGTGTTAGCGTGCATAAGTTGGGGTCAGAGGTTGCGCGAGTCGGGGTCAGAGGGTGCACCAGTCGGGGTCAGAGGGTGTACAAGTCGGTCAGAGCTTGCGCGAGTCGCGGTCAGAGGGTGCGCAAGTCAGGGTCAGCAGGTGCGCGAGTCGGGGTCAAAGTGTGCGGGATTCGGGGTCAGAGTGTGCGCGAGTCGGTCTCGGGGTTACGTGAGTCAGGTGTCAGAGTGTGCGGGATTCGGGGTCAGAGTGTGCGGGAGTCGGGGTCAGAGGGTGCACCAGTCAGGGTCAGAGTGTGTGGCAGTCGGGTTCAGAGTGTGCGGGAGTTCGGGTCAGAGGGTGCACCAGTCAGGGTCAGAGTGTGCACGAGTCGGTCAGAGGTTGCGCGAGTCGGGGTCAGAGGTGACGAGTCAGGGTCAGCAGGTGCGCGAGTCAGGGTCAGCGGTTGTGTGAGTCGGGTTCATAGGGTGCACGAGTCGGGGTCAGTGGGTGCGCGATTCAGGGTCAGATGGTGCGCGATTCGGTGTCACAGGGTGCATGACCCGGGGTAAGAGAGTGATAGAGTCGTGGTCAGAGGGTACACAACTCGAGGTCAGTGTGTGCATGAGTTGGGGTCAGAGTTTGCGGGAATCGGTGTCAGAGTATGGGTGTGTCAGGGTCAGAGTGTGCGGGAGTCGGGGTCAGAGGGTGCGCAAGTCAGGGACAGAGTGTGCGCGAGTCGGCGTCAGAGTGTGCGGGATTCGGGGTCAGAGTGTGCGTGTGTCAGGGTCAGAGTGTGCGGGAGTCGGAGTCAGAATGTGCGCGAGTCAGGGTCAGAGTGTGCGCGAGTCGGCGTCACAGTGTGGGTGTGTCAGGGTCAGAGTGGGAGGGAGTCGGGGTCAGAGTGCGCAAGAGCCATGGTCAGAGTGTGCACGAGTCGGTCAGAGGTTGCATGAGCCGGGGTCAGCGGGTGCGTGAGTCGGGGTCAGAGGGTGCACGAGTCAGGGTCAGAGGGTGGGCGAGTCGGGGTCAGAATGTGCTGTAATCAGGATCATAATGTGCAGGAGTCGGGGCCAGAGTGTGAAAGAGTGGGGGTCAGAGTGTGGGGGAGTCGGGGTCAGAGTGTGCGGGAGTCGGGGTCAGAGGGTACGTGAGTCGGGGTCAGAGTATGGGGGAGTCGGGTCAGAGAGTGGGGGAGTCGGGGTCAGAGTGTGGGGGAGTCGGGGTCAGAGTGTGGGGGAGTCGGGGTCAGAGTGTGGGGGAGTCGGGGTCAGAGTGTGCAGGAGTCGGGGTCAGAGTGTGCGGGAGTCAGGGACAGCAGGTGCGCGAGTCAGGGTCAGAGTGTGCGGGATTCGGTGTCAGAGTGTGCGCAAGTCGGTCTTGAGGTTACACGAGTCGGGTGTCAGAGTGTGCGGGAGTTGGGGTCAGAGTGTGGGTGTGTCAGGGTCAGAGTGGGAGGGAGTCGGGGTCAGAGTGTGTGGGAGTCGGGGTCAGAGTGTGCGTGAGTCGGGCTCAGAGTGTGGGGGAGTCGGGGTCAGAGTGTCCGGGATTTGGGGTCAGAGGGTGCGTGAGTCGGGGTCAGAATGTGCTGTAATCAGGATCAGAATGTGCAGGAGTCGGGGCCAGAGTGTGCAAGAGTGGGGGTCAGAGTGTGGGGGAGTCGGGGTCACAGTGTGCGGGATTCGGGGTCAGAGGGTGCGTGAGTCGGGGTCAGAGTGTGGGGGAGTCGGGGTCATAGTGTGGGGGAGTCGGGGTCAGAGTGTGCGGGAGTCGGGGTCAGAGTGTGGGGGAGTCGGGGACAGAGTGTGCGGGAGTCGGGATCAGAGGATGCGCGAGTCGGGGTCAGAGTGTGCACCAGTCGGGGTCAGAGGGTGCGCGAGTCAGGGACAGCAGGTGCGCGAGTCGGTGTCAGAGTGTGCGGGATTCGGTGTCAGAGTGTGCGCGAGTCGGTCTCGGGGTTACGCGAGTCGGGTGTCAGAGTGTGCGGGAGTTGGGGTCAGAGTGTGGCTGTGTCAGGGTCAGAGTGGGAGGGAGTCGGGGTCAGAGTGTGCGGGAGTCAGGGTCAGAGTGTGCGGGAGCCGGGGTCAGAATGTGTGGGAGTCGGGGTCAGAGGTTGCATGAGTCGGGGTCAGTAGTTGCGCAAATCGGAGTCAGGGGTTGCACGAGTCGGGGTCAGAGGGTGTGCGAGTCGGGGTCAAAGGGTGCGCGAGTCAGGGTCAGAATGTGCTGTAATCAGGATCAGAATGTGCAAGAGTCAGGGACAGAGTGTGCAAGAGTGGGGGTCAGAGTGTGGGAGAGACGATGTCAGAGTGCACGTGAGTCGGGGTCAGAGTGTGGGGGAGTCGGGGTCAGAGTGTGCGGGAGTCGGGGTCAGAGTGTGCAGGAGTCGGGGTCAGAGTGTGCGGGAGTCGGGGTCAGAGTGTGCGGGAGTCAGGGTCAGAGTGTGCGGGATTTGGAGTCAGAGTGTGCGGGGTCGGGGTCAGAGTGTGCGGGAGTCGGAGTCAGAGTGTGCGGGAGTCGGGGTCAGAGTGTGCGGGTGTTGGGATCAGAGTGTGCGGGAGTCGGGGTCAGAGTGTGCGGGAGTCGGGGTCAGAGTGTGCGGGAGTCGGGGTCAGAGTGTGGGGGAGTCGGGGTCAGAGGGTGCGGGAGTCGGGGTCAGAGTGTGCGGGAGTCAGGGTCAGAGAGTGCGGGATTTGGGGTCAGAGTGTGCGGGAGTCGGTGTCAGAGTGTGCCGGAGTCGGGGTCAGAGTGTGCGGGTGTCGGGATCAGTGTGTGCGGGAGTCGGGGTCAGAGTGTGCGGGAGTCGGGGTCAGAGTGTGCGGGAGTCGGGGTCAGAGTGTGCGGGAGTCGGGGTCAGAGGGTGCGGGAGTCGGGGTCAGAGTGTGCGGGAGTCAGGGTCAGAGAGTGCGGGATTTGGGGTCAGAGTGTGCGGGAGTCGGTGTCAGAGTGTGCCGGAGTCGGGGTCAGAGTGTGCGGGTGTCGGGATCAGTGTGTGCGGGAGTCGGGGTCAGAGAGTGCGGGATTTGGGGTCAGAGTGTGCGGGAGTCGGGGTCAGAGTGTGCGGAAGTCGGGGTCAGAGTTTGCAGGTGTCGGAATCAGAGTGTGCGGGAGTCGGGGTCAGAGTGTGCGCAATTTGGGGTCAGAGTGTGCGCGAGTCGGGTTCAGAGGGTGCACCAGTCGGGGTCAGAGGGTGCACGAGTCGGTCAGAGGTTGCGCGAGTCAGTGTCAGCAGGTGCGCGAGTCGAGGTCAGAATGTGCGGGATTCGGGGTCAGCGTGTGTGCGAGTCGGTCTCGAGGTTACGCGAGTCGGGTGTCAGAGTGTTCGGGTGTCGGGGTCAAAGTGCGTGGGATTCGGGGTCAGTGTGCGGGAGTCGGGGTCAGAGTGTGCGGGAGTCGGGGTCAGAGGGTGTGCGAGTTGGTGTCAGAGGTTACGCGATTCGGGGTCAGAGCATGCGCGAGTCGGGGTCAAATGTTGCGCGAGTCGGGGTCAGAGGGTGCGCGAGCCGGGGTCAGATGATATGCGAGTCAGGGTCAGAGGGTGCACGAGTCAGTGTCAGAGTTTGTGCTTGTCAGGGTCAGAGGTTGCGCGAGTCGGGGTCAGAATGTGCAGGAGTTGGGGACAGAGTGTGCATGAGTGGGGGTCAGAATGTGGGGGAGTCGGTGTCAGAGTGGGAGAGTCGGTGTCAGAGTGCGGGGGAGTCGGTCTCGAGGTTACGCAAGTCGGGTGTCAGAGTGTTCGGGTGTCGGGGTCAAAGTGCGTGGGATTCGGGGTCAGTGTGCGGGAGTCGGGGTCAGAGTGTGCGGGAGTCGGGATCAGAGTGTGTGGGAGTCGGGGTCAGAGTGTGCGAGAGTCGGGGCCAGAGTGTGCGGGAGTCGGGGTCAGAGTGTGCGAGAGTCGGGGTCAGAGTGTGCGCGAGCCGGGGTCAGATAGTGCACGAGTCGGGGTCTGATTGTATGTGAATCGGGGTCAAATGATGCGGGAGTCGGGGTCAGCGGGTGTATAAGCCGGGGTCAGATGGCGTACAAGTAAGTTTCACCCGGTGCGCGAGTTGAGGTCAGAGTGTGCGAGAAGCCGGCGTCAGATGGTGAGCGAGTCGGACTCAAATGTTACATGAGTCGGGGTCAGAGGATGCACGAGTCGGGGTCAGAGTATGCGCGAGTCGGGGCCAAATGTTGCATGAGTCAAGGTCAGATGTTACGCGAGCCTGCGTCAGAGTGTGCGGGAGTCGGTGTCAGAGTGTGGGGGAGTTGGGGTCAGAGTGTGGGGGAGTTGGGGTCAGAATGTGCGGGATTTGGGTCAGATTGTGCGGGAGTCGGGGTCAGAGCTTTTGCGAGTTGGTGTTAGCGTGCATAAGTTGGGGTCAGAGGTTGCGCGAGTCGGGGTCAGAGGGTGCACCAGTCGGGGTCAGAGGGTGCACAAGTCGGTCAGAGCTTGCGCGAGTCGCGGTCAGAGGGTGCGCAAGTCAGGGTCAGCAGGTGCGCGAGTCGGGGTCAGAGTGTGCGGGATTCGGGGTCAGAGTGTGCGGGAGTCGGGGTCAGAGGGTGCACCAGTCAGGGTCAGAGTGTGCGGCAGTCGGGTTCAGAGTGTGCGGGAGTTCGGGTCAGAGGGTGCACCAGTCAGGGTCAGAGTGTGCACGAGTCGGTCAGAGGTTGCGCGAGTCGGGGTCAGAGGGTGACGAGTCAGGGTCAGCAGGTGCGCGAGTCAGGGTCAGCGGTTGTGTGAGTCGGGTTCATAGGGTGCACGAGTCGGGGTCAGTGGGTGCGCGATTCAGGGTCAGATGGTGCGCGATTCGGGCTCACAGGGTGCATGACACGGGGTAAGGGAGTGATAGAGTCGTGGTCAGAGGGTACACAACTCGAGGTCAGTGTGTGCATGAGTTGGGGTCAGAGTGTGCGGGAATCGGGGTCAGAGTGTGGGTGTGTCATGGTCAGAGTGTGCGGGAGTCGGGGTCAGAGGGTGCGCAAGTCAGGGTCAGAGTGTGCGCGAGTCGGCGTCAGAGTGTGCGGGAATCGGGGTCAGAGTGTGGGTCTGTCAGGGTCAGAGTGTGCGGGAGTCGGAGTCAGAGTGTGCGTGAGTCAGGGTCAGAGTGTGCGCGAGTCGGCGTCACAGTGTGGGTGTGTCAGGGTCAGAGTGGGAGGGAGTCGGGCTCAGAGTGCGCAAGAGCCGTGGTCAGAGTGTGCACGAGTCGGTCAGAGGTTGCGTGAGTCGGGGTCAGCGGGTGCGTGAGTCGGGGTCAGAGGGTGCGCGAGTCAGGGTCAGAGGGTGGGCGAGTCGGGGTCAGAATGTGCTGTAATCAGGATCAGAATGTGCAGGAGTTGGGGACAGAGTGTGCATGAGTGGGGTTCAGAATGTGGGGGAGTCGGTGTCAGAGTGGGAGAGTCGGTGTCAGAGTGCGGGGGAGTCGGTCTCGAGGTTACGCAAGTCGGGTGTCAGAGTATTCGGGTGTCGGGGTCAAAGTGCGTGGGATTCGGGGTCAGTGTGCGGGAGTCGGGGTCAGAGTGTGCGGGAGTCGGGGTCAGCGGGTGTATAAGCCGGGGTCAGATGGCGTACAAGTAAGTTTCACCTGGTGCGCGAGTTGAGGTCAGAGTGTGCGAGAAGCCGGCGTCAGATGGTGAGCGAGTCGGACTCAAATGTTGCATGAGTCGGGGTCAGAGGATGCGCGAGTCGGGGTCAGAGTATGCGCGAGTCGGGGCCAAATGTTGCATGAGTCAAGGTCAGATGTTACGCGAGCCTGCGTCAGAGTGTGCGGGAGTCGGTGTCAGAGTGTGGGGGAGTTGGGGTCAGAGTGTGGGGGAGTTGGGGTCAGAGTGTGCGGGATTTTGGTCAGATTGTGCGGGAGTCGGGGTCAGAGCTTTTGCGAGTTGGTGTTAGCGTGCATAAGTTGGGGTCAGAGGTTGCGCGAGTCGGGTACAGAGGGTGCACCAGTCGGGGTCAGAGGGTGCACAAGTCGGTCAGTGCTTGCGCGAGTCGCGGTCAGAGGGTGCGCAAGTCAGGGTCAGCAGGTGCGCGAGTCGGGGTCAAAGTGTGCGGGATTCGGGGTCAGAGTGTGCGCGAGTCGGTCTCGGGGTTACGTGAGTCAGGTGTCAGAGTGTGCGGGATTCGGGGTCAGAGTGTGCGGGAGTCGGGGTCATAGGGTGCACCAGTCAGGGTCAGAGTGTGTGGCAGTCGGGTTCAGAGTGTACGGGAGTTCGGGTCAGAGGGTGCACCAGTCAGGGTCAGAGTGTGCACGAGTCGGTCAGAGGTTGCGCGAGTCGGGGTCAGAGGGTGATGAGTCAGGGTCAGCAGGTGCGCGAGTCAGGGTCAGCGGTTGTGTGAGTCGGGTTTATAGGGTGCACGAGTCGGGGTCAGTGGGTGCGCGATTCAGGGTCAGATGTGCGCGATTCGGTGTCACAGGGTGCATGACCCGGGGTAAGAGAGTGATAGAGTCGTGGTCAGAGGGTACACAACTCGAGGTCAGTGTGTGCATGAGTTGGGGTCAGAGTTTGCGGGAATCGGTGTCAGAGTATGGGTTTGTCAGGGTCAGAGTGTGCGGGAGTCGGGGTCAGAGGGTGCGCAAGTCAGGGTCAGAGTGTGCGCGAGTCGGCGTCAGAGTGTGCGGGAATCGGGGTCAGAGTGTGCGTGTGTCAGGGTCAGAGTGGGAGGGAGTCGGAGTCAGAATGTGCGCGAGTCAGGGTCAGAGTGTGCGCGAGTCGGCGTCAGAATGTGGGTGTGTCAGGGTCAGAGTGGGAGGGAGTCGGGGTCAGAGTGCGCAAGAGCCGTGGTCAGAGTGTGCACGAGTCGGTCAGAGGTTGCGTGAGGCGGGGTCAACGGGTGCGTGAGTCAGGGTCAGAGGGTGCACGAGTCAGGGTCAGAGGGTGGGCGAGTCGGGGTCAGAATGTGCTGTAATCAGGATCATAATGTGCAGGAGTCGGGGCCAGAGTGTGAAAGAGTGGGGGTCAGAGTGTGGGGGAGTCGGGGTCAGAGTGTGCGGGAGTCGGGGTCAGAGGGTGCGTGAGTCGGGGTCAGAGTTTGGGGGAGTCGGGTCAGAGTGTGGGGGAGTCGGGGTCAGAGTGTGGGGGAGTCGGGGTCAGAGTGTGGGGGAGTCGGGGTCAGAGTGTGGGGGAGTCGGGGTCAGAGTGTGCAGGAGTCGGGGTCAGAGTGTTCGGGAGTCAGGGACAGCAGGTGCGCGAGTCAGGGTCAGAGTGTGCGGGATTCGGTGTCAGAGTGTGCGCGAGTCGGTCTCGGGGTTACACGAGTCGGGTGTCAGAGTGTGCGGAAGTTGGGGTCAGAGTGTGGGTGTGTCAGGGTCAGAGTGGGAGGGAGTCGGGGTCAGAGTGTGTGGGAGTCGGGGTCAGAGTGTGCGTGAGTCGGGCTCAGAGTGTGGGGGAGTCGGGGTCAGAGTGTCCGGGATTTGGGGTCAGAGGGTGCGTGAGTCGGGGTCAGAATGTGCTGTAATCAGGATCAGAATGTGCAGGAGTCGGGGCCAGAGTGTGCAAGAGTGGGGGTCAGAGTGTGGGGGAGTCGGGGTCAGAGTGTGCGGGATTCGGGGTCAGAGGGTGCGTGAGTCGGGGTCAGAGTGTGGGGGAGTCGGGGTCAGAGTGTGGGGGAGTCGGGGTCAGAGTTTGGGGGAGTCGGAGTCAGAGTGTGCGGGAGTCGGGGTCAGAGTGTGGGGGAGTCGGGGTCAGAGGGTGCGCGAGTCGGGGTCAGAATGTGCTGTAATCAGGATCAGAATGTGCAGGAGTTGGGGACAGAGTGTGCATGAGTGGGGTTCAGAATGTGGGGGAGTCGTTGTCAGAGTGGGAGAGTCGGTGTCAGAGTGCGGGGGAGTCGGTCTCGAGGTTACGCAAGTCGGGTGTCAGAGTATTCGGGTGTCGGGGTCAAAGTGCGTGGGATTCGGGGTCAGTGTGCGGGAGTCGGGGTCAGAGTGTGCGGGAGTCGGGGTCAGCGGGTGTATAAGCCGGGGTCAGATGGCGTACAAGTAAGTTTCACCTGGTGCGCGAGTTGAGGTCAGAGTGTGCGAGAAGCCGGCGTCAGATGGTGAGCGAGTCGGACTCAAATGTTGCATGAGTCGGGGTCAGAGGATGCGCGAGTCGGGGTCAGAGTATGCGCGAGTCGGGGCCAAATGTTGCATGAGTCAAGGTCAGATGTTACGCGAGCCTGCGTCAGAGTGTGCGGGAGTCGGTGTCAGAGTGTGGGGGAGTCGGGGTCAGAGTGTGGGGGAGTTGGGGTCAGAGTGTGCGGGATTTGGGTCAGATTGTGCGGGAGTCGGGGTCAGAGCTTTTGCGAGTTGGTGTTAGCGTGCATAAGTTGGGGTCAGAGGTTGCGCGAGTCGGGTACAGAGGGTGCACCAGTCGGGGTCAGAGGGTGCACAAGTCGGTCAGTGCTTGCGCGAGTCGCGGTCAGAGGGTGCGCAAGTCAGGGTCAGCAGGTGCGCGAGTCGGGGTCAAAGTGTGCGGGATTCGGGGTCAGAGTGTGCGCGAGTCGGTCTCGGGGTTACGTGAGTCAGGTGTCAGAGTGTGCGGGATTCGGGGTCAGAGTGTGCGGGAGTCGGGGTCAGAGGGTGCACCAGTCAGGGTCAGAGTGTGTGGCAGTCGGGTTCAGAGTGTACGGGAGTTCGGGTCAGAGGGTGCACCAGTCAGGGTCAGAGTGTGCACGAGTCGGTCAGAGGTTGCGCGAGTCGGGGTCAGAGGGTGATGAGTCAGGGTCAGCAGGTGCGCGAGTCAGGGTCAGCGGTTGTGTGAGTCGGGTTCATAGGGTGCACGAGTCGGGGTCAGTGGGTGCGCGATTCAGGGTCAGATGTGCGCGATTCGGTGTCACAGGGTGCATGACCCGGGGTAAGAGAGTGATAGAGTCGTGGTCAGAGGGTACACAACTCGAGGTCAGTGTGTGCATGAGTTGGGGTCAGAGTTTGCGGGAATCGGTGTCAGAGTATGGGTGTGTCAGGGTCAGAGTGTGCGGGAGTCGGGGTCAGAGGGTGCGCAAGTCAGGGTCAGAGTGTGCGCGAGTCGGCGTCAGAGAGTGCGGGAATCGGGGTCAGAGTGTGCGTGTGTCAGGGTCAGAGTGTGTGGGAGTCGGAGTCAGAATGTGCGCGAGTCAGGGTCAGAGTGTGCGCGAGTCGGCGTCAGAGTGTGGGTGTGTCAGGGTCAGAGTGGGAGGGAGTCGGGGTCAGAGTGCGCAAGAGCCGTGGTCAGAGTGTGCACGAGTCGGTCAGAGGTTGCGTGAGGCGGGGTCAACGGGTGCGTGAGTCGGGGTCAGAGGGTGCACGAGTCAGGGTCAGAGGGTGGGGGAGTCGGGGTCAGAATGTGCTGTAATCAGGATCATAATGTGCAGGAGTCGGGGCCAGAGTGTGAAAGAGTGGGGGTCAGAGTGTGGGGGAGTCGGGGTCAGAGTGTGCGGGAGTCGGGGTCAGAGGGTGCGTGAGTCGGGGTCAGAGTTTGGGGGAGTCGGGTCAGAGTGTGGGGGAGTCGGGGTCAGAGTGTGGGGGAGTCGGGGTCAGAGTGTGGGGGAGTCGGGGTCAGAGTGTGGGGGAGTCGGGGTCAGAGTGTGCAGGAGTCGGGGTCAGAGTGTTCGGGAGTCAGGGACAGCAGGTGCGCGAGTCAGGGTCAGAGTGTGCGGGATTCGGTGTCAGAGTGTGCGCGAGTCGGTCTCGGGGTTACACGAGTCGGGTGTCAGAGTGTGCGGAAGTTGGGGTCAGAGTGTGGGTGTGTCAGGGTCAGAGTGGGAGGGAGTCGGGGTCAGAGTGTGCGGGAGTCGGGGTCAGAGTGTGCGTGAGTCGGGCTCAGAGTGTGGGGGAGTCGGGGTCAGAGTGTCCGGGATTTGGGGTCAGAGGGTGCGTGAGTCGGGGTCAGAATGTGCTGTAATCAGGATCAGAATGTGCAGGAGTCGGGGCCAGAGTGTGCAAGAGTGGGGGTCAGAGTGTGGGGGAGTCGGGGTCACAGTGTGCGGGATTCGGGGTCAGAGGGTGCGTGAGTCGGGGTCAGGGTGTGGGGGAGTCGGGGTCAGAGTGTGGGGGAGTCGGGGTCAGAGTTTGGGGGAGTCGGAGTCAGAGTGTGCGGGAGTCGGGGTCAGAGTGTGGGGGAGTCGGGGTCAGAGGGTGCGCGAGTCGGGGTCAGAGTGTGGGGGAGTCGGGGTCAGAGTTTGGGGGAGTCGGGGTCAGAGTGTGCGGGAGTCGGGGTCAGAGTGTGGGGGAGTCGGGGACAGAGTGTGCGGGAGTCGGGATCAGAGGATGCGCGAGTTGGGGTCAGAGTGTGCACCAGTCGGGGTCAGAGGGTGCGCGAGTCAGGGACAGCAGGTGCGCGAGTCGGTGTCAGAGTGTGCGGGATTCGGTGTCAGAGTGTGCGCGAGTCGGTCTCGGGGTTACGCGAGTCGGGTGTCAGAGTGTGCGGGAGTTGGGGTCAGAGTGTGGCTGTGTCAGGGTCAGAGTGGGAGGGAGTCGGGGTCAGAGTGTGCGGGAGTCAGGGTCAGAGTGTGCGGGAGTCGGGGTCAGAATGTGTGGCAGTCGGGGTCAGAGGTTGCATGAGTCGGGGTCAGTAGTTGCGCAAATCGGTGTCAGGGGTTGCACGAGTCGGGGGCAGAGGGTGTGCGAGTCGGGGTCAAAGGGTGCGCGAGTCAGGGTCAGAATGTGCTGTAATCAGGATCAGAATGTGCAGGAGTCAGGGACAGAGTGTGCAAGAGTGGGGGTCAGAGTGTGGGAGAGACGATGTCAGAGTGCACGTGAGTCGGGGTCAGAGTGTGGGGGAGTCGGGGTCAGAGTGTGCGGGATTTGGGGTCAGAGTGTGCGGGGTCGGGGTCAGAGTGTGCGGGAGTCGGAGTCAGAGTGTGCGGGTGTTGGGATCAGAGTGTGCGGGAGTCGGGGTCAGAGTGTGCGGGAGTCGGGGTCAGAGTGTGCGGGAGTCGGGGTCAGAGTGTGGGGGAGTCGGGGTCAGAGTGTGGGGGAGTCGGGGTCAGAGGGTGCGGGAGTCGGGGTCAGAGTGTGCGGGAGTCAGGGTAGAGAGTGCGGGATTTGGGGTCAGAGTGTGCGGGAGTCGGTGTCAGAGTGTGCCGGAGTCAGGGTCAGAGTGTGCGGGTGTCGGGATCAGTGTGAGCGGGAGTCGGGGTCAGAGAGTGCGGGATTTGGGGTCAGAGTGTGCGGGAGTCGGTGTCAGAGTGTGCGGGAGTCGGGGTCAGAGTTTGCAGGTGTCGGAATCAGAGTGTGCGGGAGTCGGGGTCAGAGTGTGCGCAATTTGGGGTCAGAGTGTGCGCGAGTCGGGTTCAGAGGGTGCACCAGTCGGGGTCAGAGGGTGCACGAGTCAGTCAGAGGTTGCGCGAGTCAGTGTCAGCAGGTGCGCGAGTCGAGGTCAGAATGTGCGGGATTCGGGGTCAGCGTGTGTGCGAGTCGGTCTCGAGGTTACGCGAGTCGGGTGTCAGAGTGTTCGGGTGTCGGGGTCAAAGTGCGTGGGATTCGGGGTCAGTGTGCGGGAGTCGGGGTCAGAGTGTGCGGGAGTCGGGGTCAGAGGGTGTGCGAGTTGGTGTCAGAGGTTACGCGATTCGGGGTCAGAGCATGCGCGAGTCGGGGTCAAATGTTGCGCGAGTCGGGGTCAGAGGGTGCGCGAGCCGGGGTCAGATGACATGCAAGTCAGGGTCAGAGGGTGCACGAGTCAGTGTCAGAGTTTGTGCTTGTCAGGGTCAGAGTTTGCGCGAGTCGGGGTCAGAATGTGCAGGAGTTGGGGACAGAGTGTGCATTAGTGGGGGTCAGAATGTGGGGGAGTCGGTGTCAGAGTGGGAGAGTCGGTGTCAGAGTGCGGGGGAGTCGGTCTCGAGGTTACGCAAGTCGGGTGTCAGAGTGTTCGGGTGTCGGGGTCAAAGTGCGTGGGATTCGGGGTCAGTGTGCGGGAGTCGGGGTCAGAGTGTGCGGGAGTCGGGGTCAGAGGGTTTGCGAGTTGGTGTCAGAGGTTACGCGATTCGGGGTCAGAGCATGCGCGAGTCGGGGTCAAATGTTGCGCAAGTCGGGGTCAGAGGGTGCGCGAGCCGGGGTCAGATGATATGCAAGTCAGGGTCAGAGGGTGCACGAGTCAGTGTCAGAGTTTGTGCTTGTCAGGGTCAGAGTTTGCGCGAGTCGGGGTCAGAATGTGCAGGAGTTGGGGACAGAGTGTGCATTAGTGGGGGTCAGAATGTGGGGGAGTCGGTGTCAGAGTGGGAGAGTCGGTGTCAGAGTGCGGGGGAGTCGGTCTCGAGGTTACGCAAGTCGGGTGTCAGAGTGTTCGGGTGTCGGGGTCAAAGTGCGTGGGATTCGGGGTCAGTGTGCGGGAGTCGTGGTCAGAGTGTGCGGGAGTCGGGGTCAGCGGGTGTATAAGCCGGGGTCAGATGGCGTACAAGTAAGTTTCACCTGGTGCGCGAGTTGAGGTCAGAGTGTGCGAGAAGCCGGCGTCAGATGGTGAGCGAGTCGGACTCAAATGTTGCATGAGTCGGGGTCAGAGGATGCGCGAGTCGGGGTCAGAGTATGCGCGAGTCGGGGCCAAATGTTGCATGAGTCAAGGTCAGATGTTACGCGAGCCTGCGTCAGAGTGTGGGGGAGTTGGGGTCAGAGTGTGGGGGAGTTGGGGTCAGAGTGTGCGGGAGTCGGGATCAGAGTGTGGGGGAGTTGGGGTCAGAGTGTGCGGGATTTGGGTCAGATTGTGCGGGAGTCGGGGTCAGAGCTTTTGCGAGTTGGTGTTAGCGTGCATAAGTTGGGGTCAGAGGTTGCACGAGTCGGGGTCAGAGGGTGCACCAGTCGGGGTCAGAGGGTGCACAAGTCGGTCAGAGCTTGCGCGAGTCGCGGTCAGAGGGTGCGCAAGTCAGGGTCAGCAGGTGCGCGAGTCGGGGTCAAAGTGTGCGGGATTCGGGGTCAGAGTGTGCGCGAGTCGGTCTCGGGGTTACGTGAATCAGGTGTCAGAGTGTGCGGGATTCGGGGTCAGAGTGTGCGGGAGTCGGGGTCAGAGGGTGCACCAGTCAGGGTCAGAGTGTGTGGCAGTCGGGTTCAGAGTGTGCGGGAGTTCGGGTCAGAGGGTGCACCAGTCAGGGTCAGAGTGTGCACGAGTCGGTCAGAGGTTGCGCGAGTCGGGGTCAGAGGTGACGAGTCAGGGTCAGCAGGTGCGCGAGTCAGGGTCAGCGGTTGTGTGAGTCGGGTTCATAGGGTGCACGAGTCGGGGTCAGTGGGTGCGCGATTCAGGGTCAGATGGTGCGCGATTCGGTGTCACAGGGTGCATGACCCGGGGTAAGAGAGTGATAGAGTCGTGGTCAGAGGGTACACAACTCGAGGTCAGTGTGTGCATGAGTTGGGGTCAGAGTTTGCGGGAATCGGGGTCAGAGTATGGGTGTGTCAGGGTCAGAGTGTGCGGGAGTCGGGGTCAGAGGGTGCGCAAGTCCGGGTCAGAGTGTGCGCGAGTCGGCGTCAGAGTGTGCAGGAATCGGGGTCAGAGTGTGCGTGTGTCAGGGTCAGAGTGTGCGGGAGTCGGAGTCAGAGTGTGCGCGAGCCAGGGTCAGAGTGTGCGCGAGTCGGCGTCAGAGTGTGGGTGTGTCAGGGTCAGAGTGGGAGGGAGTCGGGGTCAGAGTGCGCAAGAGCCATGGTCAGAGTGTGCACGAGTTGGTCAGAGGTTGCGTGAGTCGGGGTCAGCGGGTGCGTGAGTCGGGGTCAGAGGGTGCGCGAGTCAGGGTAAGAGGGTGGGCGAGTCGGGGTCAGAATGTGCTGTAATCAGGATCATAATGTGCAGGAGTCAGGGCCAGAGTGTGAAAGAGTGGGGGTCAGAGTGTGGGGGAGTCGGGGTCAGAGTGTGCGGGAGTCGGGGTCAGAGTATGGGGGAGTCGGGGTCAGAGTGTGCGGGAGTCGGGGTCAGAGGGTGCGTGAGTCGGGGTCAGAGTATGGGGGAGTCGGGTCAGAGTGTGGGGGAGTCGGGGTCAGAGTGTGGGGGAGTCGGGGTCAGAGTGTGGGGGAGTCGGGGTCAGAGTGTGGGGGAGTCGGGGTCAGAGTGTGCAGGAGTCGGGGTCAGAGTGTGCGGGAGTCAGGGACAGCAGGTGCGCGAGTCAGGTTCAGAGTGTGCGGGATTCGGTGTCAGAGTGTGCGCGAGTCGGTCTCGGGGTTACACGAGTCGGGTGTCAGAGTGTGCGGGAGTTGGGGTCAGAGGGTGCGTGAGTCGGGGTCAGAATGTGCTGTAATCAGGATCAGAATGTGCAGGAGTCGGGGCCAGAGTGTGCAAGAGTGGGGGTCAGAGTGTGGGGGAGTCGGGGTCACAGTGTGCGGGATTCGGGGTCAGAGGGTGCGTGAGTCGGGGTCAGAGTGTGGGGGAGTCGGGGTCAGAGTGTGGGGGAGTCGGGGTCAGAGTGTGGGGGAGTCGGGGTCAGAGTGTGGGGGAGTCGGGGTCAGAGTGTGCGGGAGTCGGGGTCAGAGTGTGGGGGAGTCGGGGTCAGAGTGTGCGGGAGTCGGGATCAGAGGATGCGCGAGTCGGGGTCAGAGTGTGCACCAGTCGGGGTCAGAGGGTGCGCGAGTCAGGGACAGCAGGTGCGCGAGTCGGTGTCAGAGTGTGCGGGATTCGGTGTCAGAGTGTGCGCGAGTCGGTCTCGGGGTTACGCGAGTCGGGTGTCAGAGTGTGCGGGAGTTGGGGTCAGAGTGTGGCTGTGTCAGGGTCAGAGTGGGAGGGAGTCGGGGTCAGAGTGTGCGGGAGTCAGGGTCAGAGTGTGCGGGAGTCGGGGTCAGAATGTGTGGCAGTCGGGGTCAGAGGTTGCATGAGTCGGGGTCAGTAGTTGCGCAAATCGGTGTCAGGGGTTGCACGAGTCGGGGTCAGAGGGTGTGCGAGTCGGGGTCAAAGGGTGCGCGAGTCAGGGTCAGAATGTGCTGTAATCAGGATCAGAATGTGCAGGAGTCAGGGACAGAGTGTGCAAGAGTGGGGGTCAGAGTGTGGGAGAGACGATGTCAGAGTGCACGTGAGTCGGGGTCAGAGTGTGGGGGAGTCGGGGTCAGAGTGTGCGGGAGTCGGGGTCAGAGTGTGCAGGAGTCGGGGTCAGAGTGTGCGGGAGTCGGGGTCAGAGTGTGCGGGAGTCAGGGTCAGAGTGTGCGGGATTTGGGGTCAGAGTGTGCGGGGTCGGGGTCAGAGTGTGCGGGAGTCGGAGTCAGAGTGTGCGGGAGTCGGGGTCAGAGTGTGCGGGTGTTGGGATCAGAGTGTGCGGGAGTCGGGGTCAGAGTGTGCGCGAGTCGAGGTCAGAATGTGCGGGATTCGGGGTCAGCGTGTGTGCGAGTCGGTCTCGAGGTTACGCGAGTCGGGTGTCAGAGTGCTCGGGTGTCGGGGTCAAAGTGCGTGGGATTCAGGGTCAGTGTGCGGGAGTCGGGGTCAGAGTGTGTGGCAGTCGGGGTCAGAGGGTGCGCGAGCCGGTGTCAGATGATATGCGAGTCAGGGTCAGAGGGTGCACGAGTCAGTGTCAGAGTTTGTGCTTGTCAGGGTCAGAGTTTGCGCGAGTCGGGGTCAGAATGTGCAGGAGTTGGGGACAGAGTGTGCATGAGTGGGGGTCAGAATGTGGGGGAGTCGGTGTCAGAGTGGGAGAGTCGGTGTCAGAGTGCGGGGGAGTCGGTCTCGAGGTTACGCGAGTAGGGGGTCAGAGTGTTCCGATGTCGGGGTCAAAGTGCGTGGGATTCGGGGTCAGTGTGCGGGAGTCGGGGTCAGAGTGTGCGGGAGTCGGGATCAGAGTGTGTGGGAGTCGGGGTCAGAGTGTGCGAGAGTCGGGGCCAGAGTGTGCGGGAGTCGGGGTCAGAGTGTGCGAGAGTCGGGGTCAGAGTGTGCGCGAGCCGGGGTCAGATAGTGCACGAGTCGGGGTCTGATTGTATGCGAATCGGGGTCAAATGATGCGGGAGTCGGGGTCAGCGGGTGTATAAGCCGGGGTCAGATGGCGTACAAGTAAGTTTCACCCGGTGCGCGAGTTGAGGTCAGAGTGTGCGAGAAGCCGGCGTCAGATGGTGAGCGAGTCGGACTCAAATGTTGCATGAGTCGGGGTCAGAGGATGCACGAGTCGGGGTCAGAGTATGCGCGAGTCGGGGCCAAATGTTGCATGAGTCAAGGTCAGATGTTACGCGAGCCTGCGTCAGAGTGTGCGGGAGTCGGTGTCAGAGTGTGGGGGAGTTGGGGTCAGAGTGTGGGGGAGTTGGGGTCAGAGTGTGCGGGATTTGGGTCAGATTGTGCGGGAGTCGGGGTCAGAGCTTTTGCGAGTTGGTGTTAGCGTGCATAAGTTGGGGTCAGAGGTTGCGCGAGTCGGGGTCAGAGGGTGCACCAGTCGGGGTCAGAGGGTGCACAAGTCGGTCAGAGCTTGTGCGAGTCGCGGTCAGAGGGTGCACAAGTCAGGGTCAGCAGGTGCGCGAGTCGGGGTCAGAGTGTGCGGGATTCGGGGTCAGAGTGTGCGCGAGTCGGTCTCGGGGTTACGTGAGTCAGGTGTCAGAGTGTGTGGGATTCGGGGTCAGAGTGTGCGGGAGTCGGGGTCAGAGGGTGCACCAGTCAGGGTCAGAGTGTGTGGCAGTCGGGTTCAGAGTGTGCGGGAGTTCGGGTCAGAGTGTGCACCAGTCAGGGTCAGAGTGTGCACGAGTCGGTCAGAGGTTGCGCGAGTCGGGGTCAGTGGGTGACGAGTCAGGGTCAGCAGGTGCGCGAGTCAGGGTCAGCGGTTGTGTGAGTCGGGTTCATAGGGTGCACGAGTCGGGGTCAGTGGGTGCGCGATTCAGGGTCAGATGGTGCGCGATTCGGGGTCACAGGGTGCATGACACGGGGTAAGAGAGTGATAGAGTCGTGGTCAGAGGGTACAAACTCGAGGTCAGTGTGTGCATGAGTCGGGGTCAGAGTGTGCGGGAATCGGGGTCAGAGTGTGGGTGTGTCAGGGTCAGAGTGTGCGGCAGTCGGGGTCAGAGGGTGTGCGAGTCGGTGTCAGAGGTTACGCGAGTCAGGGTCAGAGCATGCGCGAGTTGGGGTCAAATGTTGCGCGAGTCGGGGTCAGAGGGTGCGCGAGCCGGGGTCAGATGATATGCGAGTCAGGGTCAGAGGGTGCACGAGTCAGTGTCAGAGTTTGTGCTTGTCAGGGTCAGAGTTTGCGCGAGTCGGGGTCAGAATGTGCAGGAGTTGGGGACAGAGTGTGCATGAGTGGGGGTCAGAATGTGGGGGAGTCGGTGTCAGAGTGGGAGAGTCGGTGTCAGAGTGCGGGGGAGTCGGTCTCGAGGTTACGCGAGTAGGGGGTCAGAGTGTTCGGGTGTCGGGGTCAAAGTGCGTGGGATTCGGGGTCAGTGTGCGGGAGTCGGGGTCAGAGTGTGCGGGAGTCGGGGTCAGAGGGTGCGGGAGTCGGGGTCAGAGTGTGCGGGAGTCAGGGTCAGAGAGTGCGGGATTTGGGGTCAGAGTGTGCGGGAGTCGGTGTCAGAGTGTGCCGGAGTCGGGGTCAGAGTGTGCGGGTGTCGGGATCAGTGTGTGCGGGAGTCAGGGTCAGAGAGTGCGGGATTTGGGGTCAGAGTGTGCGGGAGTCGGGGTCAGAGTGTGCGGGAGTCGGGGTCAGAGTTTGCAGGTGTCGGAATCAGAGTGTGCGGGAGTCGGGGTCAGAGTGTGCGCAATTTGGGGTCAGAGTGTGCGCGAGTCGGGTTCAGAGGGTGCACCAGTCGGGGTCAGAGGGTGCACGAGTCGGTCAGAGGTTGCGCGAGTCAGTGTCAGCAGGTGCGCGAGTCGAGGTCAGAATGTGCGGGATTCGGGGTCAGCGTGTGTGCGAGTCGGTCTCGAGGTTACGCGAGTCGGGTGTCAGAGTGTTCGGGTGTCGGGGTCAAAGTGCGTGGGATTCAGGGTCAGTGTGCGGGAGTCGGGGTCAGAGTGTGCGGCAGTCGGGGTCAGAGGGTGTGCGAGTCGGTGTCAGAGGTTACGCGAGTCGGGGTCAGAGCATGCGCGAGTCGGGGTCAAATGTTGCACGAGTCGGGGTCAGAGGATTCGCGAGCCGGGGTCAGATGATATGCGAGTCAGGGTCAGAGGGTGCACGAGTCAGTGTCAGAGTTTGTGCTTGTCAGGGTCAGAGTTTGCGCGAGTCGGGGTCAGAATGTGCAGGAGTTGGGGACAGAGTGTGCATGAGTGGGGGTCAGAATGTGGGGGAGTCTGTGTCAGAGTGGGAGAGTCGGTGTCAGAGTGCGGGGGAGTCGGTCTCGAGGTTACGCGAGTAGGGGGTCAGAGTGTTCGGGTGTCGGGGTCAAAGTGCGTGGGATTCGGGGTCAGTGTGCGGGAGTCGGGGTCAGAGTGTGCGGGAGTCGGGATCAGAGTGTGTGGGAGTCGGGGTCAGAGTGTGCGAGAGTCGGGGCCAGAGTGTGCGGGAGTCGGGGTCAGAGTGTGCGAGAGTCGGGGTCAGAGTGTGCGCGAGCCGGGGTCAGATAGTGCACGAGTCGGGGTCTGATTGTATGCGAATCGGGGTCAAATGATGCGGGAGTCGGGGTCAGCGGGTGTATAAGCCGGGGTCAGATGGCGTACAAGTAAGTTTCACCCGGTGCGCGAGTTGAGGTCAGAGTGTGCGAGAAGCCGGCGTCAGATGGTGAGCAAGTCGGACTCAAATGTTGCATGAGTCGGGGTCAGAGGATGCACGAGTCGGGGTCAGAGTATGCGCGAGTCGGGGCCAAATGTTGCATGAGTCAAGGTCAGATGTTACGCGAGCCTGCGTCAGAGTGTGCGGGAGTCGGTGTCAGAGTGTGGGGGAGTTGGGGTCAGAGTGTGGGGGAGTTGGGGTCAGAGTGTGCGGAATTTGGGTCAGATTGTGCGGGAGTCGGGGTCAGAGCTTTTGCGAGTTGGTGTTAGCGTGCATAAGTTGGGGTCAGAGGTTGCGCGAGTCGGGGTCAGAGGGTGCACCAGTCGGGGTCAGAGGGTGCACAAGTCGGTCAGAGCTTGTGCGAGTCGCGGTCAGAGGGTGCACAAGTCAGGGTCAGCAGGTGCGCGAGTCGGGGTCAGAGTGTGCGGGATTCGGGGTCAGAGTGTGCGCGAGTCGGTCTCGGGGTTACGTGAGTCAGGTGTCAGAGTGTGCGGGATTCGGGGTCAGAGTGTGCAGGAGTCGGGGTCAAAGGGTGCACCAGTCAGGGTCAGAGTGTGTGGCAGTCGGGTTCAGAGTGTGCGGGAGTTCGGGTCAGAGGGTGCACCAGTCAGGGTCAGAGTGTGCACGAATCGGTCAGAGGTTGCGCGAGTCGGGGTCAGAGGGTGACGAGTCAGGGTCAGCAGGTGCGCGAGTCAGGGTCAGCGGTTGTGTGAGTCGGGTTCATAGGGTGCACGAGTCTGGGTCAGTGGGTGCGCGATTCAGGGTCAGATGGTGCGCGATTCGGGGTCACAGGGTGCATGACACGGGGTAAGAGAGTGATAGAGTCGTGGTCAGAGGGTACACAACTCGAGGTCAGTGTGTGCATGAGTCGGGGTCAGAGTGTGCGGGAATCGGGGTCAGAGTGTGGGTGTGTCAGGGTCAGAGTGTGCGGCAGTCGGGGTCAGAGGGTATGCGAGTCGGTGTCAGAGGTTACGCGAGTCGGGGTCAGAGCATGCGCGAGTCGGGGTCAAATGTTGCACGAGTCGGGGTCAGAGGATGCGCGAGCCGGGGTCAGATGATATGCGAGTCAGGGTCAGAGGGTGCACGAGTCAGTGTCAGAGTTTGTGCTTGTCAGGGTCAGAGTTTGCGCGAGTCGGCGTCAGAATGTGCAGGAGTTGGGGACAGAGTGTGCATGAGTGGGGGTCAGAATGTGGGGGAGTCTGTGTCAGAGTGGGAGAGTCGGTGTCAGAGTGCGGGGGAGTCGGTCTCGAGGTTACGCGAGTAGGGGGTCAGAGTGTTCGGGTGTCGGGGTCAAAGTGCGTGGGATTCGGGGTCAGTGTGCGGGAGTCGGGGTCAGAGTGTGCGGGAGTCGGGATCAGAGTGTGTGGGAGTCGGGGTCAGAGTGTGCGAGAGTCGGGGCCAGAGTGTGCGGGAGTCGGGGTCAGAGTGTGCGAGAGTCGGGGTCAGAGTGTGCGCGAGCCGGGGTCAGATAGTGCACGAGTCGGGGTCTGATTGTATGCGAATCGGGGTCAAATGATGCGGGAGTCGGGGTCAGCGGGTGTATAAGCCGGGGTCAGATGGCGTACAAGTAAGTTTCACCCGGTGCGCGAGTTGAGGTCAGAGTGTGCGAGAAGCCGGCGTCAGATGGTGAGCGAGTCGGACTCAAATGTTGCATGAGTCGGGGTCAGAGTATGCGCGAGTCGGGGCCAAATGTTGAATGAGTCAAGGTCAGATGTTACGCGAGCCTGCGTCAGAGTGTGCGGGAGTCGGTGTCAGAGTGTGGGGGAGTTGGGGTCAGAGTGTGGGGGAGTTGGGGTCAGAGTGTGCGGGATTTGGGTCAGATTGTGCGGGAGTCGGGGTCAGAGCTTTTGCGAGTTGGTGTTAGCGTGCATAAGTTGGGGTCAGAGGGTGCACCAGTCGGGGTCAGAGGGTGCACAAGTCGGTCAGAGCTTGCGCGAGTCGCGGTCAGAGGGTGCGCAAGTCAGGGTCAGCAGGTGCGCGAGTCGGGGTCAGAGTGTGCGGGATTCGGGGTCAGAGTGTGCGCGAGTCGGTCTCGGGGTTACGTGAGTCAGGTGTCAGAGTGTGCGGGATTCGGGGTCAGAGTGTGCGGGAGTTGGGGTCAGAGGGTGCACCAGTCAGGGTCAGAGTGTGTGGCAGTCGGGTTCAGAGTGTGCGGGAGTTCGGGTCAGAGGGTGCACCAGTCAGGGTCAGAGTGTGCACGAGTCGGTCAGAGGTTGCGCGAGTCGGGGTCAGAGGGTGACGAGTCAGGGTCAGCAGGTGCGCGAGTCAGGGTCAGCGGTTGTGTGAGTCGGGTTCATAGGGTGCACGAGTCGGGGTCAGTGGGTGCGCGATTCAGGGTCAGATGGTGCGCGATTCGGGCTCACAGGGTGCATGACCCGGGGTAAGAGAGTGATAGAGTCGTGGTCAGAGGGTACACAACTCGAGGTCAGTGTGTGCATGAGTCGGGGTCAGAGTGTGCGGGAATCGGGGTCAGAGTGTGGGTGTGTCAGGGTCAGAGTGTGCGGCAGTCGGGGTCAGAGGGTATGCGAGTCGGTGTCAGAGGTTACGCGAGTCGGGGTCAGAGCATGCGCGAGTCGGGGTCAAATGTTGCGCGAGTCGGGGTCAGAGGGTGCGCGAGCCGGGGTCAGATGATATGCGAGTCAGGGTCAGAGGGTGCACGAGTCAGTGTCAGAGTTTGTGCTTGTCAGGGTCAGAGTTTGCGCGAGTCGGGGTCAGAATGTGCAGGAGTTGGGGACAGAGTGTGCATGAGTGGGGGTCAGAATGTGGGGGAGTCGGTGTCAGAGTGGGAGAGTCGGTGTCAGAGTGCGGGGGAGTCGGTCTCGAGGTTACGCGAGTAGGGGGTCAGAGTGTTCGGGTGTCGGGGTCAAAGTGCGTGGGATTCGGGGTCAGTGTGCGGGAGTCGGGGTCAGAGTGTGCGGGAGTCGGGGTCAGAGGGTGCGGGAGTCGGGGTCAGAGTGTGCGGGAGTCAGGGTCAGAGAGTGCGGGATTTGGGGTCAGAGTGTGCGGGAGTCGGTGTCAGAGTGTGCCGGAGTCGGGGTCAGAGTGTGCGGGAGTCGGGATCAGTGTGTGCGGGAGTCGGGGTCAGAGAGTGCGGGATTTGGGGTCAGAGTGTGCGGGAGTCGGGGTCAGAGTGTGCGGGAGTCGGGGTCAGAGTTTGCAGGTGTCGGAATCAGAGTGTGCGGGAGTCGGGGTCAGAGTGTGCGCAATTTGGGGTCAGAGTGTGCGCGAGTCGGGTTCAGAGGGTGCACCAGTCGGGGTCAGAGGGTGCACGAGTCGGTCAGAGGTTGCGCGAGTCAGTGTCAGCAGGTGCGCGAGTCGAGGTCAGAATGTGCGGGATTCGGGGTCAGCGTGTGTGCGAGTCGGTCTCGAGGTTACGCGAGTCGGGTGTCAGAGTGTTCGGGTGTCGGGGTCAAAGTGCGTGGGATTCCGGGTCAGTGTGCGGGAGTCGGGGTCAGAGTGTGCGGCAGTCGGGGTCAGAGGGTGTGCGAGTCGGTGTCAGAGGTTACGCGAGTCGGGGTCAGAGCATGCGCGAGTCGGGGTCAAATGTTGCGCGAGTCGGGGTCAGAGGATGCGCGAGCCGGGGTCAGATGATATGCGAGTCAGGGTCAGAGGGTGCACGAGTCAGTGTCAGAGTTTGTGCTTGTCAGGGTCAGAGTTTGCGCGAGTCGGGGTCAGAATGTGCAGGAGTTGGGGACAGAGTGTGCATGAGTGGGGGTCAGAATGTGGGGGAGTCTGTGTCAGAGTGGGAGAGTCGGTGTCAGAGTGCGGGGGAGTCGGTCTCGAGGTTACGCGAGTAGGGGGTCAGAGTGTTCGGGTGTCGGGGTCAAAGTGCGTGGGATTCGGGGTCAGTGTGCGGGAATCGGGGTCAGAGTGTGCGGGAGTCGGGATCAGAGTGTGTGGGAGTCGGGGTCAGAGTGTGCGAGAGTCGGGGCCAGAGTGTGCGGGAGTCGGGGTCAGAGTGTGCGAGAGTCGGGGTCAGAGTGTGCGCGAGCCGGGGTCAGATAGTGCACGAGTCGGGGTCAGAGTGTGCGCGAGCCGGGGTCAGATAGTGCACGAGTCGGGGTCTGATTGTATGCGAATCGGGGTCAAATGATGCGGGAGTCGGGGTCAGCGGGTGTATAAGCCGGGGTCAGATGGCGTACAAGTAAGTTTCACCCGGTGCACGAGTTGAGGTCAGAGTGTGCGAGAAGCCGGCGTCAGATGGTGAGCGAGTCGGACTCAAATGTTGCATGAGTCGGGGTCAGAGGATGCACGAGTCGGGGTCAGAGTATGCGCGAGTCGGGGCCAAATGTTGCATGAGTCAAGGTCAGATGTTACGCGAGCCTGCGTCAGAGTGTGCGGGAGTCGGTGTCAGAGTGTGGGGGAGTTGGGGTCAGAGTGTGGGGGAGTTGGGGTCAGAGTGTGGGGGAGTCGGTGTCAGAGTGTGGGGGAGTTGGGGTCAGAGTGTGCGGGATTTGGGTCAGATTGTGCGGGAGTCGGGGTCAGAGCTTTTGCGAGTTGGTGTTAGCGTGCATAAGTTGGGGTCAGAGGTTGCGCGAGTCGGGGTCAGAGGGTGCACCAGTCGGGGTCAGAGGGTGCACAAGTCGGTCAGAGCTTGCGCGAGTCGCGGTCAGAGGGTGCACAAGTCAGAGTCAGCAGGTGCGCGAGTCGGGGTCAGAGTGTGCGGGATTCGGGGTCAGAGTGTGCGCGAGTCGGTCTCGGGGTTACGTGAGTCAGGTGTCAGAGTGTTCGGGGTCAGAGTGTGCGGGAGTCGGGGTCAGAGGGTGCACCAGTCAGGGTCAGAGTGTGTGGCAGTCGGGTTCAGAGTGTGCGGGAGTTCGGGTCAGAGGGTGCACCAGTCAGGGTCAGAGTGTGCACGAGTCGGTCAGAGGTTGCGCGAGTCGGGGTCAGAGGGTGACGAGTCAGGGTCAGCAGGTGCGCGAGTCAGGGTCAGCGGTTGTGTGAGTCGGGTTCATAGGGTGCACGAGTCGGGGTCAGTGGGTGCGCGATTCAGGGTCAGATGGTGCGCAATTCGGGGTCACAGGGTGCATGACACGGGGTAAGAGAGTGATAGAGTCGTGGTCAGAGGGTACACAACTCGAGGTCAGTGTGTGCATGAGTCGGGGTCAGAGTGTGCGGGAATCGGGGTCAGAGTGTGGGTGTGTCAGGGTCAGAGTGTGCGGGAGTCGGGGTCAGAGGGTGCGCAAGTCAGGGTCAGAGTGTGCGCGAGTCGGCGTCAGAGTGTGCGGGAATCGGGGTCAGAGTGTGGGTGTGTCAGTGTCAGAGTGTGCAGGAGTCGGAGTCAGAGTGTGCGCGAGTCAGGGTCAGAGTGTGCGCGAGTCGGCGTCAGAGTGTGGGTGTGTCAGGGTCAGAGTGGGAGGGAGTCGGGGTCAGAGTGCGCAAGAGCCGTGGTCAGAGTGTGCACGAGTCGGTCAGAGGTTGCGTGAGTCGGGGTCAGCGGGTGCGTGAGTCGGGGTCAGAGGGTGCGCGAGTCAGGGTCAGAGGGTGGGCGAGTCGGGGTCAGAATGTGCTGTAATCAGGATCAGAATGTGCAGGAGTCGGGGCCAGAGTGTGCAAGAGTGTGGGTCAGAGTGTGGGGGAGTCGGGGTCAGAGTGTGCAGGAGTCGGGGTCAGAGTGTGCGGGAGTCAGGGACAGCAGGTGCGCGAGTCAGGGTCAGAGTGTGCGGGATTCGGTGTCAGAGTGTGCGCGAGTCGGTCTCGGGGTTACACGAGTCGGGTGTCAGAGTGTGCGGGAGTTGGGGTCAGAGTGTGGGTGTGTCAGGGTCAGAGTGGGAGGGAGTCGGGGTCAGAGTGTGCGGGAGTCGGGGTCAGAGTGTGCGTGAGTCGGCTCAGAGTGTGGGGGAGTTGGGGTCAGAGTGTCCGGGATTTGGGGTCAGAGTGTGCGGGAGTCGGGATCAGAGGATGCACGAGTCGGGTTCAGAGGGTGCACCAGTCAGGGTCAGATGGTGCACAAGTCGGTCAGAGGTTGTGTGATTCGGGGTCAGAGGGTGCGCGAGTCAGGGTCAGCAGGTGCGCGAGTCGGGGTCAGAGTGTGCGGGAGTTGGGGTCAGAGTGTGCGCGAGTCGGGGTCAGAGGGTGCACAAGTCGGTCAGAGGTTGCGTGAGTCGGGGTCAGAGGGTGACGAGTCAGGGTCAGCAGGTGCGCGAGTCAGGGTCAGCGGTTGTGTGAGTCGGGTTCATAGGGTGCACGAGTCGGGCTCAGTGGGTGCGCGATTCAGGGTCAGATGGTGCGCGATTCGGGGTCACAGGGTGCATGACCCGGGGTAAGAGACTGATAGAGTCGTGGTCAGAGGGTACACAACTCGAGGTCAGTGTGTGCATGAGTCGGGGTCAGAGTGTGTGGGAATCGGGGTCAGAGTGTGGGTGTGTCAGGGTCAGAGAGTGGTGTGTCAGGGTCAGAGTGTGCGCGAGTCGTGGTCAGAGGGTGCGCAAGTCAGGGTCAGAGTGTGCGCGAGTCGGCGTCAGAGTGTGCGGGAATCGGGGTCAGAGTGTGGGTGTGTCAGGGTCAGAGTATGGGTGTGTCAGGGTCAGAGTGTGCGGGAGTCGGAGTCAGAGTGTGCGGGAATCGGGGTCAGAGTGTGGGTGTGTCAGGGTCAGAGTGGGAGGGAGTCGGGGTCAGAGTGCGCAAGAGCCGTGGTCAGAGTGTGCACGAGTCGGTCAGAGGTTGCGTAAGTCGGGGTCAGCGGGTGCGTGAGTCGGGGTCATAGGGTGCGCGAGTCAGGGTCAGAGGGTGGGCGAGTCGGGGTCAGAATGTGCTGTAATCAGGATCAGAATGTGCAGGAGTCGGGGCCAGAGTGTGCAAGTGTGGGGGTCAGAGTGTGGGGGAGTCGGGGTCAGAGTGTGCGGGATTCGGGGTCAGAGGGTGCGTGAGTCGGGGTCAGAGTGTGGGGGAGTCGGGGTCAGAGTGTGGGGGAGTCAGGGTCAGAGTGTGGGGGAGTCGGGGTCAGAGTGTGGGGGAGTCGGGGTCAGAGTGTGCGGGAGTCGGGGTCAGAGTGTGGGGGAGTCGGGGTCAGAGTGTGCGGGAGTCGGGGTCAGAGTGTGCGGGAGTCGGCGTCAGAGTGTGCGTGAATCGGGGTCAGAGTGTGCAGGAATCGGGGTCAGAGTGTGCAGGAGTCGGGGTCAGAATGTGCGGGAGTCGGGGTCAGAGGTTGCGTGAGTCAGGGTCAGTAGTTGCGCAAATCGGTGTCAGGGGTTGCATGAGTCGGGGTCAGAGGGTGTGCGAGTCGGGGTCAGAGGGTGCGCGAGTCAGGGTCAGAATGTGCTGTAATCAGGATCAGAATGTGCAGGAGTCAGGGACAGAGTGTGCAAGAGTGGGGGTCAGAGTGTGGGAGAGACGATGTCAGAGTGCACGTGAGTCGGGGTCAGAGTGTTGGGGAGTCGGGATCAGAGTGTGCGGGAGTCGGGGTCAGAGTGTGCAGGAGTCGGGGTCAGAGTGTGGCTGTGTCAGGGTCAGAGTGGGAGGGAGTCGGGGTCAGAGTGTGCGGGTGTCGGGGTCAGAGTGTGCGGGAGTCGGCGTCAGAGTGTGCGGGAATCGGGGTCAGAGTGTGCAGGAATCGGGGTCAGAGTGTGCAGGAGTCGGGGTCAGAATGTGTGGGAGTCGGGGTCAGAGGTTGCGTGAGTCAGGGTCAGTAGTTGCGCAAATCGGTGTCAGTGGTTGGACGAGTCGGGGTCAGAGGGTGTGCGAGTCGGGGTCAGAGGGTGCGCGAGTCAGGGTCAGAATGTGCTGTAATCAGGATCAGAATGTGCAGGAGTCAGGGACAGAGTGTGCAAGAGTGGGGGTCAGAGTGTGGGAGAGACGATGTCAGAGTGCACGTGAGTCGGGGTCAGAGTGTGGGGGAGTCGGGATCAGAGTGTGCGGGAGTCAGGGTCAGAGTGTGCAGGAGTCGGGGTCAGAGTGTGCGGGAGTCGGGGTCAGAGTGTGCGGGAGTCGGGGTCAGAGTGTGCGGGAGTCAGGGTCAGAGTGTGGGTGTGTCAGGGTCAGAGAGTGGTGTGTCAGGGTCAGAGTGTGCGGGAGTCGTGGTCAGAGGGTGCGCAAGTCAGGGTCAGAGTGTGCGCGAGTCGGCGTCAGAGTGTGCGGGAATCGGGGTCAGAGTGTGGGTGTGTCAGGGTCAGAGTGGGAGGGAGTCGGGGTCAGAGTGCGCAAGAGCCGTGGTCAGAGTGTGCACGAGTCGGTCAGAGGTTGCGTAAGTCGGGGTCAGCGGGTGCGTGAGTCGGGGTCAGAGCGTGCGTGAATCGGGGTCAGAGTGTGCAGGAATCCGGGTCAGAGTGTGCAGGAGTCGGGGTCAGAATGTGCGGGAGTCGGGGTCAGAGGTTGCGTGAGTCAGGGTCAGTAGTTGCGCAAATCGGTGTCAGGGGTTGCATGAGTCGGGGTCAGAGGGTGTGCGAGTCGGGGTCAGAGGGTGCGCGAGTCAGGGTCAGAATGTGCTGTAATCAGGATCAGAATGTGCAGGAGTCAGGGACAGAGTGTGCAAGAGTGGGGGTCAGAGTGTGGGAGAGACGATGTCAGAGTGCACGTGAGTCGGGGTCAGAGTGTTGGGGAGTCGGGATCAGAGTGTGCGGGAGTCGGGGTCAGAGTGTGCAGGAGTCGGGGTCAGAGTGTGGCTGTGTCAGGGTCAGAGTGGGAGGGAGTCGGGGTCAGAGTGTGCGGGTGTCGGGGTCAGAGTGTGCGGGAGTCGGCGTCAGAGTGTGCGGGAATCGGGGTCAGAGTGTGCAGGAATCGGGGTCAGAGTGTGCAGGAGTCGGGGTCAGAATGTGTGGGAGTCGGGGTCAGAGGTTGCGTGAGTCAGGGTCAGTAGTTGCGCAAATCGGTGTCAGTGGTTGGACGAGTCAGGGTCAGAGGGTGTGCGAGTCGGGGTCAGAGGGTGCGCGAGTCAGGGTCAGAATGTGCTGTAATCAGGATCAGAATGTGCAGGAGTCAGGGACAGAGTGTGCAAGAGTGGGGGTCAGAGTGTGGGAGAGACGATGTCAGAGTGCACGTGAGTCGGGGTCAGAGTGTGGGGGAGTCGGGATCAGAGTGTGCGGGAGTCAGGGTCAGAGTGTGCAGGAGTCGGGGTCAGAGTGTGCGGGAGTCGGGGTCAGAGTGTGCGGGAGTCGGGGTCAGAGTGTGCGGGAGTCAGGGTCAGAGTGTGGGTGTGTCATGGTCAGAGAGTGGTGTGTCAGGGTCAGAGTGTGCGGGAGTCGGGGTCCGAGTGTGCGGGAGTCGGGGTCAGAGTGTGCGGGAGTCAGGGTCAGAGTGTGCGTGATTTGGGGTCAGAGTGTGCGGGGGTCGGGGTCAGAGTGTGCGGGAGTCGGGGTTAGAGTGTGCGGGAGTCGGGGTCAGAGTGTGCAGGTGTTGGGATCAGAGTGTGCGGGAGTCGGGGTCAGAGTGTGCGGGAGTCGGGGTCAGAGTGTGGGGGAGTCGGGGTCAGAGTGTGGGGGAGTCGGGGTCAGAGTGTGCGGGAGTCGGGGTCAGAGTGTGCGGGAGTCAGGGTCAGAGAGTGCGGGATTTGGGGTCAGAGTGTGCGGGAATCGGTGTCAGAGTGTGCGGGAGTCGGGGTCAGAGTGTGCGGGTGTCGGGATCAGTGTGTGTGGGAGTCGGGGTCAGAGAGTGCGGGATTTGGGGTCAGAGTGTGCGGGAGTCGGGGTCAGAGTGTGCGGGAGTCGGGGTCAGAGTGTGCAGGTGTCGGGGTCAGAGAGTGCGGGATTTGGGGTCAGAGTGTGCGGGATTTGGGGTCAGAGTGTGCGCGAGTCGGGTTCAGAGGGTGCACCAGTCGGGGTCAGAGGGTGCACGAGTCGGTCAGAGGTTGCGCGAGTCAGTGTCAGCAGGTGCGCGAGTCGAGGTCAGAATGTGCGAGATTCGTGGTCAGCGTGTGTGCGAGTCGGTCTCGAGGTTACGCGAGTCGGGTGTCAGAGTGTTCGGGTGTCAGGTTCAAAGTGCGTGGGATTCGGGGTCAGTGTGCGGGAGTCGGGGTCAGAGTGTGCGGGAGTCGGGGTCAGAGGGTGTGCGAGTCGGTGTCAGAGGTTACGCGAGTCGGGGTCAGAGCATGCGCGAGTCGGGGTCAAATGTTGCGCAAGTCGGGGTCAGAGGGTGCGCAAGCCGGGGTCAGATGATATGCGAGTCAGGGTCAGAGGGTGCACGAGTCAGTGTCAGAGTTTGTGCTTGTCAGGGTCAGAGTTTGCGCGAGTCGGGGTCAGAATGTGCAGGAGTTGGGGACAGAGTGTGCATGAGTGGGGGTCAGAATGTGGGGGAGTCGGGGTCAGAGTGGGAGAGTCGGTGTCAGAGTGTGGGGGAGTCGGTCTCGAGGTTACGCGAGTCGGGTGTCAGAGTGTTCGGGTGTCGGGGTCAAAATGCGTGGGATTCGGGGTCAGTGTGCAGGAGTCGGGGTCAGAGTGTGCGGGAGTCGGGATCAGAGTGTGCGGGAGTAGGGGTCAGAGTGTGCGAGAGTCGGGGCCAGAGTGTGCGGGAGTCGCGGTCAGAGTGTGCGAGAGTCGGGGTCAGAGTGTGCGCGAGCCGGGGTCAGATAGTGCACGAGTCGGGGTCTGATTGTATGCGAATCGGGGTCAAATGATGCGGGAGTCGGGGTCAGCGGGTGTATAAGCCGGGGTCAGATGGCGTACAAGTAAGTTTCACCCGGTGCGCGAGTTGAGGTCAGAGTGTGCGAGAAGCCGGCGTCAGATGGTGAGCGAGTCGGACTCAAATGTTGCATGAGTCGGGGTCAGAGGATGCGCGAGTCGGGGTCAGAGTATGCGCGAGTCGGGGCCAAATGTTGCATGAGTCAAGGTCAGATGTTACGCGAGCCTGCGTCAGAGTGTGCGGGAGTCGGGGTCAGAGTGTGGGGGAGTTGGGGTCAGAGTGTGGGGGAGTTGGGGTCAGAGTGTGCGGGAGTCGGGATCAGAGTGTGGGGGAGTTGGGGTCAGAGTGTGGGGGAGTTGGGGTCAGAGTGTGCGGGAGTCGGGATCAGAGTGTGGGGGAGTTGGGGTCAGAGTGTGCGGGATTTGGGTCAGATTGTGCGGGAGTCGGGGTCAGAGCTTTTGCGAGTTGGTGTTAGCGTGCATAAGTTGGGGTCAGAGGTTGCGCGAGTCGGGGTCAGAGGGTGCACCAGTCGGGGTCAGAGGGTGCACAAGTCGGTCAGAGCTTGCGCGAGTCGCGGTCAGAGGGTGCGCAAGTCAGGGTCAGCAGGTGCGCGAGTCGGGGTCAGAGTGTGCGCGAGTCGGTCTCGGGGTTACGTGAGTCAGGTGTCAGAGTGTGCGGGATTCGGGGTCAGAGTGTGCGGGAGTTGGGGTCAGAGGGTGCACCAGTCAGGGTCAGATTGTGTGGCAGTCGGGTTCAGAGTGTGCGGGAGTTCGGGTCAGAGGGTGCACCAGTCAGGGTCAGAGTGTGCACGAGTCGGTCAGAGGTTGCGCGAGTCGGGGTCAGAGGGTGACGAGTCAGGGTCAGCAGGTGCGCGAGTCAGGGTCAGCGGTTGTGTGAGTCGGGTTCATAGGGTGCACGAGTCGGGGTCAGTGGGTGCGCGATTCAGGGTCAGATGGTGCGCGATTCGGGCTCACAGGGTGCATGACATGGGGTAAGAGAGTGATAGAGTCGTGGTCAGAGGGTACACAACTCGAGGTCAGTGTGTGCATGAGTCGGGGTCAGAGTGTGCGGGAATCGGGGTCAGAGTGTGGGTGTATCAGGGTCAGAGATTGCGGGAGTCGGGGTCAGAGGGTGCGCAAGTCAGGGTCAGAGTGTGCGCGAGTCGGCGTCAGAGTGTGCGGGAATCGGGGTCAGAGTGTGGGTGTGTCAGGGTCAGAGTATGGGTGTGTCAGGGTCAGAGTGTGCGGGAGTCGGAGTCAGAGTGTGCGCGAGTCAGGGTCAGAGTGTGCGCGAGTCGGCGTCAGAGTGTGGGTGTGTCAGGGTCAGAGTGGGAGGGAGTCGGGGTCAGAGTGCGCAAGAGCTGTGGTCAGAGTGTGCACGAGTCGGTCAGAGGTTGCGTGAGTCGGGGTCAGCGGGTGCGTGAGTCGGGGTCAGAGGGTGCGCGAGTCAGGGTCAGAGGGTGGGCGAGTCGGGGTCAGAATGTGCTGTAATCAGGATCATAATGTGCAGGATTCGGTGCCAGAGTGTGAAAGAGTGGGGGTCAGAGTGTGGGGGAGTCGGGGTCAGAGTGTGCGGGAGTCGGGGTCAGAGGGTGCGTGAGTCGGGGTCAGAGTATGGGGGAGTCGGGGTCAGAGTGTGCGGGAGTCGGGGTCAGAGGGTGCGTGAGTCGGGGTCAGAGTATGGGGGAGTCGGGGTCAGAGTGTGGGGGAGTCGGGGTCAGAGTGTGGGGGAGTCGGGGTCAGAGTGTGGGGGAGTCGGGGTCAGAGTGTGGGGGAGTCGGGTGTCAGAGTGTGGGGGAGTCGGGGTCAGAGTGTGCGGGAGTCGGGGTCAGAGTGTGCGGGAGTCAGGGACAGCAGGTGCGCGAGTCAGGGTCAGAGTGTGCGGGATTCGGTGTCAGAGTGTGCGCGAGTCGGTCTCGGGGTTACACAAGTCGGGTGTCAGAGTGTGCGGGAGTTGGGGTCAGAGTGTGGGTGTGTCAGGGTCAGAGTGGGAGGGAGTCAGGGTCAGAGTGTCCGGGATTTGGGGTCAGAGTGTGCGGGAGTTGGGGTCAGAGGGTGCACCAGTCAGGGTCAGAGTGTGCACGAGTCGGTCAGAGGTTGCGCGAGTCGGGGTCAGCGGGTGCGCGAGTCAGGGTCAGCGGGTGCGCGAGTCAGGGTCAGCGGTTGTGTGAGTCGGGTTCAGAGGGTGCGCGAGTCAGGGTCAGTGGGTGCGCGATTCAGGGTCAGATGGTGTACGATTCGGGGTCACAGGTGCGTGACCCGGTGTAAGAGAGTGATAGAGTCGTGGTCAGAGGGTACGCAACTCGAGGTCAGTGTGTGCATGAGTCGGGGTCAGATTGTGCGGGAATCGGGGTCAGAGTATGGGTGTGTCAGTGTCAGCGTGTGCGGGAGTCGGGGTCAGAGTGTGCGGGAGACGGGGTCAGAGTGTGCGGGAATCGGGGTCAGAGTGTGGGTGTGTCAGGGTCAGAGTGTGCGGGAGTCGGAGTCAGAGTGTGCGCGAGTCGGGGTCAGAGGGTGACGAGTCAGGGTCAGCGGGTGCGCGAGTCAGGGTCAGCGGTTGTGTGAGTCGGGTTCATAGGGTGCGGGAGTCGGGGTCAGTGGGTGCGCGATTTGGGGTCAGATGGTGCGCGATTCGGGTTCACAGGTGCATGACCCGGGGTAAGAGAGTGGTAGAGTCGTGGTCAGAGGGTACGCAACTCGAGGTCAGTGTGTGCATGAGTCGGGGTCAGAGTGTGCGGGAATCGGGGTCAGAGTGTGGGTGTGTCAGGGTCAGAGTGGGAGGGAGTCAGGGTCAGAGTGCGCAAGAGCCGTGGTCAGAGTGTGCACGAGTCGGTCAGAGGTTGCATGAGTCGGGGTCAGCAGGTGCGTGAGTCGGGGTCAGAGGGTGCGCGAGTCGGGGTCAGAATGTGCGGGAATTGGGGTCAGAGTGTGGGTGTGTCAGCGTCAGAGTGGGCGCGAGTCAGGGTCAGAGTGCGCAAGAGCCGTGGTCAGAGTGTGCACGAGTCGGTCAGAGGTTGCATGAGTCGGGGTCAGAGGGTGCGTGAGTCAGGGTCAGAGGGTGGGCGAGTCGGGGTCAGAATGTGCTGTAATCAGGATCAGAATGTGCAGGAGTCGGGGTCAGAGTGTGCGGGATTTGGGGTCAGAGTGTGCGGGAGTCGGGATCAGAGGATGCGCGAGTCGGGTTCAGAGGATGCACCAGTCGGGGTCAGAGGGTGCACAAGTCAGTCAGAGGTTGCGTGAGTCGGGGTCAGAGGGTGCACGAGTCAGGGTCAGCAGGTGCGCGAGTCGGGGTCAGAGTGTGCGGGAGTTGGGGTCAGAGTTTGCGCGAGTCGGGGTCAGAGGGTGCACAAGTCGGTCAGAGGTTGCGTGAGTCGGAGTCAGAGGGTGACGAGTCAGGGTCAGCGGGTGCGCGAGTCAGGGTCAGCAGGTGCGCGAGTCGGGGCCAGAGTGTGCGGGATTCGGAGTCAGAGTGTGCGCGAGTCAGTCTCGGGGTTACACGAGTCGGGTGTCAGAGTGTGCGGGAGTTGGGGTCAGAGTGTGGGTGTGTCAGGGTCAGAGTGTGCGGGAGTCGGGGTCAGAGTGTGTGCGAGTCGGCGTCAGAGTGTGCGTGACTCGGGGTCAGAGTGTGCGGGAGTCGGGGTCAGAGTGTGCGCGAGTCGGGGTCAGAGTCTGCGGGAATTGGGGTCGGAGTGTGGGGGAGTCGGGGACAGAGTGTGCGGGAGTCGGGGTCAGAGTGTGCGGGAGTCGGGGTCAGAAGTTGCGCGAGTCGGGGTCAGAGGTTACGCGAGTCATTGTCAGAGGTGCGCGAGTCGGGGTCAGAGTGTGCTGTAATCAGGATCAGAATGTGCAGGAGTCAGGGACAGAGTGTGCAAGTGTGGGGGTCAGAGTGTGGGAGAGTCGATGTCAGAGTGCGCGTGTGTCGGGGTCAGAGAGTGGGGGAGTCGGGGTCAGAGTGCACGTGAGTCGGGGTCAGTGTGTGGGGGAGTCAGGGTCAGAGTGTGCGGGATTTGGGGTCAGAGTGTGCGGGAGTCGGTTTCAGTGTGTGCGGGTGTCGGGATCAGAGTGTGCGGGAGTCGGGGTCAGAGTGTGCGGAATTGGGGGTCAGAGTGTGCGGGAGTTGGGTTCAGAGCTTTCACGAGTTGGTGTTAGAGTGTGCATAAGTTGGGGTCAGAGGATGCGCGAGTCGGGTTCAGGGGGTGCACCAGTCGGGGTCAGAGGGAGCACGAGTCAGTCAGAGGTTGCGCCAGTCAGTGTCAGCAGGTGCGCGAGTCGAGGTCAGAGTGTGCGGGATTCAGGGTCAGAGTGTGCGGTTTCGGGGTCAGAGTGTGCGGCAGTCGGGGTCAGAGTGTGCGGGAGTTGGGGTCAGAGGGTGCACCAGTCAGGGTCAGAGTGTGCGGCAGTCGGGGTCAGAGTGTGCGGGAGTTTGGGTCAGAGGGTGCACCAGTCAGGGTCAGAGTGTGCACGAGTCGGTCAGAGGTTGCGCGAGTCGGGGTCAGAGGGTGACGAGTCAGGGTCAGCGGTTGCGCGAGTCAGGGTCAGCGGTTGTGTGAGTTGGGTTCAGAGGGTGCGCGAGTCAGGGTCAGTGGGTGCGCGATTCGGGGTCAGATAGTGTGCGATTCGGGGTCACAGGTGCGTGACCCGGTGTAAGAGAGTGATAGAGTCGTGGTCAGAGGGTACCCAACTCGAGGTCAGTGTGTGCATGAGTCGGGGTCAGAGTGTGCGGGAATCGGGGTCAGAGTGTGCACGAATCGGGGTCAGAGTGTGCGCGAGTCAGGGTCAGAGTGTGCGGGAGTCGGGGTCAGAGTGTGCGGGAGTCGGGGTCAGAGTGTACGGTAATCGGGGTCAGAGTGTGGGTGTGTCAGGGTCAGAGTGTGCGGGAGTCGGAGTCAGAGTGTGCGGGAGTCGGGGTCAGAGTGTACGGTAATCGGGGTCAGAGTGTGGGTGTGTCAGGGTCAGAGTGTGCGGGAGTCGGAGTCAGAGTGTGCGGGAGTCGGGGTCAGAGTGTGGGTGTGTCAGGGTCAGAGTGGGAGGGAGTCAGGGTCAGAGTAGGCAAGAGCCGTGGTCAGAGTGTGCACGAGTCGGTCAGAGGTAGCGTGAGTCGGGGTCAGCAAGTGTGCAAGTCGGGGTCAGTGGGTGCACGATTTGGGGTCAGATGGTGCGCAATTCGGGGTCACAGGGTGCATGACCCGGGGTAAGAGAGTGATAGAGTCGGGGTCAGAATGTGCGCGAGTCGATCTGGGGGTTACGTGAGTGCGCAAGCCGGCGTCAGAGTGCGGGTGTGTCAGGGTCAGAGTGTGCGGGAGTCGGGGTCAGAGTGTGGGTGTGTCAGGGTCAGAGTGTGCGGGAGTCGGGGTCAGAGCTTTCACGAGTTGGTGTTAGAGTGTGCGTAAGTTGGGGTCAGAGGATGCGTGAGTCGGGGTCAGAGGGTGCATCAGTCGGGGTCAGAGGGTGCACGAGTCGGGCAGAGGTTGCGTGAGTCGGGGTCAGAGGGTGCACGAGTCAGGGTCAGCGGGTGCGCGAGTCAGGGTCAGTGGATGCGCGATTCGGGGTCAGAGGATGTGCGAGGCCGGGACAAATGTTGCGCGAGTCGGTGTGAGAGGTTGCGCGAGTCGGGGTCAGAGGTTGCGTGAATCGGTGTCAGGGGTTGCGCGAGTTGGGGTCAGAGTGTGCTGTAATCAGGATCAGAATGTGCAGGAGTCAGGGACAGAGTTTGCAAGAGTGGGGGTCAGAGTGTGGGAGAGTCAATATCAGAGTGCGCGTGAGTCGGGGTCAGAGTGCGGGGGAGTCGGGGTCAGAGTGTGCGGGAGTCGGGGTCAGAGTGTGTGCGAGTCGGGGTCAGAGGGTGCACGAGCCGGCGTCAGAGTGTGCGGGATTTGGGGTCAGAATGTGTGGGATTTGGGGTCAGAGTGTGTGGGAGTTGGGGTCAGAGCTTTCGCGAGTTGGTGTTAGAGTGTGCGTAAGTTGGGGTCAGAGGATGCGCGAGTTGGGGTCAGAGGGTGCACCAGTCGCGGTCAGAGGGTGCACAAGTCGGTCAGAGGTTGCGTGAGTCGGGGTCAGAGGGTGCACAAGTCAGGGTCAACAGGTGCGCGAGTCAGGGTCAGAGTGTGCGGGAGTCGGGGTCAGAGTGCGCGGGATTCGGGGTCAGAGTGTGCGGGAGTCGGGGTCAGAGTGTGCGCGAGTCGGCGTCAGAGTGTGCGGGAGTCGGGGTCAGAGTGTGCGGGAGTCGGGGTCAGAGTGTGCGGGAGTCGGGGTCAGAGGTTGCGTGAGTCGGTGTCAGGGGTTGCGCAAGTCGGGGTCAGAATGTGCTGTAATCAGGATCAGAATGTGCAGGAGTCAGGGACAGAGTGTGCAAGAGTGGGGGTCAGAGTGTGGGAGAGTCGATGTCAGACTGCGCGGGAGTCGGGGTCAGAGTGTGCGAGAGTCGATGTCAGAGTGCGCGTGAATCGGGGTCAGAGTGTGGGGGAGTCGGGGTCAGAGTGTGCAGGAGTCGGGGTCAGAGTGTGCGGGAGTCAGGGTCAGAGTGTGCGGGAGTCGGGGTAAGAGTGTGCGGGAGTCGGGGTTAGAGTGTGTGGGAGTCGGGGTTAGAGTGTGCGTCTGTCGGGATCTGAATGCGCGGGGTTCGGGGTCAGGGTGCGCGGGTGTCGGGGTCAGAGTGTGTGAGGGTTGGGGTCAGAGTGTGCAGGAGCCGGGGTCAGAGTGTGCGGGAATAAGGTTCAGAGTGTGCGGGAGACGGTGTCAAGATATGGGGGAGTCGGGGTCAGAGTGGGCGGTAATTGGGGTCAGATTTTGCGGGATTCGGGATCAGAGTTGATGGAGATCGGGGTTCGAGTGTGGGGAGTAGGCGTCAGAGTGTGGGGGAGTCGGGGTCAGAGAATGCGAGGGTCGGTATCAGTGTGCGCGCGACTCGGTGTCAGACTGTGGGGGATTCAGTGTCAGATAGCGCGGTAGTCGAGGTCAGAGTGCGTGGTAGTCGGGGTCAGAGTATGCGGTAGTTGGTGTCAGAGTCTGCGAGAGTCGGGGTCAGAGTGTGCGGGAGTCGGGGTCAGAGTGTGCGGGATTCGGGGTCAGAGTGTGCGGGAGTCGGGGTCAGAGTGTGCGCGAGTCGGTGTCAGAGTGTGCGGGAGTCAGTGTCAGAGTGTGCGGGAGTCGGGGTCAGAGGTTGCGTGAGTCGGTGTCAGGGGTTGCGCAAGTCGGGGTCAGAATGTGCTGTAATCAGGATCAGAATGTGCAGGAGTCAGGGACAGAGTGTGCAAGAGTGGGGGTCAGAGTGTGGGAGAGTCGATGTCAGACTGCGCGTGAGTCGGGGTCAGAGTGTGGGAGAGTCGATGTCAGACTGCGCGTGAGTCGGCGTCAGAGTGTGGGGGAGTCGGGGTCAGAGTGTGCGGAAGTCGGGGTCAGAGTGTGCGGGAGTCGGGGTCAGAGGTTGCGTGAGTCGGTGTCAGGGGTTGTGCAAGTCGGGGTCAGAATGTGCTGTAATCAGGATCAGAATGTACAGGAGTCAGGGACAGAGTGTGCAAGAGTGGGGGTCAGAGTGTGGGAGAGTCGATGTCAGACTGCGCGGGAGTCGGGGTCAGAGTGTGCGAGAGTCGATGTCAGAGTGCGCGTGAGTCGGGGTCAGAGTGTGGGGGAGTCGGGGTCAGAGTGTGCGGGAGTCGGGGTCAGAGTGTGCGGGAGTCAGGGTCAGAGTGTGCGGGAGTCGGGGTAAGAGTGTGTGGGAGTCGGGGTTAGAGTGTGCGTCTGTCGGGATCTGAATGCGCGGGGTTCGGGGTCAGGGTGCGCGGGTGTCGGGGTCAGAGTGTGTGAGGGTTGGGGTCAGAGTGTGCAGGAGCCGGGGTCAGAGTGTGCGGGAATAAGGTTCAGAGTGTGCGGGAGACGGTGTCAAGATATGGGGGAGTCGGGGTCAGAGTGGGCGGTAATCAGGATCAGAATGTGCAGGAGTCAGGAACAGAGTGTGCAAGAGTGGAGGTCAGAGTGTGGGGGAGTCGATGTCAGACTGCGCGGGAGTCGGGGTCAGAGTGTGCGAGAGTCGATGTCAGAGTGCGCGTGAATCGGGGTCAGAGTGTGGGGGAGTCGGGGTCAGAGTGTGCAGGAGTCAGGGTCAGAGTGTGCGGGAGTCAGGGTCAGAGTGTGCGGGAGTCGGGGTAAGAGTGTGCGGGAGTCGGGGTTAGAGTGTGTGGGAGTCGGGGTTAGAGTGTGCGTCTGTCGGGATCTGAATGCGCGGGGTTCGGGGTCAGGGTGCGCGGGTGTCGGGGTCAGAGTGTGTGAGGGTTGGGGTCAGAGTGTGCAGGAGCCGGGGTCAGAGTGTGCGGGAATAAGGTTCAGAGTGTGCGGGAGACGGTGTCAAGATATGGGGGAGTCGGGGTCAGAGTGGGCGGTAATTGGGGTCAGATTTTGCGGGATTCGGGATCAGAGTTGATGGAGATCGGGGTTCGAGTGTGGGGAGTAGGCGTCAGAATGTGGGGGAGTCGGGGTCAGAGAATGCGAGGGTCGGTATCAGTGTGCGCGCGACTCGGTGTCAGACTGTGGGGGATTCAGTGTCAGATAGCGCGGTAGTCGAGGTCAGAGTGCGTGGTAGTCGGGGTCAGAGTATGCGGTAGTTGGTGTCAGAGTCTGCGAGAGTCGGGGTCATAGTGTGGGGGTGTCGGGGTCAGAGTGTGCGGGAGTCGGGGTCAGAGTGTGCGGGATTCGGGGTCAGTGTGTGCGGGAGTCGGGGTCAGAGTGTGCGGGATTCGGGGTCAGAGTGTGCGGGAGTCGGGGTCAGAGTGTGCGCGAGTCGGTGTCAGAGTGTGCGGGAGTCGGGGTCAGAGGTTGCGTGAGTCGGTGTCAGGGGTTGCGCAAGTTGGGGTCAGAATGTGCTGTAATCAGGATCAGAATGTGCAGGAGTCAGGGACAGAGTGTGCAAGAGTGGGGGTCAGAGTGTGGGAGAGACGATGTCAGAGTGCGCGTGAGTCGGGGTCAGAGTGTGCGAGAGTCGATGTCAGAGTGCGCGTGAGTCGGGGTCAGAGTGTGGGGGAGTCGGGGTCAGAGTGTGCAGGAGTCGGGGTCAGAGTGTGCGGGATTCGGGGTCAGAATGTGCGGGAGTCGGGGTTAGAGTGTGCGTCTGTCGGGATCTGAATGCGCGTGGTTCGGGGTCAGGGTGCGCGGGTGTCGGGGTCAGAGTGTGTGATGGTTGGGGTCAGAGTGTGCAGGAGCCGGGGTCAGAGTGTGCGGGAATAGGTTTCAGAGTGTGCGGGAGACGGTGTCAAGATATGGGGGAGTCGGGTTCAGAGTGAGCGGTAATTGGGGTCAGATTTTGCGGGATTCGGGATCAGAGTTGATGGAGGTCGGGGTTCGAGTGTGGGGAGTAGGCGTCAGAATGTGGGGGAGTCGGGGTCAGAGAATGCGAGGGTCGGTATCAGTGTGCGCGCGTCTCGGTGTCAGACTGTGGGGGATTCAGGGTCAGATAGCGCGGTAGTCGAGGTCAGAGTGCGTGGTAGTCGGGATCAGAGCATGCGCTCGTTGGTGTCAGAGTCTGCGAGAGTCAGGGTCATAGTGTGGGGGCGTCGGGGTCAGAATGTGCGGGATTCGGGGTCAGAGTGTGCGGGAGTCGGGGTCAGAGGGTGCACCAGTCAGGGTCAGAGTGGCAGTCGGGTTCAGAGTGTGCGGGAGTTCGGGTCAGAGGGTGCAGTAGTCAGGGTCAGAGTGTGCACGAGTCGGTCAGAGGTTGTGCGAGTCGGGGTCAGAGGGTGACGAGTCAGGGTCAGCGGGTGCGCGAGTCAGGGTCAGCGGTTGTGTGAGTCGGGTTCATAGGGTGCGCGAGTCGGGGTCAGTGGGTGCGCGATTCAGGGTCAGATTGTGCGCGATTTGGGGTCACAGGGTGCATGACCCGGGGTAAGAGAGTGATAGAGTCGTGGTCAGAGGATACGCAACTCGAGGTCAGTGTGTGCATGAGTCGGGGTCAGAGTGTGCGGGAATCGGGGTCAGAGTGTGGGTGTGTCAGGGTCAGAGTGGGAGGGAGTCAGGGTCAGATTGCGCACGAGCCGTGGTCAGAGTGTGCACGAGTCGGTCAGAGGTTGCATGAGTCGGGGTCAGCAGGTGTGTGAGCCGGGGTCAGAGTGTGCGCGAGTCAGGGTCAGAGGGTGGGCGAGTCGGGATCAGAATGTGCTGTAATCAGGATCAGAATGTGCAGGAGTCGGGGACAGAGTGTGCAAGAGTGGAGGTCAGAGTGTGGGGGAGTCGGGGTCAGAGTGTGCGGGAGTCGGGGTCAGAGTGTGCGTGAGTCGGGGTCAGAGTGTGGGGGAGTCGGGGTCAGAGTGTGCGGGATTTGGGGTCAGAGTGTGCGGGAGTCGGGATCAGAGGATGCGCGAGTCGGGTTCAGAGGGTGCACCAGTCGGGGTCAGAGGGTGCACAAGTCGGTCAGAGGTTGCGTGAGTCGGGGTCAGAGGATGCGCGAGTCAGGGTCAGCAGGTGCGCGAGTCGGGGTCAGTGTGTGCGGGAGTTGGGGTCAGAGTGTGGGTGTGTCAGAATCAGAGTGGGAGGGAGTCGGGGTCAGAGTGTGCGGGAGTCGGGGTCAGAGTGTGCGCGAGTCAGGGTCAGCAGGTGCGCGAGTCGGGGTCAGAGTGTGCGGGAGTTGGGGTCAGAGTGTGCGCGAGTCGGGGTCAGAGGGTGCACAAGTCAGTCAGAGGTTGCGTGAGTCGGGGTCAGAGGGTGACGAGTCAGGGTCAGCGGGTGCGCGAGTCAGGGTCAGCAGGTGCGGGATTCGGGGTCAGAGTGTGCACGAGTCGGTCTCGGCGCTACGCGAGTCGGGTGTCAGAGTGTGCGGGAGTTGGGGTCAGAGTGTGGGGGAGTCAGGGTCAGAGTGTGCGGGAGTCGGGGTCAGAGTGTGCGCGAGTCGGGGTCAGAGTGTGCGGAAGTCGGGTGTCAGAGTCTGCGGGAATCGGGGTCAGAGTGTGCGGGAGTCGGGGTCAGAAGTTGCGCGAGTCGGGGTCAGAGGTTACGTGAGTCGTTGTCAGACGGTGCGCGAGTCGGGGTCAGAGTGTGCTGTAATCAGGATCAGAATGTGCAGGAGTCAGGGACAGAGTGTGCAAGAATGGGGGTCAGAGTGTGGGAGAGTCGATGTCAGAGTGCGCGTGAGTCGGGGTCAGAGAGTGGGGGAGTCGGGGTCAGTGTGTGGGGGAGTCGGGATCAGAGTGTGCGGGAGTCGGGGTCAGAGTGTGCAGGAGTCAGGGTCAGAGTGTGCGGGATTCGGGGTCAGAGCGTGCGGGAGTCGGGGTCAGAGTGTGCGGGATTTGGGGTCAGAGTGTGCGGGAGTCGGGTTCAGAGCTTTCGCAAGTTGGTGTTAGAGTGTGCATAAGTTGGGGTCAGAGGACGCACGAGTCGGGTTCAGGGGGTGCACCAGTCGGGGTCAGAGGGAGCACGAGTCGGTCAGAGGTTGCGCAAGTCAGTGTCAGCAGGTGCGCGAGTCGAGGTCAGAGTGTGCGGTTTCGTGGTCAGAGTGTGCAGCAGTCGGGGTCAGTGTGTGCGGGAGTTGGGGTCAGAGGGTGCACCTGTCAGGGTCAGAGTGTGCGGCAGTCGGGGTCAGAGTGTGCGGGAGTTCGGGTCAGAGGGTGCACCAGTCAGGGTCAGAGTGTGCACGAGTCGGTCAGAGGTTGCGCGAGTCGGGGTCAGAGGGTGACGAGTCAGGGTCAGCGGGTGCGTGAGTCAGGGTCAGCGGTTGTGTGAGTCGGGTTCAGAGGGTGCGCGAGTCAGCGTCAGTGGGTGCGCGATTCGGGGTCAGATGGTGTGCGATTCGGGGTCACAGGTGCGTGACCCAGTGTAAGAGAGTGATAGAGTCGTGGTCAGAGGGTACGCAACTCGAGGTCAGTGTGTGCATGAGTCGGGGTCAGAGTGTGCGGGAATCGGGGTCAGAGTGTGCGGGAATCGGGGTCAGTGTGTGCGCGAGTCGGGGTCAGAGTGTGCGGGAGTCGGGGTCAGAGTGTGCGGGAGTCGGGGTCAGAGTGTGCGGGAATCGGGGTCAGAGTGTGGGTGTGTCAGGGTCAGTGTGTGCAGGAGTCGGAGTCAGAGTGTGCGCGAGTCGGGGTCAGAGTGTGCGGGAGTCGGGGTCAGAGTGTGGGTGTGTCAGGGTCAGAGTGGGAGGGAGTCGGGGTCAGAGTACGCAAGAGCCGTGGTCAGAGTGTGCACGAGTCGGTCAGAGGTTGCGTGAGTCGGGGTCAGCAAGTGCGCAAGTTGGGGTCAGAGGGTGCGCGATTTGGGGTCAGATGGTGCGCAATTCGGGGTCACAGGGTGCATGACCCAGGGTAAGAGAGTGATAGAGTCGGGTGTCAGAGTGTGCGGGAGTCGGGGTCAGAGTGTACAGGAGTTGGGGTCAGAGGGTGCTTCAGTCAGGGTCAGATTGTGCACGAGTCGGTCAGAGGTTGCGCGAGTCGGGGTCAGAGGGTGACGAGTCAGGGTCAGTGGGTGCGCGAGTCAGGGTCAGTGGGTACGCGATTTGGGGTCAGATGGTGCGCGATTCGGGGTCACAGGATGCGTGACCCGGGTAAGAGAGTGATAGAGTCATGGTCAGAGGGTACGCAACTCGAGGTCAGTGTGTGCATGAGTCGGGGTCAGAGTGTGCGGGAATCGGGGTCAGAGTGTGTGTGTGGCAGGGTCAGAGTGTGCGGGAGTCGGGGTCAGAGTGTGGGTGTGTCAGGGTCAGAGTGTGCGGGAGTCGGGGTCAGAGTGTGCGCGAGTCAGGGTCAGAGTGTGCGCGAGCCGGTGTCAAAGTGTGCGGGATTTGGGGTCAGATTGTGCGGGAGTCGGGGTCAGAGCTTTCGCGAGTCGGTGTTAGAGTGTGCGTAAGTTGGGGTCAGAGTATGCGTGAGTCGGGGTCAGAGGGTGCATCAGTCGGGGTCAGAGGGTGCACGAGTCGGGCAGAGGTTGCGCGAGTCGGGGTCAGAGGGTGCACGAGTCAGGGTCAGCGGGTGCGCGAGTCAGGGTCAGTGGATGCGCGATTTGGGGTCAGAGGATGCGCGAGGCCGGGTCAAATGTTGCGCGAGTCAGTGTCAGAGGTTGCGCGAGTCAGGCTCAGACGTTGCGCGAATCGGTGTCAGGGGTTGCGCGAGTTGGGGTCAGAGTGTGCTGTAATCAGGATCAGAATGTGCAGGAGTCAGGGACAGAGTGTGCAAGAGTGGGGGTCAGAGTGTGGGAGAGTCGATGTCAGAGTGTGCGGGAGTCGGGGTCAGAGGTTGCGGGAGTCGGGGTCAGAGGTTGCGCGAGTCGGGGTCAGAGGTTGCGCGAATCGGTGTCAGTGGTTGCGCGAGTTGGGGTCAGAGTGTGCTGTAATCAGGATCAGAATGTGCAGGAGTCAGGGACAGAGTGTGCAAGAGTGGGGGTCAGAGTGTGGGAGGGTCGATGTCAGAGTGCGCGTGAGTCGGGGCCAGAGTGCGTGTGAGTCGGGGTCAGAGTGTGCGGGAGTCGGGGTCAAAGCGTGCGGGAGTCGGGATCAGAGTGTGTGCGAGTCAGGGTCAGAGGGTGCGCGAGCCGGCGTCAGAGTGTGCGGGATTTGGGGTCAGAGTGTGTGGGATTTGGGGTCAGAGTGTGTGGGAGTCAGGGTCAGAGCTTTCGCGAGTTGGTGTTAGAGTGTGCGTAAGTTGGGGTCAGAGGATGCGCGAGTTGGGGTCAGAGGGTGCACCAGTCGCGGTCAGAGGGTGCACAAGTCGGTCAGAGGTTGCGTGAGTCGGGGTCAGAGGGTGCACAAGTCAGGGTCAACAGGTGCGCGAGTCGGGGTCAGAGTGTGCGGGATTCGGGGTCAGAGTGTGCGCGAGTAGGTCTCGGGGATACGCGAGTCGAGTGTCAGAGTGTGCTGGAGTCGGGGTCAGAGTGTGCGGTTTCGGGGTCAGAGTGTGTGGCAGTCTGGGTCAGAGTGTGCGGGAGTTGGGGTTAGAGGGTGCTCCAGTCAGGGTCAGAGTGTGCACGAGTCGGTCAGAGGTTGCGCGAGTCGGGGTCAGAGGTTGTGTGAGTCGGGGTCAGAGGGTGCACGAGTCAGGGTCAGCAGGTGCGCGAGTCGGGGCCAGAGTGTGCGGGATTCGGGGTCAGAGTGTGCGGGAGTCGGGGTCAGAGTGTGCGGGAATCGGAGTCAGAGTGTGGGTGTGTCAGGGTCAGAGTGTGCGGGAGTCGGAGTCAGAGTGTGCGCGAGTCGGGGTCAGAGTGTGCGGGAGTCGGGGTCAGAGTGTGCAGGAGTCAGGGTCAGAGTGTGCGGGAGTCAGAGTCAGAGTGTGCGCGAGTCGGGGTCAGAGTGTGGGTGTGTCAGGGTCAGAGTGGGAGGGAGTCGGGGTCAGAGTACGCAAGAGCCGTGGTCAGAGTGTGCACGAGTCGGTCAGAGGTTGCGTGAGTCGGGGTCAGCAAGTGCGCAAGTTGGGGTCAGAGGGTGCGCGATTTGGGGTCAGATGGTGCGCAATTCGGGGTCACAGGGTGCATGACCCAGGGTAAGAGAGTGATAGAGTCGGGTGTCAGAGTGTGCGGGAGTCGGGGTCAGAGTGTACAGGAGTTGGGGTCAGAGGGTGCTTCAGTCAGGGTCAGATTGTGCACGAGTCGGTCAGAGGTTGCGCGAGTCGGGGTCAGAGGGTGACGAGTCAGGGTCAGTGGGTGCGCGAGTCAGGGTCAGTGGGTACGCGATTTGGGGTCAGATGGTGCGCGATTCGGGGTCACAGGATGCGTGACCCGGGTAAGAGAGTGATAGAGTCATGGTCAGAGGGTACGCAACTCGAGGTCAGTGTGTGCATGAGTCGGGGTCAGAGTGTGCGGGAATCGGGGTCAGAGTGTGTGTGTGGCAGGGTCAGAGTGTGCGGGAGTCGGGGTCAGAGTGTGGGTGTGTCAGGGTCAGAGTGTGCGGGAGTCGGGGTCAGAGTGTGCGCGAGTCAGGGTCAGAGTGTGCGCGAGCCGGTGTCAAAGTGTGCGGGATTTGGGGTCAGATTGTGCGGGAGTCGGGGTCAGAGCTTTCGCGAGTCGGTGTTAGAGTGTGCGTAAGTTGGGGTCAGAGTATGCGTGAGTCGGGGTCAGAGGGTGCATCAGTCGGGGTCAGAGGGTGCACGAGTCGGGCAGAGGTTGCGCGAGTCGGGGTCAGAGGGTGCACGAGTCAGGGTCAGCGGGTGCGCGAGTCAGGGTCAGTGGATGCGCGATTTGGGGTCAGAGGATGCGCGAGGCCGGGTCAAATGTTGCGCGAGTCAGTGTCAGAGGTTGCGCGAGTCAGGCTCAGAGGTTGCGCGAATCGGTGTCAGGGGTTGCGCGAGTTGGGGTCAGAGTGTGCTGTAATCAGGATCAGAATGTGCAGGAGTCAGGGACAGAGTGTGCAAGAGTGGGGGTCAGAGTGTGGGAGGGTCGATGTCAGAGTGCGCGTGAGTCGGGGCCAGAGTGCGTGTGAGTCGGGGTCAGAGTGTGCGGGAGTCGGGGTCAAAGCGTGCGGGAGTCGGGATCAGAGTGTGTGCGAGTCGGGGTCAGAGGGTGCGCGAGCCGGCGTCAGAGTGTGCGGGATTTGGGGTCAGAGTGTGTGGGATTTGGGGTCAGAGTGTGTGGGAGTCAGGGTCAGAGCTTTCGCGAGTTGGTGTTAGAGTGTGCGTAAGTTGGGGTCAGAGGATGCGCGAGTTGGGGTCAGAGGGTGCACCAGTCGCGGTCAGAGGGTGCACAAGTCGGTCAGAGGTTGCGTGAGTCGGGGTCAGAGGGTGCACAAGTCAGGGTCAACAGGTGCGCGAGTCGGGGTCAGAGTGTGCGGGATTCGGGGTCAGAGTGTGCGCGAGTAGGTCTCGGGGATACGCGAGTCGAGTGTCAGAGTGTGCTGGAGTCGGGGTCAGAGTGTGCGGTTTCGGGGTCAGAGTGTGTGGCAGTCTGGGTCAGAGTGTGCGGGAGTTGGGGTTAGAGGGTGCTCCAGTCAGGGTCAGAGTGTGCACGAGTCGGTCAGAGGTTGCGCGAGTCGGGGTCAGAGGTTGTGTGAGTCGGGGTCAGAGGGTGCACGAGTCAGGGTCAGCAGGTGCGCGAGTCGGGGCCAGAGTGTGCGGGATTCGGGGTCAGAGTGTGCGGGAGTCGGGGTCAGAGTGTGCGGGAATCGGAGTCAGAGTGTGGGTGTGTCAGGGTCAGAGTGTGCGGGAGTCGGAGTCAGAGTGTGCGCGAGTCGGGGTCAGAGTGTGCGGGAGTCGGGGTCAGAGTGTGCAGGAGTCAGGGTCAGAGTGTGCGGGAGTCAGAGTCAGAGTGTGCGCGAGTCGGGGTCAGAGTGTGGGTGTGTCAGGGTCAGAGTGGGAGAGAGTCGGGGTCAGAGTACGCAAGAGCCGTGGTCAGAGTGTGCACGAGTCGGTCAGAGGTTGCGTGAGTCGGGGTCAGCAAGTGCGCAAGGCGGGGTCAGAGGGTGCGCGATTTGGGGTCAGATGGTGCGCAATTCAGGGTTACAGGGTGCATGACCCGGGTAAGAGAGTGATATAGTCGGGTGTCAGAGTGTGCGGGAGTTGGGGTCAGAGTGCACAGGAGTTGGGGTCAGAGGGTGCACCAGTCAGGGTCAGATTGTGCACGAGTCGGTCAGAGGTTGCGCGAGTCGGGGTCAGAGGGTGACGAGTCAGGGTCAGCGGGTGTGCGAGTCAGGGTCAGCGGTTGTGTGAGTCGGGGTCAGAGGCTGCGCGAGTCGGGGTCAGAGGTTGCGCGAATCGGTGTCAGGGGTTGCGCGAGTTGGGGTCAGAGTGTGCTGTAATCAGGATTAGAATGTGCAGGAGTCAGGGACAGAGTGTGCAAGAGTGGGGGTCAGAGTGTGGGAGAGTCGATGTCAGAGTGCGCGTGAGTGGGGGCCAGAGTGCGGGGGAGTCGGGGTCAGAGTGTGCGGGAGTCGGGGTCAGAGCGTGCGGGAGTCGGGATCAGAGTGTGTGCAAGTCGGGGTCAGAGGGTGCGCGAGCCGGCGTCAGAGTGTGCGGGATTTGGGGTCAGAGTGTGTGGGATTTGGGGTCAGAGTGTGTGGGAGTCAGGGTCAGAGCTTTCGCGAGTTGGTGTTAGAGTGTGCGTAAGTTGGGGTCAGAGGATGCGCGAGTTGGGGTCAGAGGGTGCACCAGTCGCGGTCAGAGGGTGCACAAGTCGGTCAGAGGTTGCGTGAGTCAGGGTCAGAGGGTGCACAAGTCAGGGTCAACAGGTGCGCGAGTCGGGGTCAGAGTGTGCAGGATTCGGGGTCAGAGTGTGCGCGAGTAGGTCTCGGGGATATGCGAGTCGAGTGTCAGAGTGTGCTGGAGTCGGGGTCAGAGTGTGCGGTTTCGGGGTCAGAGTGTGTGGCAGTCGGGGTCAGAGTGTGCGGGAGTTGGGGTTAGAGGGTGCTCCAGTCAGGGTCAGAGTGTGCACGAGTCGGTCAGAGGTTGCGCGAGTCGGGGTCAGAGGTTGTGTGAGTCGGGGTCAGAGGGTGCACGAGTCAGGGTCAGCAGGTGCGCGAGTCGGGGTCAGAGTGTGCGGGATTCGGGGTCAGAGTGTGCGCGAGTAGGTCTCGGGGTTACGCGAGTCGGGTGTCAGAGTGTGCTGGAGTCGGGGTCAAGAGTGTGCGGTTTCGGGGCCAGAATATGTGGCAGTCGGGGTCAGAGTGTGCGGCAGTTGGGGTGAGAGGGTGCACCAGTCAGGGTCAGAGTGTGCACGAGTCGGTCAGAGGTTGCGCGAGTCGGGGTCAGAGGGTGACGAGTCAGGGTCAGCAGGTGTGCGAGTCAGGGTCAGAGGTTGTGTGAGTCGGGTTCAGAGGGTGCGCGAGTCGGGGTCAGTGGGTGCGCGATTCGGGGTCAGATGGTGTGCAATTTGGGGTCACAGGGTGCGTGACCTGGGGTAAGAGAGTGATAGAGTCGTGGTCAGAGGATACGCCACTCGAGGTCAGTGTGTGCATGAGTTGGGGTCAGAATGTGTGGGAATCGGTGTCAGAGTGTGGGTGTGTCAGGGTCAGAGTGTGGGTGTGTCAGGGTCAGAGTGTGCGGGAGTTGGGGTCAGAGTGTGCGCGAGTCGGGTTCAGAGTGTGGGTGTGTAAGGGTCAGAGTGGGAGGGAGTCAGGGTCAGAGTGCCCAAGAGCCGTGGTCAGAGTATGCACAAATCGGTCAGAGGTTGCGTGAGTCGGGGTCAGCAGGTGCGTGAGTCGGGGTCAGAGTGTGCGGGAGTCGGGGTCAGAGTGTGCGCGAGTCGGTCTCGGGGTTACGCGAGTCGGGTGTCAGAGTGTGCGGGATTCGGAGTCAGTGTGTGCGCGAGTCGGTCTCGGGGTTACGCGAGTCGGGTGTCAGAGTGTGCGGGAGTTGGGGTCAGAGTGTGGGTGTGTCAGGGTCAGAGTGGGAGGGATTCGGGGTCAGAGTATGCGGGAGTCGGGGTCAGCGGGTGCGCGAGTCGGGGTCAGAGTGTGCGCGAGTCGGCGTCAGAGTTTGCGGGAGTCGGGGTCAGAGTGTGCGGGAGTCGGGGTCAGAGTGTGCGGGAGTCGGGGTCAGAGGTTGCGTGAGTCGGTGTCAGGGGTTGCGCAAGTCGGGGTCAGAATGTGCTGTAATCAGGATCAGAATGTGCAGGAGTCAGGGACAGAGTGTGCATGAGTGGGGGTCAGAGTGTGGGAGAGTCGATGTCAGACTGCGCGTGAGTCGGGGTCAGAGTGTGCGAGAGTCGATGTCAGAGTGCGCGTGAGTCGGGGTCAGAGTGTGGGGGAGTCGGGGTCAGAGTGTGCAGGAGTCGGGGTCAGAGTGTGCGGGAGTCAGGGTCAGAGTGTGCGGGATTTGGGGTCAGAGTGTGCGGGAGTCGGGGTTAGAGTGTGCGTCTGTCGGGATCTGAATGCGCGGGTGTCGGGGTCAGGGTGCGCGGGAGACGGTGTCAAGATATGGGGGAGTCGGGGTCAGAGTGGGCGGTAATTGGGGTCAGATTTTGCGGGATTCGGGATCAGAGTTGATGGAGGTCGGGGTTCGAGTGTGGGGAGTAGGCGTCAGAGTGTGGGGGAGTCGGGGTCAGAGAATGCGAGGGTCGGTATCAGTGTGCGCGTGACTCGGTGTCAGACTGTGGGGGAGTCAGGGTCTGATAGCGCGGTAGTCGAGATCAGAGTGCGTGGTAGTCGGGGTCAGAGTATGCGGTAGTTGGTGTCAGAGTCTGCGAGAGTCGGGGTCATAGTGTGGGGGCGTCAGGGTCAGAGTGTGCGCGAGTCAGGGTCAGTGTGTGCAGGAGTCATTGTCAGAGTGTGTGGTCATTGAGGTCAGAGAGTGCTGGAGTCGGGGTCAGAGTGTGTGGGAGTCAGTGTCAGAGTGTGTGGTCGTTGGGATCAAAGTGCGTGGGAGTTGGGGTCACAGTGTGCGCAATACAGGGTCAGAGCGTGGGGGAGTCGGGGTCAGACTGTGGGGGAGTCAGGGTCAGAGTGCGCGGAAGTCGGGGTCAGAGTGTGGGTAGTCAGGGTCAGAGTGTGCGGGATTCGGGGTCAGAGAAAGCGCGAGTTGGGGTCAGGATATATGCGAACCAGGGTTAGAGTGTGCAGCAATTGTGGTCAGAGTGTGCGCGAGTCTGGGTCAAAGTGTGCAGAATTCGGGGTCAGAGTGTGCGTGAGTCTCGTTCAGAGTGTGCGGGATTCGGGGTCAGAGTGTGCAGGATTCGGGATCAGAGTGTGCGAGAGTCGGGGTCAGAGAGTGGGGGAGTCGGTTTCATAGTGGGCGGGAGTCGGGGTCAGAGTGGACGGGGGTCGGGGTCAGAGTGTGGGGGAGTCGGGGTCAGAGTGTGCAAGGGTCGGTTTCAGATTGTGCGCAACTCGGTGTCAGACTGTGGGAGATTCGGGGTCAGAGTGTGCGGTCTTTGGGGTCAGAGAGCGCGGGAGTCGGGGTCAGAGTGGACGGGGGTCGGGGTCAGAGTGTGGGGGAGTCGGGGTCAGAGTGTGCAAGGGTCGGTTTCAGATTGTGCGCAACTCGGTGTCAGACTGTGGGAGATTCGGGGTCAGAGTGTGCGGTCTTTGGGGTCAGAGAGCGCGGGAGTCAGGGTCAGAGTGTGCGGTAGTTGGGGTCAGATTGTGCTGGAGTTGAGGTCAGAGTGCGGGTGAGTCGGGGTCAGAGCATGCGGTAGTTGGGGTCAGAGTTCGCGGGAGTCAGGTTCAGAGTGTGCGCAATCCAGGGTCAGAGTGTACGGGAGTCAGGGTCAGAGTGCAGGGGAGTCGGGGTCAGAGTGTGCGGAAGTCGGGGTCAGAGTATGCGGTAGTTGGGGTCAGACTCCGCGAGAGTCGGGGTCAGATGTGGGGGAGTCGGGGTCAGAGTGTGCGCGAGTCTGGGTCAGAGTGTGCGGGATTCGGGGTCAGAGTGTAAGGGAGTCAGGGTCAGAGTGTGCGGGATCCGGGGTCAGAGTGTGCAGGAGTCGGGGTCAGAGTGTGCAGGAGTCGGGGTCGGAGTGTGCAGGAGTCGGGGTCAGAGTGTGCGGGATTCGGGGTCAGAGTGTGCAGGAGTCGGGGTCAGAGTGTGCAGGAGTCATTGTCAGAGTGTGCAGCAATCAGGGTCGGAGTGTGCGCAAGCCTGGGTCAGAGTGTGGGAGAGTCGGGGTCAGAGTGTGCGGGAGTCGGGGTCAGATTGTGCGGTGCTCGGCGTCAGACTGTGGGGGATTCGGGGTCAGAGTGTGCAGGATTCGGGATCAGAGTGTGCGAGAGTCGGTGTCAGAGAGTGGGGGAGTCGGTTTCATAGTGTGCGGGAGTCGGTGTCAGAGAGTGGGGGAGTCGGTCTCATAGTGTGAGGGAGTCGGGGTCAGAGTGGACGGGGGTCGGGGTCAGAGTGTGGGGGAGTCGAGGTCAGAGTGTGCAAGGGTCGGTTTCAGATTGTGCGCAACTCGGTGTCAGACTGTGGGGGATTTGGGGTCAGAGTGTGCGGTCTTTGGGGTCAGAGAGCGCGGGAGTCAGGGTCAGAGTGTGCGGTAGTTGGGGTCAGATTGTGCTGGAGTTGAGGTCAGAGTGCGGGTGAGTCGGGGTCAGAGCATGCGGTAGTTGGGGTCAGAGTTCGCGGGAGTCAGGTTCAGAGTGTGCGCAATCCAGGGTCAGAGTGTGCGGAATTCGGGGTCAGAGTCGTGGGTATCGGGGTCAGAGTGCGTGGGAGTCGGGGTCAGAGTATGCGGTAGTTGGGGTCAGAGTCCGCGAGAGTTGGGGTCATAGTGTGGGGGAGTCGGGGTCAGAGTGTGCGCGAGTCGGGGTCAGAGTGTGCGGGATTTAAGGTCGGAGTGTGCGCGAGTCTGGGTCAGAGTGTGGGAGAGTCGGGGTCAGAGTTTACGGAATTCAGGGTCAAAGTGTGCGGGATTCGGGATCAGACTGTGCGTGTGTCGGGGTCAGAGTGTGCAGGTGTCGGGGTCAGTGTGTGTGAGGATTGGGGTCAGAGTGTGCGGGACTCAGAGTCAGACTGTGGGGGATTTGGGGTCAGAGTGTGCGGGAGTCAGGGTCAGAGTGTGAAGGAGTCGGGGTCAGGGTTTGAGGGAGTCGGGGTTAGAGTGTGCGTCTGTCGAGATCTGAATGTGCGGGGTTCGGGATCAGGGTGCGCGGGTGTCGGGGTCAGAGTGTGTGAAGGTTGGGGTCAGAGTGTGCGGGAGCCGGGGTCAGAGTGTGCGGGAATAGGGTTCAGAGTGTGCGGGAGATGGTGTCAAGATATGGGGGAGTCGGGGTCAGAGTGGGCGGTAATTGGGGTCAGATTTTGCGGGATTCGGGATCAGAGTTGATGGAGGTCGGGGTCCGAGTGTGGGGAGTAGGCGTCAGAGTGTGGGGGAGTCGAGGTCAGAGTGCGTGGTAGTCGGGGTCAGAGTATGCGGTAGTTGGGGTCAGAGTCTGCTCGAGTCGGGGTCATAGTGTGGGGGCGTCGGGGTCAGAGTGTGCGCGAGTCGGGGTCAGTGTGTGCGGGAGTCGTTGTCAGAGTGTGTGGTCATTGAGGTCAGAGAGTGCTGGAGTCGGGGTCAGAGTGTGCGGTCGTTGGGATCAGAGTGCGTGGGAGTTGGGGTCACAGTGTGCGCAATACAGGGTCAGAGTGTGGGGGAGTCAGAGTCAGAGTGCGCGGAAGTCGGGGTCAGAGTGTGGGGGAGTCAGGGTCAGAGTGTGCGGGATTCGGGGTCAGAGAATGCGCGAGTTGGGGTCAGGATATATGCAAACCGGGGTTAGAGTGTGAGGCAATTGGGGTCAGAGTGTGCGGGAGTCAGGGTCAGAGTGAGCGGAAGTCGGGGTCAGAGTCTGCGGGAGTCGGGGCCAGAGTGTGCGGGAGTCGGGGTCAGAGTGTGTGGGAGTTTGGGTCAGAGTGTGGGAGAGTCAGGGTCAGAGTGTGGGAGAGTCGGGGTCAGAGTGTGGGAGAGTCGGGGTCAGAGTGTGCGGGAGTCGGGGTCAGACTGTGCGGGACTCGGTGTCAGAGTGTGTGGGAGTTTGGGTCAGAGTGTGGGAGAGTCAGGGTCAGAGTGTGGGAGAGTCGGGGTCAGAGTGTGGGAGAGTCGGGGTCAGAGTGTGCGGGAGTCGGGGTCAGACTGTGCGGGACTCGGTGTCAGACTGTGGGGGATTCGGGATCAGAGTGGACGGGGGTCGGTTTCATAGTATGCGAGGGTCGGTTTCAGAGTGTGCGCAACTCGGTGTCAGACTGTGGGGGATTTGGGGTCAGAGTGTGCGGTCTTTGGGGTCAGAGAGCGCGGGAGTCAGGGTCAGAGTGTGCGGTAGTTGGGGTCAAAGTGTGCTGGAGTTGAGGTCAGAGTGCGGGTGAGTCGGGGTCAGAGCATGCGGTAGTTGGGGTCAGAGTTCGCGGGAGTCAGGTTCAGAGTGTGCTGCAATCCAGGGTCAGAGTGTGCGGGAGTCTGGGTCAGAGTGTGGGAGAGTCGGGGTCAGAGTGTGCGGGAGTCGGGGTCAGATTGTGCGGGACTCGGTGTCAGACTGTGGGGGATTCGGGTCAGAGTGTGCGGTAGTTGGGGTCAGAGTGTGCGGGAGTCGGGGTCAGAGTGGACGGGGGTCGGTTTCATAGTTTGTGGGAGTCGGTTTCATAGTTTGCGAGGGTCGGTTTCAGAGTGTGTGCAACTCAGTGTCAGACTGTGGGGGATTCGGGGTCAGAGTGTGCGGTCTTTGGGGTCAGGGAGAGCGGGAGTCAGGATCAGAGTGTGCGGTAGTTGGGGTCAGAGTGTGCTGGAGTTGAGGTCAGAGTGCGGGTGAGTCGGGGTCAGAGCATGTGGTAGTTGGGGTCAGATTTCGCGGGAGTCAGGTTCAGAGTGTGCGCAATCCAGGGTCAGAGTGTGCGGGAGTCGGTGTCAGAGTGCAGGGGAGTCGGGGTCAGAGTGTGCGGAAGTCGGGGTCAGAGTATGCGGTAGTTGGGGTCAGAGTCCGCGAGAGTCGGGGTCAGAGTGTGGGGGAGTCGGGGTCAGAGTGTGCGAGAGCCTGGGTCAGATAATGCGCGAATTGGGGTCAGTATGTATGTGAACCGGGGTCAGAGTGTGCGCGAGTCTGGGTCAGAGTGTGCGGGAGTCATTGTCAGAGTGTGCAGGAGTCATTGTCAGAGTGTGAGGGAGTCGGGGTCAGAGTGTGGGCCAGTCACGGTCAGAGTGTGCGGGAGTCGCGGTCAGAGTGTGCGGGAGCCAGGGTCAGAGAGTGCGCGAGTTGGGGTCAGAGTGTGCGGGTGTCGGGGTCAGAGTGTGTGAGGGTTGGGGTCAGAGTGTGCGGGAGCCGGGGTCAGAGAGTGCGCGAGTCGGGGTCAGAGTGTGCGGGTGTCGGGGTCAGAGTGTGTGAGGGTTGGGGTCAGAGTGTGCAGGAGCCGGGGTCAGAGAGTGCGCGAGTTGGGGTCAGGATGTATGCGAACCGGGGTTAGAGTGTGCGGGAGTCGGGGTCAGAGTGTGCGCGAGTCTGTTTCAGAGTGTGCGGAATTCGGGGTCAGAGTGTGCGGGAGTCGGGGTCAGAGTGTGCGGGAGTCGGGGTCAGAGTGTGCGGGATTCGGGGTCAGAGTGTGCGGGAGTCGGGGTCAGAGTGTGCGGGAGTTGGGGTCAGAGTGTGCGGGATTCGAGATCAAAGTGTGCGGGAGTCGGGGTCACAGTGTGCGCGAGTCAGTGTCAGAGTTTGCGGGAGTCTAGGTCAGAGTGAGTGGTCGTTGGGGTCACAGAGCGTGGGAGTCGGGGTCAGAGTGTGCTGTCATTGGGGTCAGTGTGCGCGGGAGTTGGTGTCACAGTGTGCGCAATACAGGGTCAGATTGTGCGGGAGTCGGGGTCAGAGTGCGGGGGAGTCAGGGTCAGAGTGCGCGGAAGTCGGGGTCAGAGTGTGTGGGAGTCGGGGTCAGAGTCTGGGGGAGCCGGGGTCAGAAAATGCGCGAGTTGGAGTCAGAATGTGGGGGAGCTGGGGTCAGAGAATGCATGAGTTGGGGTCAGGATGTATGCGAACCGGGGTTAGAGTGTGCGGCATTCGGGGTCGGAGTGTGCGCGAGTCTGTTTCAGAGTGTGCGGGTTTCGGAGTTAGAGTGTGCGGGATTCGGGGTCAAAGTGTGCGGGAGTCGGGGTCACAGTGTGCGCGAGTCGGGGTCAGAGTTTGCGGGAGTCTAGGTCAGAGTGAGTGGTCGTTGGGGTCACAGAGCGTGGGAGTCGGGGTCAGAGTGTGCTGTCGTTGGGGTCGGAGTGCGCGGGAGTTGGGGTCACAGTGTGCGCAATACAGGGTCAGATTGTGCGGGAGTCGGGGTCAGAGTGCGGGGGAGTCAGGGTCAGAGTGCGCGGAAGTCAGGGTCAGAGTGTGTGGGAGTCGGGGTCAGAGTCTGGGGGAGCCGGGGTCAGAGAATGCGCGAGTTGGAGTCAGAATGTGGGGGAGCTGGGGTCAGAGAATGCGTGAGTTGGGGTCAGGATGTATGCGAACCGGGGTTAGAGTGTGCGGGAGTCATTGTTAGAGTGTGCGGGTTTCGGAGTCAGAGTGTGCGGGATTCGGGGTCAGAGTGTGCAGGAGTCATTGTCAGATTGTGCGGCAATCAGGGTCGGAGTGTGCACGAGTCTGGGTCAGAGTGTGGGAGAGTCGGGGATAGAGTTAACGGGATTCAGGGTCAAATTGTTGCGGAGTTGGGATCAGACTGTGCGGGTGTCGGGGTCAGAGTGTGTGATGGTTGGGGGTCAGAGTGTGCGGGAGTCGGGGTCAGAGTGTCAGGGAGTCGGGGTCAGAGTTTGAGGAATTCGGGTTCAGAGTGTGTGGCTGTCGGGATCTGAATGGACGGGGGTCGGGGTCAGAGTGTGCGGAAGTAGGGGTGAGAGTGCGCGGGAGTTAGGGTCAGGGAGAGGGAGAGTCAGGGTCAGAGTGTGTGGGAGTCGGGCTCAGAGTGTGCGAGGGACGGTGTCAGAGTGTGGGGGAGTCAGGGTCACAGTGTGTATGAGTCGGTGTCAGACAGTGTGGGATTCAGGCTCAGAGTGTGCGGGACTCAGTGCCAGACTGTGGGGGAGTCGGGGTCAGAGTGTGCGGGACTCGGTGTCAGACTGTGGGGGATTTGGGTTCAGAGTGCACGGGAGTCAGGGTCAGAGTGTGAAGGAGTCGGGGTCAGAGTTTGAGGGAGTTGGGGTCAGAGTGTGCGTCTGTTGGGATCTGAATGGGCGGGTGTCGGGGTCAGAGTGTGTGAGGTTTGGGGTCAGAGTGTGCGGGTGTCGGGGTCAGAGTGTGTGAATGTTGGGGTCAGATTGTGCGGTACTCGGTGTCAGACTGTGGGGGATTCGGGGTCAGAGTGTGCGGTCGTTGGGGTCAGAGTGTGCCGGAGTCGGGGTCAGAGTGCGGGTGTCGGGGTCAGAGCATGCGGTATTTGGGGTCAGAGTGCACGGGAGTCGCGTTCAGAGTGTGCGCAATCCAGGGTCAGAGTGTGCGGGAGTCGGGGTCAGAGTTTGAGGGAGTCGGGGTCAGAGTGTGCGGGACTCGGGGTCAGACTGTGGGGGATTCGGGGTCAGAGTGTGAGGTAGTTGGGGTCAGAGTGTGCGGGATTCGGGGTCAGAGTGTGCGAGGGTCGGTGTTAGAGTGTGCGGGACTCGGTGTCAGACTGTGGGGGATTCGGGGTCAGAGTTTGTGGTCGTTGGGGTCCGAGAGTGCGGGAGTCGGGGTCAGAGTGTGCTGTCGTTGGGGTCAGAGTTCGCAGGAGTTGGGGTCAGAGTGTGCGCAATCCAGGGTCAGAGTGTGCGAGGGTCGGTGACAGAGTGTCCGGGACTCGGTGTCAGACTGTGGGGGATTCGGGGTCAGAGTGTGCGGGGGTCGAGGTCAGAGTTTGCGGGAGTAGGGATCAGTGTGCGCGGGAGTCGGGGTCAGAGTGCAGGGGAGTCGAGGTCAGAGTGTGGGAGAATCGGGGTCAGAGTGTGCGTGAGTCGGGGTCAGAGTGTGTGGGAGTCATTGTCAGAGTGTGGGAGAATCGGGGTCAGAGTGTGCGGGAGTCAGGGTCAGTGTGCGGGAGTCGGGGTCAGAGTGTGCGGGTGTTGGGGTCAGAGAGTGCGGGTGTCGGGGTCATAGTGTGCGGGAGTCGGGGTCAGAGTGTGCGGTCGTTGGGGTCAGAGTTCGCAGGAGTTGGGGTCACAGTGTGCGCAATCCAGGGTCAGAGTGTGCGAGGGTCGGTGACAGAGTGTCCGGGACTCGGTGTCAGACTGTGGGGGATTCGTGGTCAGAGTGTGCGGTATTTGGAGTCAGAGTGAGCGGGATTCGGGACCAGAGTGGGCAGGGGTCGAGGTCAGAGTGTGCGGGAGTCGGGGTCAGAGTGTGCGGGAGTACTGGTCAGAGTGTGAGGGTATCGGGGTCAGAGTGTGCAGGAGCCGGGGTCAGAGTGTGCGGGAGCCGGGGTCAGAGTGTGCGGGTGTTGGGGTCAGAGTTTGCGGGTGTCAGGGTCAGAGTGTGTGAGGGTTGGGGTCAGAGTGTGCAAGAGTTGGTTTCAGAGTGTGCCGGAGTCGGGCTCAGAGTGTGCGGGAGTACTGGTCAGAGTGTGAGGGTATTGGGTTCAGAGTGTGCGGGAGCCGGGGTCAGAGTGTGCGGGAGCCGGTGTCAGAGTGTGCAGGTATCGGGGTCAGAGTGTGCGGGAGCCGGGGTCAGAGTGTGCGCGAGTTGGGGTCAGTATGTATGCGAACTGTGGTTAGAGTGTGCGGGAATCGGGGTCGGAGTGTGCGCGAGTCTGGGTCAGAGTGTGCGGTTGTCGGGGTCAGAGTGTGCGGGAGCCGGGGTCAGAGTGTGCGGGTGTCGGGGTAAGAGTGTGCGGGAGCCGGGGTCAGAGTGTGCAGGTATCGGGGTCAGAGTGTGGGGGAGCCGGGGTCAGAGTTTGCGCGAGTTGGGGTCAGTATGTATGTGAACTGTGATTAGAGTGTGGGGGATTCGGGGTCAGAGTGTGCGGTAGTTGGGTTCAGAGTGTGCGGGATTCGGGATCAGAGTGGACGGGGGTCGGGGTCAGCGTGTGCGGGAGTCAGTTTCATAGTTTGCGAGTGTCGGTTTCAGAGTGTGCGCAACTCGGTGTCAGACTGTGGGGGATTCGGGGTCAGAGTGTGCGGTCGTTGGGGTCCGAGAGTGCGGGAGCTGGGGTCAGAGTGCGTGGGAGTCGGGTTCAGAGTGTGCGCAATCCAGGGTCAGAGTGTGCGGGAGTCGGGGTCAGAGTGCAGGGGAGTCGGGGTCAGAGTGCGCGGAAGTCGGGGTCAGAGTATGCGGTATTCAGGGTCATGGTCCGTGAGAGTTGGGATCAGAGTGTGAGGGAGCCGGGTTCAGAGAATGTGCGAGTTGGGGTCAGTATGTATGTGAACTGGGTTTAGAGTGTGCTAGAGTCGGGGTCAGAGTGTGCGGGTGTCGGCGTCAGATTGTGGGAGAGTCGGGGTCAGAGTTTACGGGATTCAGGGTCAAAGTTTGGGGGATTTGGGGTGAGAGTGCGCGGGAATCGGGGTCAGAGTGCGCGGGAGTCGGGGTCAGAATGTGCAGGAATCGGGGTCGGAGTGTGCGGGAGTCATTGTCAGAGTGTGGGAGAGTCGGGGACAGAGTTACGGGATTCAGGGTCAAAGTGTGCGGGTGTCGGGATCAGACTGTGCGGGACTCAGGGTCAGAGTGTGCAGGTGTCGGGGTCAGAGTGTGCGGGAGTCGGGGTCAGAGTGTGTGAGGGTTGGGGTCAGAGTGTGCGGGACTCGGAGTCAGACTGTGGCGGATTTGGGGTCAGAGTGCGCGGGAGTTGGGGTCAGAGTGTGAGGGAGTCGGGGTCAGAGCTTGAGGGAGTCAGGGTCAGAGTGCGCAGGAGTCGGGGTCAGAGTGCGCAGGAGTTGGGGTCAGAGTGTGCGGGAGTTGGGGACAGAGTGTGTGTGAGAAAGAGTGAGTGCATGGGAGGCGCGTTCAGACTGCAGGGGTGTCGGGAATAGAGTGTGCGTGAGCCAGGTCAGAGCTCAAGATGTCGGGGTCAGAGTGTGCGGGAGTCGGGGTCAGAGTGTGCGGGAGTCGGGGTCAGAGTGTGCGGGAGTCGGGGTCAGAGTGTGCGGGAGTCGGGATCTGAATGGACGGGGGTCGGGGTCAGAGTGTGCGGGAGTCGGTTTCAGAGTGTGCGGAAGTAGGGGTGAGAGTGCGCGGGAGTTAGGGTCAGGGAGAGGGAGAGTCAGGGTCAGAGTGTGTGGGAGTCGGGCTCAGAGTGTGCGAGGGATGGTGTCAGAGTGTGGGGGAGTCGGGGTCAGAGTGTGCGAGAGTCGGGGTCAGAGTGTGCGAGAGTCGGGGTCAGAGAATGCGCGAGTTGGGGTCAGTATGTATGTGAACCGGGGTTATAGTGTGCGGGAATCGGGTTCGGAGTGTGCGCGAGTCTGGGTCAGTGTGTGCGGGATTCGGGGTCAGATTGTGGGAGAGTCGGTGTCAGAGTTTACGGGATTCAGGGTCAAAGTGTGGGGGATTTGGGGTGAGAGTGCGTGGGAGTCGGGGTCAGAGTGTGAGGGAGTTGGGGTCAGAGTGTCAGGGAGTCGGGGTCAGAGTTTGAGGAATTCGGGTTCAGAGTGTGTGGCTGTCGGGATCTGAATGGACGGGGGTCGGGGTCAGAGTGTGCGGAAGTAGGGGTGAGAGTGCGCGGGAGTTAGGGTCAGGGAGAGGGAGAGTCAGGGTCAGAGTGTGTGGGAGTCGGGCTCAGAGTGTGCGAGGGACGGTGTCAGAGTGTGGGGGAGTCAGGGTCACAGTGTGTATGAGTCGGTGTCAGACAGTGTGGGATTCAGGCTCAGAGTGTGCGGGACTCGGTGCCAGACTGTGGGGGATTTGGGTTCAGAGTGCGCGGGAGTCAGTGTCAGAGTGTGTATGAGTCGGTGTCAGACAGTGTGGGATTCAGGCTCAGAGTGTGCGAGGGACAGTGTCAGAGTGTGGGGGATTCGGGGTCAGAGTGTGCGGTAGTTGGGGTCAGAATGTGCAGGAATCGGGGTCAGACTCCGGGGTTTCATGGTCAGAGTGTGCGGGAGTCGGGGTCAGAGTGTGCGGGAGTCATTGTCAGAGTGTGGGAGAGTCGGGGACAGAGTTTACGGGATTCAGGGTCAAAGTGTGCGGGTGTCGGGATCAGACTGTGCGGGACTCAGGGTCAGAGTGTGCGGGTGTCGGGGTCAGAGGGTGTGGGAGTCGTGGTCACAGTGTGCGGGTGTCGGGGTCAGAGTGTGCGGGAGTCGGGGTCAGAGTGTGTGAGGGTTGGGGTCAGAGTGTGCTGGAGTCGGGGTCAGAGTGTGTGAGGGTTGAGGTCAGAGTGTGCGGGACTCGGAGTCAGACTGTGGCGGATTTGGGGTCAGAGTGCGCGGGAGTCGGGGTCAGAGTGTGAGGGAGTCGGGGTCAGAGCTTGAGGGAGTCAGGGTCAGAGTGCGCAGGAGTCGGGGTCAGAGTGCGCAGGAGTTGGGGTCAGAGTGTGCAGGAGTTGGGGACAGAGTGTGTGTGAGAAAGAGTGAGTGCATGGGAGGCGCGATCAGACTGCAGGGGTGTCGGGAATAGAGTGTGCGTGAGCCAGGTCAGAGCTCAAGATGTCGGGGTCAGAGTGTGCGGGAGTCGGGGTCAGAGTGTGCGGGAGTCGGGGTCAGAGTGTGCGGGAGTTGGGTTCAGAGTGTGCGGGACTCAGGGTCACAGAGTGCACGGGAGTCGGGGTCAGAGTGTGCGCAATCCAGGGTCAGAGTGTGCGGGAGTCGGGGTCAGAGTGCAGGGGAGTCGGGGTCAGAGTGCGTGGAAGTCAGGGTCGGAGTATGCGGTAGTTGGGGTCATGGTCCGTGAGAGTCAGGATCAGAGTGTGTGGGAGTCGGGGTCAGAGTGTGCGAGAGTCGGGGTCAGAGTGTGCGGTAGTTGGAGTCAGACTGCGCGGGATTCGGGATCAGAGTGGGCGGGGGTCGAGGTCAGAGTGTGCGGGAGTAGGGGTCAGGGTGCGTGGGAGTCGGGGTCAGAGTGCGGAGGAGTCGAGGTCAGAGTATGCGGGAGTTGGGGTCAGAGTGCGTGAGAGTCGGGGTCAGTGTGTGCGGGAGTCAGGCAGAGTGTGCGGGAGTAGGGGTCATAGTGTGTGGTCGTTGGGGTCAAAGTGCACGGGAGTCAGGGTCACAATGTGCGCAATCCAGGGTCAGAGTGCGCAGAAGTCGCGGTCAGAGTGTGGGATAGTCGCGGTCAGAGTGAGGGCGAGTTGGGGTCAGGATGTATGCGAACCGGGGTTAGAGTGTGCGGGAATTGGGATCAGACTGTGCAGGTGTCGGGGTCAGAATGTGTGAGGGTTGGGGTCAGAGTGTGCGGGACACAGAGTCAGACTGTGGAGGATTTGGGGTCAGAGTGCGCGGGAGTCGGGATCAGAGTGTGAGGGAGTTGGGGTCAGAGTGTGTGAGGGTTGGGGTCAGAGTGTGCGGGACACAGAGTCAGACTGTGGAGGATTTGGGGTCAGGGTGTGCGAGAGGTGGTTTCAGAGTGTGCGGGAGTCGGGGTCAGGGTGTGTGGGAGTTGGTGTCAGAGTGTGCGGGTGTCGGGGTCAGAGTGTGTGAGGGTTGGGGTCAGAGTGTGCGGGAGCCGGGGTCAGAGAGTGCGCGAGTTGGGGTCAGAGTGTGCGGGTGTCAGGGTCAGAGTGTGTGAGGGTTGGGGTCAGAGTGTGCGGGAATCGGGGTCAGAGAGTGCGCGAGTTGGGGTCAGTATGTATGCGAACTGGGGTTACAGTGTGTGGGAATCAGGGTCGGAGTGTGCAGGAGTCATTGTCAGAGTGTGGGAGAATCGGGGTCAGAGAATGCGGGAGTCAGGGTCAGAGTGTGCGGTAGTTGGGGTTAGAGTGTGCGGGATTCGGGATCAGAGTGGACGAGGGTTGGGTTCTGAGTGTGCGAGAGTCGGTTTCATAGTTTGCGGGAGTCGGGGTCAGAGTGTGCGGGAGTCGGGGTCAGAGTGTGGGGGAGTCGGGGTCAGAGTGTGCAGGAGTCGGGGTCAGAGTGTGCGGGAGTCGGGGTCAGAGTGTGGGGGAGTCGGGGTCAGAGTGTGCAGGAGTCGGGGTCAGAGTGTGCGGTAGTTGGGGTCAGAGTGTGCGGGATTCGGGATCAGAGTGGACGGGGGTCAGGGTCAAAGTGTGCGGGAGTCGGTTTCATAGTTTGCGGGAGTCGGGGTCAGAGTGTGGGGGAGTCGGGGTCAGAGTGTGCGAGGGTTGGTATCAGAGTGTGTGCAACTCGTTGTCAGCCTGTGGGGGATTTGGGTTCAGAGTGCGCGGGAGTCAGTGTCAGAGTGTGTATGAGTCGGTGTCAGACAGTGTGGGATTCAGGCTCAGAGTGTGCGAGGGACAGTGTCAGAGTGTGGGGGATTCGGGGTCAGAATGTGCGGTAGTTGGGGTCAGAATGTGCGGGATTCAGGGTCAGAGTGTGCTGAAGTCGGGATCAGACTGTGCGGGACTCGGTCAGAGTGTGCGGGTGTCGGGGTCAGAGGGTGCGGGAGTCGTGGTCACAGTGTGCGGGTGTCGGGGTCAGAGTGTGTGAGGGTTGGGGTCAGAGTGTGTGGGACTCGGAGTCAGACGGTGGGGGATTTGGGGTCAGAGTGCACGGGAGTCAGTGTCAGAGTGTGAGGGAGTCGGGGTCAGAGTTTGAGGGAGTCGGGGTCAGAGTGAGCAGGAGTTGGAGTCAGAGTCCGCGAGAGTCGGGGTCATAGTGTGCCGGAGCCGGGGTCAGAGTGTGTGTGAGTTGGGGTCAGTATGTATGTGAAGCGGGGTTAGAGTGTGGGAGAGCCGGGGTCAGAGTGTGCACGAGTCAGTGTCAGACTGTGGGGAATTCGGGGTCAGAGTGTACGAGGATCGGTGACAGAGTGTCCGGGACTCGGTGTCAGACTTTGGGGGATTCGGGGTCAGAGTGTGCGGTAGTTGGGTTCCGAGTGCGCGGGATTCGGGATGAGAGTGGGCGGGGGTCGAGGTCAGAGTGCGCGGGAGTCGGGGTCAGAGTGTGTATGAGTCAGTGTCAGACAGTGTGGGATTCAGGCTCAGAGTTTGCGAGGGACGGTGTCAGAGTGTGGGGGATTCGGGGTCAGAGTGTGCTGAAGTCGGGGTCAGAGTGTACGGGAGTCGGGGTCAGAGTGTGCGGAAGTCGGGGTCAGACTCCGGGGTTTCATGGTCAGAGTGTGCGGGAGTCGGGGTCAGAGTGTGCGGGAGTCATTGTCAGAGTGTGGGAGAGTCGGGGACAGAGTTACGGGATTCAGGGTCAAGGTGTGCGGGAGTCGGGATCAGACTGTGTGGGACTCAGGGTCAGAGTGCGCGGTTGTTGGGGTCAGAGGGTGCGGGAGTCATGGTCACAGTGTGCGGGTGTCGGGGTCAGAGGGTGCGGGAGTTGGGGTCAGAGTGTGCAAGAGCCGGGGTCAGAGAATGCGCGAGTTGGGGTCAGTATGTATGTGAACCGGGGTTATAGTGTGCAGGAATTGGGGTCAGAGTGTGCGGGAATCGGGGTCAGAGTGTACGGGAGTCATTGTCAGAGTGTGGGAGAGTCGGGGACAGAGTTTACGGGATTCAGGGTCAAAGTGTGCGGGAGTCGGGATCAGACTGTGTGGGACTCAGGGTCAGAGTGTGCGGGTGTCGGGGTCAGAGGGTGCGGGAGTCGTGGTCACAGTGTGCGGGTGTCGGGGTCAGAGGGTGCGGGAGTCGTGGTCACAGTGTGCGGGTGTTGGGGTCAGAGTGTGCGGGAGTCGGGGTCAGAGTGTGTGAGGGTTGGGGTCAGAGTGTGCGGGACTCGGAGTCAGACTGTGGGGGAGTCGGGGTCATAGTGTGCCGGAGCCGGGGTCAGAGTGTGTGCGAGTTGGGGTCAGTATGTATGTGAAGCGGGGTTAGAGTGTTGGAGAGCCGGGGTCAGAGTGTGCACGAGTCAGTGTCAGACTGTGGGGGATTCGTGGTCAGAGTGTACGAGGGTCGGTGACAGAGTGTCCGGGACTCGGTGTCAGACTTTGGAGGATTCGGGGTCAGAGTGTGCGGTAGTTGGGTTCCGAGTGCGCGGGATTCGGGATGAGATTGGGCGGGGGTCGAGGTCAGAGTGCGCGGGAGTCGGGGTCAGAGTGCGGAGGAGTCGAGGTCAGAGTGTGTGGTAGTTGGGGTCAGAGTGCGCGAGAGTCGGGGTCATAGTGTGCGGGAGTCGGGGTCATAGTGTGTGGTCGTTGGGGTCAGAGTGCGTGGGAGTTGGGGTCACAGTGTGCGCAATCCAGGGTCAGAGTGTGCGGGAGTCAGGGTCAGAGTGCGCGGAAGTCGCGGTCAGAGTGTGGGATAGTCGCGGTCAGTGTGTGGGCGAGTTGGGGTCAGGATGTATGTGAACCGGGGTTAGAGTGTGCGGGAATCGGGATCAGACTGTGCAGGTCGCGGGGTCAGAGTGTGTGAGGGTTGGGGTCAGAGTGTGCGGGACTCAGAGTCAGACTGTGGAGGATTTGGGGTCAGAGTGCACGGGAGTCGGGGTCAGAGTGTGAGGGAGTCGGGGTCAGAGTGTGCGGGAGTTGGCATCAGAGTGTGCGGGAGTTGGCGTCAGATTGTGCGGGAGTCGGAGTCAAACTGTGGGGGATTTGGGGTTAGAGTGTGCGGGAATCGGGGTCGGAGTGTGCGTGAGTCGGGGTCAGAGTGTGCGGGAGTCATTGTCAGAGTGTGGGAGAGTCGGGGTCATTGTGTGCGGGAGTTGGGGTCAGAGTCCGCGAGAGTCGGGGTCATCGTGTGTGCGAGTCGGTGTCAGAGTGTGGGGGACTTGGTGTCAGACAGTGGGGGATTCGGGGTCAGAGTGCACGGGAGTCGGTGTCAGAGTGTGTGCGAGGGTCGGTGTCAGAGTGTGCGAGACTCAGTATCAGACTGTGGGGGATTTGGTGTCAGAGTGTGCGGGATTCAGGATCAGAGTGGGAGGGAGTCGGGGTCTGAGTGTGCGGTAGTTGAGGTCAGAGTGTGCAGGAGTCGGGGTCAGAGTGCAGGGGAGACGAGGTCAGAGTATGCGGTAGTTGGGGTCAGAGTGCGCGGGAGTCATGGTCAGATTGTTCGCAATCCAGGGTCAGAGTGTGCGGAAGTCGGGGTCAGAGTGAGGGGGAGTTGGGTTCAGAGAATGAGAGGGGAGGTATCAGAGTGTGCGCGACTCGGTGTCAGATTGTGGGGATTCGGGTTCAGAGTGCTGGGGAGTCGGGGTCAGAGTATGCGGTATTTGGGGTCAGAGTGCGTGAGAGTCAGGGTCAGAGTGTTCGCAATCCAGGGTCAGAGTGTGTGGCAGTCGGGGTCAGAGTCCACGAGAGTCGGGGTCATCGTGTGGGAGAGTCGGGGTCAGAGCGTGAGGGAGCCGGGGTCAGAGAGTGTGCGAGTTGGGGTCAGATGTGCGGGATTCGGGATCAGAGTGGGCGGTGGTCGGGGTCAGAGTATGCGGTAGTTAAGGTCAGAGTCCGCGAGAGTCGGGGTCATAGTGTGGGGGAGTCGGGGTCAGAGTGTGCGGGAGCCGGGGTCAGAGTGTGCGCAAGTTGGGGTCAGTATGTATGTGAATCAGGGTTAGAGTGTGGGAGAGCCGGGGTCAGAGTGTGCGAGCATCTGTGTCAGAGTGTGCGGGAGACGGTGTCAGACTGTGGGGGATTCGGGGTCAGAGTGTGCGGTAGTTGGGGTCAGAGTGTGCGGGATTTGGGATCAGAGTGGGCGGGGGTGGAGGTCAGATTATGCGGGAGTCATTGTCAGAGTGTGCGGGAGTCGGGGTCAGAGTGTGCGAAGGTCGGGGTCAGAGTGTGCGAGACTCGGTGTCAGACTGTGGGGGATTCGGGATCAGAGTGTGCGGTAGTTGGGGTCAGAGTGCGCAGGAGTCATGGTCAGAGTGCGGGGGAGTCGAGGTCAGAATATGGGGGAGTCGGTGTCAGAGTGTGGGGAATTTGGGGTCAGAGTGCGCGGGACTCGGTGTCAGACTGTGGGGGATTCGGGAGCAGAGTGTGCGGGGATCGGGGTCAGAGTGTGCGGGAGTAGGGGTCAGAGTGTGGGAGATTTGGGGTACACTGTGCCGGGGTCGGGGAGAGAGTGTGCGGGAGTCGGTTTCATATTGTGCTGGAGTCGCGGTCAGTGTGTACAGGAGCCGGGGTCAGAGTGTGGGGGAGTCGTGATCAGAGTGTGCGCGAGTTGGGGTCAGTATGTATGCGAACCGGGGTTAGAGTGTGCAGGAATCGGGGTTGGAGTGTGCAGGACTTGGTGTCAGACTGTCGGGGATTTGGGGTCAGAATGTACAGTAGTTGGGGTCAAAGTCCGCGAGAATCGGGGTTAGAGTGTGCGGGACTCGGTGTCAGACTGTGGGGAATTCGGGGTCAGAGTATGCGGTAGTTGAGGTCAGAGTGCGCGGGAGTCGGGGTCAGAGTGCGGGGGAGTTGAGGTCAGAGTATGCGGTAGTTGGGGTCAGAGTGTGCGGGAGTCAGGGTCACAGAGTGCGCGGGAGTCATGGTCAGAGTGTTGGCAATCCAGGGTCAGAGTGTGCGGAAGTCGGGGTCAGAGTGCGGAGGAGTCGGGGTCACAGTGCCCAGGGGTCGGGGTCAGAGTATGCGGGAGTCGGGGTCAGAGTGTTCGCAATCCAGGGTCAGAGTGTGCGGCAGTCAGGGTCAGTTTGCGGAGGAGTCGGGGTCACAGTGCGCGGGGGTCGGGGTCAGAGTATGCGGTAGTTGGGGTCAGAGTCCACGAGAGTCGGGGTCATAGTGTGGGGCAGTCGGGGTCAGAGTGTGCGGGTGCTGGGGTCAGAGAGTGCAGGAGTTGGGGTCAGAGTGTGGGGGATTCGGGGTCAGATTATGCGGGAGTCAGGGTCAGAGTGCGGGGGAGTCGAGGTCAGAGTATGCGGTAGTTGGGGTCAGAGTGCGCGGGAGTCGTGGTCAGAGTGTTCACAATCCAGGGTCAGAGTGTGCAGAAGTCGGGGTCAGAGTGTGCGGGAGTCGGGGTCAGAGGGTGCGGGAGCCGGGGTCAGAGAGTTCGCGAGTTGGGGTCAGTATGTATGCGAACCGGGGTTAGAGTGTGCAGGAATCGGGGTCAGAGTGTGTGGGAGTCGGGGTCAGAGTGTGCGGGAGTTGGGGTCAGAGTATGCGGGAGTTGGGGTCAGAGTGTGGGAGAGTTGGGGTAGAGTGTGCCGGGGTCGGGGTCAGAGTGTGCGGCACTCGGTTTCATATTGTGCAGGAGTTGGGGTCAGAGTGTGTGGGAGTTGGGGTCAGAGACCGCGAGAGTCGGGGTCAGAGTGTGGGGGAGTCGTGGTCAGTGTGTACGGGAGCCGGGGTCAGAGTGTGGGGGAGTCATGGTCAGAGTGTGCGCGAGTTGGGGTCAGTATGTATGCGAACCGGGGTTTGAGTGTGCAGGAATCGGGGTCGGAGTGTGCAGGACTTGGTGTCAGACTGTCGCGGATTTGGGGTCAGAATATACGGTAGTTGGGGTCAAAGTCCACGAGAATCGGGGTTAGAGTGTGCGGTAGTTGGGGTCTGTGTCCACAAGAGTCAGTGTCAGAGTGTGCGGGACTCGGTGTCAGACTGTGGGGAATTCGGGGTCAGAGTATGCGGTAGTTGGGGTCAGAGTGTGCGGGAGTCAGGGTCAGAGTGCGCGGGAGTCATGGTCAGAGTGTTCGCAATCCAGGGTCAGAGTGTGCGGAAGTCGGGGTCAGAGTGCGGAGGAGTCGGGGTCACAGTCCGCGGGGGTCGGGGTCAGAGTATGCGGGAGTCGGGGTCAGAGTGTTCGCAATCCAGGGTCAGAGTGTGCGGCAGTCAGGGTCAGTGTGCGGAGGAGTTGGGGTCACAGTGCGTGGGGGTCGGGGTCAGAGTATGCGGTAGTTGGGGTCAGAGTCTGCGAGAGTCGGGGTCATAGTGTGGGGCAGTCGGGGTCAGAGTGTGTGGGTGCTGGGGTCAGAGAATGCGGGAGTTGGGGTCAGAGTGTGGGGGATTCGGGGTCAGATTGCGCGGGAGTCGGGGTCAGAGTGCGGGGGAGTCGAGGTCAGAGTATGCGGTAGCTGGGGTCAGAGTGCGCGGGAGTCGTGGTCAGAGTGTTCGCAATCCAGGGTCAGAGTGTACGGGAGTCGGTGTCAGAGTGTGCGAGGGTTGGTGTCAGAGTGTGCGGGACTCGGTGTCAGACTGTGGGGGATTCGGGGTCAGAGTGTGCAGTAGTTGTGTTCAGTGTGCGCGGGAGTCGGGGTCAGTGTTCGGGGGAGTCGGGGTCAGAGTGTGCAGTAGTTGGGGTCAGAGTGCGCAGCAGTCGGGGTCAGAGTGTGGGGGAGTCGAGGTCAGAGTATGCGGTAGTTGGGGTCAGAGTGTGCGGAAGTCGGGGTCAGAGGGAGCGGGAGCCGGGGTCAGAGAGTTCGCGAGTTGGGGTCAGTATGAATGCGAGCCGGGGTTAGAGTGTGCGGGAATCGGGGTTGGAGTGTGCGCGAGTCAGGGTCAGAGTGTGCGGTAGTCGGGATCAGAGTGTTTGAGGGTTGGGGTCAGAGTGTGCGGGTTTCGGGGTCAGAGTGTGCGGGAGTCATTGTCAGAGTGTGGGAGAGTCGAGGTGAGAGTGTGCGGGAGTCGAGGTCAGAGTGTGTGAGGGTTGGAGTCAGACTGTGGGGGATTTGGGGTCAGAGTGCGTGGGAGTTGGGGTCAGTGTGAGGGAGTCGGGGTCAGAGTTTGAGGGAGTCGGGGTCAGAGTGTGTGAGGGTTGGAGTCAGACTGTGGGAGATTTGGGGTCAGAGTGCGTGGGAGTTGGGGTCAGAGTGTGAGGGAGACGGGGTCAGAGTTTGAGGGAGTCGGGGTCAGAGTTTGAGAGAGTCGGGGTCAGAGTGTGAGGGAGTCGGGGTCAGAGTTTGAGGGAGTCGGGGTCAGAGTGTGCGCGAGTCGGTGTCATAGTATCCGTGAGTCAGGGTCAGAGTGTGCAGGGGTCAGGGTCAGAGTGTGGGAGAGCCGGGGTCAGAGCGCGGGGGCACCAGGGTTAGAGTGCGAGGGTAGGGTCAGAGTGTGTGGGACTCGGTGTCAGACTGTGGAGGAGTTGGGGTCAGAATGCGCAGGAGTCGGGGTCTGAATGTGCGGCAGTTGGGGTCAGAGTGTGCGGGAGTCGGTGTCAGAGTGTTCTGGATTCAGGGTCTGAGTGTGCGGTAGTTGAGGTCAGAGTGTGCGGAAGTAGGGGTCAGAGTGTGGGAGAGTTGGGGTAGAGTGTGCGGGGGTCGGGGTCGGGGTCAGAGTATGCGGGAGTCGGTTTCATATTTTACGGGAGTTGGGGTCAAAGTGTGCGAGAGTCTGGGTCAGAGTGCGCGGGATTCGGCGTCAGAGTGTGCGGGACTTGGTGTCAGACTGTTGGGGATTTGAGGTCAGAATGTGCGGTATTTGGGGTCAGTGTCCACGAGAGTCGGGGACAGAGTGTGCGGGAGTTGGGGTCAGAGTGTGCGGGAGTTGGGGTCAGAGTGTGCGGGAGTTGGGGTCAGAGTGTGCGGGATTCAGGGTCAGAGTGTGCGGGAGTCGGGGTCAGAGTGTGCGGGAGTCGGGGTCAGAGTGTGCGGGAGTCGGGGTCAGAGTCCGCGAGAGTCGGGGTCAGAGTGTAGGGGAGCCGGGGTCCGAGAATGTGCGAGTTGGGGTTGGTATGTATGCGAACCCGGGTCAGAATGTGCAGGAATCGGGGTCGGAGCGTGCGCGAGGCGGAGTCAGAGTGTGGGAGAGTCGGGATCAGAGTTTACAGGATTCAGAGTCAGAGTGTGCGGGAGTCGGAGTCAGAGTGTGCGGGAGTCGGGATCAGACTGTGCGGGTGTCGGGGTCAGAATGTGCGGGACTCGGAGTCAGAGTTTGAGGGAGTCGGGGTCAGAGTTTGAGGGATTCGGGGTCAGAGTGTGCGGGAGTCGTGGTCAGAGTGTGCGGGTGTCGGGGTCAGAGTGCAGGTATCGGGGTCAGAGTGTGTGAGGTTGGGGTCAGAGTGTGCGGGACACGGATTCAGACTGTGGGAGATTTGGGGACAGAGTGTACGGGAGTCAGAGTCAGACTTTGAGGGAGTCAGGGTCAGAGTTTGAGGGAGTCGGGGTCAGAGTTTGAGGGAGTCAGGGTCAGAGTGTGGGAGATTCGGGGTCAGAGTGTGCGGGACTCAGAGTCTGACTGTGGTGGATTTGGGGTCAGAGTGTGTGAGGGTTGGGGTCAGAGTGTGTGGGACTTGGAGTCAGAGTTTGAGGGAGTTGGGGTCAGAGTTTGAGGGAGTCAGGGTCAGAGTGTGCGGGAGTCGGGGTCAGAGTGTGCGGGAGTCGGGGTCAGAGTGCACGGAAGTTGGTGTCAGAGTGTGCGGGAGTTGGGTTCATATTGTGCGGGTGCCGGGGTCAGAGTGTGCGGTAGTTGGGGTCAGAGTGTGCAGGAGTCGGGGTCAGAGTGTGCGGTAATTGGGGTCAGAGTGCGCGGGAGTCGGTATCAGAGTGTTCGGGATTCGGGGTCAGTACATATGCGAACCGGGGTTAGAGTGTGCGGGAATCCGGGTCGGAGTGAGCGAGATTCGGGGTCAGGGTGTGCGGGATTCGGGGTCAGAGAGTGCGGGATTTGGGGTCAGAAGGTGTGGGAGTCGGGGTCAGACTGTGGTGGATTTGGGGTCAGAGTGCACAGGAGTCGGGGTCACAATGTGTGGGAGCCGGGGTCAGAGAATGCGCGAGTTGGGGTCAGTATGTATGCAAACCGGGGTTAGAGTGTGCGCAGGTCTGGGTCAGAGTGTGCGGGATTTGGGGTCAGAGTGCACAGCAGTCGGGGTCAGAGTGTGCGGGAGTCGGGATCTGAATGGTCGGGAGTAGGGTACAGAGTGTGGGGGAGTTGGGGTCAGAGTGTGCGGTACTTGGGGTCAGAGTGTGCAGGAGTCGGGGTCAGTGTGCAGGTGAGTCGAGGTCAGAACATGCGGTAGTTGGGGTCAGAGTGTGCGGGAGTCGGGGTCAGAGTGTGTGGGAGTCGGGGTCAGAGTGTGTGAGGGTTGGGGTCAGAGTGTGCGGCACTCGGAGTCAGAGTTTGAGGGAGTCGGGGTCAGAGTTTGAGGGAGTCGGGGTCAGAGTGTGCGGCTGTCGGGATCTGAATGGGCGGGGGTCGGGGTCAGAGTGTGCGGGAGTCGGGGTCAGACTGCGGGGGATTCGGGTTCAGAGTGTGCGGTAGTCGGGGTCAGAGTGTGCGGTAGTCGGGGTCAGACTGTGGGGGATTCAGGGTCAGAGTGTGCGGGAGTCGGGGTCAGAGTGTGCGGTAGTCAGGATCAGAGTGCGCGGGAGTCGGTGTCAGAGTGTTCGGGATTCGGGGTCAGTACATATGCGAACCAGGGTTAGAGTGTGCAGGAATCCGGGTCGGAGTGAGCGAGATTCGGGGTCAGGGTGTGCGGGATTTGGGGTCAGAGTGTGCGGAAGTAGGGGTCAGAGAGTGGGGGATTCGGGCTCAGAGTGTGCGGTAGTCGGGGTCAGAGAGTGAAGGAGTCGGGGTCAAAGTGTGCGGGAGTCGGGGTCAGAGTGCGCGGGAGTTGGGGTCAGAGTGTGCGGGAGTCGGGGTCAGAGTGTGCGGTAGTTGGGGTCAGAGTGCGCGAGAGTCGATGTCAGAGTGTTCGGGTTCGGGGTCAGTATGTATGCGAACCGAGGTTAGAGTGTGCGGGAATCCGGGTCGGAGTGTGCGAGATTCGGGGTCAGGGTGTGCGGGATTCGGGGTCAGAGAGTGCGGGATTCGGGGTCCGAAGGTGCGGGAGTCGGGGTCAGACTGTGGTGGATTTGGGGTCAGAGTGCACAGGAGTCGGGGTCAGAGTGTGTGGGAGCCGGGGTCAGAGAATGCGCGAGTTGGGGTCAGTATGTATGCGAACCGGGGTTAGAGTGTGTGGGATTTGGGGTCAGAGTGTGGGAGAGTCGGGGTCAGAGTTTACGGGATTCAGGGTCAAAGTGCGCGGAACTCAGGGTCAGAGTGTGCGGGAGTTGGGGTCAGAGTGTGCGGGAGTCGGTGTCAGAGTGTTCTGGATTCAGGGTTTGAGTGTGCGGTAGTTGAGGTCAGAGTGTGCGGAAGTAGGGGTCAGAGTGTGGGAGAGTTGGGGTAGAGTGTGCGGGGGTCGGGGTCAGAGTGTGGGAGAGTTGGGGTAGAGTGTGCGGGGGTCGGGGTCGGGGTCAGAATATGCGGGAGTCGGTTTCATATTTTACGGGAGTTGGGGTCAAAGTGTGCGAGAGACTGGGTCAGAGTGCGCGGGATTCGGCGTCAGAGTGTGCGGGACTTGGTGTCAGACTGTTGGGGATTTGAGGTCAGAATGTGCGGTATTTGGGGTCAGTGTCCGCGAGAGTCAGGGTCAGAGTGTGCGGGAGTTGGGGTCAGAGTGTGCGGGAGTTGGGGTCAGAGTGTGCGGGAGTTGGGGTCAGAGTGTGCGGGATTCAGGGTCAGAGTGTGCGGGAGTCGGGGTCAGAGTGTGCAGGAGTCGGGGTCAGAGTATGCGGTAGTTGGGTCAGAGTCCGCGAGAGTCGGGGTCAGAGTGTAGGGGAGCCGGGGTCCGAGAATGTGCGAGTTGGGGTCGGTATGTATGCGAACCCGGGTCAGAATGTGCGGCAATCGGGGTCGGAGCGTGCGCGAGGCGGAGTCAGAGTGTGGGAGAGTCGGGATCAGAGTTTACAGGATTCAGAGTCAGAGTGTGCGGGAGTTGGAGTCAGAGTGTGCGGGAGTCGGGATCAGACTGTGCGGGTGTCGGGGTCAGAGCGTGCGGGATTCGGGGTCAGAGTGTGCGGGAGTCGTGGTCAGAGTGTGCAGGTGTCGGGGTCAGAGTGCAGGTTTCGGGGTCAGAGTGTGTGAGGGTTGGGGTCAGAGTGTGTGGGACTTGGAGTCAGAGTTTGAGGGAGTCGGGGTCAGAGTTTGAGGGAGTCAGGGTCAGAGTGTGGGGGATTCGGGGTCAGAGTGTGCGGGAGTCGGGGTCAGAGTGCGCGGAAGTTGGTGTCAGAGTGTGCGGGAGTCGTGGTCAGAGTGTGCGGGTGTCGGGGACAGAGTGCAGGTATCGGGGTCAGAGTGTGTGAGGTTGGGGTCAGAGTGTGCGGGACTCGGAGTCAGACTGTGGGAGATTTGGGGACAGAGTGTACGGGAGTCAGAGTCAGGGTTTGAGGGAGTCAGGGTCAGAGTTTGAGGGAGTCGGGGTCAGAGTTTGAGGGAGTCAGGGTCAGAGTGTGGGAGATTCGGGGTCAGAGTGTGCGGGAGTCGGGGTCAGAGTGCACGGAAGTTGCTGTCAGAGTGTGCGGGAGTTGGGTTCATATTGTGCGGGTGCCGGGGTCAGAGTGTGCGGTAGTTGGGGTCAGAGTGTGCAGGAGTCAGGGTCAGAGTGTGCGGTAGTTGGGGTCAGAGTGCGCGGGAGTCGGTATCAGAGTGTTCGGGATTCGGGGTCAGTACATATGCGAACCGGGGTTAGAGTGTGCGGGAATCCGGGTCGGAGTGAGCGAGATTCGGGGTCAGGGTGTGCGGGATTCGGGGTTAGAGAGTGCGGGATTCGGGGTCAGAAGGTGTGGGAGTCGGGGTCAGACTGTGGTGGATTTGGGGTCAGAGTGCACAGGAGTCGGGGTCACAGTGTGTGGGAGCCGGGGTCAGAGAATGCGCGAGTTGGGGTCAGTATGTATGCAAACCGGGGTTAGAGTGTGCGCAGGTCTGGGTCAGAGTGTGCGGGATTTGGGGTCAGAGTGCACAGCAGTCGGGGTCAGAGTGTGCGGGAGTCGGGATCTGAATGGTCGGGAGTAGGGTACAGAGTGTGGGGGAGTTGGGGTCAGAGTGTGCGGGAGTCGGGGTCAGTGTGCAGGTGAGTCGAGGTCAGATCATGCGGTAGTTGGGGTCAGAGTGCGCAGGAGTCGGGGTCAGTGTGCAGGTGAGTCGAGGTCAGATCATGCGGGAGTCGGGGTCAGAGTGTGTGGGAGTCGGGGTCAGAGTGTGTGAGGGTTGGGGTCAGAGTGTGCGGGACTCGGAGTCAGAGTTTGAGGGAGTCGGGGTCAGAGTTTGAGGGAGTCGGGGTCAGAGTGTGCGGGAGTCGTGGTCAGAGTGTGCGGGTGTCGGGGACAGAGTGCAGGTATCGGGGTCAGAGTGTGTGAGGTTGGGGTCAGAGTGTGCGGGACTCGGAGTCAGACTGTGGGAGATTTGGGGACAGAGTGTACGGGAGTCAGAGTCAGAGTTTGAGGGAGTCAGGGTCAGAGTTTGAGGGAGTCGGGGTCAGAGTTTGAGGGAGTCAGGGTCAGAGTGTGGGGGATTCGGGGTCAGAGTGTGCGGGACTCAGAGTCTGACTGTGGTGGATTTGGGGTCAGAGTGTGTGAGGGTTGGGGTCAGAGTGTGTGGGACTTGGAGTCAGAGTTTGAGGGAGTTGGGGTCAGAGTTTGAGGGAGTCAGGGTCAGAGTGTGGGGGATTCGGGGTCAGAGTGTGCGGGAGTCGGGGTCAGAGTGCACGGAAGTTGGTGTCAGAGTGTGCGGGAGTTGGGTTCATATTGTGCGGGTGCCGGGGTCAGAGTGTGCGGTAGTTGGGGTCAGAGTGTGCAGGAGTCGGGGTCAGAGTGTGCGGTAGTTGGGGTCAGAGTGCGCGGGAGTCGGTATCAGAGTGTTCGGGATTCGGGGTCAGTACATATGCGAACCGGGGTTAGAGTGTGCGGGAATCCGGGTCGGAGTGAGCGAGATTCGGGGTCAGGGTGTGCGGGATTCGGGGTCAGAGAGTGCGGGATTCGGGGTCCGAAGGTGTGGGAGTCTGGGTCAGACTGTGGTGGATTTGTGGTCAGAGTGCACAGGAGTCGGGGTCACAGTGTGTGGGAGCCGGGGTCAGAGAATGCGCGAGTTGGGGTCAGTATGTATGCAAACCGGGGTTAGAGTGTGCGCAGGTCTGGGTCAGAGTGTGCAGGATTTGGGGTCAGAGTGCACAGCAGTCGGGGTCAGAGTGTGCGGGAGTCGGGATCTGAATGGTCGGGAGTAGGGTACAGAGTGTGGGGGAGTTGGGGTCAGAGTGTGCGGTACTTGGGGTCAGAGTGTGCGGGAGTCGGGGTCAGTGTGCAGGTGAGTCGAGGTCAGATCATGCGGTAGTTGGGGTCAGAGTGCGCGGGAGTCGGGGTCAGTGTGCAGGTGAGTCGAGGTCAGATCATGCGGGAGTCGGGGTCAGAGTGTGTGGGAGTCGGGGTCAGAGTGTGTGAGGGTTGGGGTCAGAGTGTGCGGGACTCGGAGTCAGAGTTTGAGGGAGTCGGGGTCAGAGTTTGAGGGAGTCGGGGTCAGAGTATGCGGCTGTCGGGATCTGAATGGGCGGGGGTCGGGGTCAGAGTGTGCGGGAGTCGGTGTCAGACTGCGGGGGATTCGGGTTCAGAGTGTGCGGTAGTCGGGGTCAGAGTGTGCGGTAGTCGGGGTCAGACTGTGGGGGATTCAGGGTCAGAGTGTGCGGGAGTCGGGGTCAGAGTGTGCGGTAGTCAGGATCAGAGTGCGCGGGAGTCGGTGTCAGAGTGTTCGGGATTCGGGGTCAGTACATATGCGAACCAGGGTTAGAGTGTGCAGGAATCCGGGTCGGAGTGAGCGAGATTCGGGGTCAGGGTGTGCGGGATTTGGGGTCAGAGTGTGCAGAAGTAGGGGTCAGAGAGTGGGGGATTCGGGCTCAGAGTGTGCGGTAGTCGGGGTCAGAGAGTGGAGGAGTCGGGGTCAAAGTGTGCGGGAGTCGGGGTCAGAGTGCGTGGGAGTTGGGGTCAGAGTGTGCGGGAGTTGGGGTCAGAGTGTGCGGTAGTTGGGGTCAGAGTGCGCGAGAGTCGATGTCAGAGTGTTCGGGTTCGGGGTCAGTATGTATGCGAACCGAGGTTAGAGTGTGCGGGAATCCGGGTCGGAGTGTGCGAGATTCGGGGTCAGGGTGTGCGGGATTCGGGGTCAGAGAGTGCGGGATTCTGGGTCAGAGTGTGTGAGGGTTGGGGTCAGAGTGTGTGGGACTCGGAGTCAGAGTTTGAGGGAGTCGGGGTCAGGGTGTGCGGGATTTGGGGTCAGAGTGTGCAGAAGTAGGGGTCAGAGAGTGGGGGAGTCGGGGTCAGACTGTGGTGGATTTGGGGTCAGAGTGCACAGGAGTCGGGGTCAGAGTGTGTGGGAGCCGGGGTCAGAGAATGCGCGAGTTGGGGTCAGTATGTATGCGAACCGGGGTTAGAGTGTGCGGGATTTGGGGTCAGAGTGTGGGAGAGTCGGGGTCAGAGTTTACGGGATTCAGGGTCAAAGTGCGCGGAACTCGGGGTCAGAGTGTGCGGGAGTTGGGGTCAGAGTGTGCGGGAGTCGGTGTCAGAGTGTGCAGGGTTCAGTGTCAGAGTGTGCAGGACTCGGTGTCAGACTATGGGGGAGTCGGGGTCTGAGTTTGCGGTAGTTGGGGTCAGAGTGCGCAAGAGTCGGGTTCAGATTGTTCACAATCTAGGGTCAGAGTGTGCGGCAATCGGGGTCAGAGTGCGCATGGGTCGGGGTCATAGTGTGGGGGAGTCGGGGTCAGAGTGTGCGGGAGCCGAGGTCAGAGAGTGCGCGAGTTGGGGTCAGTATGGATGTGAATCGGGGTTAGAGTGTGCGAGAATCGGTTTCGGAGTGTGCGCGAGTCTGGGTCAGAGTATGCGGTAGTTGGGGTCAGAATCCGCAAGAGTCAAGGTCATAGTGTGGGGGAGTCGGGGTCAGAGTGTGCGGGAGTCGGGGACAGAGTGTGCGGGAGTCGGGGTCAGAGTGTGGGAGAGTCAGGGTCAGAGTGTGTGGGACTTGGAGTCAGACTGTGGGGGATTTGGGGTCAGAGTGTGCGGGATTCGGGGTCAGAGTGTGAGGGAGTCGGGGTCAAAGTGTGCGGTATTCGGGATCAGAGTGTTTGAGGGTTGGGGTCAGAGTGTGCGGGTTTCGGGGTCAGAGTGTGCGGGAGTCATTGTCAGAGTGTGGGAGAGTCGAGGTGAGAGTGTGCGGGAGTCGAGGTCAGAGTGTGCGGGAGTCGGGGTCAGAGTGTGTGAGGGTTGGAGTCAGACTGTGGGGGATTTGGGGTCAGAGTGCGTGGGAGTTGGGGTCAGAGTGTGAGGGAGTCGGGGTCAGAGTTTCAGGGAGTCGGGGTCAGAGTTTGAGGGAGTCGGGTTCAGAGTGTGCGCGAGTCGGTGTCATAGTGTCCGTGAGTCAGGGTGAGAGTGTGCAGGGGTCAGGGTCAGAGTGTGGGAGAGCCGGGGTCAGAGTTCGGGGGCGCCAGGGTTAGAGTGCGAGGGTAGGGTCAGAGTGTGCCGGACTCGGTGTCAGACTGTGGAGGATTTGGGGTCAGAATGCGCGGGAGTCGGGGTCTGAGTGTGCAGCAGTTGGGGTCAGAGTTTTCTGGATTCAGGGTCTGAGTGTGCAGTATTTGAGGTCAGAGTGTGAGAGAGTTGGGCTAGAGTGTGCAGGGGTCGGGGTCATATTATGCAGGAGTAGGGGTCAGAGTGTGCGGGTGTCGGGGTCAGAGTGTGTGAGGGTTGGGATCAGAGTGTGAGGGAGCCGGGGTCAGAGAATGCGCGAGTTGGGGTCAGTATGTATGCGAACCGGGGTTAGAGTGTGCGGGAATCGGGGTCGGAGTGTGCGAGAGTCTGGGTCAGAGTGTTGGAGAGTCTGGGTCAGAGTGCGCGGGATTCGGGGTCAGAGTGTGCGGGACTTGGTGTCAGACTGTCGGGCATTTGGGGTCAGAATGTCCGGTAGTTGGAGTCAGTGTCCGCGAGTGTCGGGGTCAGAGTGTGCGGGAGTCGGGGTCAGAGTGTGCGGGATTCAGGGTCAGAGTGTGCGGGAGTCGGGGTCAGAGTGTTCGCAATCCAGGGTGAGAGTGTGCGGGAGTCGGGGTCAGAGTGTGCGGGAGTCGGGGTCAGAGTGTGCGGGATTCAGGGTCAGAGTGTGCGGGAGTCGGGGTCAGAGTGTGCGGGATTCAGGGTCAGAGTGTGCGGGAGTCGGGGTCAGAGTGTGCGGGATTCAGGGTCAGAGTGTTCGGGAGTTGGGGTCAGAGTGTGCGGGAGTCGGGGGCAGAGTATGCGGGAGTCGGGGTCAGAGTGTGCGGGAGTCGGGGTCAGAGTATGCGGGAGTCGGGGTCAGAGTGTGGGGAAGCCGGGGTCCGAGAATGTGCGAGTTGGGGTCAGTATGTATGCGAACCCGGGTCAGAATGTGCAGGAATCGGGGTCGGAGCGTGCGCGAGGCGGAGTCAGAGTGTGGGAGAGTCGGGATCAGAATTTACAGGATTCAGAGTCAGAGTGTGTGGGAGTCGGAGTCAGAGTGTGCGGGAGTCGGGATCAGACTGTGCGGGTGTCGGAGTCAGAGTGTGCGGGAGTCGTGGTCAGAGTGTGCGGGTGTCGGGGTCAGAGTGTGCGGGATTCGGGGTCAGATTGTGCGGGAGTCGTGGTCAAAGTTTGCGGGTGTCGGGGTCAGAGTGCAGGTATCAGGGTCAGAGTGTGTGAGGGTTGGGGTCAGAGTGTGCAGGACTCAGAGTCAGACTGTGGGAGATTTGGGGACAGAGTGTTCAGGAGTCAGAGTCAGAGTTTGAGGGAGTCAGGGTCAGAGTTTGAGGGAGTCGGGGACAGAGTGTGAGGGACTCAGAGTCTGACTGTGGTGGATTTGGGGTCAGAGTGTGTGAGGGTTGGGGTCAGAGTGTGTGGGACTCGGATTCAGAGTTTGAGGGAGTCGGGGAGAGTTTGAGGGAATCGGGGTCAGAGTGTGCGGCTGTCGGGATCTGAATGGGTGGGTGTCGGGGTCAGAGTGTGCGAGAGTCAGTTTCAGAGAGTGCGGGAGTCGGGGTCAGACTGTGGGGGATTCGGGGTCAGAGTGCGCGGGAGTCTGTGTCAGAGTGTGCGGTAGTTGGGGTCAGAGTGTGCGGTAGTTGGGGTCAGAGTGTGCAGGAGTCGGGGTCAGAGTGTGCGGTAGTTGGGGTCAGAGTGTGCGGGAGTCGGTATCAGAGTGTTCGGGATTCAGGGTCAGTACGTATGCGAACCGAGGTTAGAGTGTGCGGGAATCCGGGTCGGAGTGTGCGGGTTTCGGGGTCAGAGAGTGCGGGATTCGGGGTCAGAAGGTGCGGGATTCGGGGTCAGAGGTGCGGGAGTCGGGGTCAGACTGTGGTGGATTTGGGGTCAGAGTGCACAGGAGCCGGGGTCACAGTGTGTGGGAGCCGGGGTCAGAGAATGCGCGAGTTGGGGTCAGTATGTATGCAAACCGGGGTTAGAGTGTGCGCAGTCGGGGTCAGAGTGTGCGGGATTTGGGGTCAGAGTGCACAGCAGTCGGGGTCAGAGTGTGCGGGAGTCGGGATCTGAATGGTCAGGAGTGGGGACAGAGTGTGCGGGATTCGGGGTCAGTACATATGCGAACCGGGGTTAGAGTGTGCGGGAATCCGGGTCGGAGTGTGCGAGATTCGGGGTCAGGGTGTGCGGGATTCGGGGTCAGAGAGTGCGAGATTCGGGGTCAGGGTGTGCGGGATTCGGGGTCAGAGAGTGCGGGATTCGGGGTCAGAAGGTACGGGAGTCGGGGTCAGTCTGTGGTGGATTTGGGGTCAGAGTGCACAGGAGTCGGGGTCAGAGTGTGTGGGAGCCGGGGTCAGAGAATGCGCGAGTTGGGGTCAGTATGTATGCGAACCGGGGTTAGAGTGTGCGGGATTTGGGGTCAGAGTGTGGGAGAGTCGGGGTCAGAGTTTACGGGATTCAGGGTCAAAGTGCGCGGAACTCGGGGTCAGAGTGTGCGGGAGTCGGAGTCAGAGTGTGCGCGAGTCGGGGTCAGAGTGTGCGGGTGTCGGGGTCAGTGTGTGCGGGATTCGGGGTCAGATTGTGCGGGAGTCGTGGTCAAAGTTTGCGGGTGTCGGGGTCAGAGTGCAGGTATCAGGGTCAGAGTGTGTGAGGGTTGGGGTCAGAGTGTGCAGGACTCAGAGTCAGACTGTGGGAGATTTGGGGACAGAGTGTTCGGGAGTCAGAGTCAGAGTTTGAGGGAGTCAGGGTCAGAGTTTGAGGGAGTCGGGGACAGAGTGTGAGGGACTCAGAGTCTGACTGTGGTGGATTTGGGGTCAGAGTGTGTGAGGGTTGGGGTCAGAGTGTGTGGGACTCGGATTCAGAGTTTGAGGGAGTCGGGGAGAGTTTGAGGGAATCGGGGTCAGAGTGTGCGGCTGTCGGGATCTGAATGGGTGGGTGTCGGGGTCAGAGTGTGCGAGAGTCAGTTTCAGAGTGTGCGGGAGTCGGGGTCAGACTGTGGGGGATTCGGGGTCAGAGTGCGCGGGAGTCTGTGTCAGAGTGTGCGGTAGTTGGGGTCAGAGTGTGCGGTAGTTGGGGTCAGAGTGTGCGGGAGTCGGGGTCAGAGTGTGCGGTAGTTGGGGTCAGAGTGTGCGGGAGTCGGTATCAGAGTGTTCGGGATTCGGGGTCAGTACATATGCGAACCGAGGTTAGAGTGTGCGGGAATCCGGGTCGGAGTGTGCGGGTTTCGGGGTCAGAGAGTGCGGGATTCGGGGTCAGAAGGTGCGGGATTCGGGGTCAGAGGTGCGGGAGTCGGGGTCAGACTGTGGTGGATTTGGGGTCAGAGTGCACAGGAGTCGGGGTCACAGTGTGTGGGAGCCGGGGTCAGAGAATGCGCGAGTTGGGGTCAGTATGTATGCAAACCGGGGTTAGAGTGTGCGCAGGTCTGGGTCAGAGTGTGCGGGATTTGGGGTCAGAGTGCACAGCAGTCGGGGTCAGAGTGTGCGGGAGTCGGGATCTGAATGGTCAGGAGTGGGGACAGAGTGTGCGGGAGTCGGGGTCAGAGTGTGCGGTAGTTGGGGTCAGAGTGTGCGGGAGTCGGTATCAGAGTGTTCGGGATTCGGGGTCAGTACATATGCGAACCGGGGTTAGAGTGTGCGGGAATCCGGGTCGGAGTGAGCAAGATTCGGGGTCAGGGTGTGCGGGATTTGGGGTCAGAGAGTGCGGGATTCGGGGTCAGAAGGTGCGGGAGTCGGGGTCAGACTGTGGTGGATTTGGGGTCAGAGTGCGCAGGAGTCGGTATCAGAGTGTTCGGGATTCGGGGTCAGTACATATGCGAACCGGGGTTAGAGTGTGCGGGAATCCGGGTCGGAGTGAGCGAGATTCGGGGTCAGGGTGTGCGGGATTCGGGGTCAGAGAGTGCGGGATTCGGGGTCAGAAGGTGTGGGAGTCGGGGTCAGACTGTGGTGGATTTGGGGTCAGAGTGCACAGGAGTCGGGGTCACAGTGTGTGGGAGCCGGGGTCAGAGAATGCGCGAGTTGGGGTCAGTATGTATGCAAACCGGGGTTAGAGTGTGCGCAGGTCTGGGTCAGAGTGTGCGGGATTTGGGGTCAGAGTGCACAGCAGTCGGGGTCAGAGTGTGCGGGAGTCGGGATCTGAATGGTCAGGAGTGGGGACAGAGTGTGCGGGAGTCGGGGTCAGAGTGTGCGGTAGTTGGGGTCAGAGTGTGCAGGAGTCGGGGTCAGTGTGCAGGCGAGTCCAGGTCAGAGCATGCGGTAGTTGGGGTCAGAGTGCGCGGGAGTCGGGGTCAGAGTGTGTGGGAGTTGGGGTCAGAGTGTGTGAGGGTTGGGGTCAGAGTGTGCGGGACTCAGAGTCAGAGTTTGAGGGAGTCGGGGTCAGAGTTTGAGGGAGTCAGGGTCAGAGTGTGCGGCTGTCGGGATCTGAATGGGTGGGGGTCGGGGTCAGAGTGTGCGGGAGTCGGGGTCAGAGTGCGTGGGAATTGGGGTCAGAGTGTGCGGGAGTCGATGTCAGAGCGTTCGGGTTCGGGGTCAGTATGTATGCGAACCGAGGTTAGAGTGTGCGGGAATCCGGGTCGGAGTGTGCGAGATTCGGGGTCAGGGTGTGCGGGATTCGGGGTCAGAGAGTGCAGGATTCGGGGTCAGAAGGTGCGGGAGTCGGGGTCAGTCTGTGGTGGATTTGGGGTCAGAGTGCACAGGAGTCGGGGTCAGAGTGTGTGGGCGCCGGGGTCAGAGAATGCGCGAGTTGGGGTCAGTATGTATGCGAACCGGGGTTAGAGTGTGCGGGATTTGGGGTCAGAGTGTGGGAGAGTCAGGGTCAGAGTTTACGGGATTCAGGGTCAAAGTGCGCGGAACTCGGGGTCAGTGTGCGGGAGTTGGGGTCAGAGTGTGTGGGAGTCGGTGTCAGACTGTAGGGGACTCGAGGTCAGAGTGTGCGTAATTGGGTTCAGAGTGCGCGGGAGTCGGTGTCAGAGTGCCGGGGAGTTGGGGTCAGAGTTTGCGGTAGTTGGGGTCAGAATGCGCAAGAGTCGGGTTCAGATTGTTCGCAATCTAGGGTCAGAGTGTGCGGCAATAGGGGTCAGACTGCGCGGGGGTCGGGGTCATAGTGTGGGGGAGTCGGGGTCAGAGTGTGCGGGAGCCGAGGTCAGAGAGTGCGCGAGTTGGGGTCAGTATGGATGTGAATCGGGGTTAGAGTGTGCGAGAATCGGTTTCGGAGTGTGCGCGAGTCTGGGTCAGAGTGTGCGGTAGTTGGGGTCAGAATCCGCAAGAGTCGTGGTCATAGTGTGGGGGAGTCGGGGTCAGAGTGTGGGAGAGTCGAGGTCAGAGTGTGCGGGAGTCGGGGTCAGAGAGTGCGGGATTCATTGTCAGAGTGTGGGGGAGTCGGTGTCAAAGTGTGCGAGGGTCAATCTCAGAGTGTGCGGGACTCGGGATCAGAGTGGGCAGCGGTCGGGGTCAGAGTGTGCGGGAGTCGGTGTCAGAGTGTGAGGGACTTGGGGTCAGAGTGTGGGGAATTTGGGGTCAGAGTGTGCAGTATTTGAGGTCAGAGTGTGAGAGAGTTGGGCTAGAGTGTGCAGGGGTCGGGGTCATATTATGCGGGAGTAGGGGTCAGAGTGTGCGGGTGTCGGGGTCAGAGTGTGTGAGGGTTGGGGTCAGAGTGTGCGAGAGCCGGAGTCAGAGAATGCGCAAGTTGGGGTCAGTATGTATGCGAACCGGGGTAAGAGTGTGCGGGAATCGGGGTCAGAGTGTGGGAGAGTCCGGGTCAGATTGTAGGGGAGTCGGGGTCAGAGTGCGCGGGATTCGGCGTCAGAGTGTGCGGGACTTGGTGTCAGACTGTCGGGGATTTGAGGTCAGAATGTGCGGTATTTGGGGTCAGTGTCCGCGAGAGTCGGGGTCAGAGTGTGCGGGAGTCGGGGTCAGAGTGTGCGGGAGTCGGGGTCAGAGTATGCGGTAGTTGGGTCAGAGTCCGCGAGAGTCGGGGTCAGAGTGTAGGGGAGCCGGGGTCCGAGAATGTGTGAGTTGGGGTCGGTATGTATGCGAACCCGGGTCAGAATGTGCGGCAATCGGGGTCGGAGCGTGCGCGAGGCGGAGTCAGAGTGTGGGAGAGTCGGGATCAGAGTTTACAGGATTCAGAGTCAGAGTGTGTGGGAGTCGGAGTCAGAGTGTGCGGGAGTCGGAGTCAGAGTGTGCGGGAGTCGTGGTCAGAGTGTGTGGGAGTCAGGATCAGAGTGTGCGGGAGTCGGAGTCAGAGTGTGCGGGTGTCGGGGTCAGAGTGTGCGCGAGTCGGGGTCAGAGTGTGCGGGTGTCGGGGTCAGTGTGTGCGGGATTCAGGGTCAGATTGTGCGGGAGTCGTGGTCAAAGTTTGCGGGTGTCGGGGTCAGAGTGCAGGTATCAGGGTCAGAGTGTGTGAGGGTTGGGGTCAGAGTGTGCAGGACTCAGAGTCAGACTGTGGGAGATTTGGGGACAGAGTGTTCGGGAGTCAGAGTCAGAGTTTGAGGGAGTCAGGGTCAGAGTTTGAGGGAGTCGGGGACAGAGTGTGAGGGACTCAGAGTCTGACTGTGGTGGATTTGGGGTCAGAGTGTGTGAGGGTTGGGGTCAGAGTGTGTGGGACTCGGATTCAGAGTTTGAGGGAGTCGGGGAGAGTTTGAGGGAATCGGGGTCAGAGTGTGCGGCTGTCGGGATCTGAATGGGTGGGTGTCGGGGTCAGAGTGTGCGAGAGTCGGTTTCAGAGTGTGCGGGAGTCGGGGTCAGACTGTGGGGGATTCGGGGTCAGAGTGCGCGGGAGTCTGTGTCAGAGTGTGCGGTAGTTGGGGTCAGAGTGTGCGGTAGTTGGGGTCAGAGTGTGCGGGAGTCGGGGTCAGAGTGTGCGGTAGTTGGGGTCAGAGTGTGCGGGAGTCGGTATCAGAGTGTTCGGGATTCGGGGTCAGTACATATGCGAACCGAGGTTAGAGTGTGCGGGAATCCGGGTCGGAGTGTGCGGTTTCGGGGTCAGAGAGTGCGGGATTCGGGGTCAGAAGGTGCGGGATTCGGGGTCAGAGGTGCGGGAGTCGGGGTCAGACTGTGGTGGATTTGGGGTCAGAGTGCACAGGAGTCGGGGTCACAGTGTGTGGGAGCCGGGGTCAGAGAATGCGCGAGTTGGGGTCAGTATGTATGCAAACCGGGGTTAGAGTGTGCGCAGGTCTGGGTCAGAGTGTGCGGGATTTGGGGTCAGAGTGCACAGCAGTCGGGGTCAGAGTGTGCGGGAGTCGGGATCTGAATGGTCAGGAGTGGGGACAGAGTGTGCGGGAGTCGGGGTCAGAGTGTGCGGTAGTTGGGGTCAGAGTGTGCAGGAGTCGGGGTCAGTGTGCAGGCGAGTCGAGGTCAGAGCATGCGGTAGTTGGGGTCAGAGTGCGCGGGAGTCGGGGTCAGAGTGTGTGGGAGTTGGGGTCAGAGTGTGTGAGGGTTGGGGTCAGAGTGTGCGGGACTCAGAGTCAGAGTTTGAGGGAGTCGGGGTCAGAGTTTGAGGGAGTCAGGGTCAGAGTGTGCGGCTGTCGGGATCTGAATGGGCGGGGATCGGGGTCAGAGTGTGCGGGAGTCGGGGTCAGAGTGCGTGGGAGTTGGGGTCAGAGTGTGCGGGAGTCGATGTCAGAGCGTTCGGGTTCGGGGTCAGTATGTATGCGAACCGAGGTTAGAGTGTGCGGGAATCCGGGTCGGAGTGTGCGAGATTCGGGGTCAGGGTGTGGGGGATTCGGGGTCAGAGAGTGCGGGATTCGGGGTCAGAAGGTGCGGGAGTCGGGGTCAGTCTGTGGTGGATTTGGGGTCAGAGTGCACAGGAGTCGGGGTCAGAGTGTGTGGGAGCCGGGGTCAGAGAATGCGCGAGTTGGGGTCAGTATGTTTGCGAACCGGGGTTAGAGTGTGCGGGATTTGGGGTCAGAGTGTGGGAGAGTCGGGGTCAGAGTTTACGGGATTCAGGGTCAAAGTGCGCGGAACTCGGGGTCAGTGTGCGGGAGTTGGGGTCAGAGTGTGTGGGAGTTGGTGTCAGACTGTAGGGGATTCGAGGTCAGAGTGTGCGTAATTGGGTTCAGAGTGCGCGGGAGTCGGTGTCAGAGTGCCGGGGAGTCGGGGTCAGAGTTTGCGGTAGTTGGGGTCAGAATGCGCAAGAGTCGGGTTCAGATTGTTCGCAATCTAGGGTCAGAGTGTGCGGCAATAGGGGTCAGACTGCGCGGGGGTCGGGGTCATAGTGTGGGGGAGTCGGGGTCAGAGTGTGCGGGAGCCGAGGTCAGAGAGTGCGCGAGTTGGGGTCAGTATGGATGTGAATCGGGGTGAGTGTGCGAGAATCGGTTTTGGAGTGTGCGCGAGTCTGGGTCAGTGTGTGCGGTAGTTGGGGTCAGAATCCGCAAGAGTCGTGGTCATAGTGTGGGGGAGTCGGGGTCAGAGTGTGGGAGAGTCGAGGTCAGAGTGTGCGGGAGTCGGGGTCAGAGAGTGCGGGATTCATTGTCAGAGTGTGGGGGAGTCGGTGTCAAAGTGTGCGAGGGTCAATCTCAGAGTGTGCGGGACTCGGGATCAGAGTGGGCAGCGGTCGGGGTCAGAGTGTGCGGGAGTCGGTGTCAGAGTGTGAGGGACTTGGGGTCAGAGTGTGGGGAATTCGGGGTCAGAGTGTGCAGTATTTAAGGTCAGAGTGTGAGAGAGTTGGGCTAGAGTGTGCAGGGGTCGGGGTCATATTATGCGGGAGTAGGGGTCAGAGTGTGCGGGTGTCGGGGTCAGAGTGTGTGAGGGTTGGGGTCAGAGTGTGCGAGAGCCGGAGTCGGAGAATGCGCAAGTTGGGGTCAGTATGTATGCGAACCGGGGTAAGAGTGTGCGGGAATCGGGGTCAGAGTGTGGGAGAGTCCGGGTCAGATTGTAGGGGAGTCGGGGTCAGAGTGCGCGGGATTCGGCGTCAGAGTGTGCGGGACTTGGTGTCAGACTGTCGGGGATTTGAGGTCAGAATGTGCGGTATTTGGGGTCAGTGTCCGCGAGAGTCGGGGTCAGAGTGTGCGGGAGTCGGGGTCAGAGTGTGCGGGAGTCGGGGTCAGAGTATGCGGTAGTTGGGTCAGAGTCCGCGAGAGTCGGGGTCAGAGTGTGGGGGACCCGGGGTCCGAGAATGTGTGAGTTGGGGTCAGTATGTATGCGAACCCGGGTCAGAATGTGCGGCAATCGGGGTCGGAGCGTGCGCGAGGCGGAGTCAGAGTGTGGGAGAGTCGGGATCAGAGTTTACAGGATTCAGAGTCAGAGTGTGTGGGAGTCGGAGTCAGAGTGTGCGGGAGTCGGGATCAGACTGTGCGGGTGTCAGGGTCAGAGTGTGCGGGATTCGGGGTCAGAGTGTGCGGGAGTCGTGGTCAGAGTGTGCAGGTGTCGGGGTCAGAGTGCAGGTTTCGGGGTCAGAGTGTGTGAGGGTTGGGGTCAGAGTGTGTGGGACTTGGAGTCAGAGTTTGAGGGAGTCGGGGTCAGAGTTTGAGGGAGTCAGGGTCAGAGTGTGGGGGATTCGGGGTCAGAGTGTGCGGGAGTCGGGGTCAGAGTGCGCGGAAGTTGGTGTCAGAGTGTGCAGGAGTCGGGTTCATATTGTGCGGGAGTCGGGGTCAGAGTGTGCGGTAGTTGGGGTCAGAGTGTGCGGTAGTTGGGGTCAGAGTGTGCAGGAGTCGGGGTCAGAGTGTGCGGTAGTTGGGGTCAGAGTGCGCAGGAGTCAGTATCAGAGTGTTCGGGATTCGGGGTCAGTACATATGCGAACCGGGGTTAGAGTGTGCGGGAATCCGGGTCGGAGTGAGCGAGATTCGGGGTCAGGGTGTGCGGGATTCGGGGTCAGAGAGTGCGGGATTCGGGGCAGAAGGTGTGGGAGTCGGGGTCAGACTGTGGTGGATTTGGGGTCAGAGTGCACAGGAGTCGGGGTCACAGTTTGTGGGAGCCGGGGTCAGAGAATGCGCGAGTTGGGGTCAGTATGTATGCACACCGGGGTTAGAGTGTGCGCAGGTCTGGGTCAGAGTGTGCGGGATTTGGGGTCAGAGTGCACAGCAGTCGGGGTCAGAGTGTGCGGGAGTCGGGATCTGAATGGTCAGGAGTGGGGACAGAGTGTGCGGGAGTCGGGGTCAGAGTGTGCGGTAGTTGGGGTCAGAGTGTGCAGGAGTCGGGGTCAGTGTGCAGGCGAGTCGAGGTCAGAGCATGCGGTAGTTGGGGTCAGAGTGCGCGGGAGTCGGGGTCAGAGTGTGTGGGAGTCGGGGTCAGAGTGTGTGAGGGTTGGGGTCAGAGTGTGCGGGACTCAGAGTCAGAGTTTGAGGGAGTCGGGGTCAGAGTTTGAGGGAGTCGATGTCAGAGCGTTCGGGTTCGGGGTCAGTATGTATGCGAACCGAGGTTAGAGTGTGCGGGAATCTGGGTCGGAGTGTGCGAGATTCGGGGTCAGGGTGTGCGGGATTCGGGGTCAGAGAGTGCGGGATTCTGGGTCAAGGTGTGCGGGATTCGGGGTCAGAGAGTGCGGGATTCGGGGTCAGAAGGTGTGGGAGTCGGGGTCAGACTGTGGTGGATTTGGGGTCAGAGTGCACAGGAGTCGGGGTCACAGTGTGTGGGAGCCGGGGTCAGAGAATGCGCGAGTTGGGGTCAGTATGTATGCAAACCGGGGTTAGAGTGTGCGCAGGTCTGGGTCAGAGTGTGCGGGATTTGGGGTCAGAGTGCACAGCAGTCGGGGTCAGAGTGTGCAGGAGTCGGGATCTGAATGGTCAGGAGTGGGGACAGAGTGTGCGGGAGTCGGGGTCAGTACATATGCGAACCGGGGTTAGAGTGTTCGGGAATCCGGGTCGGAGTGTGCGGGATTCGGGGTCAGAGAGTGCGGGATTCGGGGTCAGAAGGTGCGGGAGTCGGGGTCAGACTGTGGTTGATTTGGGGTCAGAGTGCGCAGGAGTCGGTATCAGAGTGTTCGGGATTCGGGGTCAGTACATATGCGAACCGGGGTTAGAGTGTGCGGGAATCCGGGTCGGAGTGTGCGGGATTCGGGGTCAGAGAGTGCGGGATTCGGGGTCAGAAGGTGCGGGAGTCGGGGTCAGACTGTGGTTGATTTGGGGTCAGAGTGCGCAGGAGTCGGTATCAGAGTGTTCGGGATTCGGGGTCAGTACATATGCGAACCGGGGTTAGAGTGTGCGGGAATCCGGGTCGGAGTGAGCGAGATTTGGGGTCAGGGTGTGCGGGATTCGGGGTCAGAGAGTGCGGGATTCGGGGTCAGAAGGTGTGGGAGTCGGGGTCAGACTGTGGTGGATTTGGGGTCAGAGTGCACAGGAGTCGGGGTCACAGTGTGTGGGAGCCGGGGTCAGAGAATGCGCGAGTTGGGGTCAGTATGTATGCAAACCGGGGTTAGAGTGTGCGCAGGTCTGGGTCAGAGTGTGCGGGATTTGGGGTCAGAGTGCACAGCAGTCGGGGTCAGAGTGTGCGGGAGTCGGGGTCAGAGTGTGCGGTAGTTGGGGTCAGAGCGTGCAGGAGTCGGGGTCAGTGTGCAGGCGAGTCGAGGTCAGAGCATGCGGTAGTTGGGGTCAGAGTGCGCGGGAGTCGGGGTCAGAGTGTGTGGGAGTTGGGGTCAGAGTGTGTGAGGGTTGGGGTCAGAGTGTGCGGGACTCAGAGTCAGAGTTTGAGGGAGTCGGGGTCAGAGTTTGAGGGAGTCAGGGTCAGAGTGTGCGGCTGTCGGGATCTGAATGGGCGGGGGTCGGGGTCAGAGTGTGCGGGAGTCGGGGTCAGAGTGCGTGGGAGTTGGGGTCAGAGTGTGCGGGAGTTGATGTCAGAGCGTTCGGGTTCGGGGTCAGTATGTATGCGAACCGAGGTTAGAGTGTGCGGGAATCCGGGTCGGAGTGTGCGAGATTCGGGGTCAGGGTGTGCGGGATTCGGGGTCAGAGAGTGCGGGATTCGGGGTCAGAAGGTGCGGGAGTCGGGGTCAGTCTGTGGTGGATTTGGGGTCAGAGTGCACAGGAGTCGGGGTCAGAGTGTGTGGGAGCCGGGGTCAGAGAATGCGCGAGTTGGGGTCAGTATGTATGCGAACCGGGGTTAGAGTGTGCGGGATTTGGGGTCAGAGTGTGGGAGAGTCGGGGTCAGAGTTTACGGGATTCAGGGTCAAAGTGCGCGGAACTCGGGGTCAGTGTGCGGGAGTTGGTGTCAGAGTGTGTGGGAGTCGGTGTCAGACTGTAGGGGATTCGAGGTCAGAGTGTGCGTAATTGGGTTCAGAGTGCGCGGGAGTCGGTGTCAGAGTGCCGGGGAGTCGGGGTCAGAGTTTGCGGTAGTTGGGGTCAGAATGCGCAAGAGTCAGGTTCAGATTGTTCGCAATCTAGGGTCAGAGTGTGCGGCAATAGGGGTCAGACTGCGCGGGGGTCGGGGTCATAGTGTGGGGGAGTCGGGGTCAGAGTGTGCGGGAGCCGAGGTCAGAGAGTGCGCGAGTTGGGGTCAGTATGGATGTGAATCGGGGTTAGAGTGTGCGAGAATCGGTTTCGGAGTGTGCGCGAGTCTGGGTCAGAGTGTGCGGTAGTTGGGGTCAGAATCCGCAAGAGTCGTGGTCATAGTGTGGGGGATTCATTGTCAGAGTGTGGGGGAGTCGGTGTCAAAGTGTGCGAGGGTCAATCTCAGAGTGTGCGGGACTCGGGATCAGAGTGGGCAGCGGTCGGGGTCAGAGTGTGCGGGAGTCGGTGTCAGAGTGTGAGGGACTTGGGGTCAGAGTGTGGGGAATTCGGGGTAAGAGTGTGCAGTAGTTGGGGTCAGAGTGTGCTGGATTCGGGATCAGAGTGCGCGCGAGTTGGAGTCAGAATGTGCGGGAGTAGGGGTCAGAGTATGGGGGATTCGGGGTCAGAGTATGCGGTCGTTGGGGTCAGAGTGCATGGGAGTCGGGTTCAGAGTGTGCAGTAGTTGGGGTCAGAGTGCGCAGGAGTCGTGTTCAGAGTTTGCGCAATCCAGGGTCAGAGTGTGAGGGAGTCGTGTTCAGAGTGCGGGGGAGTCGGGGTCAGAGTGCGGGGGAGTTGGGGTCAGAGTGCGCGGGAGTCGGGTCAGAGTCCGCGAGTGTCGGGGTCAGAGTGTGGGGGAGTCGCGGTCAGAGTTTGCGGGAGCCGGGGTCAGAAAATACGCAAGTTGGTGTCATTACGTATGTGAACTGGGGTCAGAGTGCGCAGGATTCGGGGTCAGCGTGTGCGGGAGTCATTGTCAGAATGTGAGAGAGTCGGGGACTGAGTTTACGGGATTCAGGGTCAAAGTGTGCGGGAGCAGGGATCAGAATGTGGGTGAGTCGGGGTCAGAGTTTATGGGATTCAGGGTCAGAGTGCGCGTGAGTCGGGTTCGGTGTGCGCAATCCAGGGTCAGAGTGTGAGAGAGTCGGGGTCAGAGTTTAGGGATTCAGGGTCAAAGTGTGCTGGAGTCGGGATCAGAGTGTGCGGGACTCGGGGTCAGAGTGTGCGGAACTCGGGGTCAGAGTGTGTGAGGGTTGGGGTCAGAGTGTGTGGGACTTGGAGTCAGAGTGTGCGGGATTTGGGGTCAGAGTGTGCGGGATTCGGGGTCAGAGTGTGCGGGAGTCGGGGTCAGAGTGTGAGGGAGTCGGGGTCAGTGTGTGCGGGAGTCAGGGTCAGAGTGTGCGGGAATCGGGGTCAGAGTGTGCGGGAGTCGGGGTCAGAGTGTGAGGGAGTCGGGGACAGTGTGTGCAGGAGTCGGGGTCAGAGTATGTGCGAGTTGGGGTCAGTATTTATGCGAACCGAGTTAGAGTGCGCGGGATTCGGGGTCAGAATGTGTGGGAGTCATTGTCAGAGTGTGGGAGAGTCGGGGTCAGGGTTGTCGGGATTCAGGGTCAAAGTGTGCGGGAGTCGGGATCAGAGTGTGCGAGACGCGGGACAGAGTGTGCGGGATTCGGAGTCAGAGGGTGCAGGAGTCGGGGTCAGAGTGTGTGAGGGTTGGGTTCAGAGTGTGCGGGACTCGGAGTCAGACTGTGGGGGATTTGGGGTCAGAGTGCGCAGGGGTCGGGGTCGGAGTGTGCAGGAGTCAGGGTCAGAGTGTGCCGGACTCGGTGTCAGACTGTGGGGGATTAGGGGTCAGAGTGTGCAGGAGTCAGGGTCAGAGTTTGCAGGAGTTGGGGTCAGAGTGTGCGGGAGTCGGGGACAGAGTATGTGCGAGAAAGAGTGAGTGCATGGGAGGCGAGGTCAGACTGCAGGGGTGTCGGGAATAGAGTGCGCGTGAGCCGGGTCAGAGTTCGAGGGGTCGGGGTCAGAGTGTGTTGGGGTCGGGGTCAGAGTGTGAGGGAGTCGGGGTCAGAGTGTTCGGGAGTCGGGGTCAGAGTGCGCGGGAGTTCGGGACAGAGTGTGAGGGAGTCGGGGTCAGAATGTGAGGGAGTTGGGGTCAGAGGGTGCGCGAGTCGGGGTCAGAGTGTGTGCGAGAAAGAGTGAGTGCACGGGAGGCGGGGTCAGGCTGCAGGGGTGTCAGGAATAGAGTGCGCGCGTGCCGGGTCAGAGTGTGTTGGGGTCGGGGTCAGAGTGTGCAGGAGTCAGTGTCAGAAAGTGGAGGAGTCGGGGTCAGTTTGTTTGGGAGTTGGGGACAGAGTGTGGAGACGTCGGGGTCAGAGTGCGCGGAAGTCGGGTTCAGAGTGTGCGGGAGTCAGGGTCAGAGTGTCCGCAAGTTGGGGTCAGTATGTGTGCGAACCGGTGTTAGAGTGTGCAGGATTCGGGGTCAGAGTGTGCGAGCGTTGAGGTCAGAGTGCGCGGGACTCGGTGTCAGACCAGGGGGAGACGGGGTCAGAGTGCGCGGGAATCAGGGTCAGAGTGTGCGTTAGTTGGGGTCAGAGTGCGCTGGAATCGGGGTCAGAGTGCGTGGGAGTCGGGGTCAGAGAGTCCGGGAGTCGGGGTCAGAGTGTTCAGGAGTCGGGGTCAGTGTGTGCGCGAGTCGGGGTCAGAGTGCGCAGGAGTCAGGTTCAGAGTGTGCGAGAGTCAGGGTCAGAGTGCGGGGGCACCGGGTCATAGTATATTTGAGGCGGGTTCAGAAGTGCACAGGAGCCAAGGTCAGAGTATGCGGGAGCCACGTTAAGAATGTTTGCGTGCCGGGGTCAGAATTCGTGGGATTCGGGGTCAGAGGGTGCGCGAGCCGGGGTCAGAGAATGCACAAGTTGGGGTCAGTATGTACGCGAACCAGGGTTAGAGTGTGCGGGATTTGGGGACAGAGTGCACAGGAGTCGGGGTCAGAGTGTGCGGGAGTCGGGATCTGAATGGTCGGGAGTAGGGGACAGAGTGTGAGGGAGTCGGGGTCAGAGTGTGCGGTACTTGGGGTCAGAGTGTGCGGGAGTCGGGGTCAGTGTGCAGGTGAGTCGGGGTCAGAGCATGCGGTAGTTGGGGTCAGAGTGCGGGGGAGTCGGGGCCAGCGTGTGCGGAAATCGGGGTCAGAGTATGCGGTAGTTGGGGTCAGAGTCCGCGAGAGTCGGGGTCAGAGTGTGTGGGAGTCGGGGTCAGAGTGTGTGAGGGTTGGGGTCAGAGTGTGCGGGACTCGGAGTCAGAGTTTGAGGGAGTCGGGGTCAGAGTTTGAGGGAGTCGGGGTCAGAGTGTGCAGCTGTCGGGATCTGAATGGGCGGGGGTCAGGGTCAGAGTGTGCGGGAGTCGGGGTCAGAGAGTGCGGGATTCATTGTCAGAGTGTGGGGAAGTCGGTGTCAAAGTGTGCGAGGGCCAATGTCAGAGTGTGCGGGACTCGGGATCAGAGTGGGCAGCGGTCGGGGTCAGAGTGTGCGGGAGTCGGTGTCAGAGTGTGAGGGACTCGGGGTCAGAGTGTGCGGGACTCGGTGTCAGAGTGTGGGGAATTCGCGGTAAGAGTGTGCGGTAGTTGGGGTCAGAGTGTGCTGGATTCGGGATCAGAGTGCGCGCGGGTTGGAGTCAGAATGTGCGGGAGTAGGGGTCAGAGTATGGGGGATTCGGGGTCAGAGTATGCGGTCGTTGGGGTCAGAGTGCATGGGAGTCGGGTTCAGAGTGTGCAGTAGTTGGGGTCAGAGTGCGCAGGAGTCGTGTTCAGAGTTTGCGCAATCCAGGGTCAGAGTGTGCGGGAGTCGTGTTCAGAGTGCGGGGGAGTCGGGGTCAGAGTGCGGGGGAGTTGGGGTCAGAGGGTGCGCGAGCCGGGGTCAGAGAATGCACAAGTTGGGGTCAGTATGTATGCGAACCAGGGTTAGAGTGTGCGGGATTTGGGGACAGAGTGCACAGGAGTCGGGGTCAGAGTGTGCGGGAGTCGGGATCTGAATGGTCGGGAGTAGGGGACAGAGTGTGAGGGAGTCGCGATCAGAGTGTGCGGTACTTGGGGTCAGAGTGTGCGGGAGTCGGGGTCAGTGTGCAGGTGAGTCGGGGTCAGAGCATGCGGTAGTTGGGGTCAGAGTGTGGGGGAGTCGGGGTCAGTGTGCGCGGAAATCGGGGTCAGAGTATGCGCTAGTTGGGGTCAGAGTCCGCGAGAGTCGGGGTCAGAGTGTGTGGGAGTCAGAGTCAGAGTGTGTGAGCGTTGGGGTCAGAGTGTGCGGGACTCGGAGTCAGAGTTTGAGGGAGTCGGGGTCAGAGTTTGAGGGAGTCGGGGTCAGAGTGTGCAGCTGTCGGGATCTGAATGGGCGGGGGTCGGGGTCAGAGTGTGCGGGAGTCGGGGTCAGACTGCGGGGGATTCGGGTTCAGAGTGTGCGGTAGTCGGGGTCAGACTGTGGGGGATTCAGGGTCAGAGTGTCCGGGAGTCGGGGTCAGAGTGTGCGGTAGTCAGGATCAGAGTGCGCGGGAGTCGGTGTCAGAGTGTGCAGGAATCGGGGTCAGAGTATGTGCGAGTTGGGGTCAGTATTTATGCGAACCGAGTTAGAGTGCGCGGGATTCGGGGTCAGAATGTGTGGGAGTCATTGTCAGAGTGTGGGAGAGTCGGGGTCAGGGTTGACGGGATTCAGGGTCAAAGTGTGCGGTAGCCGGGATCAGAGTGTGCGAGACGCGGGACAGAGTGTGCGGGATTCGGAGTCAGAGGGTGCAGGAGTCGGGGTCAGAGTGTGTGAGGGTTGGGTTCAGAGTGTGCGGGACTCGGAGTCAGACTGTGGGGGATTTGGGGTCAGAGTGCGCAGGGGTCGGGGTCGGAGTGTGAGGGAGTCGGGGTCAGAGTGTGCAGGAGTCAGGGTCAGAGTGTGCCGGACTCGGTGTCAGACTGTGGGGGATTAGGGGTCAGAGTGTGCAGGAGTCAGGGTCAGAGTTTGCAGGAGTTGGGGTCAGAGTGTGCGGGAGTCGGGGACAGAGTATGTGCGAGAAAGAGTGAGTGCATGGGAGGCGAGGTCAGACTGCAGGGGTGTCGGGAATAGAGTGCGCGTGAGCCGGGTCAGAGTTCGAGGAGTCGGGGTCAGAGTGTGTTGGGGTCGGGGTCAGAGTGTGAGGGAGTCGGGGTCAGAGTGTTCGGGAGTCGGGGTCAGAGTGCGCGGGAGTTCGGGACAGAGTGTGAGGGAGTCGGGGTCAGAATGTGAGGGAGTTGGGGTCAGAGGGTGCGCGAGTCGGGGTCAGAGTGTGTGCGAGAAAGAGTGAGTGCACGGGAGGCGGGGTCAGGCTGCAGGGGTGTCAGGAATAGAGTGCGCGCATTCCGGGTCAGAGTTCGAGGGGTCAGGGTCAGAGTGTGTTGGGGTCGGGGTCAGAGTGTGCAGGAGTCGGTGTCAGAAAGTGGAGGAGTCGGGGTCAGTGTGTTTGGGAGTTGGGGTCAGAGTGTGGAGACGTCGGGGTCAGAGTGCGCGGAAGTCGGGTTCAGAGTGTGCGGGAGTCAGGGTCAGAGTGTCCGCGAGTTGGGGTCAGTATGTGTGCGAACCGGTGTTAGAGTGTGCAGGATTCGGGGTCAGAGTGTGCGAGCGTTGAGGTCAGAGTGCGCGGGACTCGGTGTCAGACCAGGGGGAGACGGGGTCAGAGTGCGCGGGAATCAGGGTCAGAGTGTGCGTTAGTTGGGGTCAGAGTGTGCTGGAATCGGGGTCAGAGTGCGTGGGAGTCGGGGTCAGAGAGTCCGGGAGTCGGGATCAGAGTGTTCAGGAGTCGGGGTCAGTGTGTGCGCGAGTCGGGGTCAGAGTGCGCAGGAGTCAGGTTCAGAGTGTGCGAGAGTCAGGGTCAGAGTGCGGGGGCACCGGGTCATAGTGCGTTTGAGGCGGGTTCAGAAGTGCACGGGAGCCAAGGTCAGAGTATGCGGGAGCCAGGTTAAGAATGTTTGCGTGCCGGGGTCAGAATTCGTGGGATTCGGGGTCAGAGGGTGCGCGAGCCGGTGTCAGAGAATGCACAAGTTGGGGTCAGTATGTATGCGAACCAGGGTTAGAGTGTGCGGGATTTGGGGACAGAGTGCACAGGAGTCGGGGTCAGAGTGTGCGGGAGTCGGGATCTGAATGGTCGGGAGTAGGGGACAGAGTGTGAGGGAGTCGCGATCAGAGTGTGCGGTACTTGGGGTCAGAGTGTGCGGGAGTCGGGGTCAGTGTGCAGGTGAGTCGGGGTCAGAGCATGCGGTAGTTGGGGTCAGAGTGCGGGGGAGTCGGGGTCAGTGTGAGCGGAAATCGGGGTCAGAGTATGCGGTAGTTGGGGTCAGAGTCCGCGAGAGTCGGGGTCAGAGTGTGTGGGAGTCGGGGTCAGAGTGTGTGAGGGTTGGGGTCAGAGTGTGCGGGACTCGGAGTCAGAGTTTGAGGGAGTCGGGGTCAGAGTTTGAGGGAGTCGGGGTCAGAGTGTGCAGCTGTCGGGATCTGAATGGGCGGGGGTCGGGGTCAGAGTGTGCGGGAGTCGGGGTCAGACTGCGGGGGATTCGGGTTCAGAGTGTGCGGTAGTCGGGGTCAGACTGTGGGGGATTCAGGGTCAGAGTGTCCGGGAGTCGGGGTCAGAGTGTGCGGTAGTCAGGATCAGAGTGCGCGGGAGTCGGTGTCAGAGTGTGCAGGAATCGGGGTCAGAGTATGTGCGAGTTGGGGTCAGTATGTATGCAAACCGAGTTAGAGTGCGCGGGATTCGGGGTCAGAATGTGTGGGAGTCATTGTCAGAGTGTGGGAGAGTCGGGGTCAGGGTTGACGGGATTCAGGGTCAAAGTGTGCGGGAGTCGGGATCAGAGTGTGCGAGATGCGGGACAGAGTGTGCGGGATTCGGAGTCAGAGGGTGCAGGAGTCGGGGTCAGAGTGTGTGAGGGTTGGGTTCAGAGTGTGCGGGACCCGGAGTCAGACTGTGGGGGATTTAGGGTCAGAGTGCGCAGGGGTCGGGGTCGGAGTGTGAGGGAGTCGGGGTCAGAGTGTGCAGGAGTCAGGGTCAGAGTGTGCCGGACTCGGTGTCAGACTGTGGGGGATTAGGGGTCAGAGTGTGCAGGAGTCAGGGTCAGAGTTTGCAAGAGTTGGGGTCAGAGTGTGCGGGAGTCGGGGACAGAGTATGTGCGAGAAAGAGTGAGTGCATGGGAGGCGAGGTCAGACTGCAGGGGTGTCGGGAATAGAGTGCGCGTGAGCCGGGTCAGAGTTCGAGGAGTCGGGGTCAGAGTGTGTTGGGGTCGGGGTCAGAGTGTGAGGGAGTCGGGGTCAGAGTGTTCGGGAGTCGGGGTCAGAGTGCGCGGGAGTTCGGGACAGAGTGTGAGGGAGTCGGGGTCAGAATGTGAGGGAGTTGGGGTCAGAGGGTGCGCGAGTCGGGGTCAGAGTGTGTGCGAGAAAGAGTGAGTGCACGGGAGGCGGGGTCAGGCTGCAGGGGTGTCAGAGTGGGCGTGAGTTGGGGTCAGAGTGTGAGGGAGTCGGGGTCAGTGTGTGCGGGAGTCGGGGTCAGAGTATGTGCGAGTTGGGGTCAGTATGTATGCGAACTGCGTTAGAGTGCACGATATTCGGGGTCAGAATGTGCGGGAGTGTCAGAGTGTCAGAGTGTGGGAGAGTCAGGATCAGGGTTGACCGGATTCAGGGTCAGAGGGTGCGGGAGTCAGGGTCAGAGTGTGTGAGGGTTGGGGTAAGAGTGTGTTGGACTCTGAGTCAGACTGTGGGGGATTTGGGGTCAGAGTGCGCAGGGGTCGGGGTCAGAGTGTGAGGGAGTCGGAGTCAGAGTGTGAGGGAGTCGTGGTCAGAGTGTACAGGACTCGGGATCTGAATAGGCAAAGGTCGGGGTTAGAGAGTCCGGGTGTCGGTTTCAGAGTGTGCCTGAGTCGGGGTCAGAGTCGGGGTCAGAGTGTGGGAGAGTCGGGGTCAGAGTGTGCAGGAGTCAGGGTCAGAGTGTGCCGGACTCGGTGTCAGACTGTGGGGGATTTGGGGTCAGAGTGCGCGGGGGGCGGGATCAGAGTGTGCGGGAGTCGGGGTCAGAGTGCGGGGGCACCGGGTCATAGTGCGTTTCAGGCGGCTCAGAGTGCACAGGAGCCACGTTCAGAATGTTTGCATGCTGGGGTCAGAGTTCGTGGGATTTGGGGTCAGAGGATGCGCGAGTCGGGGACCGAGTATGTGCGAGAAAGAGTGAGTGCACGGGAGGCAGGGTCAGACTGCAGGGGTGTTGGGAATAGAGTGTGCGTGAACCGGGTCAGAGTTCGAGGGGTCGGGGTCTGAGTGTGTTGGGATCGGGGTCATATTGTGGGGGTGTCGGGGTCAGAGTGTGCGGGACTCGGGATCAGAGTGGGCGGCAGTCAGGGTCAGACTGTGCGGGAGTCGGTGTCAGAGTGTGCGGGACTCGGTGTCAGAGTGTGGGGAATTCGGGGTCAGAGTGTGCGGTAGTTGGGGTCAGAGTGTGCTGGATTCGGGATCAGAGTGGGCGCGGGTCGGAGTCAGAATGTGCGGGAGTCGGGGTCAGAGTATGGGGGATTCGGGGTCAGAGTATGCTGTCGTTGGGGTCAGAGTGCATGGGAGTCGGGGTCAGAGTGTGCAGTAGTTGGGGTCAGAGTGCGCGGGAGTCGGGGTCAGAGTGCGGGTGAGTGGGAGTCCGAGCATGCGGTAGTTGGGGTCAGAGTGCGCGGGAGTCATGTTCAGAGTTTGCGCAATCCAGGGTCAGAGTATGCGGGAGTCGTGTTCAGAGCGCGGGAGAGTCGGGGTCAGAGTGCAGGGGAGTCGGGGTCAGAGTCCGCGAGTGTCGGAGTCAGAGTGTGGGGGAGTCGCGGTCAGAGTGTTCGGGAGCCGGGGTCAGAGAATGCGCAAGTTGGTGTCATTACGTAAGTGAACCGGGGTTAGAGTGTGCAGGAATCGGGGTCGGAGTGTGCGCGAGTCTGGGTCAGAGTGCGCGGGATTCGGGGTCAGAGTGTGAGGGAGTCATTGTCAGAGTGTGGGAGAGTCGGGGACAGAGTTTACGGAATTCCGGCTCAAAGTGTGCGGGAGTCGGGATCAGAATGCGGGTGAGTCGGGGTCAGAGTTTACGGGATTCAGGGTCAGAGTGCGCGGGAGTCGGGTTCAGAGTGTGCGCAATCCAGGGTCAGAGTGTGGGAGAGTCGGGGTCAGAGTTTACGGGATTCAGGGTCAAAGTGTGCAGGATTCGGGATCAGTGTGTGCGGGACTCTAGGTCAAAGTGTGCGGGACTCGGGGTCAGAGTGTGCGGGATTCGGGGTCAGAGGGTGCGGGAGTTGGGGTCAGATTGTGTGAGGGTTGGGGTCAGAGTGTGTGGGAATTGGAGTCAGACTGTGAGGTATTTGGGGTCAGAGTGTGCAGGATTCGGGGTCAGAGTGTGCGAGAGTCGGAGTCAGAGTGTGAGGGAGTTGGGGTCAGTGTGTGCGGGAGTCGGGGTCAGAGTATGTGCGAGTTGGGGTCAGTATGTATGCGAACCGAGTTAGAGTGCGCGGGATTCGGGGTCAGAATGTGCGGGAGTCATGGTCAGAGTGTGGGAGAGTCGGGGTCAGGGTTGACGGGATTCAGGGTCAAAGTGTGCGGTAGCCGGGATCAGAGTGTGCGAGACGCGGGGTCAGAGTGTGCAGGATTCGGAGTCAGAGGGTGCAGGAGTCGGGGTCAGAGTGTGTGAGGGTTGGGTTCAGAGTGTGTGGGACTCGGAGTCAGACTGTGGGGGATTTGGGGTCAGAGTGCGCAGGGGTCGGGGTCCGAGTGTGAGGGAGTCGGGGTCAGAGTGTGAGGGAGTCGTGGTCAGAGTGTGCAGGAGTCGGGATCTGAATAGGCGGAGTTCGGGGTTAGAGAGTCCGGGTGTTGGTTTCAGAGTGTGCGTGAGTCGGGGTCAGAGTAGGGGTCAGAGTGTGGGAGAGTCGGGGTCAGAGTGTGCAAGAGTCAGGGTCAGAGTGTGCTGGACTCGGTGTCAGACTGTGGGGGATTTGGGGTCAGAGTGTGCAGGAGTCAGGGTCAGAGTGTGCCGGACTCGGTGTCAGACTGTGGGTGATTTGGGGTCAGAGTGTGCGGAGGCTGGGTCAGAGTGTGCGGGAGTCGGGATCAGAGTTTGCAGGAGTCGGGGTCAGAGTGTGTGTGAGAAAGAGTGAGTGCATGGGAGGCGAGGTCAGACTGCAGGGGTGTTGGGAATAGAGTGCGCGTGAGCCAGGTCAGAGTTCGAGGGGTCGGGGTCAGAGTGTGTTGGGGTCGGGGTCAGAGTGCACGGGAGTCGGGGTCAGAGTGTGCGGGAGTCGGGGTCAGTGTGCGTGGGAGTCGGGGTCAGAGTCCGCGAGTGTCAGGGTCAGAGTGTGTGGGAGCCGGGGTCAGAGAATGCGCAAGTTGGGGTCATTAGGTAAGTGAACCGGGGTTAGAGTGTGCGGGAATTGGGGTCGGTGTGTGCACGAGTCTGGGTCAGAGTGCGCGGATTCGGGGTCAGAGTGTGCGGGAGTCATTGTCAGAGTGTGGGAGAGTCGCGGACAGAGTTTACGGGATTCAGGGTCAAAGCGTGCGGGAGTCGGGATCAGAGTTTACGGGATTCAGGGTCAGAGTGCGCGGGAGTCGGATTCAGAGTGTGCGCAATCCAGGGTCAGAGTGTGGGGGATTTGGGGTCAGAGTGTGCGGGATTCGGGGTCAGAGTGTGTGGGATTCGGGGTCAGAGTGGGCGTGAGTTTGGGTCAGAGTGTGAGGGAGTCAGGGTCAGTGTGTGCGGGAGTCGGGGTCAGAGTATGCGCGAGTTGGGGTCAGAGTGTGCGCGAGTTGGGGTCAGTATGTATGCGAACCGAGTTAGAGTCCACGGGATTCGGGGTCAGAATGTGCGGGAGTCATTGTCAGAGTGTGGGAGAGTCGGGGTCAGGGTTGACCGGATTCAGGGTCAAAGTGTGCAGGATTCGAGATCAGAGTGTGCGAGACGCGGGGTCAGAGTGTGCGGGATTCGGAGTTAGAGGGTGCGGGAGTCGGGGTGAGTGTGTGAGCGTTGGGGTCAGAGTGTGTTGGACTCGGAGTCAGACTGTGGGGGATTTGGGTCAGAGTGTGCAGGGGTCGGGGTCACAGTGTGAGGGAGTCGGGGTCAGAGTGTGAGGGGGTCGTGGTCAGAGTGTACGGGAGTCGGAATCTGAATAGGCGGAGGTCGGGGTTAGAGAGTCCGGGTGTCGGTTTCAGAGTGTGCGTGAGTCGGGGTCAGAGTAGGGGTCAGAGTGTGGGAGAGTCAGGGTCAGAGTGTGCCGGACTCGGTGTCAGACTGTGGGGGATTTGGGGTCAGAGTGCGCGGGGGGCGGGATCAGAGTGTGCGGGAGTCGGGGTCAGAGTGTGCAGGAGTCGGGGTCAGAATGTTTGCATGCTGGGGTCAGAGGTCGTGGGATTCGGGGTCAGAGGGTGCGCAAGTCGGGGACCGAGTATGTGCGAGAAAGAGTGAGTGCACGGGAGGCGGGGTCAGACTGCAGGGGTGTCGGGAATAGAGTGCGCGTGAGCCGGGTCAGAGTTCGAGGGGTCGGGATCAGAGTGTGAGGGAGTCGGGGTCAGAATTTGAGGGAGTTGGGGTCAGAGGGTGCGCGAGTCGGAGATAGAGTGTGTACGAGAAAGAGTGAGTGCACGGGAGGCGGGGTCAGACTGCAGGGGTGTCGGGAATAGAGTGCGCGTGAGCCGGGTCAGAGTTCAAGATGTCGGGGTCAGAATGTGCGAGGGTTGGGGTCAGAGTGTGGGAGAGTTGTGGTCAGAGTTTGCGAGGGTCAATGTCAGAGTGTGCGGGAGTTGGGGTCAGCGTGTTCGAGGGTCAGTGTCAGAGTATGCGGGACTCGGTGTCAGAATGTGGGGGATTCGGGTTCAGAGTGTTTGGTAGTTGGGGTCAGAGTGCGCGGGAGTTGGGTCAGAGTTCAAGATGTCAGGGTCAGAATGTGCGAGGGTCGGGGTCAGAATGTGGGAGAGTCGTGGTCAGAGTTTGCGAGGGTCAGTGTCAGAGTGTGCGGGAGTCGGGGTCAGAGTGTGCGAGGGTCAGTGTCAGAGTGTGCGGGAGTTGGGGTCAGCGTGTTCGAGGGTCAGTGTCAGAGTATGCAGGACTCGGTGTCAGAATGTGGGGGATTCGGGTTCAGAGTGTTTGGTAGTTGGGGTCAGAGTGCGCGGGAGTCGGGGTCAGATTTGTGCGGTAGTTTGGGTCAGAGTGCGCGTGAGCCGGGTCAGAGTTCAAGATGTCAGGGTCAGAATGTGCGAGGGTCAGTGTCAGAGTGTGCGGGAGTCGGGGTCAGAGTGTGCGAGGGTCAGTGTCAGAGTGTGCGGGACTCGATGTCAGAATGTGGGGGATTCGGGTTCAGAGTGTTTGGTAGTTGGGGTCAGAGTGCGTGGGAGTCGGGGTCAGAGTGTGCGGTAGTTTGGGTCAGAGTGCGCGGGAGTCGGGATCAGAGTGCGGGTGAGTCAGGGTCAGTGTATGCGGTAGTTGGGGTCAGAGAGCGTGGCAATCGGGGCCAGATTGTGCGCAATCCAGGGTCAGAGTGTGCAGGAGTCGGGGTCAGAGTGCGGGGGAGTCGAGGTCAGAGTGTGCGGGTGTCGGGGTCAAAGTGTGCGAGCGTTGGGGTCAGAGTGTGCGGGACTCGGTGTCAGTCCATGGGGGATTTGGGGTCAGAGTGTGTGGGAGTCGGGGTCAGAGTGTGCGTTAGTTGGGGTCAGAGTGCGCGGGAGTTGGGGTCAGAGTGTGCGGGAGTCGGGGTCAGAGTGTGCGCAATCCAGGGTCAGAGTGTGCGGGAGTCAGGGTCAGAGTGCGGGGGCGTCGGGGTCAGCGTGCGGGGTAGTCGGGGTCAGAGTGTGAGCAATCCAGGGTCAGAGTGTGCGGGATTCGGTGTCAGAGTGCGGGGGAGTCGGGGTCAGAGTGCGGGGGAGTCGGGGTCAGAGTGTGCGCGAGTTGGGGTCAGTATGTGGGCGAACCGGTGTTAGAGTGTGCGGGAATCAGGGTCAGAGTGTGCGGGAGTCGGGGTCAGAGTGTGCAGGTGTCGGGGTCAGCGTGTGCGAGCGTTGGGGTCAGAGTGTGCCGGACTCGGTGTCAGACCATGGGGGACTTGGGGTCAGAGAGCGCGGGAGTTGGGGTCAGAGTGTGGGAGACTCGGGGTCAGAGTGTACATGAGTCGGGGTCAGAGTGCGTGGGAGTTGAGGTCAGAGTGTGTGAGTGTTTGGGTCAGAGTGTGCGAGAGTCGGAGTCACACTGTGGGGGATTTGGGGTCAGAGTGCGCGGGAGTCGGGATCAGAGTGCGGGTGAGTCAGGGTCAGTGTATGCGGTAGTTGGGGTCAGAGAGCGCGGGAATCGGGGCCAGATTGTGCGCAATCCAGGGTCAGAGTGTGCAGGAGTCGGGGTCAGAGTGCGGGGGAGTCGGTGTCAGAGTGTGCAGGAGTCGGGGTCAGAGTGCACGGGACTCGGTGTCAGTCCATGGGGGATTTGGGGTCAGAGTGCGTGGGAGTCGGGGTCAGAGTGTGCGTTAGTTGGGGTCAGAGTGCGCGGGAGTTGGGGTCAGAGTGTGCGGGAGTCGGGGTCAGAGTGCGGGGGAGTCGGGGTCAGCCGGCGGGGTAGTCGGGGTCAGAGTGTGAGCAATCCAGGGTCAGAGTGTGCGGGATTCGGTGTCAGAGTGCGGGGGAGTCGGGGTCAGAGTGCGGGGGAGTCGGGGTCAGAGTGTGCGTGAGTTGGGGTCAGTATGTGGGCGAACCGGTGTTAGAGTGTGCAGGAATCAGGGTCAGAGTGTGCGGGAGTCGGGGTCAGAGTGTGCATGTGTCGAGGTCAGAGTGTGCGAGCGTTGGGGTCAGAGTGTGCCGGACTCGGTGTCAGACCATGGGGGACTTGGGGTCAGAGAGAGCGGGAGTTGGGGTCAGAGTGTGGGAGACTCGGGGTCAGAGTGTACGTGAGTCGGGGTCAGAGTGCGTGGGAGTTGGGGTCAGAGTGTGTGAGTGTTTGGGTCAGAGTGTGCGGGAGTCGGAGTCACACTGTGGGGGATTTGGGGTCAGAGTGTGCGGTAGTTTGGGTCAGAGTGCGCGGGAGTCGGGATCAGAATGCGGGTGAGTCAGGGTCAGTGTATGCGGTAGTTGGGGTCAGAGAGCGCGGGAATCGGGGCCAGATTGTGCGCAATCCAGGGTCAGAGTGTGCAGGAGTCGGGGTCAGAGTGCGCAGTAGTCGGGGTCAGAGTGTGTGGTAGTTGGGGTCAAAGTACGCGAGAGTCAGGGTCAGAGTGTGGGGGAGTCGGGGTCAGAGTGTGCGGGAGCCGGGGTCAGAGTGTGCGAGTGTTTGGGTCAGAGTGTGCAGGAGTTGGGGTCAGTATTATGCGAACCAGGGTTAGAGTGTACGGGAATCAGGGTGGGAATGTGTGCAAGTCGGCGTCAGAGTGTGTGGGAGTCGGTGTCAGAGTGCGGGGGAGTCGGGGTCAGACTGTGCGTGAGTTGGGGTCAGTATGTGGGCGAACCGGTGTTAGAGTGTACGGGAATCAGGGTCAGAGTGTGCGGGAGTCGGGGTCAGAGTGTGCAGGTGTCGGGGTCAAAGTGTGCGAGCGTTGGGGTCAGAGTGTGCCGGACTCGGTGTCAGACCATGGGGGACTTGGGGTCAGAGAGCGCGGGAGTTGGGGTCAGAGTGTGGGAGACTCGGGGTCAGAGTGTACGTGAGTCAGGGTCAGAGTGCGTGGGAGTTGGGGTCAGAGTGTGTGAGTGTTTGGGTCAGAGTGTGCGGGAGTCGGAGTCACACTGTGGGGGATTTGGGGTCAGAGTGTGCGGTAGTTTAGGTCAGAGTGCGCGGGAGTCGGGATCAGAGTGCAGGTGAGTCAGGGTCAGTGTATGCGGTAGTTGGGGTCAGAGAGCGCGGGAATCGGGGTCAGATTGTGCGCAATCCAGGGTCAGAGTGAGCAGGAGTCGGGGTCAGAGTGCGGGGGAGTCGGTGTCAGAGTGTGCGGGAGTCGGGGTCAGAGTGCGCAGTAGTCGGGGTCAGAGTGTGTGGTAGTTGGGGTCAGAGTGCGTGAGAATCGGGGTCAGAGTGTGGGGGAGTCGGGGTCAGAGTGTGCGGGAGCCGGGGTCAGAATGTGCGAGTGTTTGGGTCAGAGTGTGCGGGAGTTGGGGTCAGTATGTATGCGAACCAGGGTTAGAGTGTACGGGAATCAGGGTGGGAATGTGTGCAAGTCGGCGTCAGAGTGTGTGGGAGTCGGGGTCACAGTGTGCGTGAGTCATTGTCAGAGTGTGCGGGAGTCGGGGTCAGAGTTTACGGGCGTCGGAGTCAAAGTGTGCGGGAGTCGGGGTCAGAGTGTGTGGGAGTCGAGGTCAGAGTGTACGGGAGTCAGGGTCAGAGTGTGCGGAAGTCGGTGTCAGAGTGTGCGAGGGTTGAGGTCAGAGTGTGCCGGACTCGGTGTCAGACCATGGGGGACTTGGGGTCAGAGAGCGCGGGAGTTGGGGTCATAGTGTGGGAGACTCGGGGTCAGAGTGTACGTGAGTCGGGGTCAGAGTGCGTGGGAGTTGGGGTCAGAGTGTGTGAGTGTTTGGGTCAGACTGTGCGGAAGTCGGAGTCACACTGTGGGGGATTTGGGGTCAGAGTGTGCGGTAGTTTGAGTCAGAGTGCGCGGGAGTCGGGATCAGAGTGCGGGTGAGTCAGGGTCAGTGTATGCGGTAGTTGGGGTCAGAGAGCACGGGAATCGGGGCCAGATTGTGCGCAATCCAGGGTCAGAGTGTGCAGGAGTCGGGGTCAGAGTGCAGGGGAGTCGGTGTCAGAGTGTGCGGGAGTCAGGGTCAGAGTGCGCAGTAGTCGGGGTCAGAGTGTGTGGTAGTTGGGGTCAGAGTGCGCGAGAATCGGGGTCAGAGTGTGGGGGAGTCGGGGTCAGAGTGTGCGGGAGCCTGGGTCAGAGTGTGCGAGTGTTTGGGTCAGAGTGTGCGGGAGTTGGGGTCAGTATGTATGCGAACCAGGGTTAGAGTGTACGGGAATCAGGGTGGGAATGTGTGCAAGTCGGCGTCAGAGTGTGTGGGAGACGGGGTCACAGTGTGCGGGAGTCATTGTCAGAGTGTGCGGGAGTTGGGGTCAGAGTTTACAGGCGTCGGAGTCAAAGTGTGTGGGAGTCGGGGTCAGAGTGTGCGTGAGTTGGGGTCAGTATGTATGCAAACCGGTGTTAGAGTGTACGGGAATCGGTGTCAGAATATGTGCGAGTCGGGGTCAGAGTGTGCGGAAGTCGGTGTCAGAGTGTGCGAGGGTTGAGGTCAGAGTGTGTGGGACTCGGTGTCAGACTGCGGGGGATTTAGGGTCAGAGTTCGCGGGAGTCGGGGTCAGAGTGTGCAGTAGTTGCGGTCAGAGTGCACGGGATTCGAGGTCAGAGTGTGGGGGAGTCGGGGTCACAGTGTGCGCGAGTTGAGGTCTGTATGTGTGCGAACCGGGGTTAGAGTGTGCAGGATTTGCGGTCAGTGTAGGAGAGTCGGGGTCAGAGTGTACGGGAGTTGGGGTCAGAGTGTGCAGAGTTGGGGTCAGAGTGTGTGGGAATCGGGGTCAGAGTGTGCGAGGGTTGGGGTCAGAGTGTGTGGGTGTTGGGGTCAGAGTGTATGGGAGTCAGGGTCAGAGTGCGGGAGAATCGGAGTCAGAGTGTACGGGAGTTGGGGTCAGAGTGCGCAGGAGTCGGGGACAGAGTGTGAGGGAGTCGAGGTCAGAGTTTGTGCAAGGAAGAGTGAGAGCACGGGAGGCGGGGTCAGACTGCAGGGTTGTCGTGAATAGAGTGCGCGTGAGCCAGGTCAGAGTTCAAGTTGTCGGGGTCAGAGTAGTGGGAGTCGGGGTCAGAGAGTGGAGGAGTTGGGGTCAGAGTGCGAGAGAGTCGGGGTCAGAGTGTGGGGGAGCCAAGGTCAGAGTGTGGGGGAGCCGGGGTCAGAGTGCGGGGGATCCGGGGTCAGAGTGCATTTGAGGCGGGGTCAGAGTGCGCAGCAGCTAGGGTCAGAGTATGAGGGACTCGGTGTCAGACTGTGGGGGACTCGGGGTCAGAGTGTGTGGTAGTTGGGGTCAGAGTGCGTGGGAGTTGGGGTCAGAGTGCGTGGGAGTTGGGGTCAGAGTGTACGGTACTTGGGGTCAGAGTGCGCAGCTGTCGGAGTCAGTGTGCGGGGATTCGGGGTCAGAGTGTGCGCTAGTCGGTGTCAGAGTCTGCGGGAGTCGGGGTCAGAGTATGCGGTAGTTGGGGTCAGAGTGTGGGGGAGGTGGGGTCAGAGTGCGCGGGAGTCGGGGTCAGAGTGTGGAGGAGTCGGAGTCGGAGTATGAGGAAGTCGGGGTCGGAGTGTGGGGGAATCGAGGTCAGAGTGTACGCGAGTTGGGGTCAGTATGTATGCGAACCGGGGTTAGAGTGTGCTGAAATCGGGGTCAGAATGTGTGCAAGTCGGGGTCAGAGTGTGCGGGATTCAGGGTCAGAGTGTGCGAGAGACATTGTCAGAGTGTGGGGGAGTCGGGCTCAGAGTGTGGGAGAGTCGGGGTCAGAGTTTACGGGCGTCGGAGTCAAAGTGTGCAGGAGTCTGGTTCAAAGTGCGCGAGGGTTGGGCTCAGAGTGTGTGGGACTCGGTGTCAGACAGTGGGGGATTTAGGGTCAGAGTGCGCGAGAATCGGGGTCAGAGTGTGCGGTAGTTGCAGTCAGAGTGCACGGGAGTCGGGGTCAGGGTGTGCGGGAGTCGGGGTCAGAGTCCAAGATGTCAGGGTCAGAGTGTTGGGGAGTCGGGGTCAGAGTGTTCAGGAGTCAGGGTCAGAAATCGCAGGAGTCGGGGTCAGTGTGTGCAGTAGTTGCGGTCAGAGTGCACGGGAGTCAGGGTCACATTGTGCGCGAGTTGAGGTCTGTATGTGTGCGAACTGGGGTTAGAATGTGCAGGAGTCTGGGTCAGAGTGTGGGAGAGTCGGGGTCAGAGTGTGGGAGAGTCGGGGTCAGAGTTTACGAGCGTCAGAGTCAAAGTATGCGGGAGTACGGTTCAGTGTGTGCGGGATTCGGGGTCAGAGAGTGGGGGAGTCGGGGTCGGAGTGTGCGGGTGTCGGGGTCAGAGTGTGAGAGGGTTGGGGTCAGAGTGTGTGGGACTCGGTGTCAGACTGTGGGGGATTTAGGGTCAGAGTGCGTGGGAGTCGGGGTCAGAGTGTGCGGGAGTTGGGGTCAGAGTGTGCGGAGTTGGGGTCAGAGTGTGGGGGATTTGGGGTCAGAGTGCGTGGGAGTCGGGGTCAGAGTGTGCGGGATTCGGGGTCAGAGTGTGCGGGATTCGGGGTCAGGGTGTACGGGATTCGGGGTCAGAGTGTGCAGGAGTCGGGGTCAGAGTGTGAGAGTCGAGGTCAGAGTGTGTGCGAGAAAGAGTGAGTGCACGGGAGGCGGGGTCAAACTGCAGGGGTGTGGGAATAGAGTGCGCGTGAGCTGGGTCATAGTTCAAGATGTCGGGGTCAGAGTGTGCGGGTGTCGGGGTCAGAGTGTGCGGGTGTCGGGGTCAGGGAGAGGAGGAGTCGGCGTCAGAATGTGAGGGAGTGGGGGTCAGAGTGTGCGGGAGTCAGGGTCAGAGTGTGGGAGAGTCGGGGTCAGAGTGTGCAGGAGTTGGGTTCAGAGAGTGCGAGTGTTTGGGTCAGAGTGTGCGGGAGTTGCGGTCAGTATGTATGCTAACCAAGGTTAGAGTGTGCTGGAATCGGGGTGGGAATGTGTGCAAGTCGGGGTCAGAGTGTGTGGGAGTCGGGGTCAGAGTGTGTGGGAGTCGGCGTCAGAGTTTACGGGCGTCGGAGTCAAAGTGTGCGGGAGTCCGGGTCAGAGTGTGCGGGACTTGGGGTCAGAGTGTGCGGGAGTTGGGGTCAGAGTGTGAGAGGGTTGGGGTCAGAGTGTGTGGGACTTGGGGTCAGAGTGTGCGGGAGTCGGGGTCAGAGTGTGCAGGAGTCAGTGTCAGAGTGTGCGGAGTCAGGTTCAGATTGCGCAGGAGTCGGTGTCAGAGTGTGTGGGTGTCAGGCTCAGAGTGTGCGAGGCTTGGGGTCAGAGTGTGTGGGACTCGGTGTCAGACTGTGGGGGATTTAGGGTCAGAGTGCGTGGGAGTCGGGGTCAGAGTGTGCAGTAGTTGCGGTCAGAGTGCACGGGAGTCGGGGTCAGAGTGTGGGAGAGTCGGGGTCACAGTGTGCGCGAGTTGAGGTCTGTATGTGTGCGAACCAGGGTTAGAGTGTGCAGGATTCGGGGTCAGTGTGTATGGGAGTCGGGGTCAGAGTGTGGGAGAGTCGGGGTCAGAGAGTACGGGAGTTGGGGTCAGAGTGTGCGGAGTTGGGGTCAGAGTGTGTTGGAGTTGGGGTCAGAGTGTGTTGGAGTTGGGGTCAGTGTGTTCGGGAGTCGGGGTCAGAGTGTGAGGGAGTTGGGGTCAGAGTGTGCGGAGTTGGGGTCAGAGTGTGTGGGAGTCGGGGTCAGAGTGTGAGAGGGTTGGGGTCAGAGTGTGTGGGACTCGGTGTCAGACTATGGGGGATTTGGGGTCAGAGTGCGCGGGAGTCGGGGGCAAAGTGTGCGGGATTCAGGGTCAGAGTGTGCGGAGTTGGGGTCAGAGTGTGTGGGTGTTGGGGTCAGAGTGTATGGGAGTCAGGGTCAGAGTGTGGGAGAATCGGAGTCAGAGTGTACGGGAGTTGGGGTCAGTGTGTGCGGAGTTGGGGTCAGAGTGTGTTGGAGTTGGGATCAGAGTGTGTTGGAGTTGGGGTCAGTGTGTTCGGGAGTCGGGGTCAGAGTGTGAGGGAGTCGAGGTCAGAGTTTGTGCAAGGAAGAGTGAGAGCACGGGAGGCGGGGTCAGACTGCAGGGTTGTCAGGAATAGAGTGCGCGTGAGCCAGGTCAGAGTTCAAGATGTCGGGGTCAGAGTGTGCGGGTGTTGGGGTCAGAGTGTGTGGGAGTCGGGGTCAGAGAGTGGAGGAGTCGGGGTCAGAGTGTGAGGGAATCGGGGTGAGAGTGTGGGGGAGTCGGGGTGAGAGTGTGGGGGAGCTGGGGTCAGAGTGCGGGGGATCCGGGGTCAGAGTGCGTTTGAGGCGGGGTCAGAGTGCGCAGCAGCTAGGGTCAGAGTATGAGGGACTCTGTGTCAGACTGTGGGGTACTCGGGGTCAGAGTGTGTGGTAGTTGGGGTCAGAGTGCGTGGGAGTTGGGGTCAGAGTGTGCGTTACCTGGGGTCAGAGTGCACAGCTGTCGGAGTCAGCATGCGGGGATTCGGGGTCAGATTGTGTGCTAGTCGGTGTCAGAGTGCGCAGGAGTCGGGGTCAGAGTATGCGGTAGTTGGGGTCAGAGTGCGCAGGAGTCGGGGTCAGAGTGTGAGGGAGTTGGGGTCAGAGTACGCAGGAGTCGGGGTCAGAGTGTGAGGGATTCGGGGTCAGAGTGTGTGCGAGTTGGGGTCAGTATGAATGCGAACCGGGGTTCGATTGTGCTGAAATCGGGGTCGGAATGTGTGCAAGTCAGGGTCAGAGTGTGCGGGATTCGGGGTCAGAGTGTACGGGAATCGGGGTCAGAGTGTGGGGGAGTCGGGCTCAGAGTTTACGGGCGTCGGAGTCAAAGTGTGCGGGAGTCTGGTTCAGAGTGCGCGAGGGTTGGGTTCAGAGTGTGTGGTACTCGGTGTCAGACTGTGGGGGATTTAGGGTCAGAGTGCATGAGAGTCGGGGTCAGAGTGTGCGGTAGTTGCAGTCAGAGTGCACGGGAGTCGGGGTTAGGGTGTGCGGGAGTCGGGGTCAGCATACGGGGATTCAGGGTCAGAGTGTGCGCTAGTCGGTGTCAGAGTGTGGGGGAGCCGGGGTCAGAGTATGCGGTAGTTGGGGTCAGAATGCGCGGGAGTTGAGGTCAGAGTGTGGGGGAGTCGGGGTCGGAGTGTGAGGGAGTCCGGGTCGGAGTGTGGGGGAGTCGAGGTCAGAGTGTGAGGGAGTCGGGGTCGGAGTGTGGGGGAGTCGGGGTCAGAGTTTGGGGGAGTCGGGGTCAGAGTGTGCGGGAGCCGGGTCAGAGTGTGCGCGAGTTGGGGTCAGTATGTATGCGAACCAGGGTTAGAGTGTGCGGGAATCGGGGTGGGAATGTGTGCAAGTCGGGGTCAGAGTTTGTGGGAGTCGGGGTCAAAGTGTGCGAGATTCGGGGTCAGATTGTGCAGAGTTGGGGTCAGAGTTTGTGGGAGTTGGGCTCAGAGTGTATGGGAGTCGGGGTCAGAGTGTGGGAGAATCGGGGTCAGAGAGTGGGGGAGTCGGGTTCAGAGTGTGGGAGAGTAGTGGTCACAGTTTATGGGCGTCGGAGTCAAAGTGTGCGGGAGTCTGGGTCAGAGTGTGCAGGACTTGGGGTCAGAGTGTGCGGGATCGGGGTGGGAATGTGTGCAAGTCGGGGTCAGAGTGTGTGGGAGTCGGGGTCAGAGTGTGTGGGTGTCAGGCTCAGAGTGTGCGAGGGTTGGAGTCAGAGTGTGTGGGACTCGGTGTCAGACTGTGGTGGATTTAGGGTCAGAGTGCGTGGGAGTCGGGGTCAGAGTGTGCAGTAGTTGCGGTCAGAGTGCACGGGAGTCGGGGTCAGAGTGTGGGGGAGTCGGGGTCACAGTGTGCGCGAGTTGAGGTCTGTATGTGTGCGTACTGGGGTTAGAGTGTGCAGGATTCGGGGTCAGTGTGTATGGGAGTCGGGGTCAGAGTGTGGGAGAGTCGGGGTCAGAGTGTAAGGGAGTTGGGGTCAGAATGTATGGAGTTTGGGTCAGAGTGTGCAGGAGTCGGGGTCAGAGTGTGCGGAGTTGGGGTCAGAGTGTGTGGGAGTCGGGGTCAGAGTGTGCGAGTGTTGGTGTTAGAGTGTGTGGGACTCGGTGTCAGACTATGGGGGATTTGGGGTCAGAGTGTGCGGGAGTCGGGGTCAAAGTGTGCAAGATTCGGGGTCAGAGTGTGCGGGATCGGGGTCAGAGTGTGCGGGAGTCGGGGTCAGAGTGTGCTGGAATCGAGGTGGGAATGTGTGCAAGTCGGGTTCAGAGTGTGTGGGAGTCGGGGTCAGAGTGTGTGGGTGTCAGGCTCAGAGTGTGCGAGGGTTGGAGTCAGAGTGTGTGGGACTCGATGTCAGACTGTGGGGGATTTAGGGTCAGAGTGCGCGGGAGTCGGGGTCAGAGTGTGCAGTAGTTGCGGTCAGAGTGCACGGGAGTCGGAGTCAGAGTATGGGGGAGTCGGGGTCACAGTGTGCGCGAGTTGAGGTCTGTATGTGTGCGTACCGGGGTTAGAGTGTGCAGGATTCGGGGTCAGTGTGTATGGGAGTCGGGGTCAGAGTGTGGGAGAGTCGGGGTCAGAGTGTAAGGGAGTTGGGGTCAGAATGTATGGAGTTTGGGTCAGAGTGTGCAGGAGTCGGGGTCAGAGTGTGCGGAGTTGGGGTCAGAGTGTGTGGGAGTCGGGGTCAGAGTGTGCGAGTGTTGGTGTTAGAGTGTGTGGGACTCGGTGTCAGACTATGGGGGATTTGGGGTCAGAGTGTGCGGGAGTCGGGGTCAAAGTGTGCAAGATTCGGGGTCAGAGTGTGCGGAGTTGGGGTCAGAGTGTGTGGGAGTTGGGGTCAGAGTGTATGGGAGTCGGGATCAGAGTGTGGGAGAATCGGGGTCAGAGTGTATGGGAGTTGGGGTCAGAGTGTGTGGGAGTTGGGGTCAGAGTGTGCGGGAGTCGGGGTCAGAGTGCGCTGGAGTAGGGGTCAGATTGCGCGGGAGTCGGGGTCAGTGTGTGCGGGAGTCGGGGTCAGAGTGCGCGGGAGTCGAGGTCAGAGTTTGTGCAAGGAAGAGTGAGAGCATGGGAGGCGGGGTCAGACTGCAGGGTTGTCGGGAATAGAGTGCGCGTGAGCCAGGTCAGAGTTCAAGATGTCGGGGTCATAGTGTGCGGGTGTCAGGGTCAGAGTGTGTGGGAGTCGCGGTCAGAGTGTGGGGGAGCCGGGGTCAGAGTGCGGAGGATTCGGGGTCAGAGTGTGTGGTAGTTGGGGTCAGAGTGTGTGGGATTCGGGGTCACAGTGTGCGGGAGTCATTGTCAGAGTGTGCGGGAGTCTGGGTCAGAGTTTACGGGCGTCGGAGTCAAAGTGTGCGGGAGTCCGGGTCAGAGTGTGCAGGACTTGGGGTCAGAGAGTGCGGGATCGGGGTCAGAGTGTGCTGGAATCGGGGTGGGAATGTGTGCAAGTCGGGGTCAGAGTGTGTGGGAGTTGGGGTCAGAGTGTGTGGGTGTCAGGCTCAGAGTGTGCGAGGGTTGGGGTCAGAGTGTGTGGAACTCGGTGTCAGTCTGTGGGGGATTTAGGGTCAGAGTGCATGGGAGTCGGGGTCAGAGTGTGGGGGAGTCAGGGTCACAGTGTGCGTGAGTTGAGGTCTGTATGTGTGCGAACTGGGGTTCGAGTGTGCAGGATTTGGGGTCAGTGTGTATGGGAGTCGGGGTCAGAGTGTGGGAGAGTCGGGGTCAGAGTGTATGGGAGTTGGGGTCAGAATGTACGGACTTGGGGTCAGAGTGTGTGGGAGTCGGGGTCAGAGTGTGCGAGTGTTGGGGTCAGAGTGTGTGGGACTCGGTGTCAGACTATGGGGGATTTGGGGTCAGAGTGCGCGGGAGTCGGGGTCAAAGTGTGCGGGATTCGGGGTCAGAGTGTGCGGAGTTGGGGTCAGAGTATGTGGGAGTTGGGGTCAGAGTGTATGGGAGTCGGGGTCAGAGTGTGGGAGAATCGGGGTCAGAGTGTACGGGAGTTGGGGTCAGAGTGTGCGGAGTTGGGGTCAGAGTGTGTGGGAGTTGGGGTCAGAGTGTGCGGGAGTCGGGGTCAGAGTGTGAGGGAGTCGAGGTCAGAGTTTGTGTAAGGAAGAGTGAGAGCACGGGAGGCGGGGTCAGAATGCAGGGTTGTCGGGAATAGAGTGCGCGTGAGCCAGGTCAGAGTTCAAGATGTCGGGGTCAGAGTGTGCGGGTGTCAGGGTCAGAGTGTGGGGGAGTCGGGGTCAGAGTGTGGGGGAGCCGGGGTCAGAGTGCGGAGGATCCGGGGTCAGAGTGTGTGGTATTTGGGGTCAGAGTGTGTGGGATTTGGGGTCAGAGTGTGCGGGAGTCATTGTCAGAGTGTGGGGGAGTCAGGCTCAGAGTGTGGGAGAGTCGGGGTCAGAGTTTACAGGCGTCGGAGTCAAAGTGTGCGGGAGTCTGGTTCAGAGTGCGCGAGGGTTGGGCTCAGAGTGTGTGGGACTCGGTGTCTGACTGTGATGGATTTAGGGTCAGAGTGCGCGAGAGTCAGGGTCAGAGTGTGCGGTAGTTGCGGTCAGAGTGCACGGGAGTCGGGGTTAGAGTGTGCGGGAGTCGAGGTCAGAGTTTGTGCAAGGAAGAGTGAGAGCACGGGAGGCGGGGTCAGACTGCAGGGTTGTCGGGAATAGAGTGCGCGTGAGCCAGGTCAGAGTTCAAGATGTCGGGGTCATAGTGTGCGGGTGTCAGGGTCAGAGTGTGTGGGAGTCGCGGTCAGAGTGTGGGGGAGCCGGGGTCAGAGTGCGGAGGATTCGGGGTCAGTGTGTGTGGTAGTTGGGGTCAGAGTGCGTGGGATTCGGGGTCACAGTGTGCGGGAGTCGGGGTCAGAGTTTACGGGCGTCGGCGTCAAAGTGTGCGGGAGTCCGGGTCAGAGTGTGTAGGACTTGGGGTCAGAGTGTGCGGGATCGGGGTCAGAGTGTGCGGGAGTCGGGGTCAGAGTGTGCTGGAATCGAGGTGGGAATGTGTGCAAGTCGGGGTCAGAGTGTGTGGGAGTCGGGGTCAGAGTGTGTGGGTGTCATGCTCAGAGTGTGCGAGGGTTGGGGTCAGAGTGTGTGGGACTCGGTGTCAGACTGTGGGATTTAGGGTCAGAGTGCGTGGGAGTCGGGGTCAGAGTGTGCAGTAGTTGCGGTCAGAGTGCACGGGAGTCGGGGTCAGAGTGTGGGGGAGTCGGGGTCACAGTGTGCGCGAGTTGAGGTCTGTATGTGTGCGTACTGGGGTTAGAGTGTGCAGGATTTAGGGTCAGTGTGTATGGGAGTCGGGGTCAGAGTGTGGGAGAATCAGGGTCAGAGTGTAAGGGAGTTGGGGGTCAGAATGTATGGAGTTTGGGTCAGAGTGTGCAGGAGTCGGGGTCAGAGTGCGCTGGAGTAGGGGTCAGATTGCGTGGGAGTCGGGGTCAGTGTGTGCGGGAGTCGGGGTCAGAGTGTGAGGGAGTCGAGGTCAGAGTTTGTGCAAGGAAGAGTGAGAGCATGGGAGGCGGGGTCAGAATGCAGGGTTGTCAGGAATAGAGTGCGCGTGATCAGAGTTCAAGATGTCGGGGTCATAGTGTGCGGGTGTCAGGGTCAGAGTGTGTGGGAGTCGCGGTCAGAGTGTGGGGGAGCCGGGGTCAGAGTGCGGAGGATTCGGGGTCAGAGTGTGTGGTAGTTGGGGTCAGAGTGCGTGGGATTCGGGGTCACAGTGTGCGGGAGTCATTGTCAGAGTGTGCGGGAGTCGGGGTCAGAGTTTACGGGCGTCGGAGTCAAAGTGTGTGGGAGTCCGGGTCAGAGTGTGCAGGACTTGGGGTCAGAGAGTGCGGGATCGGGGTCAGAGTGTGCTGGAATCGGGGTGGGAATGTGTGCAAGTCGGGGTCAGAGTGTGTGGGAGTTGGGGTCAGAGTGTGTGGGTGTCAGGCTCAGAGTGTGCGAGGGTTGGGGTCAGAGTGTGTGGTACTCGGTGTCAGTCTGTGGGGGATTTAGGGTCAGAGTGCGCGGGAGTCGGGGTCAGAATGTGGGGGAGTCAGGGTCACAGTGTGCGCGAGTTGAGGTCTGTATGTGTGCGAACCGGGGTTCGAGTGTGCAGGATTTAGGGTCAGTGTGTATGGGAGTCGGGGTCAGAGTGTGGGAGAGTCGGGGTCAGAGTGTATGGGAGTTGGGGTCAGAATGTACGGAGTTGGGGTCAGAGTGTGTGGGAGTCGGGGTCAGAGTGTGCGAGTGTTGGGGTCAGAGTGTGTGGGATCGGGGTCAGAGTGTGGGAGAATCGGGGTCAGAGTGTACGGGAGTCGGGGTCAGAGTATGTGGGAGTTGGGGTCAGAGTGTGTGGGAGTTGGGGTCAGAGTGTGCGGGAGTCGGGGTCAGAGTGTGAGGGAGTCGAGGTCAGAGTTTGTGCAAGGAAGAGTGAGAGCACGGGAGGCGGGGTCAGAATGCAGGGTTGTCGGGAATAGAGTGCGCGTGAGCCAGGTCAGAGTTCAAGATGTCGGGGTCAGAGTGTGCGGGTGTCAGGGTCAGAGTGTGGGGGAGTCGGGGTCAGAGTGTGGGGGAGCCGGGGTCAGAGTGCGGAGGATCCGGGGTCAGAGTGTGTGGTATTTGGGGTCAGAGTGTGTGGGATTTGGGGTCAGAGTGTGCGGGAGCCATTGTCAGAGTGTGGGGGAGTCAGGCTCAGAGTGTGGGAGAGTCGGGGTCAGAGTTTACAGGCGTCGGAGTCAAAGTGTGCGGGAGTCTGGTTCAGAGTGCGCGAGGGTTGGGCTCAGAGTGTGTGGGACTCGGTGTCTGACTGTGATGGATTTAGGGTCAGAGTGCGCGAGAGTCAGGGTCAGAGTGTGCGGTAGTTGCGGTCAGAGTGCACGGGAGTCGGGGTTAGAGTGTGCGGGAGTCGAGGTCAGAGTTTGTGCAAGGAAGAGTGAGAGCACGGGAGGCGGGGTCAGACTGCAGGGTTGTCGGGAATAGAGTGCGCGTGAGCCAGGTCAGAGTTCAAGATGTCGGGGTCATAGTGTGCGGGTGTCAGGGTCAGAGTGTGTGGGAGTCGCGGTCAGAGTGTGGGGGAGCCGGGGTCAGAGTGCGGAGGATTCGGGGTCAGAGTGTGTGGTAGTTGGGGTCAGAGTGCGTGGGATTCGGGGTCACAGTGTGCGGGAGTCATTGTCAGAGTGTGCGGGAGTCGGGGTCAGAGTTTACGGGCGTCGGCGTCAAAGTGTGTGGGAGTCCGGGTCAGAGTGTTGTAGGACTTGGGGTCAGAGTGTGCGGGATCGGGGTCAGAGTGTGCGGGAGTCGGGGTCAGAGTGTGCTGGAATCGAGGTGGGAATGTGTGCAAGTCGGGGTCAGAGTGTGTGGGAGTCGGGGTCAGAGTGTGTGGGTGTCAGGCTCAGAGTGTGCGAGGGTTGGGGTCAGAGTGTGTGGGACTCGGTGTCAGACTGTGGGATTTAGGGTCAGAGTGCGTGGGAGTCGGGGTCAGAGTGTGCAGTAGTTGCGGTCAGAGTGCACGGGAGTCGGGGTCAGAGTGTGGGGGAGTCGGGGTCACAGTGTGCGCGAGTTGAGGTCTGTATGTGTGCGTACCGGGGTTAGAGTGTGCAGGATTCGGGGTCAGTGTGTATGGGAGTCGGGGTCAGAGTGTGGGAGAATCGGGGTCAGAGTGTAAGGGAGTTGGGGTCAGAATGTATGGAGTTTGGGTCAGAGTGTGCAGGAGTCGGGGTCAGAGTGCGCTGGAGTAGGGGTCAGATTGCGCGGGAGTCGGGGTCAGTGTGTGCGGGAGTCGGGGTCAGAGTGTGAGGGAGTCGAGGTCAGAGTTTGTGCAAGGAAGAGTGAGAGCATGGGAGGCGGGGTCAGAATGCAGGGTTGTCGGGAATAGAGTGCGCGTGAGCCAGGTCAGAGTTCAAGATGTCGGGGTCATAGTGTGCGGGTGTCAGGGTCAGAGTGTGTGGGAGTCGCGGTCAGAGTGTGGGGGAGCCGGGGTCAGAGTGCGGAGGATTCGGGGTCAGAGTGTGTGGTAGTTGGGGTCAGAGTGCGTGGGATTCGGGGTCACAGTGTGCGGGAGTCATTGTCAGAGTGTGCGGGAGTCGGGGTCAGAGTTTACGGGCGTCGGAGTCAAAGTGTGTGGGAGTCCGGGTCAGAGTGTGCAGGACTTGGGGTCAGAGAGTGCGGGATCGGGGTCAGAGTGTGCTGGAATCGGGGTGGGAATGTGTGCAAGTCGGGGTCAGAGTGTGTGGGAGTTGGGGTCAGAGTGTGTGGGTGTCAGGCTCAGAGTGTGCGAGGGTTGGGGTCAGAGTGTGTGGTACTCGGTGTCAGTCTGTGGGGGATTTAGGGTCAGAGTGCGCGGGAGTCGGGGTCAGAATGTGGGGGAGTCAGGGTCACAGTGTGCGCGAGTTGAGGTCTGTATGTGTGCGAACCGGGGTTCGAGTGTGCAGGATTTAGGGTCAGTGTGTATGGGAGTCGGGGTCAGAGTGTGGGAGAGTCGGGGTCAGAGTGTATGGGAGTTGGGGTCAGAATGTACGGAGTTGGGGTCAGAGTGTGTGGGAGTCAGGGTCAGAGTGTGCGAGTGTTGGGGTCAGAGTGTGTGGGATCGGGGTCAGAGTGTGCGGGAGTCGGGGTCAGAGTGTGCGGGAGTCGGGGTCAGAGTGTGCTGGAATCGGGGTGGGAATGTGTGCAAGTCGGGGTCAGAGTGTGTGGGAGTCGGGGTCAGAGTGTGTGGGTGTCAGGCTCAGAGTGTGCGAGGGTTGGGGTCAGAGTGTGTGGGACTCGGTGTCAGAGTGTGCAGTAGTTGCGGTCAGAGTGCACGGGAGTCGGGGTCAGAGTGTGGGGGAGTCGGGGTCACAGTGTGCGCGAGTTGAGGTCTGCATGTGTGCGTACCGGGGTTAGAGTGTGCAGGATTCGGGGTCAGTGTGTATGGGAGTCGGGGTCAGAGTTTGGGAGAATCGGGGTCAGAGTGTAAGGGAGTTGGGGGTCAGCATGTATGGAGTTTGGGTCAGAGTGTGCAGGAGTTGGGGTCAGAGTGTGCGGAGTTGGGGTCAGAGTGTGTGGGAGTCGGGGTCAGAGTGTGCGAGTGTTGGTGTTAGAGTGTGTGGGACTCGGTGTCAGACTATGGGGGATTTGGGGTCAGAGTGTGCGGGAGTCGGGGTCAAAGTGTGCGAGATTCGGGGTCAGAGTGTGCGGAGTTGGGGTCAGACTGTGTGGGAGTTGGGGTCAGATTGTATGGGAGTCGAGGTCAGAGTGTGGGAGAATCGGGGTCAGAGTGTATGGGAGTTGGGGTCAGAGTGTGCGGAGTTGGGGTCAGAGTGTGTGGGAGTTGTGGTCAGAGTGTGTGGGAGTCGGGGTCAGAGTGTGCTGGAGTAGGGGTCAGATTGCACGGGAGTCGGGGTCAGAGTGTGCTGGAATCGGGGTGGGAATGTGTGCAAGTCGGGGTCAGAGTGTGTGGGAGTTGGGGTCAGAGTGTGTGGGTGTCAGGCTCAGAGTGTGCGAGGGTTGGGGTCAGAGTGTGTGGGACTCGGTGTCAGTCTGTGGGGGATTTAGGTCAGAGTGCGCGGGAGTCGGGGTCAGAGTGTGGGGGAGTCAGGGTCACAGTGTGCGCGAGTTGAGGTCTGTATGTGTGCGAACCGGGGTTCGAGTGTGCAGGATTCGGGGTCAGTGTGTATGGGAGTCGGGGTCAGAGTGTGGGAGAGTCGGGGTCAGAGTGTATGGGAGTTGGGGTCAGAATGTACGGAGTTGGGGTCAGAGTGTGTGGGAGTCGGGGTCAGAGTGTGCGAGTGTTGGGGTCAGAGTGTGTGGGACTCGGTGTCAGACTATGGGGGATTTGGGGTCAGAGTGCGCGGGAGTCAGGGTCAAAGTGTGCGGGATTCGGGGTCAGAGTGTGCGGAGTTGGGGTCAGAGTGTGTGGGAGTTGGGTTCAGAGTGTATGGGAGTCGGGGTCAGAGTGTGGGAGAATCGGGGTCAGAGTGTACGGGAGTTGGGGTCAGAGTGTGCGGAGTTGGGGTCAGAGTGTGTGGGAGTTGGGGTCAGAGTGTGCGGGAGTCGGGGTCAGAGTGTGCGGGAGTCGGGGTCAGAGTGCGCTGGAGTAGGGGTCAGATTGCGCAGGAGTCGGGGACAGTGTGTGCGGGAGTTGGGGTCAGAGTGTGCGGGAGTCGGGGTCAGAGTTTGAGGGAGTTGGGGTCAGAGTGTGCGGGAGTCGGGGTCAGAGTGTGAGGGAGTCGAGGTCAGAGTTTGTGCAAGGAAGAGTGAGAGCACGGGAGGCGGGGTCAGACTGCAGGGTTGTCGGTAATAGAGTGCACGTGAGCCAGGTCAGAGTTCAAGATGTCGGGGTCAGAGTGTGCGGGTGTCAGGGTCAGAGTGTGTGGGAGTCGGGGTCAGAGTGTGGGGGAGCCGGGGTCAGAGTGCGGAGGATCCGGGGTCAGAGTGCGGAGGATCCGGGGTCAGAGTGTGTGGTATTTGGGGTCAGAGTGCATAGGATTCGGGGTCAGAGTGTGCGGGAGTCATTGTCAGAGTGTGGGGGAGTCAGGCTCAGAGTGTGGGAGAGTCGGGGTCAGAGTTTACAGGCGTCGGAGTCAAAGTGTGCGGGAGTCTGGTTCAGAGTGCGCGAGGGTTGGGCTCAGAGTGTGTGGGACTCGGTGTCTGACTGTGATGGATTTAGGGTCAGAGTGCGCGAGAGTCGGGGTCAGAGTGTGCGGTAGTTGCGGTCAGAGTGCACGGGAGTCGGGGTTAGAGTGTGCGGGTGTTGGGGTCAGAGTGTGCGCAACCCAGGGTCAGAGTGTGGGGGAGTGGGTGTCAGACTGTTGTGCAGCCGGGGTCAAAGTGCATGAGATTCGGGGTCAGAGGGTGCGGGTGTCGGGATCAGAGTGGGCGAGAGTCGGGGTCAGAGTGTGTGGGAGTCGGGGTCAGAGTGTGCGGGTGTTGGGATCAGAGTACGCAAGTGTCGATGTCAGAGTCTGAAGGACTCGTTACACTGTGGGTGATTCGGGGTCAGAGTGCGCGGGAGTCGGAGTCAGAGTTCAAGATGTCGGGGTCAGAGTGTGCAGGTGTCGGGGTCAGTGTGCGGGAGTCGGGGTCAGAGAGTGAAGGAGTCGGGGTCAGAGTGTTGGGGAGTCGGGGTCAGAGTACGCAGGAGTCGGGGTCAGTGTGTGTGGGGGTCGGGGTCAGAGTGTGCGGGTGTCAGGGTCAGAGTGTGAGAGGGTTGGGTTCAGAGTGTTTGGGACTCGGTGTCAGACTGTGGGGGATTTAGGGTCAGAGTACGCGGGAGTCGGGGTCAGAGTGTACAGTAGTTGCGGTCAGAGTGCACGGGACTCCGGGTCACATTGTGCGCGAGTTGAGGTCTGTATGTGTGCGAACCGGGGTTAGAATGTGCAGGATTCGGGGTCAGTGTGTATGGGAGACAGGGTCAGAGTGTGGGAGAGTCGGGGTCAGAGTGTATGGGAGTTGGGGTCAGAGTGTGTGGAGTTGGAGTCAGAGTGTGTGGGAGTCGGGGTCAGAGTGTGCGTTGGTTGGGGTCAGAGTGTGTGGGACTCGGTGTCAGACTGTGGGGAATTTGAGGTCAGAGTGCGTTTGACTCGGGGTCAGAGTGTGCGGGATTCGGGGTCAGAGTGTGTGGGAGTCGGGGTCAGAGTGTGCGAGATTCGGGGTCAGAGTGTGCAGGAGTCGGGGTCAGAGTATGGGGGAGTCGGTGTCAGAGTGTGCGGGAGCCGGGGTCAGAGTATGCACGAGTTGGGGTCAGTATGTATGCGAACCAGGGTTAGAGTGTGCGGGAATCGGGGTGGGAATGTGTACAAGTCGGGGTCAGAGTTTGTGGGAGTCGGGGTCAGAGAGTGCGGGAGTCATTGTCAGAGTGTGGGGGAGTCGGGTTCAGAGTGTGGGAGAGTCAGGGTCAGAGTTCAAGATGTCGGGGTCAGAGTGTGCGGGTGTCAGGATCAGAGTGTGCGGGAGTCGGGGTCAGAGTTCAAGATGTCGGGGTCAGAGTGTGCGGGTGTCGGGGTCAGAGTGTGCGGGAGTCGGGGTCAGAGAGTGAAGGAGTCGGGGTCAGAGTGTTGGGGAGTCGGGGTCAGAATGTTGGGGAGTCGGGGTCAGAGTGCGCAGGAGTCGGGGTCAGTGTGTGTGGGGGTCGGGGTCAGAGTGTTCGGGAGTCGGGGTCAGAGTGCACAGGAATCGGGGTCAGTGTGTGCGGGAGTTGGGGTCAGAGTGCGCAGGCATCGGGGTCAGTGTGTGCGGGGGTCGGGGTCAGAGTGTTCGGGAGTCGGGGTCAGAGTGCGCAGGAGTCGGGGTCAGTGTGTTGGGGAGTCGGGGTCAGAATGTTGGGGAGTCGGGGTCAGAGTGCGCAGGAGTCGGGGTCAGTGTGTGCGGGGGTCGGGGACAGTGTGTGCGGGAGTTGGGGTCAGAGTGTGTGGGTGTCAGGCTCAGAGTGTGCGAGGGTTGGGGTCAGAGTGTGTGGGACTCGGTGTCAGTCTGTGGGGGATTTAGGGTCAGAGTGCGCGGGAGTCGGGGTCAGAGTGTGGGGGAGTCAGGGTCACAGTGTGCGCGAGTTGAGGTCTGTATGTGTGCAAACCGGGGTTCGAGTGTGCAGGATTCGGGGTCAGTGTGTATGGGAGTCGGGGTCAGAGTGTGGGAGAGTCGGGGTCAGAGTGTATGGGAGTTGGGGTCAGAAAGTACAGAGTTGGGGTCAGAGTGTGTGGGAGTCGGGGTCAGAGTGTGCGAGTGTTGGGGTCAGAGTGTGTGGGACTCGGTGTCAGACTATGGGGGATTTGGGGTCAGAGTGCGCGGGAGTCAGGGTCAAAGTGTGCGGGATTCGGGGTCAGAGTGTGCGGAGTTGGGGTCAGAGTGTGTGGGAGTTGGGTTCAGAGTGTATGGGAGTCGGGGTCAGAGTGTGGGAGAATCGGGGTCAGAGTGTACGGGAGTTGGGGTCAGAGTGTGCGGAGTTGGGGTCAGAGTGTGTGGGAGTTGGGGTCAGAGTGTGCGGGAGTCGGGGTCAGAGTGTGCGGGAGTCGGGGTCAATGTGCGCTGGAGTAGGGGTCAGATTGCGCGGGAGTCGGGGACAGTGTGTGCGGGAGTTGGGGTCAGAGTGTGCGGGAGTCGGGGTCAGAGTGTGAGGGAGTTGGGGTCAGAGTGTGCGGGAGTCGGGGTCAGAGTGTGAGGGAGTCGAGGTCAGAGTTTGTGCAAGGAAGAGTGAGAGCACGGGAGGCGGGGTCAGACTGCAGGGTTGTCGGTAATAGAGTGCGCGTGAGCCAGGTCAGAGTTCAAGATGTCGGGGTCAGAGTGTGCGGGTGTCAGGGTCAGAGTGTGTGGGAGTCGGGGTCAGAGTGTGGGGGAGCCGGGGTCAGAGTGCGGAGGATCCGGGGTCAGAGTGTGTGGTATTTGGGGTCAGAGTGCATAGGATTCGGGGTCAGAGTGTGCGGGAGTCATTGTCAGAGTGTGGGGGAGTCAGGCTCAGAGTGTGGGAGAGTCGGGGTCAGAGTTTACAGGCGTCGGAGTCAAAGTGTGCGGGAGTCTGGTTCAGAGTGCGCGAGGGTTGGGCTCAGAGTGTGTGGGACTCGGTGTCTGACTGTGATGGATTTAGGGTCAGAGTGCGCGAGAGTCGGGGTCAGAGTGTGCGGTAGTTGCGGTCAGAGTGCACGGGAGTCGGGGTTAGAGTGTGCGGGTGTTGGGGTCAGAGTGTGCGCAACCCAGGGTCAGAGTGTGGGGGAGTGGGTGTCAGACTGTTGTGCAGCCGGGGTCAAAGTGCATGAGATTCGGGGTCAGAGGGTGCGGGTGTCGGGATCAGAGTGGGCGAGAGTCGGGGTCAGAGTGTGTGGGAGTCGGGGTCAGAGTGTGCGGGTGTTGGGATCAGAGTACGCAAGTGTCGATGTCAGAGTCTGAAGGACTCGTTACACTGTGGGTGATTCAGGGTCAGAGTGCGCGGGAGTCGGAGTCAGAGTTCAAGATGTCGGGGTCAGAGTGTGCAGGTGTCGGGGTCAGAGAGTGAAGGAGTCGGGGTCAGAGTGTTGGGGAGTCGGGGTCAGAGTACGTAGGAGTCGGGGTCAGTGTGTGTGGGGGTCGGGGTCAGAGTGTGCGGGTGTCAGGGTCAGAGTGTGAGAGGGTTGGGTTCAGAGTGTTTGGGACTCGGTGTCAGACTGTGGGGGATTTAGGGTCAGAGTACGCGGGAGTCGGGGTCAGAGTGTACAGTAGTTGCGGTCAGAGTGCACGGGACTCCGGGTCACATTGTGCGCGAGTTGAGGTCTGTATGTGTGCGAACCGGGGTTAGAATGTGCAGGATTCGGGGTCAGTGTGTATGGGAGACAGGGTCAGAGTGTGGGAGAGTCGGGGTCAGAGTGTATGGGAGTTGGGGTCAGAGTGTGTGGAGTTGGAGTCAGAGTGTGTGGGAGTCGGGGTCAGAGTGTGCGTTGGTTGGGGTCAGAGTGTGTGGGACTCGGTGTCAGACTGTGGGGAATTTGAGGTCAGAGTGCGTTTGACTCGGGGTCAGAGTGTGCGGGATTCGGGGTCAGAGTGTGTGGGAGTCGGGGTCAGAGTGTGCGAGATTCGGGGTTAGAGTGTGCAGGAGTCGGGGTCAGAGTATGCGGGAGTCGGTGTCAGAGTGTGCGGGAGCCGGGGTCAGAGTATGCACGAGTTGGGGTCAGTATGTATGCGAACCAGGGTTAGAGTGTGCGGGAATCGGGGTGGGAATGTGTACAAGTCGGGGTCAGAGTTTGTGGGAGTCGGGGTCAGAGAGTGCGGGAGTCATTGTCAGAGTGTGGGGGAGTCGGGTTCAGAGTGTGGGAGAGTCAGGGTCAGAGTTCAAGATGTCGGGGTCAGAGTGTGCGGGTGTTAGGGTCAGAGTGTGCGGGAGTCGGGGTCAGAGTTCAAGATGTCGGGGTCAGAGTGTGCGGGTGTCGGGGTCAGAGTGTGCGGGAGTCGGGGTCAGAGAGTGAAGGAGTCGGGGTCAGAGTGTTGGGGAGTCGGGGTCAGAATGTTGGGGAGTCGGGGTCAGAGTGCGCAGGAGTCGGGGTCAGTGTGTGTGGGGGTCGGGGTCAGAGTGTTCGGGAGTCGGGGTCAGAGTGCACAGGAATCGGGGTCAGTGTGTGCGGGAGTTGGGGTCAGAGTGCGCAGGCATCGGGGTCAGTGTGTGCGGGGGTCGGGGTCAGAGTGCTCGGGAGTCGGGGTCAGAGTGCGCAGGAGTCGGGGTCAGTGTGTTGGGGAGTCGGGGTCAGAATGTTGGGGAGTCGGGGTCAGAGTGCGCAGGAGTCGGGGTCAGTGTGTGCGGGGGTCGGGGTCAGAGTGTTCGGGAGTCGGGGTCAGAGTGCGCAGGAGTCGGGGTCAGTGTGTGCGGGAGTTGGGGTCAGAGTGCGCAGGCGTCGGGGTCAGTGTGTGCGGGAGTCGGGGTCAGAGTGTTCGGGAGTCGGGGTCAGAGTGCGCAGGAGTCGAGGTCAGAGTCTGAGGTAGTCGGGGACAGAGTATGTGCGAGAAAGAGTGAGTGCACGGGAGGCGGGGTCAGACTGCAGGGGTGTCGGGAATAGAGTTCGCGTGAGCCGGGTCAGAGTTCAAGATGTCAGGGTCAGAGTGTGCGGGAGTCGGGGTCAGAGAGTGGAGGAGTCGGGGTCAGAGTGTTTGGGAGTTGGGGTCAGAGAGTGGAGGAGTCGGGGTCAGAGTGTGCGGGAGTCGGGGTCAGATTGTGCGCAAACCAGGGTCAGAGTGTTCAGGATTTGGGATCAGAGTGTGAGGGAGTCGGGGTCAGAGTGTGCGTTAGTCGGGGTCAGAGTGTGCGGGAGTCGGGGTCAGAGTGTGTGGGAATCGGCGTCAGAGAGTGTGGGTGTCGGGGTCAGAGTGTGCGGGATTAGGGGGTCAGAATATGGTGGAGTCGGGGTCAGAGTGTAGGAGTCGGTGTCAGATTGTGGTGGAGCCGGGGTCAAAGTGCGTGGGATTCAGGGTCAGAGGGTGCGGGTGTCAGGAACAGAGTGTGCGGGGGTCGGGGTCAGCGTGTGCGGGAGTCGTTGTCAGACTGTGGGGGATTCGGGTTCAGATTGCGCAGGAGTCGGTGTCAGAGTACGCGGGAGTCGGGGTCAGTCTCTGGGGGAGTCGGGGTCAGAGTGCGGGAGAGTCGGGGTCAGAATTTACGGGAATTGGGGTCAGAGTTTGCGGGAGTCAGGGACAGAGTGTGCGGAAGTCGGGGTCAGAGTGTGCGCAGGAGTCGGGGTCAGTGTGTGCGGGGGTTGGGTCAGAGTGCGCAGGAGTCGAGGTCAGTGAGTGCGGGGGTCGGGGTCAGAGTGCGCAGGAGTCGAGGTCAGAGTGTGTGGGAGTCGGGGTCAGAGTGTGCAGGAGTCGGGGTCAGAGTGTGTGGGAGTCGGGGTCAGATTGTGCGCGATTTGAGGTCAGTATGTGCGGGAGTCGGGGTCAGAGTCCGCGGGAGTCGGGTTCAGAGTTTGGGTGGATTCGGGGTCAGAGTGTGCGGGATTCGGGGTCAGACGTTGCGGGTATCGGGGTCAGAGTGTGCGGGAGTTGGGGTCAGATTGTTGAGGAAGTCGGGGTCAGAGTGTGCGCAAACCAGGGTCAGAGTGTTCAGGATTTGGGGTCAGAGTGTGAGGGAGTCGGGGTCAGAGTGTGCGGGAGTCGTGGTCAGAGTGTGGTGGAGTTAGGGTCAGAGTGTGCGAGGGTTGGGGACAGAGTGTGCGGGAGTCGGTGTCAGACTGTGGGGGATTTGGGGTCAAAGTGAGCGCGAGTCGGGATCAGAGTGTGCGCGAATCGGGGTCAGATTGTGAGGTAGTTGGAGTCAGAGTCCGCGGGAGTCGGGGTCAGACTGTGGGGGATTTGGGGTCAGAGTTTGCGGGTGTCGGGGTCAGAGTGTGCTCAATCCAGGGTCAGAGTGTATGGGAGTTGGGGTCAGAGTGTGTGCAATCTACGGTCAGAGGGTGCGCAATCCAGGGACAGAGTGCGCGGGATTCGGGGTCAGAGTGTGCGGTAGTTGGGGTCAGAGTGTGCGCAATCCAGGGTCAGAGTGTGCGGGAGTCGGGCTCAGAGTTTGTGGGAGTCGGGGTCAGAGTGTGAGGTAGTTGGGGTCAGAGTGTGCGGGAGTCGGGGTCAGAGTTTGCAGTAGTTGGGGTCAGAGTGTGCGGGAATCAGGGTCGGAGTGTACGGTAGTTGGGGTCAGAGTCCACGGGAGTCGGGTTCAGAGTGTGCAGGAGTCGAGGTCAGAGTGTACGGTAGTTGGGGTCAGAGTGTGCGGGAGTCGGGGTCAGAGTGCGCGGGAATCGGGGTCGGAATGTGTGCAAGTCGGGGTCAGAGTGTGTGGGACTCAGTGTCAGACTGTGGGGGATTTAGGGTCAGAGTGCGCGGGAGTCGGGGTCAGAGTTTGGGGGAGTCGGGGTCACAGTGTGGGAGAGTCGGGGTCAGAGTTTACGGGAGTTGGGGTCAGAGTGTGCGAAGTTGGGGTCAGAGTGTGGGGGAGTCGGGGTCAGAGTGTGCGAGTGTTGGGGTCAGAGTGTGTGGGACTCGGTGTCAGACTATGGGGGATTTGGGGTCAGAGTGCGCGGGAGTCAGGGTCAAAGTGTGCGGGATTCGGGGTCAGAGTGTGCGGAGTTGGGGTCAGAGTGTGTGGGAGTTGGGTTCAGAGTGTATGGGAGTCGGGGTCAGAGTGTGGGAGAATCGGGGTCAGAGTGTACGGGAGTTGGGGTCAGAGTGTGCGGAGTTGGGGTCAGAGTGTGTGGGAGTTGGGGTCAGAGTGTGCGGGAGTCGGGGTCAGAGTGTGCGGGAGTCGGGGTCAATGTGCGCTGGAGTAGGGGTCAGATTGCGCGGGAGTCGGGGACAGTGTGTGCGGGAGTTGGGGTCAGAGTGTGCGGGAGTCGGGGTCAGAGTGTGAGGGAGTTGGGGTCAGAGTGTGCGGGAGTCGGGGTCAGAGTGTGAGGGAGTCGAGGTCAGAGTTTGTGCAAGGAAGAGTGAGAGCACGGGAGGCGGGGTCAGACTGCAGGGTTGTCGGTAATAGAGTGCGCGTGAGCCAGGTCAGAGTTCAAGATGTCGGGGTCAGAGTGTGCGGGTGTCAGGGTCAGAGTGTGTGGGAGTCGGGGTCAGAGTGTGGGGGAGCCGGGGTCAGAGTGCGGAGGATCCGGGGTCAGAGTGTGTGGTATTTGGGGTCAGAGTGCATAGGATTCGGGGTCAGAGTGTGCGGGAGTCATTGTCAGAGTGTGGGGGAGTCAGGCTCAGAGTGTGGGAGAGTCGGGGTCAGAGTTTACAGGCGTCGGAGTCAAAGTGTGCGGGAGTCTGGTTCAGAGTGCGCGAGGGTTGGGCTCAGAGTGTGTGGGACTCGGTGTCTGACTGTGATGGATTTAGGGTCAGAGTGCGCGAGAGTCGGGGTCAGAGTGTGCGGTAGTTGCGGTCAGAGTGCACGGGAGTCGGGGTTAGAGTGTGCGGGTGTTGGGGTCAGAGTGTGCGCAACCCAGGGTCAGAGTGTGGGGGAGTGGGTGTCAGACTGTTGTGCAGCCGGGGTCAAAGTGCATGAGATTCGGGGTCAGAGGGTGCGGGTGTCGGGATCAGAGTGGGCGAGAGTCGGGGTCAGAGTGTGTGGGAGTCGGGGTCAGAGTGTGCGGGTGTTGGGATCAGAGTACGCAAGTGTCGATGTCAGAGTCTGAAGGACTCGTTACACTGTGGGTGATTCAGGGTCAGAGTGCGCGGGAGTCGGAGTCAGAGTTCAAGATGTCGGGGTCAGAGTGTGCAGGTGTCGGGGTCAGAGAGTGAAGGAGTCGGGGTCAGAGTGTTGGGGAGTCGGGGTCAGAGTACGTAGGAGTCGGGGTCAGTGTGTGTGGGGGTCGGGGTCAGAGTGTGCGGGTGTCAGGGTCAGAGTGTGAGAGGGTTGGGTTCAGAGTGTTTGGGACTCGGTGTCAGACTGTGGGGGATTTAGGGTCAGAGTACGCGGGAGTCGGGGTCAGAGTGTACAGTAGTTGCGGTCAGAGTGCACGGGACTCCGGGTCACATTGTGCGCGAGTTGAGGTCTGTATGTGTGCGAACCGGGGTTAGAATGTGCAGGATTCGGGGTCAGTGTGTATGGGAGACAGGGTCAGAGTGTGGGAGAGTCGGGGTCAGAGTGTATGGGAGTTGGGGTCAGAGTGTGTGGAGTTGGAGTCAGAGTGTGTGGGAGTCGGGGTCAGAGTGTGCGTTGGTTGGGGTCAGAGTGTGTGGGACTCGGTGTCAGACTGTGGGGAATTTGAGGTCAGAGTGCGTTTGACTCGGGGTCAGAGTGTGCGGGATTCGGGGTCAGAGTGTGTGGGAGTCGGGGTCAGAGTGTGCGAGATTCGGGGTTAGAGTGTGCAGGAGTCGGGGTCAGAGTATGCGGGAGTCGGTGTCAGAGTGTGCGGGAGCCGGGGTCAGAGTATGCACGAGTTGGGGTCAGTATGTATGCGAACCAGGGTTAGAGTGTGCGGGAATCGGGGTGGGAATGTGTACAAGTCGGGGTCAGAGTTTGTGGGAGTCGGGGTCAGAGAGTGCGGGAGTCATTGTCAGAGTGTGGGGGAGTCGGGTTCAGAGTGTGGGAGAGTCAGGGTCAGAGTTCAAGATGTCGGGGTCAGAGTGTGCGGGTGTTAGGGTCAGAGTGTGCGGGAGTCGGGGTCAGAGTTCAAGATGTCGGGGTCAGAGTGTGCGGGTGTCGGGGTCAGAGTGTGCGGGAGTCGGGGTCAGAGAGTGAAGGAGTCGGGGTCAGAGTGTTGGGGAGTCGGGGTCAGAATGTTGGGGAGTCGGGGTCAGAGTGCGCAGGAGTCGGGGTCAGTGTGTGTGGGGGTCGGGGTCAGAGTGTTCGGGAGTCGGGGTCAGAGTGCACAGGAATCGGGGTCAGTGTGTGCGGGAGTTGGGGTCAGAGTGCGCAGGCATCGGGGTCAGTGTGTGCGGGGGTCGGGGTCAGAGTGCTCGGGAGTCGGGGTCAGAGTGCGCAGGAGTCGGGGTCAGTGTGTTGGGGAGTCGGGGTCAGAATGTTGGGGAGTCGGGGTCAGAGTGCGCAGGAGTCGGGGTCAGTGTGTGCGGGGGTCGGGGTCAGAGTGTTCGGGAGTCGGGGTCAGAGTGCGCAGGAGTCGGGGTCAGTGTGTGCGGGAGTTGGGGTCAGAGTGCGCAGGCGTCGGGGTCAGTGTGTGCGGGAGTCGGGGTCAGAGTGTTCGGGAGTCGGGGTCAGAGTGCGCAGGAGTCGAGGTCAGAGTCTGAGGTAGTCGGGGACAGAGTATGTGCGAGAAAGAGTGAGTGCACGGGAGGCGGGGTCAGACTGCAGGGGTGTCGGGAATAGAGTTCGCGTGAGCCGGGTCAGAGTTCAAGATGTCAGGGTCAGAGTGTGCGGGAGTCGGGGTCAGAGAGTGGAGGAGTCGGGGTCAGAGTGTTTGGGAGTTGGGGTCAGAGAGTGGAGGAGTCGGGGTCAGAGTGTGCGGGAGTCGGGGTCAGATTGTGCGCAAACCAGGGTCAGAGTGTTCAGGATTTGGGATCAGAGTGTGAGGGAGTCGGGGTCAGAGTGTGCGTGAGTCGGGGTCAGAGTGTGCGGGAGTCGGGGTCAGAGTGTGTGGGAATCGGCGTCAGAGAGTGTGGGTGTCGGGGTCAGAGTGTGCGGGATTAGGGGGTCAGAATATGGTGGAGTCGGGGTCAGAGTGTAGGAGTCGGTGTCAGATTGTGGTGGAGCCGGGGTCAAAGTGCGTGGGATTCAGGGTCAGAGGGTGCGGGTGTCAGGAACAGAGTGTGCGGGGGTCGGGGTCAGCGTGTGCGGGAGTCGTTGTCAGACTGTGGGGGATTCGGGTTCAGATTGCGCAGGAGTCGGTGTCAGAGTACGCGGGAGTCGGGGTCAGTCTCTGGGGGAGTCGGGGTCAGAGTGCGGGAGAGTCGGGGTCAGAATTTACGGGAATTGGGGTCAGAGTTTGCGGGAGTCAGGGACAGAGTGTGCGGAAGTCGGGGTCAGAGTGTGCGCAGGAGTCGGGGTCAGTGTGTGCGGGGGTTGGGTCAGAGTGCGCAGGAGTCGAGGTCAGTGAGTGCGGGGGTCGGGGTCAGAGTGCGCAGGAGTCGAGGTCAGAGTGTGTGGGAGTCGGGGTCAGAGTGTGCAGGAGTCGGGGTCAGAGTGTGTGGGAGTCGGGGTCAGATTGTGCGCGATTTGAGGTCAGTATGTGCGGGAGTCGGGGTCAGAGTCCGCGGGAGTCGGGTTCAGAGTTTGGGTGGATTCGGGGTCAGAGTGTGCGGGATTCGGGGTCAGACGTTGCGGGTATCGGGGTCAGAGTGTGCGGGAGTTGGGGTCAGATTGTTGAGGAAGTCGGGGTCAGAGTGTGCGCAAACCAGGGTCAGAGTGTTCAGGATTTGGGGTCAGAGTGTGAGGGAGTCGGGGTCAGAGTGTGCGGGAGTCGTGGTCAGAGTGTGGTGGAGTTAGGGTCAGAGTGTGCGAGGGTTGGGGACAGAGTGTGCGGGAGTCGGTGTCAGACTGTGGGGGATTTGGGGTCAAAGTGAGCGCGAGTCGGGATCAGAGTGTGCGCGAATCGGGGTCAGATTGTGAGGTAGTTGGAGTCAGAGTCCGCGGGAGTCGGGGTCAGACTGTGGGGGATTTGGGGTCAGAGTTTGCGGGTGTCGGGGTCAGAGTGTGCTCAATCCAGGGTCAGAGTGTATGGGAGTTGGGGTCAGAGTGTGTGCAATCTACGGTCAGAGGGTGCGCAATCCAGGGACAGAGTGCGCGGGATTCGGGGTCAGAGTGTGCGGTAGTTGGGGTCAGAGTGTGCGCAATCCAGGGTCAGAGTGTGCGGGAGTCGGGCTCAGAGTTTGTGGGAGTCGGGGTCAGAGTGTGAGGTAGTTGGGGTCAGAGTGTGCGGGAGTCGGGGTCAGAGTTTGCAGTAGTTGGGGTCAGAGTGTGCGGGAATCAGGGTCGGAGTGTACGGTAGTTGGGGTCAGAGTCCACGGGAGTCGGGTTCAGAGTGTGCAGGAGTCGAGGTCAGAGTGTACGGTAGTTGGGGTCAGAGTGTGCGGGAGTCGGGGTCAGAGTGCGCGGGAATCGGGGTCGGAATGTGTGCAAGTCGGGGTCAGAGTGTGTGGGACTCAGTGTCAGACTGTGGGGGATTTAGGGTCAGAGTGCGCGGGAGTCGGGGTCAGAGTTTGGGGGAGTCGGGGTCACAGTGTGGGAGAGTCGGGGTCAGAGTTTACGGGAGTTGGGGTCAGAGTGTGCGAAGTTGGGGTCAGAGTGTGGGGGAGTCGGGGTCAGAGTGTGCGAGGGTTGGGGTCAGAGTGTGTGGGACTCGGTGTCAAACTATGTCGGATTTGGGGTCAGAGTGCGCGGGATTCGGGATCAAAGTGTGCGGGATTCGGGGTCAGAGTGTGCGGAGTTGGGGTCAGAGAGTGGAGGAGTCGGGGTCAGAGAGCGAGGGAGTCGGGATCAGAGTGTGCGGGTGTCGGGGTCAGAGTGTGTGGGAGTCAGGTTCAGAGTGTGCAGGAGTCGAGGTCAGAGTGTACGGTAGTTGGGGTCAGAGTGTGCGGGAGTCGGGGTCAGAGTGCGCGAGTTGGGGTCAGTACGTATGCGAACCAGGGTTAGAGTGTACGGGAATCGGATTGGGAATGTGTGGGAGTCGGTGTCAGAGTGTGCGGGAATCGGGGTCGGAATGTGTGCAAGTCGGGGTCAGAGTGTGCGGGAGTCGGTGTCAGAGTGTGCGGGAGTCAAATTCAGATTACGGAGGAGTCAGGGTCAGAGTGTGCGGGTGTCGGGCTCAGAGTGTGCGAGGGTTGGGGTCAGAGTGTGTGGGACTCGGTGTCAGACTGTGGGGGATTTAGGGTCAGAGTGCGCGGGAGTCGGGGTCAAAGTGTGCAGTAGTTGCGGTCAGAGTGCACGGGAGTCGGGGTCAGAGTTTGGGGGAGTCGGGGTCACAGTGTGCGCGAGTTGAGGTCTGTATGTGTGCGAACCAGGGTTAGAGTGTGCAGGATTCGGGGTCAGTGTGTATGGGAGTCGGGGTCAGAGTGTGGGAGAGTCGGGGTCAGAGCTTACGGGAGTTGGGGTCAGAGTGTGCGAAGTTGGGGTCAGAGAGTGGAGGAGTCGGGATCAGAGAGCGAGGGAGTCGGGGTGAGAGTGTGTGGGAGTCGGGGTCAGAGAGTGGAGGTGTTGGGGTCAGTGTGCGAGGGAGTCGGGGTCAGATTGTGGAGGAGTTGGGGTCAGTGTGCGAGGGAGTCGGGGTGAGAGTGTGCGGTAGTTGCGGTCAGAGTGCACGGGAGTTGGGATCAGAGTGTGTGGGTGTCGGGGTCAGAGTGTGCGGGTGTCGGTGTCAGAGTGTGTGGGAGTCGGTGTCAGAGAGTGGAGGAGTCGGGTTCAGTGTGCGAGGGAGTCGGGGTCAGAGTTCAAGATGTCGGGGTCAGATTGTGCGGGTGTCAGGGTCAGAGTGTATGGAGTTAGGGTCAGAGTGTGTGGGACTAGGTGTCAGACTATGGGGGATTGGGGTCAGAGTGCGCGGGAGTCGGGGTCAAAGTGTGCGGGATTCAGGGTCAGAGTGTGCGGAGTTGGGGTCAGAGAGTGGAGGAGTCGGGGTCAGAGTGCGAGGGAGTCGGGGTCAGAGTGTGGGGGAGTCAGGGTGAGAGTGTGCGGTAGTTGCGGTCAGAGTGCACGAGAGTTGGGGTCAGAGTGTGCGGGAATTGGGGTCAGAGTGTGCGCAACCCAGGGTCAGATTGTGGGGGAGTCGGTGTCAGACTGTTGTGCAGCCAGGGTCAAAGTGCGTGGGATTCGGGGTCAGAGGGTGCGGGTGTCGGGATCAGAGTGGGCGAGAGTCGGGGTCAGAGTGTGGGGGAGTCGGGGTCAGAGTACGCTAGTGTCGATGTCAGAGTCTGAAGGACTCGTTGTTAGACTGTGGGGGATTCGGGGTCAGAGTGCGCGGGAGTCGGGGTCAGAGTTCAAGATGTCGGGGTCAGAGTGTGCGGGTGTCGGGGTCAGAGTGTGTGGGAGTCGGGGTCAGAGAGTGAAGGAGTCGGGGTCAGAGTGTGCGGGAGTTGGGGTCAGAGTATGTGCGAGAAAGAGTGAGTGCGCGGGAGGCGGGGTCAGACTGCAGGGGTGTCGGGAATAGAGTGCGCGTGAGCCGGGTCAGAGTTCAAGATGTCGGGGTCAGAGTGTGCGGGAGTCGGGGTCAGAGAGTGAAGGAGTCGGGGTCAGAGTGTGCGGGAGTTGGGGTCAGAGTGTGCTGGTGTCGGGGTCAGAGTGTGAGGTAGTCGGGGACAGACTATGTGCGAGAAAGAGTGAGTGCGCGGGAGGCGGGGTCAGACTGCAGGGGTGTCGGGAATAGAGTGCGCGTGAGCCGGGTCAGAGTTCAAGATGTCGGGGTCAGAGTGTGCGGGAGTCGGGGTCAGAGAGTTGAGGAGTCGGGGTCAGAGTGTTTGGGAGTTGGGGTCAGAGAGTGGAGGAGTCGGGGTCAGAGAGTGCGGGTGTCGGGGTCAGAGTGTGCGGGATTAGGGGGTCAGAGAGTGAAGTAGTCGGGGTCAGAGTGCGAGGGAGTCGGGGTCAGAGTGTGGGGGAGTCAGGGTGAGAGTGTGCGGTAGTTGCGGTCAGAGTGCACAGGAGTTGGGGTCAGAGTGTGCGGGAATTGGTGTCAGAGTGTGCGCAACCCAGGGTCAGATTGTGGGGGAGTCAGTGTCAGACTGTTGTGCAGCCAGGGTCAAAGTGCGTGGGATTCGGGGTCAGAGGCTGCGGGTGTCAGGATCAGAGTGGGCGAGAGTCGGGGTCAGAGTGTGCGGGAGTCGGGGTCAGAGTACGCTAGTGTCGATGTCAGAGTCTGAAGGACTCGTTGTATGACTGTGGGGGATTCGGGGTCAGAGTGCGCGGGAGTCGGGGTCAGAGTTCAAGATGTCGGGGTCAGAGTGTGCGGGTGTCGGGGTCAGAGTGTGTGGGAGTCGGGGTCAGAGAGTGAAGGAGTCGGGGTCAGAGTGTGCGGGAGTTGGGGTCAGAGTATGTGCGAGAAAGAGTGAGTGCGCGGGAGGCGGGGTCAGACTGCAGGGGTGTCGGGAATAGAGTGCGCGTGAGCCGGGTCAGAGTTCAAGATGTCGGGGTCAGAGTGTGCGGGAGTCGGGGTCAGAGAGTGGAGGAGTCGGGGTCAGAGTGTTTGGGAGTTGGGGTCAGAGAGTGGAGGAGTCGGGGTCAGAGCGTGCGGGATTAGGGGGTCAGAATATGGGGGAGTCGGGGTCAGATTGTGGTGGAGCCGGGGTCAAAGTGCGTGGGATTCAGGGTCAGAGGGTGCGGGTGTCAGGAACAGAGTGTGCGGGGGTCGGGGTCAGCGTGTGCGGGAGTCGTTGTCAGACTGTGGGGGATTCGGGTTCAGATTGCGCAGGAGTCGGTGTCAGAGTACGCGGGAGTCGGGGTCAGTCTCTGGGGGAGTCGGGGTCAGAGTGCGGGAGAGTCGGGGTCAGAATTTACGGGAATTGGGGTCAGAGTTTGCAGGAGTCAGGGACAGAGTGTGCGGAAGTCGGGGTCAGAGTGTGCGCAGGAGTCGGGGTCAGTGTGTGCGGGGGTTGGGTCAGAGTGCGCAGGAGTCGAGGTCAGTGAGTGCGGGGGTCGGGGTCAGAGTGCGCAGGAGTCGAGGTCAGAGTGTGTGGGAGTCGGGGTCAGAGTGTGCAGGAGTCGGGGTCAGAGTGTGTGGGAGTCGGGGTCAGATTGTGCGCGATTTGGGGTCAGTATGTGCGGGAGTCGGGGTCAGAGTCCGCGGGAGTCGGGTTCAGTGTTTGGGTGGATTCGGGGTCAGAGTGTGCGGGATTTGGGGTCAGACGTTGCGGGTATCGGGGTCAGAGTGTGCGGGAGTTGGGGTCAGATTGTTCAGGGAGTCGGGGTCAGAGTGTGCGCAAACCAGGGTCAGAGTGTTCAGGATTTGGGGTCAGAGTGTGAGGGAGTCGGGGTCAGAGTGTGGTGGAGTTAGAGTCAGAGTGTGCGAGGGTTGGGGACAGAGTGTGCGGGAGTCGGTGTCAGACTGTGGGGGATTTGGGGTCAAAGTGAGCGCGAGTCGTGGTCAGATTGTGAGGTAGTTGGAGTCAGAGTCTGCGGGAGTCGGGGTCAGACTGGGGGATTTGGGGTCAGAGTGTGCGGGTGTCGGGGTCAGGGTGTGCGCAATCCAGGGTCAGAGTGTATGGGAGTTGGGGTCAGAGTGTGCGCAATCTACGGTCAGAGTGTGCGCAATCCAGGGACAGAGTGTGCAGGATTCGGGGTCAGAGTGTGCGGTAGTTGGGGTCAGAGTGTGCGCAATCCAGGGTCAGAGTGTGCGGTAGTTGGGCTCAGAGTTTGTGGGAGTCAGGGTCAGAGTGTGAGGTAGTTGGGGTCAGAGTGTGCGGTAGTTGGGGTCAGAGTCCACGGGAGTCGGGTTCAGAGTGTGCAGGAGTCGAGGTCAGAGTGTACGGTAGTTGGGGTCAGAGTGTGCGGGAGTCGGGGTCAGAGTGCGCGAGTTGGGGTCAGTATGTATCCGAACCAGGGTCAGAGTGTGTGGGAGTCAGCGGGGTCAGACTGTGGTGGAGCCGCGGTCAAAATGCGTGGGATTCGGGGTCAGAGTGTGCGGGATTTGGGGTCAGAGGATGTGGTAGTTGGGCTCAGAGTGCGCAGGAGTCGGGGTCAGAGTGTGCGGGAGTCGGGGTCAGAGTGCGTAGGAGTCGGGATCAGAGTGTGCGGGAGTCGGGGTCAGAGAGTGGAGGAGTCGGGGTCAGAGTGTTTGGGAGTTGGGGTCAGAGAGTGGAGGAGTCAGGGTCAGAGTGTGCGGGAGTCGGGGTCAGAGTGTTGGGGTTTCGGAGTCAGAGTGTGCGGGAGTCGGGGTCAGAGTGTGCGGGAATCGGCGTCAGAGAGTGTGGGTATCGGGGTCAGAGTGTGCGGGATTAGGGGGTCAGAATATGGGGGAGTCGGGGTCAGAGTGTGGGAGTCGGTGTCAGATTGTGGTGGAGCCGGGGTCAAAGTGCGTGGGATTCAGGGTCAGAGGGTGCGGGGGTCAGGAACAGAGTGTGCGGGGGTCGGGGTCAGCGTGTGCGGGAGTCATTGTCAGACTGTGGGGGATTCGGGTTCAGACTGCGCAGGAGTCGGTGTCAGAGTACGCGGGAGTCGGGGTCAGTCTCTGGGGGAGTCGGGGTCAGAGTGCGGGAGAGTCGGGGTCAGAATTTACGGGAATTGGGGTCAGAGTTTGCGGGAGTCAGGGACAGAGTATGCGGAAGTCGGGGTCAGAGTGTGCGCAGGAGTCGAGGTCAGTGAGTGCGGGGGTCGGGGTCAGAGTGCGCAGGAGTCGAGGTCTGAGTGTGTGGGAATCGGGGTCAGAGTGTGCCGGAGTCGGGGTCAGAGTGTGTGGGAGTCGGGGTCAGATTGTGCGCGATTTGGGGTCAGTGTGTGCGGGAGTCGTGTTCAGAGTCCGCGGGAGTCGGGTTCAGAGTTTGGGTGGATTCGGGGTCAGAGTGTGCGGGATTTGGGGTCAGAGGTTGCGGGTATCGGGGTCAGAGTGTGCGGGAGTCGGGGTCAGATTGTTCAGGGAGTCGGGGTCAGAGTGTGCGCAAACCAGGGTCAGAGTGTTCAGGCTTTGGGGTCAGAGTGTGAGGGAGTCGGGGTCAGAGTGTGCGGGAGTCGGGGTCAGAGTGTGGTGGAGTTAGGGTCAGAGTGTGCGAGGGTTGGGGACAGAGTGTGCGGGAGTCGGTGTCAGACTGTGGGGGATTTGGGGTCAAAGTGAGCGCGAGTCGTGGTCAGATTGTGAGGTAGTTGGAGTCAGAGTCTGCGGGAGTCGGGGTCAGACTGGGGGATTTGGGGTCAGAGTGTGCGGGTGTCGGGGTCAGGGTGTGCGCAATCCAGGGTCAGAGTGTATGGGAGTTGAGGTCAGAGTGTGCGCAATCTACGGTCAGAGTGTGCGCAATCCAAGGACAGAGTTTGTGGGAGTCGGGGTCAGAGTGTGAGGTAGTTGGGGTCAGAGTGCGCGGGAGTCGGGGTCAGAGTGTGCGGTAGTTGGGGTCAGAGTGTGCGGTAGTTGGGGTCAGAGTCCACGGGAGTCGGGTTCAGAGTGTGCAGGAGTCGAGGTCAGAGTGTACGGTAGTTGGGGTGAGAGTGTGCGGGAGTCAGGGTCAGAGTGCGCGAGTTGGGGTCAGTATGTATCTGAACCAGGGTCAGAGTGTGTGGGAGTCAGCGGGGTCAGACTGTGGTGGAGCCGCGGTCAAAATGCGTGGGATTCGGGGTCAGAGTGTGCGGGATTTGGGGGCAGAGGATGAGGTAGTTGGGCTCAGAGTGTGCAGGAGTCGGGGTCAGAGTGTGCGGGAGTCGGGGTCAGAGTGCGTAGGAGTCGGGATCAGAGTGTGCGGGAGTCGGGGTCAGAGTATGCGGGAGTCGGGGTCAGAGTGTGCGGTAGTTGGGGTCAGTTTGTATGCAAACCGGTGTTAGAATGTGCGGGAATCAGCGTTGGAATGTGTGCGAGTCGGGGTCAGAGTGTGCAGTATTCAGGGTCAGAGTGTGCAGGAGTCATTGTCAGAGTCTGCGGGAGTCAGTGTCAGAGTGTGGGAGAGTCGGGGTCAGAGTGTGCGGGAGTCGAGGTCAGAGTGTGCGCAACCCAGGGTCAGAGTGATCGGGAGTCGGGGTCAGAGTGTGCGGGAGTCGGGGTCAGAGTGTGCGGGAGTCGGGGTCAGAGTGTGAGGGAGTCGGGGTCAGAGTGTGCGCGAGTTGGGGTCAGAGTGTGCGCGAGTCGGGGTCAGACTGTGCAGAAGTCGGGGTCAGAGCGTGCGCAAGTCGGGGTCAGAGTGTGCGGGAGTCGGGGTCAGAATATGGGGGAGTCGGGGTCAGAGTGTGCGGGAGTCGGTGTCAGACTGTGGGGTATTTGGGGTCACAGTGCACGGGAGTCGGGGTCAGAGTGTGCGGGAGTCGCGATCAGAGATTGGAGGAGTCGGAGTCAGAGTGTGCGGTAGTTGGTGTCAGAGTGTGCAGGAGTCAGGCTCAGAGTCTGCAGGAGTCGGGGTCAGTGTGCAGGAGTCGGGGTCAGAGTGCGCGAGTCGGGGTCAGAGTGTGCGGGAGTCGGGGTCAGAGTGTGCGCGAGTCGGGGTCAGAGTGTGCGCGAGTCGGGGTCAGAAAGTGCGGTAGTCGGGGTCAGAGTGTGCAGGAGTCGGTGTCAGACTGTGGGGGTTTTGGGGTCAGAGTGTGCGGGAGACGGGTTCAGAGTGTGCAGGACTCGGGATCAGAGTGTGCGGGAGTCGGGGTCAGAGTGCGCGGGAGTTGGGTCAGAGTTTGGGATGTCGGGGTCAGAGTGTGCGGTAGTTGGGGTCAGACTGTTGGGGAGTCGGGGTCAGAGTGTTCGGGAGTCGGGGTCAGAGTGTGCAGCAGTCGTGGTCAGAGTGTGCGCAACCCAGGGTCAGAGTGTGCGGGAATCGGGTCAGAGTGTGCAGGAGTCGGGGTCAGAGTGTGCCCAACCCAGGGTCAGAGTGTGCGGGATTAGGGGGTCAGAATATGGGGGAGTCGGGGTCAGAGTGTGGGAGTCGGTGTCAGATTGTGGTGGAGCCGGGGTCAAAGTGCGTGGGATTCAGGGTCAGAGGGTGCGGGGGTCAGGAACAGAGTGTGCGGGGGTCGGGGTCAGCGTGTGCGGGAGTCATTGTCAGACTGTGGGGGATTCGGGTTCAGACTGCGCAGGAGTCGGTGTCAGAGTACGCGGGAGTCGGGGTCAGTCTCTGGGGGAGTCGGGGTCAGAGTGCGGGAGAGTCGGGGTCAGAATTTACGGGAATTGGGGTCAGAGTTTGCGGGAGTCAGGGACAGAGTGTGCGGAAGTCGGGGTCAGAGTGTGCGCAGGAGTCGAGGTCAGTGAGTGCGGGGGTCGGGTCAGAGTGTGCCCAACCCAGGGTCAGAGTGTGCAGGACCCGTAGTCACAGTATGGGGGATTTGGGGTCAGAGTGCACGGGAATCGGGGTCAAAGTGTGCGGGAGTCGGGGTCAGAGTGTGCGCAATCCAGGGTCAGAGTGTGCGGGAGTCGGTGTCAGACTGTGGGTGATTCGGGGTCAGAGTGTGCGGGAGTCGGGTTCAGAGTATGCGGGACTCAGGATCAGAGTGTGAGGGAGTCGGTGTCAGACTGTGGGTGATTCGGGGTCAGAGTGTGCGGGAGTCGGGTTCAGAGTGTGCGGGAGTCGGGGTCAGAGAGTGCAGGAGTAGGGGTCAGAGTGCACGGCAGTCGGGGTCAGAGTGTGCGGGATAAGGGGTCTGAGTGTGGGAGAGTTGGGGTCAGAGTGTACGGGAGTCGGGGTCAGAGTGTGTGGGAGTCTGGGTCAGAGTGTGTGGGGGTCGGGGTCATAGTGTACAGGAGTAGGGGTCAGAATGTGGGAGAGTCTGGGTCAGAGTGTGCGGGATTTGGGGTCAGAGTATGCGAGTGTCGGTGTCAGAGTGTGCTGGACTCGGTGTCAGACTGTGGGGGAATTGGGGTCAGAGTGTGTGGTAATTGGGGTCAGAGTGCACATGAGTCGGGGTCAGATTGTGCGGTAGTCGGGGCAGAGTGGTGGAGCCGGGGTCATAGTGCGTGGGATTTGGGGTCAGAATGTGCGCAAGTCGGAATCAGAGTGTGGGAGAGTCAGGGTCAGAGTGTACGGGAGTCGGGGTCAGAGAGTGCGGGATTAGGGGTCATGGCGTGGGAGAGTCTGGGTCAGAGTGTGCGGGATTCGTGTTCAGAGTGTGCGGGAATCGGGGTCAGAGTGTGCGGTAGTTGGGGTCAGAGTGCGTGGGAGTCGGGGTTAGAGTGTGCACAAGTTGAGGTCAGTATGTATGCGAACCGGGTTAGAATGTGCGGGAATCGGGGTCGGAATGTGTGCGAGTCGGGGTCAGAGTGTGCGGGACTCGGTGTCAGACTGTGGGGTATTTGGGGTCAAAGTGCGCGGGAGTCCGTGTCAGAGAGTGCGGGAGTCGGGTTCAGAGTGTGGGTCATGTCGGGGGGGTCAGAGTGTGCGTGATTCGGGGTCAGAGTGCGCAGGAGTCCGTGTCAGAGTGTGCGGGAGTCGGGGTCAGAGTGTGGGGGTGTCGGGGTCAGAGTTTGCGTGATTCGGGGTCAGAGTTCGCAGGAGTCGGGGTCAGAGTGTCCGGCAGTCGTGTTCAGAGTGTGCGGTAGTTGGGGTCAGAGTGTGCGGTAGTTGGGGTGAAGGTGCGCATGAGTCAGTTTCAGTGTGTGCGGGAGTCGTTGTCAGAGTGCTCAGGAGTCGGGGTCAGACAGTGTGGAAGTCGGGGTCCGAGACTGCGGGAGTCGGGGTCAAAGTGTGCGGGAGTCCGGGTCAGAGTGCGTGGTAGTCGGGGTCAGAGTTTGTGCGAGTCGGGGTCAGAGGATGCGGTAGTTGGTGTCAGAGTGTGTGGGATTTGGGATCAGTATATATGCAAACCGGGGTTAGAGTGTGCGGGAATTGGAGTCAGAGGATGCAATAGTTGGGGTCAGAGTGCGCGGGAGTCGGGGTCAGAGTGTGCATGTGTTGGGGTCAGAGTGTTCCGGAGTCGGGGTCAGAGTGTGCGGGAGTCGGGGTCACAGTGTGCGCAAAACAGGGTCAGAGTGTGCGCGGGTTGGGGTCAGAGTGTGCAGGAGTCGGGGTCAGAGTGTTCGGGAATCGGGGTCAGAGTGTGCGGGTGTTGGGGTCAGAGTATGCAGGACTCAGGGTCAGAGTTTGGGGGAGTAGGTGTCAGAGTGTGCGGGGGTCGGTGTCAGACTGTGGGGGATTTGGGTTCAGAGTGCACGGGAGTTGGGGTCAGAGTGTGCGGTAGTTGGGGACAGAGTGTGCGGGAGTTGGGGTCAGAGTGTGCAGTAGTTGGGGTCAGAGTGTGCGGTAGTCAGGGTCAGAGTCCTCGGGAGTCGAGGTCAGAGTGTTCGGGATTCGGGGTCAGAGTGTGCGGGAGTCGGGGTCAGAGCGTGCGCAATCCAGGGTCAGAGTGTGGGGGAGTAGGGGTCAGAGTGTGCGGGACTCGGGGCCAGCGTGTGCAGGAGTCGAGGTCAGAGTGTGCGGGAGTCGGGGTCAGAGTGTGCCGGTTTCGGGGCCAGAGTGTGTGGGAGTCGGGGTCAGAGTGTGCGGGAGTCGGGGTCAGAGTGTGCGGGATTCGGGGTCATAGTGTGCAGGGTTTGTACTCAGAGTGTGCGGGAGTTGGTTTCAGAGTGTGCGTGAGTTGGGGTCAGAGTGTGCAAGAGTCGGGGTCAGAGTGTTCGGGAGTCGGGGTCAGAGTGTGCGGGAGTCAGGTTCAGAATGTGCGCGAGTTGGGGTCAGAGTGTGCAAGAGTCGGGGTCAGAGTGGGTGTGGGAGTCGGGGTCAGAGTGTGCAATAGTCGGGGTCAGAGTGCGCGGGAGTCGGGGTCAGATTGCGGGAATTCGGTGTCGGAGTGTGCGGTCATCGGTGTCCGAGTGTGCGGGAGTCGAGGTCAGAGTGTATGGGAGTCGGGGTCAGAGTGCGGGAATTCGGGGTCAGAGTGTGCGGTAGTCGGTGACCGAGTGTGCGGGAGTCGGGGTCAGAGAGTGCAGGATGAGGGGTCAGGGTGTGGGAGAGTCTGGGTCAGAGTGTGTGGGATTCGGGGTCAGAGTGTGTGGGATTCGGGGTCAGAGTGTGTGGGATTCGGTGTCAGATTGTGCGGGACTCAGTGTCAGACTGTCGGGAATCGGGGTCAGAGTGTGTGGGAGCCGGGGTCAGAGTGTGCGCGAGTTGAGGTCGTGAGTGTGCGCGAGTGGGAGTCGGGGTCGGAATATGTGCGAGTCGGGGTCAGAGTGTGTGGGAATGGGGGTCAGAGTGTGGGGTATTTGGGGTCAAAGTGCGCAGGAGTCCGTGTCAGAGTGTTTAGGAGTCGGGATCAGAGTGTTCGGGAGTCAGGGTCAGAGTGTGCGGGAGTCGGGGTCAAAGTGTGCGGGAGTCCGGGTCAGAGTGCGTGGTAGTCGGGGTCAGAGTTTGCGGGAGTTGGGGTCAGAGTGTGCGGGAATTGGAGTCAGAGGATGCAATAGTTGGGGTCAGAGTGCGCGGGAGTCGGGGTCAGAGTGTGCGGGATTTGGGATCAGTATATATGCGAACCGGGGTTAGAGTGTGCGGGAATCGGAGTCAGAGGATGCGATAGTTGGGGTCAAAGTGTGCGGGAGTCGGGGTCAGAGTGTGCGGGAATCGGAGTCAGAGGACGCGATAGTTGGGGTCAGAGTGTGCGGGAGTCGGGGTCAGAGTGTGCGGGAATCGGAGTCAGGGGATGCGATAGTTGGGGTCAGAGTGTGCTCATTCCAGGGTCAGAATGTGCGGGATTCGGGGTCAGAGTGTGCGGGAGTCGCGATCAGAGAGTGGAGGAGTCGCTGTCAGAGTGTGCGGGTGTCGGGGTCAGAGTGTTCCGGAGTCGGGGTCAGAGTGTGCGGGAGTCGGGGTCACAGTGTGCGCAAAACAGGGTCAGAGTGTGCACGTGTTGGGGTCAGAGTGCACGGGAGTCGGGGTCAGAGTGTGCGGTAGTTGGGGACAGAGTGTGCGGGAGTTGAGGTCAGAGTGTGCAGTAGTTGGGGTCAGAGTGTGCGGTAGTCGGGGTCAGAGTCCACGGGAGTCGAGGTCAGAGTGTTCGGGATTCGGGGTCAGAGTGTGCGGGAGTCGGGGTCAGAGCGTGCGCAATCCAGGGTCAGAGTGTGGGGGAGTAGGGGTCAGAGTGTGCGGGACTCGGGGCCAGCGTGTGCAGGAGACGAGGTCAGAGTGTGCGGGAGTCGGGGTCAGAGTGTGCCGGTTTTGGGGCCAGAATGTGTGGGAGTCGGGGTCAGAGTGTGTGGGAGTCGGGGTCAGAGTGTGGGGGAGTCAGGGTCAGAGTGTGCGGGAGTCGGGGTCATAGTGTGCAGGGTTTGTACTCAGAGTGTGCGGGAGTCGGTTTCAGAGTGTGCGTGAGTTGGGGTCAGAGTGTGCAAGAGTCGGGGTCAGAGTGTTCGGGAGTCGGGGTCAGAGTGTGCGGGAGACGGGGTCAGAGCGTGCGGGATTCGGGGTCAGGGTATGGGGGAGTCGGGGTCAGAGTGGTGGAGCCGTGGTCAAAGTGCGTGGGATTTGGGGTCAGAGAGTGCGGGAGTCGGGGTCAGAGTGCGCAACAGTCGGGGTCAGAGTGTTCGGGAGTCAGTGTTAGAGTGTGCAGGAGTCAGGTTCAGAATGTGCAGGAGACGGGGTCAGAGTGTGCGCAAGTTGGGATCAGAGTGTGTGGGAGTCGGGGTCAGACTGTGGGGGATTTGGGGTCAGAGTGTGCGGGAGTGGGGGTCAGAGTGTGCGGGATTAGGGGTCAGAGTATGGGGGAGTCGGGGTCAGAGTGGTGGAGCCGGGGTCAAAGTGCATGGGATTTGGGGTCAGAGTGTGTGGGAGTCGGGGTCAAAGTGCGCGGCAGTTGGGGTCACAGTGTGAGGGATTAGGGGTCACAGTGTGAGGGATTAGGGGTCAAAGTGTGCGGGAGTCAGGGTCAGAGTTGTGCTGGATTCACTGTCAGACTGTGGTGGAATCGGGGTCAGAGTGTACGGTAGTTGAGGTCAGTATGTATGCGAACCGGGGTTAGGGTGTATGGGAATCGGGATTGGAATGTGTGTGAGTCGGGGTCAGAGTGTGCTTGATTCGGGGTCAGAGTGCGCAGGAGTCGGGGTCAGAATGTGCAGGAGTCGGGGTCAGACAGTGTGGGAGTTGGGGTCAGAGAGTGTGGGAGAGTCTGGGTCAGAGTGTGCGGGAGTCGGGGTCAGAGTGTGCGAGAGTCGGTGCCAGATTGTGCGGGACTCGGTGTCAGACTGTCGGTAATCGGGGTCAGAGTGTGCAGCAGTTGGGGTCAGAGTGTTTGGGAGTCGGGGTCAGAGTGTTTGGGAGTCGGGGTCAGAGTGTGCAGTAGTTGGGGTCAGAGTGCGTGGGAGTCGGGGTCAGAGTGTGTGGGAGCCGGGTCAGAGTGTGCGCGAGTTGGGTCAGTATGTAAGCGAACCGGGGTTAGAGAGTGAGGGAATCGGGGTCGGAATGCGTGCGAGTCGGGGTCAGAGTGTGTGGGATTCGGGGTCAGAGTATGGGGGTGGCGGGGTCAGAGTGTGCAGGAGTCGGGGTCAGAGTGTGCGTGAGTCTGGGTCAGTGTATGGGGGTGTCAGGGTCAGAGTGTGCGTGATTCGGGGTCAGCGTGTGCGGTAGTCAGTGTCAGAGTATCCGGCAGTCATGTTCAGTGTGCGGTAGTTGGGGACAGTGTCCCTGGGAGTCGGGATCAGAGTGTTCGGAAGTCAGGGTCAGATTGTGCAAGTGTCGGGGTCAAAGAGTGCGAGGGTTGGGGTCAGAGTGTGTTACTCGGTGTCAGACTGTGGGGGATTTGGGGTCAGAGTGAGCAGGAGTCGGGGTCAGAGTGTCTGGGAGTCAAGGTCAGAGTGTGCAGGAGTCAGTGTCAGAGTGCGCAGGAGTTGGGGTCAGACAGTGTGGGAGTCAGGGTCAAAGATTGTGGGAGTTGGGGTCAGAGTGTGCGGTAGTTGGTGTCAGAGTGTGCTGTAATCGCTGTCAGAGTGTGTGGGAATAGGGGTCAGAGAGTGCGATAGTTGGGGTCAGAGTGCGCGGGAGATGGGGTCAGAGTGCGCAGGAGCCGGGGTCAGAGAGTGGAGGAGCCGGGGTCAGAGTGTGCAGTAGTTGCGGTCGGAGTCTGCGGGAGTCGGGGTCAGAGTGTTCGGGAGTCGGGGTCAGATTGTGCAAATGTTGGGGTCAAAGAGTGCGAGGGTTGAGGTCAGAGTGTGTGTTACTCGGTGGCAGACTGTGGGGGATTTGGGGTCAGAGTGTGGGGAGGCGGGGTCAGAGTGCGCGGGAGTTGGGTCAGAGTTTGGTGGAGTCGGTGTCAGAGTGTGCAGTAGTTGGGGTCAGAGTGTTTGGGAGTCAGGGTCAGAGTGTTTGGGATCAGGGTGAGAGTGTTCGGGAGTCGGGGTCAGAGTTTGCGGGAGTCGGGGTCAGAGTGTGCGCAACCCAGGGTCAGAGTGTGCGTGATTCGGGGTCAGAGTGTGGGGGAGTCGGGGTCAGACTGTGGGGGATTTGGGGTCAGAGTGTACGGGAGTGGGGGTCAGAGTGTGCGGGATTAGGGGTCAGAGTGTGTGGGAGTCGGGGTCAAAGTGTGCGGGAGTCAGGGTCAGAGTTGTGCTGGACTCAGTGTCAGACTGTGATGGAATCGAGGTCAGAGTGTGCGGTAGTTGAGGTCAGTATGTATGCGAACCGGGGTTAGAGTGTACGGGAATCGGGGTCGGAATGTGTGCGAGTCAGGGTCAGAGTGTGCGAGGGTTAGGGTCAGAGTGTGCGGGACTCGGTGTCAGACTGTGGGGGATTTGGGGTCAAAGTGCGTGGGAGTCGGTGTCAGAGTGTGCAGGAGTCTGGGTCAAAGTGCACAGGAGTCGGGGTCAGAGTGTGCGAGGGTCGGTGTCAGAGTGTGCGGGACTCGGTGTCAGACTGTGGGGGAATCGGGGTCAGGGTGTACGGTAGTTGGGGTCAGAGTGCACGCGAGTCAGGGTCAGAGTGCGGGGAGTCAGGGTCAGAGTGTGCGGTAGTCGGTGTCATAGTCTGCGGGATTAGGGGTCAGAGTGTGGGAGAGTCGGGGTCAGAGTGTGCGGGAGCCGGGGTCAGAGTGTACGGTAGTTGGGGTCAGTATGTATGCGAACCGGGGTTAGAGTGAATGGGAATCGGGGTTGGAATGTGTGCGAGTCGGGGTCAGAGTGTGCTTGATTCGGGGTCAGAGTGCGCAGGAGTCAGGGTCAGAATGTGCAGGAGTCGGGGTCAGACAGTGTGGGAGTTGGGGTCAGAGAGTGTGGGAGAGTCTGGGTCAGAGTGTGCGGGATTCGGGGTCAGAGTGTGCGAGAGTCGGTGTCAGATTGTGCGGGACTCAGTGTCAGACTGTCGGTAATCGTGGTCAGAGTGTGCAGCAGTTGGGGTCAGAGTGTTTGGGAGTCGGGGTCAGAGTGTTTGGGAGTCGGGGTTAGAGTGTTTGGGAGTCGGGGTCAGAGTGTGCAGTAGTTGGGGTCAGAGTGCGTGGGAGTCGGGGTCAGAGTGTGTGGGAGCCGGGTCAGAGTGTGCGCGAGTTGGGTCAGTATGTATGCGACCGGGGTTAGAGAGTGCGGGAATCGGGGTCGGAATGTGTGCGAGTCGGGGTCAGAGTGTGTGGGATTCGGGGTCAGAGTATGGGGGTGGCGGGGTCAGAGTGTGCAGGAGTCGGGGTCAGAGTGTGCGTGAGTCTGGGTCAGTGTATGGGGGTGTCAGGGTCAGAGTGTGCGTGATTCGGGGTCAGCGTGTGCGGTAGTCAGTGTCAGAGTATCCGGCAGTCATGTTCAGTGTGTGGTAGTTGGGGTCAGTGTCCCTGGGAGTCGGGATCAGAGTGTTCGGAAGTCAGGGTCAGATTGTGCAAGTGTCGGGGTCAAAGAGTGCGAGGGTTGGGGTCAGAGTGTGTTACTCGGTGTCAGACTGTGGGGGATTTGGGGTCAGAGTGCGCAGGAGTCGGGGTCAGAGTGTCTGGGAGTCAGGGTCAGAGTGTGCAGGAGTCAGTGTCAGAGTGCGCAGGAGTTGGGGTCAGATAGTGTGGGAGTCAGGGTCAAAGATTGTGGGAGTTGTGGTCAGAGTGTGCTGTAATCGCTGTCAGAGTGTGTGGGAATAGGGGTCAGAGAGTGCGATAGTTGGGGTCAGAGTGCGCGGGAGATGGGGTCAGAGTGAGCAGGAGTCGGGGTCAGAGAGTGGAGGAGCCGGGGTCAGAGTGTGCAGTAGTTGCGGTCGGAGTCTGCGGGAGTCGGGGTCAGAGTGTTCGGGAGTCGGGGTCAGATTGTGCAAATGTCGGGGTCAAAGAGTGCGAGGGTTGAGGTCAGAGTGTGTGTTACTCGGTGACAGACTGTGGGGGATTTGGGGTCAGAGTGTGAGGGAGGCAGGGTCAGAGTGCGAGGGAGTTGGGTCAGAGTTTGGTGGAGTCGGTGTCAGAGTGTGCGGTAGTTGGGGTCAGAGTGTGCGGGAGTCGGGGTTCAGAGTGTGCGGGAGTCGGGGTCAGAGTGTGCGGGAGTCGGGGTCAGAGTGTGGGGGATTTGGGGGCAGAGTGCACGGAGTCGGGGTCAGAGTGTGTGGTAGTTGGGGTCAGAGTGTGCGATAGTTGGGGTCAGAGTACACGGGAGTTGAGGTCAGAGTGTTCGGGAATCGGGGTCAAAGTTTGTGGGAGTCGGGATCTGAGTGTGTGCAATCCAGGGTCAGAGTGTGCAGGAGACGGGTTCAGAGTGTGCAGGACTCGGGATCAGAGTGTGCGGGAGTCGGTGTCAGACTGTGGGTGATTCGGGGTCCGAGTGTGCGGGAGTCATGGTCAGAGTGCGCGGGAGTTGGGTCAGAGTTTGGGGAAGTCGGGGTCAGAGTGTGTGGTAGTTGGGGTCAGACTGTTTGGGAGTTGGGGTCAGAGTGTTCGGGAGTCGGGGTCAGAGTGTGCAGCAGTCGTGGTCAGACTGTGCGCAACCCAGGGTCAGAGTGTGCGGGAGTCGGGTCAGAGTGTGCAGGAGTCGGGGTCAGAGTGTGCGCAACCCAGGGTCAGAGTGTGCGGGAGTCGGGTCAGAGTGTGCAGGAGTCGGGGTCAGAGTGTGCCCAACCCAGGGTCAGAGTGTGCAGGACCCGTAGTCACAGTATGGGGGAGTCGGGGTCAGAATGTGGGGGATTTGGTGTCAGAGTGCATGGGAATCGGGGTCAAAGTGTGCGGGAGTCGGGGTCAGAATGTGCGCAATCCAGGGTCAGAGTGTGCGGGAGTAGGGTTCAGAGTATGCGGGACTCAGGATCAGAGTGTGAGGGAGTCGGTGTCAGACTGTGGGTGATTCGGGGTCAGAGTGTGCGGGAGTCGGGTTCAGAGTGTGCGGGAGTCGGTGTCAGACTGTGGGTGATTCGGGGTCAGAGTGTGCGGGAGTCGGGTTCAGAGTATGCGGGACTCAGGGTCAGAGTGTGAGGGAGTCGGTGTCAGACTGTGGGTGATTCGGGGTCAGAGTGTGCGGGAGTCGGGTTCAGAGTATGCGGGACTCAGGGTCAGAGTGTGAGGGAGTCGGTGTCAGACTGTGGGTGATTCGGGGTCAGAGTGTGCGGGAGTCGGGTTCAGAGTGTGCGGGAGTCGGGGTCAGAGAGTGCAGGAGTAGGGATCAGAGTGCATGGCAGTCGGGGTCAGAGTTTGCGGGATAAGGGGTCTGAGTGTGGGAGAGTTGGGGTCAGAGTGTACGGGAGTCGGGGTCAGAGTGTGTGGGAGTCTGGGTCAGAGTGTGTGGGGGTCGGGGTCATAGTGTACAGGAGTAGGGGTCAGAATGTGGGAGAGTCTGGGTCAGAGTGTGCGGGATTTGGGGTCAGAGTATGCGAGTGTCGGTGTCAGAGTGTGCTGGACTCGGTGTCAGACTGTGGGGGAATTGGGGTCAGAGTGTGTGGTAGTTGGGGTCAGAGTGCACAGGAGTCGGGGTCAGATTGTGCGGTAGTCAGGGTCAGAGTGGTGGAGCCGGGGTCATAGTGCGTGGGATTTGGGGTCAGAATGTGCGCAAGTCGGAATCAGAGTGTGCGGGAATCGGGGTCAGAGTGCACGGGAGTCGTCCGAGTGTGCGGGAGTAGGCGTCAGAGAGTGCAGCAGTTGGGGTCAGAGTGCACGGCAGTCGGGGTCAGAGTGTGTGGGATTAGGGGTCAGAGTGTGGGAGAGTCAGGGTCAGAGTGTACGGGAGTCGGGGTCAGAGAGTGCGGGATTAGGGGTCATGGCGTGGGAGAGTCTGGGTCAGAGTGTGCGGGATTCGTGTTCAGAGTGTGCGGGAATCGGGGTCAGAGTGTGCGGTAGTTGGGGTCAGAGTGCGTGGGAGTCGGGGTCAGAGTGTGCACAAGTTGAGGTCAGTATGTATGCGAACCAGGTTAGAATGTGCGGGAATCGGGGTCGGAATGTGTGCGAGTCGGGGTCAGAGTGTGCGGGAGTCATTTTCAGAGTGTGCGGGACTTGGTGTCAGACTGTGGGGTATTTGGGGTCAAAGTGCGCGGGAGTCCGTGTCAGAGAGTGCGGGAGTCGGGTTCAGAGTGTGGGTCATGTCGGGGGGGTCAGAGTGTGCGTGATTCGGGGTCAGAGTGCGCAGGAGTCCGTGTCAGAGTGCGCGGGAGTCGGGGTCAGAATATGGGTCGTGTCGGTATCAGAGAGTGCGTGATTCAGGGTCAGAGTGCGCAGGAGTCCGTGTCAGAGTGTGCGGGAGTCGGGGTCAGAGTTGTGGGGGTGTCGGGGTCAGAGTTTGCGTGATTCGGGGTCAGAGTTCGCAGGAGTCGGGGTCAGAGTGTCCGGCAGTCGTGTTCAGAGTGTGCGGTAGTTGGGGTCAGAGTGTGCGGTAGTTGGGGTGAAGGTGCGCGTGAGTCGGTTTCAGTGTGTGCGGGAGTCGTTGTCAGAGTGCGCAGGAGTCGGGGTCAGACAGTGTGGGAGTCGGGGTCCGAGACTGCGGGAGTCGGGGTCAGAGTTTGCTGTAATTGGTGTCAGAGTGTGTGGGAGATGGGGTCAGCGTGTGCGGGAGTAGGGGTCAGAGTGCGCGGCAGTCGGGGTCAGAGTGTGCGGGACTTGGGGCCAGAGTGAGCCGGATTCGGGGTCAGAGTGTGCGGGAATCGGGGTCAGAGTGTGCGGGAGTCGGGGTCAGAGTGTGTGGGAGTCGGGGTCAGAGTGTGTGGGAGTCGGGGTCAGAGTGTGTGGGAGTCGGGGTCAGAGTGTGTGGGAGTCGGGGTCAGAGTGTTCGGTGGTCGGGGTCATAGTGTTCGGGAGTCGGGGTCAGAGTGTACGGGAGTAGTGGTCAGAGTGTGGGAGAATCGGGGTCAGAGTGTGCGAGGGTCGGTGTCAGATTGTGCGGGAGTCGGTATCAGACTGTTGGGGAATCGGGGTCAGAATGTCTGGTAGTCGGGGTCAGAGTGTGCGTGAGTGGGGTTCAGTACGTATGCGAACCAGGGTTAGAGTGTACGGGAATCGGTGTCAGAATATGTGCGAGTCGGGGTCAGAGTGGGTGCGGGAGTCGGGGTCAGAGTGTGCAATAGTCGGGGTGAGAGTGCGCGGGAGTTGGGGTCAGAGTGTGCGGGATTCGGGTTCAGAGTGTGCAGGAGTCAGGGTCAGAGTGTGCGAGGTTTGGGGTCAGAGTGTGAGGGAGTCAGTTTCAGACTATGGGGTATTCGGGGTCAGAGTGCGCGGGAGTCAGGTTCAGAGTACGCAGGAGTTGGGGTCAGAGTGTGCGGGATTCGGGGTCAGAGTGTGCGGGAGTCGGGGTCAGAATGTGCGGGAGTCAGGGTCAGAGTGTGGGAGGTTTGGGGTCAGAGTGTGCGGGAGTCGGTGTCAGAGTGCGCGGGAGTTGGGGTCAGAGTGTGCGGGATTCGGGTTCAGAGTGTGCAGGAGTCAGGGTCAGAGTGTGCGAGGTTTGGGGTCAGAGTGTGAGGGAGTCAGTTTCAGACTATGGGGTATTCGGGGTCAGAGTGCGCGGGAGTCAGGTTCAGAGTACGCAGGAGTTGGGGTCAGAGTGTGCGGGATTCGGGGTCAGAGTGTGCGGAAGTTGGGGACAGAGTATGTGCGAGAAAGAGTGAGTGCACGGGAGGTGGGGTCAGACTGCAGGGGTGTCGGGAATAGAGTGCGCGTGAGCCGGGTCAGAGTTCAAGATGTCGGGGTCAGAGTGTGTGTGAGAAAGAGTGAGTGCACGGGAGGCGGGGTCAGACTGCAGGGGTGTCGGGAATAGGGTGCGCGTGAGCCAGGTCAGAGTTCAAGATGTCAGGGTCAGAGTGTGCGGGAGTCGGGGGTCAGAGTGTGCGGGTGTCGGTGTCAGAGTGTGCGGGAGTCGCGGTCAGAGTGTGTGGGAGTCGAGGTCAGAGTGTGCGCAAACCAGGGTCAGAGTGTGCAGGAGTCGGGGTCAGAGTGTGCGGGAGTCGAGGTCAGAGTGTGCAGGAGTCGAGGTCAGAGTGTTCGGGAGTCGGGGTCAGACTGTGTGGTAGTTGGGGTCAGAGTGTGCGGTAGTTGGGGTCAGAGTGTTCGGGATTCGGGGTCAGAGGGCGCAGGAGTCGGTGTCAGATTATGCGCGTCGGTGTCAGAGTGTGAGGGAGACGGGGTCAGATGGTGGAGGAGTCGGGGTCAGAGTGTGCGCGAGTTGGGGTCAGAGTGTGCGGGAGTCGGGGTCAGAGTGTGCGGGAGTCGGGGTCAGAGTGTGCGTGATTCGGGGTCAGAGTGTGCGGGAGTCGGGGTCAGAGTGTGCGCGAGTCGGGGTCAGAGTGTGCGGGAGTCGGGGTCAGAGTGTGCGGGAGTCGGGGTCAGAGTGTGCGGGAGTCGGGGACAGAGTGCGCGGGAGTCAGGGTCAGAGTGTGCGGGACTTGGGGCCAGAGTGAGTCGGATTCGGGGTCAGAGTATGCGGGAATCGGGGTCAGAGTGTGCGGGAGTCGGGGTCAGAGTGTGCGCAACCCAGGGTCAGAGTGTGCAGGACTCGTGGTCAGAGTATGGGGGAGTCGGAGTAAGAGGGTGAGGGAGTCGGGGTCAGAGTGTGAGGGAATCGGGGTCAGAGGGTGCGCGAGTCGGGGACAGAGTGTGTGTGAGAGTGAGTACATGGGAGGCGGGGTCAGACTACAGGGGTGTCTGGAATAGAGTGCGCGTGAGCCGGGTCAGAGTTCATGATGTCGGGGTCAGAATTGCGGGGGTCAGAGTCAGAGTGTGCGGGAGTCGAGGTCAGAGTGTGCAGGAGTCGAGGTCAGAGTGTGCGGGAGTCGGGGTCAGACTGTGTGGTAGTTGGGGTCAGAGTGTGCGGTAGTTGGTGTCAGAGTGTTCGGGATTCGGGGTCAGAGGGCGCAGGAGTTGGTGTCAGATTATGCGCGTCGGTGTCAGAGTGTGAGGGAGACGGGGTCAGATGGTGGAGGAGTCGAGGTCAGAGTGTGCGCGAGTTGGGGTCAGAGTGTGCGGGAGTCGGGGTCAGAGTGTGCGGGAGTCGGGGTCAGAGTGTGCGTGATTCGGGGTCAGAGTGTGCGGGAGTCGGGGTCAGAGTGTGCACGAGTCGGGGTCAGAGTGTGCGGGAGTCGGGGTCAGAGTGTGCGGGAGTCGGGGTCAGAGTGTGCGGGAGTCGGGGACAGAGTGCGCGGGAGTCAGGGTCAGAGTGTGCGGGAGTGGGGGTCAGAGTGTGCGGGAGTCGGGGTCAGAGTGTTCGGGAGTCGGGGTCATAGTGTGCGGGAGTCGGGTTCAGAGTGTGTGGGAGTCAGGGTCGCAGTATGCGCAATCCAGGGTCAGAGTATGCAAGACTCAGGGTCAGAGTTTGGGGGAGTCGGGGTCAAAGTGTGGGGGAGTCGTTGTCCGAGTGTGCGGGACTTGGGGCCAGAGTGAGCCGGATTCGGGGTCAGAGTATGCGGGAATCGGGGTCAGAGTGTGCGGGAGTCGGGGTCAGAGTGTGTGGGAGTCGAGGTCAGAGTGTGCGCAACCCAGGGTCAGAGTGTGCAGGACTCGTGGTCAGAGTATGGGGGAGTCGGAGTAAGAGGGTGAGGGAGTCGGGGTCAGAGTGTGAGGGAATCGGGGTCAGAGGGTGCGCGAGTCGGGGACAGAGTGTGTGTGAGAGTGAGTACATGGGAGGCGGGGTCAAACTACAGGGGTGTCTGGAATAGAGTGCGCGTGAGCCGGGTCAGAGTTCATGATGTCGGGGTCAGAATTGCGGGGGTCAGAGTCAGAGTGTGCGGGAGTCGGGGTCAGAGATTGGAGGAGTCAGGGTCAGAGTGTGCGGTAGTTGGTGTCAGAGTGTGCGGGAGTCAGGCTCAGAGTGTGCGGGAGTCGGGGTCAGAGTGCGCAGGAGTCGGGGTCAGAGTGTGCGGTAGTTGGTGTCAGAGTGTGCGGGAGTCAGGGTCAGAGTGTGCGGGAGTCAGGCTCAGAGTGTGCGGGAGTCGGGGTCAGAGTGTGCACGAATTGGGGTTAGAATGTGGAGGAGTCGAGGTCAGGTTGTGCGCAACCCAGGGTCAGAGTGTGCAGGACCCGTGGTCAGAGTATGGGGGAGTCAGGGTCAGAGTACGCAGGAGTTGGGGTCAGAGTGTGCGGTAGTCGCTTTCAGAGTGTGCGGGAGTCGGTGTCAGAGTGTGTGGGAGTCGGGTTCAGAGAGTGCGGTAGTTGGGGTCAGAGTGCGCGGGAGTCGGGGTCAGAGTGTGTGGGAGTTGGGGTCAGAGTCTGCGGGAGTCGGGGCCAGAGTGTGCGGTAGTTGAGGTCAGAGTGTGCTGGAGTCGGGGTCAGAGTGTTCGGGATTCGGGGTCAGAGTGTGCAGGAGTCGGGGTCAGAGTCCGCGGGAGTCGGGGTCAGAGTGTTCGGGATTCAGGGTCAGAGTGTGTGCAATCCAGGTTCAGTGTGCGGGATTCGGGGTAAGAGTGTGTGGGACTCGGGGTCAGAGCGTGCGCAATCGAGGGTCAGAGTGTGCGGGAGTCGGGGACAGAGCGTGGTGGAGTCGGGGTCAGAGTGTGCGGGAGTCAGGGTCAGAGCGTGGGGGAGTCGGGGACAGAGCGTGGTGGAGTCGGGGTCAGAGTATGCGGGAGTCGGGGTCAGAGTTGCGGGAGTCGGTGTCAGATTGTGCGGCAGTTGGGGTCAGACAGTGTGGGAGTCGGGGTCAGAGTGTGCAGGATTCGGGGTCAGAGTGTGCGGAAGTGGGGGTCAGAGTGTGCAGGATTTGGGGTTAGAGTGTGCGGGAGTCAGGGTCAGAGTGCGCAGGAGTCGGGGTCAGAGTGTGGGGCAGTCGGGGTCAGAGTGCGCAGAAGTCGGGGTCAGAGTGTGCGGTAGTCGGTTTCAGAGTGCGCGGGAGTCGGTGTCAGAGTGTGCGGGAGTCGGGGTCAGAGTGTGCGGGAGTCAGGGTCAGAGTGTGGGAGGTTTGGGGTCAGAGTGTGCGGTAGTCGGTTTCAGAGTGTGCGGGAGTCGGTGTCAGAGTGCGCGGGAGTTGGGGTCAGAGTGTGTGGGATTCGGGTTCAGAGTGTGCAGGAGTCAGGGTCAGAGTGTGCGAGGTTTGGGGTCAGAGTGTGAGGGAGTCGGTTTCAGACTATGGGGTATTCGGGGTCAGAGTGCGCGGGAGTCAGGTTCAGAGTACGCAGGAGTTGGGGTCAGAGTGTGCGGGATTCGGGGTCAGAGTGTGCGGAAGTTGGGGACAGAGTGTGTGCGAGAAAAAGTGAGTGCACGGGAGGTGGGGTCAGACTGCAGGGGTGTCGGGAATAGAGTGCGCGTGAGCCGGGTCAGAGTTCAAGATGTCGGGGTCAGAGTGTGTGTGAGAAAGAGTGAGTGCACGGGAGGCGGGGTCAGACTGCAGGGGTGTCGGGAATAGGGTGCGCGTGAGCCAGGTCAGAGTTCAAGATGTCAGGGTCAGAGTGTGCGGGAGTCGGGGGTCAGAGTGTGCGGGAGTCGGTGTCAGAGTGTGCGGGAGTCGCGGTCAGAGTGTGTGGGAGTCGAGGTCAGAGTGTGCGCAAACCAGGGTCAGAGTGTGCAGGAGTCGGGGTCAGAGTGTGCGGGAGTCGAGGTCAGAGTGTGCAGGAGTCGAGGTCAGAGTGTGCGGGAGTCGGGGTCAGACTGTGTGGTAGTTGGGGTCAGAGTGTGCGGTAGTTGGGGTCAGAGTGTTCGGGATTCGGGGTCAGAGGGCGCAGGAGTCGGTGTCAGATTATGCGCGTCGGTGTCAGAGTGTGAGGGAGACGGGGTCAGATGGTGGAGGAGTCGGGGTCAGAGTGTGCGCGAGTTGGGGTCAGAGTGTGCGGGAGTCGGGGTCAGAGTGTGCGGGAGTCGGGGTCAGAGTGTGCGTGATTCGGGGTCAGAGTGTGCGGGAGTCGGGGTCAGAGTGTGCGCGAGTCGGGGTCAGAGTGTGCGGGAGTCGGGGTCAGAGTGTGCGGGAGTCGGGATCAGAGTGTGCGGGAGTCGGGGACAGAGTGCGCGGGAGTGGGGGTCAGAGTGTGCGGGAGTCGGGGTCAGAGTGTTCGGGAGTCGGGGTCATAGTGTGCGGGAGTCGGGTTCAGAGTGTGTGGGAGTCAGGGTCGCAGTATGCGCAATCCAGGGTCAGAGTATGCAGGACTCAGGGTCAGAGTTTGGGGGAGTCGGGGTCAAAGTGTGGGGGAGTCGTTGTCAGAGTGTGCGGGACTTGGGGCCAGAGTGAGCCGGATTCGGGGTCAGAGTGTGCGGGAATCGGGGTCAGAGTGTGCGGGAGTCGGGGTCAGAGTGTGTGGGAGTCGAGGTCAGAGTGTGCGCAACCCAGGGTCAGAGTGTGCAGGACTCGTGGTCAGAGTATGGGGGAGTCGGAGTAAGAGGGTGAGGGAGTCGGGGTCAGAGTGTGAGGGAATCGGGGTCAGAGGGTGCGCGAGTCGGGGACAGAGTGTGTGTGAGAGTGAGTACATGGGAGGCGGGGTCAAACTACAGGGGTGTCTGGAATAGAGTGCGCGTGAGCCGGGTCAGAGTTCATGATGTCGGGGTCAGAATTGCGGGGGTCAGAGTCAGAGTGTGCGGGAGTCGGGGTCAGAGATTGGAGGAGTCAGGGTCAGAGTGTGCGGTAGTTGGTGTCAGAGTGTGCGGGAGTCAGGCTCAGAGTGTGTGGGAGTCGGGGTCAGAGTGCGCAGGAGTCGGGGTCAGAGTGTGCGGTAGTTGGTGTCAGAGTGTGCGGGAGTCGGGGTCAGAGTGTGCAGGAGTCAGGCTCAGAGTGTGCGGGAGTCGAGGTCAGAGTGTGCACGAATTGGGGTCAGAATGTGGAGGAGTCGAGGTCAGGTTGTGCGCAACCCAGGGTCAGAGTGTGCAGGACCCGTGGTCAGAGTATGGGGGAGTCAGGGTCAGAGTACGCAGGAGTTGGGGTCAGAGTGTGCGGTAGTCGCTTTCAGAGTGTGCGGGAGTCGGTGTCAGAGTGTGTGGGAGTCGGGTTCAGAGAGTGCGGTAGTTGGGGTCAGAGTGCGCGGGAGTCGGGGTCAGAGTGTGTGGGAGTTGGGGTCAGAGTCTGCGGGAGTCGGGGCCAGAGTGTGCGGTAGTTGAGGTCAGAGTGTGCTGGAGTCGGGGTCAGAGTGTTCGGGATTCGGGGTCAGAGTGTGCAGGAGTCGGGGTCAGAGTCCGCGGGAGTCGGGGTCAGAGTGTTCGGGATTCAGGGTCAGAGTGTGTGCAATCCAGGTTCAGTGTGCGGGATTCGGGGTAAGAGTGTGTGGGACTCGGGGTCAGAGCGTGCGCAATCGAGGGTCAGAGTGTGCGGGAGTCGGGGACAGAGCGTGGTGGAGTCGGGTTCAGGGTGTGCGGGAGTCAGGGTCAGAGCGTGGGGGAGTCGGGGTCAGAGTATGCGGGAGTCGGGGTCAGAGTTGCGGGAGTCGGGGTCAGACAGTGTGGGAGTCGGTGTCAGATTGTGTGGGAGTTGGGGGTCAGACAGTGTGGGAGTCGGGGTCAGAGTGCGCAGGAGTCGGGGTCAGAGTGTGCGGAAGTGGGGGTCAGAGTGTGCGGGATTCGGGGTCAGAGTGTGCAGGAGTCAGGCTCAGAGTGTGCGGGAGTCAGAGTCAGAGTGTGCACGAATTGGGGTCAGAATGTGGAGGAGTCGAGGTCAGGTTGTGCGCAACCCAGGGTCAGAGTGTACAGGACCCGTGGTCAGAGTATTGGGGAGTCGGGGTCAGAGTATGCGGGAGCCGGTGTCAGAATGTGGGGGATTTGGGGTCAGAGTGCGCAGGAGTTGGGGTCAGAGTGTGCGGTAGTCGCTTTCAGAGTGTGCGGGAGTCGGTGTCAGAGTGTGTGGAAGTCGGGTTCAGAGAGTGAGGTAGTTGGGGTCAGAGTGCGCGGGAGTCGGGGTCAGAGTGTGTGGGAGTTGGGGTCAGAGTCTGCGGGAGTCAGGGCCAGAGTGTGCGGTAGTTGAGGTCAGAGTGCGCTGGAGTCGGGGTCAGAGTGTTCGGGATTCGGGGTCAGAGTGCGCAGGAGTCGGGGTCAGAGTCCGCGGGAGTCGGGGTCAGAGTGTTCGGGATTCAGGGTCAGAGTGTGTGCAATCCAGGTTCAGTGTGCGGGATTCGGGGTAAGAGTGTGTGGGACTCGGGGTCAGAGTGTGAGCAATCGAGGGTCAGAGTGTGCGGGAGTCGGGGACAGAGCGTGGTGGAGTCGGGGTCAGAGTGTGCGGGAGTCGGGGTCAGAGCGTGGTGGAGTCGGGGTCAGAGTGTGCGGGAGTCGGGGTCAGAGCGTGGGGGAGTCGGGGTCAGAGCGTGCGGGAGTCGGGGTCAGAGTGTGCGGGAGTCGGGGTCAGAGTTGCGGGAGTCGGTGTCAGATTGTGCGGGAGTTGGGGTCAGACAGTGTGGGAGTCGGGGTCAGAGTGTGCAGGATTCGGGGTCAGAGTGTGCAGGAGTGGGGGTCAGAGTGTGCGGGATTCGGGGTCAGAGTATGGGGGTGTCGGGGTCAGATGGTGGAGCCGGGGTCAAAGTGCATGGGATTTGGGGTCAGAGTGTGCGGGAGTCGGGGTCAGAGTGCGTGGCAGTCGGGGTCAGAGTGTGCGGGATTAGGGGTCAAAGTGTGCGGGAGTCGGGGTCAGAGTTGTGCTGGACTCAGTGTCAGACTGTGGTGGAATCGGGGTCAGAGTGTACGGTAGTTGGGGTCAGTATGTATGCGAACCGGGGTTAGAGTGTACGAGAATCGGGGTCGGAATGTGTGCGAGTCGGGGTCAGAGTGTGCGAGGGTTAGGGTAAGAGTGTGCAGGACTCAGTGTCAGACTGTGGGGGTTTTGGGGTCAAAGTGCGCGGGAGTCGGTGTCAGAGTGCGCAGGAGTTGGAGTCAAAGTGCGCGGGAGTCGGGGTCAGAGTGTGCAGGAGTCGGGGTCAGAGTGTGCAAGAGTCGGGGTCAGAGAGTGCGGTAGTCGGGGTCAGAGTGTGCAAGAGTCGGGGTCAGAGAGTGCGGTAGTCGGGGTCAGAGTGTGCAAGAGTCGGGGTCAGAGTGTGCGGGAGTCGGTGTCAGACAGTGTGGGAGTCGGGGTCAGACAGTGTGGGAGTCGGTGTCAGATTGTGCGGGAATCGGTGTCAGATTGTGCGGGAGTCGGGGTTAGACAGTGTGGGAGTCGGTGTCAGATTGTGCGGGATTTGGGGTCAGACAGTGTGGGAGTCGGGGTCAGAGTGTGCGGGAGTCGGGGTCAGAGTGTGCGGGATTCGGGGTCAGAGTATGGGGGAGTTGGGGTCAGATGGTGGAGCCGGGGTCAAAGTGCGTGGGATTTGGGGTCAGAGTGTGCGGGAGTTGGGGTCAGAGTGCGCGTCAGTCGGGGTCAAAGTGTGCGGGATTAGGGGTCAAAGTGTGCGGGAGTCGGGGTCAGAGTTGTGCTGGACTCAGTGTCAGACTGTGGTGGAATCGGGGTCAGAGTGTGCAGTAGTTGGGGTCAGTATGTATGCGAACCGGGGTTAGAGTGTACGGGAATCGGGGTCGGAATGTGTGCGAGTTGGGGTCAGAATGTGCGAGGGTTAGGGACAGAGTTTGCGGGAATCAGTGTCAGACTGTGTGGGATTTGGGGTCAAAGTGCGCGGGAGTCGGTGTCAGAGTGTGCGGGAGTCGTGGTCAGACAGTGTGGGAGTCGGGGTCAGTGTGTGCAGGAGACAGGGTCAGAGAGTGCGGTAGTTGGGGTCAGAGTGTGCGCGAGTCGGGGTCAGAGAGTGCGTTAGTCGGGGTCAGTTAGTGTGGGAGTCGGGGTCAGAGTGTGCGGGAGTCGGGGTCAGAGTGTGCGGGAGTCGGGGTCAGAGTATGCGCGTGTTGGGGTCAGAGTGTGCGGGAGTCGGGGTCAGAGTGTGCGGTAGTCGGGGTCAGACTGTGCGGTAGTCGGGGTCAGAGTCCGCGGGAGTCGGGGTCAGAGTGTGCGGGAGTCGGGGTCCGAGTGCGCGGGAGTCGGGGTCAGAGTGTGCGGGAGTCGGGATCAGAGTGTGCGGGAGTAGGGGTCAGAGTGTGCGGGAATCGGGGTCATAGTGTGCAGGAGTCAGGATCAGAGTGTGCGCAAGTCGGGGTCAGAGGGTGCGAGGTTTGAACTCAGAGTGTGCGGGAGTCGGGGTCAGAGTGTGCGGGATCAAGGTCAGAGTGTGGGAGATTTGGGGTCAGAGTACCCAGGAGTGGGGGTCAGAGTGTCCGGCAGTTGGGGTCAGAGTGCTCGGGAGTCGAGGTCAGAGTGTGCGCAATCCAGGGTCAGAGTGTGTGGGAGTCGCGGTCAGAGTGTGCGGTATTCAGGGTCAAAATGTGCGTGAGTCGGGGTCAGAGTGTGCGGGACTCAGTGTCAGACTGTGTGAGATTTGGGGTCAAAGTGCGCGGGAGTCAGTGTCAGAGTGTGCGGGAGTCGGGGTCAGAGTGTGTGGGAGTCGGGGTCAGAGTGTGCGGGAATCAGGGTCAGAGTTTGCGGGATTCGGGGTCAGAGTGTGCGCGAGTCGGGGTCAGAGTGTGCGAGGTTCGGACTCAGAGTGTGCGGGAGTCAGGGTCAGAGTGTGTGCATGTTGGGGTCAGAGTGTGCGCAATCCAGGGTCAGAGTGTGCGGGAGTCGGGGTCAGAGTGTGCGGTATTCAGGGTCAAAGTGTGCGTGAGTCGGGGTCAGAGTGTGCGGGACTCAGTGTCAGACTGTGTGAGATTTGGGGTCAAAGTGCGCGGGAGTCAGTGTCAGAGTGTGCGGGAGTCGGGGTCAGAGTGTGTGGGAGTCGGGGTCAGAGTGTGCGGGAATCAGGGTCAGAGTTTGCGGGAGTCGGGGTCAGAGTGTGCGCGAGTCAGGGTCAGAGTATGTGCTTGTTGGGGTCAGAGTGTGCGGGAGTCGGGGTCAGAGTGTGCGGTAGTTGTGGTCAGAGTGTGCGGTAGTCGGGGTCAGAGTCCACGGGAGTCGAGGTCACAGTGTTTGGGATTCGAGGTCAGAGTGTGCGGGAGTCAGGGTCAGAGCGTGCGCAATCCAGGGTCAGAGTGTGCGGGAGTCGGGGTCAGAGTGTGGAGGAGTCGCGGTCAGAGTTTGCGGGAGTCAAGGTCAGACTGTGGGAGATTTGGGGTCAGAGTACCCGGGAGTGTGGGTCAGACTGTCCGGCAGTTGGGGTCAGAGTCTTCGGGAGTCGAGGTCAGAGTGTGCACAATCCAGGGTCAGAGTGTGCGGGATTCAGGGTCAAAGTGTGCGTGAGTCGGGGTCAGAGTGTGCGGGACTCAGTGTCAGACTGTGTGGGATTTGGGGTCAAAGTGCGCGGGAGTCGGTGTCAGAGTGTGCGGGAGTCGGGGTCAGCGTGTGTGGCTGTCGGGGTCACAGTGTGAGGGAGTCGGGGTCAGAGAGTGCGGTAGTCGGGGTCAGAGTGTGCACGAGTCGGGGTCAGACAGTGTGGGAGTCGGGATCAGAGTCTGCGGGAGTCGGGGTCAGAGTGTGCGGGAGTCGGGGTCAGAGTGTGCGGGAGTCAAGGTCAGACTGTGGGAGATTTGGGGTCAGAGTACCTGGGAGTGGGGGTCAGAGTGTGCACAATCCAGGGTCAGAGTGTGCGGGAATCGGGGTCAGAGTGTGCGGGATTCAGGGTCAAAGTGTGCGTGATTCGGGTTCAGAGTGTGTGGGTCTCAGTGTCAGACTGTGTGGGATTTGGGGTCAAAGTGCGCGGGAGTCGGTGTCAGAGTGTGCGGGAGTTGGAGTCAAAGAGCGCGGGAGTCGGGGTCAGAGTGCGCGGTAGTTGAGGTCAGAGTGTGCGGGAGTCAGGGTCAGAGTGTTCGGGATTCGAGGTCAGAGTGTGCAGGAGTCGGGGTCAGAGTCCGCGGGAGTCGGGGTCAGAGTGTTCGGGATTCAGGGTCAGAGTGTGTGCAATCCAGGTTCAGAGTGTGCGGGATTCGGGGTAATAGTGTGTTGGACTCGGGGTCAGATTGTACGCAATCCAGGGTCAGAGCGTTGGGGAGTCGGGGTCAGAGCGTGCAGTAGTTGGGGTCAGTATGTATGCGAACCGGGGTTAGAGTGTACGGGAATCGGGGTCGGAGTGTGTGCGAATCAGGGTCAGATTGTGCGAGGGTTAGGGACAGAGTGTGCGGGACTCAGTGTCAGACTGTGGGCGATTTGGGGTCAAAGTGCATGGGAGTCGGTGTCAGAGTGTGCGGGTGTTGGAGTCAAAGTGCGCGGGAGTCGGGGCCAGAGAGTGCGGTAGTCGTGGTCAGAGTGTGCAAGAGTCGGGTTCAGAGAGTGCGGTAGTTGGGGTCAGAGTGTGCGGGAGTCGGGGTCAGAGTGTGCGCGAGTCGGGGTCAGAGTGTGCGGGAGTCGGGGTCAGAGTGTGCGCGTGTTGGGGTCACAGTGTGCGGGAGTCGGGGTCAGAGTTTGTGGGAGTCGGGGTCAGAGAGTGCGGTAGTTGGGGTCAGAGTGTGCGGGAGTCGGGGTCAGAGTGTGCGGGAGTCGGGGTCAAAGTGTGCGGGGTTTGGACTCAGAGTGTGTGGAAATCGGGGTCAGAGTGTCCGGGAGTCATTGTCAGAGTGTGCGGGATTTGGGGTCAAAGTGTGCGGGAGTCGGTGTCAGAGTGTGCGGGAGTCGGGTTCAAAGTGTGCGCGAGTCAGGGTCAGAGTGTGCGGGAGTCGGGGTCAGAGTGTGCGTATGTTGGGGTCAGAGTGTGCAAGAGTCGGGTTCAGAGAGTGCGGTAGTTGGGGTCAGAGTGTGCGGGAGTCGGGGTCAGAGTGTGCGCGAGTCGGGGTCAGAGTGTGCGGGAGTCGGGGTCAGAGTGTGCGGGAGTCGGGGTCAAAGTGTGCGGGGTTTGGACTCAGAGTGTGTGGAAATCGGGGTCAGAGTGTCCGGGAGTCATTGTCAGAGTGTGCGGGATTTGGGGTCAAAGTGTGCGGGAGTCGGTGTCAGAGTGTGCGGGAGTCGGGTTCAAAGTGTGCGCGAGTCAGGGTCAGAGTGTGCGGGAGTCGGGGTCAGAGTGTGCGTATGTTGGGGTCAGAGTGTGCGGGAGTCGGGGTCAGAGAGTGCGGTAGTTGGGGTCAGAGTGTGCGGGAGTCGGGGTCAGAGTGTGCGGGAGTCGAGGTCAGAGAGTGCGGTAGTTGGGGTCAGAGTGTGCAGGAGTCGGGGTCAGAGTGTGCGGGAGTCGGGGTCAAAGTGTGCGGGGTTTCGACTCAGAGTGTGTGGGAATCGGGGTCAGAGTGTCCGGGAGTCATTGTCAGAGTGTGCGGGATTTGGGATCAAAGTGTGCGGGAGTCGGTGTCAGAGTGTGGGGGAGTTGGGATCAGAGTGTGCGGGACTCGGGGCCAGAGTGTGCAGGAGACGGGGTCAGAGTGTGCGAGGTTTGGACTCAGAGTGTGCGGGAGTCGGGGTCAGAGTGTGCGCGAGTCGGTGTCAGAGTGTGAGGGGGTGGGGGTCAGAGTGTGCGCGTGTTGGGGTCAGAGTGTGCGGGAGTCGGTGTCAGAGTGTGCGGTAGTTGGGGTCAGAGTGTGCGGGAGTCGAGGTCAGAGTCTTTGGGATTCGAGGTCAGAGTGTGCGGGAGTCGGGGTCAGAGCGTGCGCAATCCAGGGTCAGAGTGTGCAGGAGTCGGGGTCAGAGTGTGCAGGAGTCGGGGTCAGAGTTTGCGGGAGTCGGGGTCAGAGTGTGCGGGAGTCGGGGTCAGAGTTTACGGGATTAGGGGTCAAAGTGTGCGGGAGTCGAGGTCAGAGTTGTGCTGGACTCAGTGTCAGACTGTGGTGGAATCAGGGTCAGAGCGTGCGGTAGTTGGGGTCAGTATGTATGCGAACCGGGGTTAGAGTGTACGGGAATCAGGGTCGGAATGTGTGCGAGTCGGGGTCAGAGTGTGCGCGTGTTGGGGTCAGAGTGTGCAGGAGTCAAGGTCAGACTGTGGGAGATTTGGGGTCAGAGTACCCGGGAGTGGGGGTCAGAGTGTGCGGTATTTGAGGTCAGAGTCTGCGGGAGTCGAGATCAGAGTGTGCGCAATCCAGGGTCAGAGTGTGTGGGAGTCGGGGTCAGAGTGTGCGGGATTCAGGGTCAAAGTGCGCCGGAGTTGGGGTCAGAGTGTGCGATAGTCGTTTTCAGAGTGCGCGGAAGTCAGGGTCAGAGTGTGTGGGAGTTGGGGTCAGAGTCTGCGGGAGTCCGGGTCAGAGAGTTCGGGATTCGAGGTTTGAGTGTGCAGGAGTCGGGGTCAGAGTCCGCGGGAGTCGGGGTCAGAGTGTTCGGGACTCAGGGTCAGAGTGTGTGCAATCCAGGTTCAGAGTGTGCGGGATTCTGGGTAAGAGTGTGTGGGACTCGGGGTCAGATTGTACGCAATCCAGGGTCAGAGCGTTGGGGAGTCGGTGTCAGAGTGTGCGGGAGTCGGGGTCAGAGTGTGCGGGAGTCAGGGTCAGAGTGTGGGGGAGTCGGGGTCAGAACGTGGGGGAGTAGGGGCCAGAGTGTGCGGGAGTTGGTGTCAGAGCGTGGGGGAGTTGGGGTCAGAGTGTGCGGGAGTCGGGGTCAGACAATGTGGGAGTCGGGGTCAGAGTCCGCGGGAGTCGGGATTCAGGGTCAGAGTGTGTGCAATCCAGGTTCAGAGTGTGCGGGATTCTGGGTAAGAGTGTGTGGGACTCGGGGTCAGATTGTACGCAATCCAGGGTCAGAGCGTTGGGGAGTCGGTGTCAGAGTGTGCGGGAGTCGGGGTCAGAGTTGTGCTGGACTCAGTGTCAGACTGTGGTGGAATCGGGGTCAGAGTGTGCGGGAGTCGGAGTCAGTGTGTGTGGGAGTCGGGGTCAGAGAGTGCGGTAGTCGGGGTCAGAGTGTGTGGGAGTCAGGGTCAGAGTGTGCGGGAGTCGGGGTCAGAGTGTGCGAGAGTCGGGGTCAGAGTGTGCGGGGTTTGGACTCAGAGCGTGCGGGAGTTGGGGTCAGAGTGTGCGCGAGTCGGGGTCAGAGTGTGAGGGAGTCGGGGTCAGAGTGTGCGGGAGAGGTTGTCAGATTGTGCGGGAGTTGGGGTCAGAGTGTGTGGGAGTCGGTGTCAGATTGTGCGGGAGTCGGGGTCAGAGTGTGCGGGAGTCGGGGTCAGAGTGTGCGGGATTGGGTGTCAGAGTGTGTGGGAGTTGGGGTCAGAGTGCGCGGGCGCCGGGGTCAGAGTGTGCGGTAGTTAGGGTCAGGGTGCTTGGGAGTCGGGGTCAGAATGTGTGGGAGCCGGGGTGAGAGTTTGCGCGAGTTGAGGTCAGTATGTACGCGAACCGGGGTTAGAGTGTGCGGGAATCGGGGTTGCAATGTGTGCGAGTCAGGGTCAGAATGTGCGGGATTCAGGGTGAGAGTGTGCGGTATTTGGGGTCAAAGTGCGCGGGAGTCCGTGTCAGAGTGTGCGGGAGTCAGTGTCAGAGTGTGGGTCGTGTCAGGGTCAGAGTGTGCTTGATTCGAGGTCAGAATGCGGGTCGTGTCGAGGTCAGAGTGTGCGTGATTGGGGGTCAGAGTGCACAGGAGTCCGTGTCAGAGTGTGCTGGAGTCGGGGTCAGAGTATGGGGGTGTCGGGGTCAGAGTGTGTGTGATTCGGGGTCAGTGTGCGCAGGAGTCGGGGTCAGAGTGTGTGGTAGTCGGTGTCAGAGTGTCCGGCAATCGTGTTCAGAGTGTGCGGTAGTTGGGGTCAAAGTGCGCATGAGTCGGGGTCAGAGTGTGCGGGAGTCGGTTTCAGTGTGTGCGGGAGTCGGTGTCAGAGTGCGCAGGAGTCGGGGTCAGACAGTGTGGGAGTCGGAGTCCGAGAGTGTGTGTGTCGGGGTCAGAGAGTGCGGTAGTTGGGGTCAGAGTGTGCTGTAATCGGTGTCAGAGTGTGTGGGAGATGGGATCAGAGTGTGCGGTAGTTGGGGTCAGAGTGTGCGGGAGTCGGGGTCAGCATGTGAGAGAGTTGGGGTCAGAGTGTGAGGGAGTCGGGGTCCGAGTGCACGGGAGACAGTGTCAGAGTGTGCGGGAGTAGGGGTCAGAGAGCGCAGTAGTTGGGGTCAGAGTGCGCGACAGTCGGGGTCAGAGTGTACGGGAGTCGGGGTCAGAGTGTGTGGGAGTCAGGGTCAGAGTGTTCGGGGTCGGGGTCATAGAGTGCGGGAGTAGGGGTCAGAGTGTGGTTGAGTCTTGGTCAGAGTGTGAGGTAGTTGGGGTCAGAGTGTGCGAGGGTCGGGATCACATTGTGCGAGGGTCGGTGTCAGATTGTGCGGGACTCGGTATCAGACTGTGGGGGAATCAGGGTCAGAGTGTGCAGTAGTTGGGGTCATAGTGCACGAAAGTCGGGGTCAGACAGTGTGGGAGTCGGGGTCAGAGTGTGGGGGAGTCGGGGTCAGACAGTGTGGGAGTCGGGGTCAGAGAGTTTGGGAGTCGGGGTCAGAGTGTGCAGTAGTTGGGGTCAGAGTGTGCTGTAATCGGTGTCAGAGTGTGTGGGAATTGGGGTCGGAGAGTGCGATAGTTGGGGTCAGAGTGCGCAGGAGTCGGGGTCAGAGAGTGGAGGAGTCGGTGTCAGAGTGTCCGGTAGTTGGGGTCAGAGTCCTCGGGAGTCGAGGTCTGAGTGTGCGCAATCCAGGGTCAGAGTGTGCAGGAGTCGGGGTCAGAGTGTGCGGGATTCAGGGTCAAAGTGTGCTTGAGTCGGGGTCAGAGTGTGCGGGACTCAGTGTCAGACTGTGTGGGATTTGGGGTCAAAGTGCGCGGGAGTCGGGGTCAAAGTGCGCGGTACGGGGTCAGAGTGTGCGGGAGTCAGGGTCAGAGTGTGCGGGATTCGGGGTCAGAGTGTGCGGGAGTCGGGGTCAGAGTGTGCGGGAGTCGGGGTCAGAGTGTGCGGGGTTTGGACTCAGAGTGTGTGGGAATCGGGGTCAGAGTGTCCGGGAGTCATTGTCAGAGTGTGCGGGATTTAGGGTCAAGGTGCGCGGGAGTCGTTGTCAGAGTGTGCGGGAGTTGGGGTCAGACAGTGTGGGAGACGGGGTCAGTGTGTGCGGGAGTCGGGGTCAGAGAGTGCGAGGTTTGGACTCAGATTGTGCGGGAGTCGGTGTCAGAGTGTGCGGTAGTTGGGGTTAGAGTGTGCGGTAGTTGGGGTTAGAGTGTGCGGTAGTCGGGGTCAGAGTCCGCGGGAGTCGGGGTCAGAGTGTTTGGGATTCGAGGTTAGAGTGTGCGGGAGTCGGGATCAGAGTGTGGAGGAGTCGGGGTCAGAGCTTGCGCGAGTCGGGGTCAGAGTGTGCGGGAGTCGGGGTCAGAGTGTGCGGTAGTTGGGGTTAGAGTGTGCGGTAGTTGGGGTTAGAGTGTGCGGTAGTCGGGGTCAGAGTCCGCGGGAGTCGGGGTCAGAGTGTTTGGGATTCGAGGTTAGAGTGTGCGGGAGTCGGGATCAGAGTGTGGAGGAGTCGGGGTCAGAGCTTGCGGGAGTCGGGTTCAGAGTGTGCGGGAGTCAAGGTCAGACTGTGGGAGATTTGGGGTCAGAGTATCCGGGAGTGGGGGTCAGAGTGTCCAGTAGTTAGGGTCAGAGTCCTCGGGAGTCGAGGTCAGAGTATGCGCAATCCAGGGTCAGAGTGTGCGGGAGTCAGGGTCAGAGTGTGCGGGATTAAGGGTCAGAGTCTGTGGGAGTCGGGGCCAGAGTGTGCGGTAGTTGAGGTCAGAGTGTGCAGGAGTCGGGGTCAGAATCCGCGGGAGTCGGGGTCAGAGTGTTCGGGAATCAGGGTCAGAGTGTGTGCAATCCAGGTTCAGAGTGTGCGGGATTCGGGGTAAGAGTGTGTGGGACTCGGGGTCAGAGTGTGCGCAATCCAGGGTCAGAGTGTCCGGGAGTCGGCGTCAGAGCGTGGGGGAGTCGGGGTCAGAGTGTGCGGGAGTCAGGGTCAGAGCGTGGGGGAGTCGGGGTCAGAGTTTGCGGGAGTCGGGGTCAGAGTGTGGGAGTGGCGAGGTCAGAGTTTATCGGACTTGCAGTCGGAGTGTGCGGGATTCAGGGTCAGAGTGCGCGGGAGTTGGTGTCAGAGTGTGCGGGAGTCGGGGTCAGAGTTTGGTGGAGTCGGGGTCAGAGTGTGTGGGAGGTGGGGTCAGAGTATGGGGGAGTCGTGGTCAGAGTGTGCGGGAGTCGGGGTCAGAGTGTGAGGGAGTCAGGGTTAGAGAGTGAGGGAGTCGGTGTCTGAGTGCGCGGGAGATGGTGTCAGAGTGTGCGGGACTAGGGGTCAGAGAGTGCAGTAGTTGGGGTCAGAGTGCGCGGCAGTCGGGGTCAGAGTGTGCGGGATTAGGGGTCAGAGTGTGGGATAGTCAGGGTCAGAGTGTACGGGAGTCTGGGTCAGAGTTTGTGGGAGTCAGGGTCAGAGTGTGTGGGAGTCGGGGTCAGAGTGTGCGGGGGTCGGGGTCAGAATGTGGGGGAGTCGGGGTCAGAGTGTACGGGAGTCGGGGTCAGAGTGTGTGGGAGTCAGGGTCAGAGTGTTCGGGGGTCGAAGTCATAGTGTTCGGGAGTCAGGGTCAGAGTGTGCGGGAGTAGGGGTCAGACTGTGGGGGAATCGGGGTCAGAGTGTGTGGTAGTCGGGGTCAGAGTGCGTGGGTGTCGGGGTCAGAGTGTGCGGGAGCCGGGGTCAAAGTGTGCGTGAGTTGGGTTCAGTATGTATGCGCACCGGGGTTAGAGTGTACAGGAATCGGTGTCGGAATGTGTGCGAGTCGGGGTCAGAGTGGGTGCGGGAGTCGGGGTCAGAGCGTCCGGGAGTCATTGTCAGAGTGTGTTGGAGTCGGGGTCAGATTGTGTGGGACTCAGTGTCAGACGGTGGGGGAATCGGGGACAGAGTGTGCGGTAGTTGGGGTCAGAGTGCACGGGAGTCGGGGTCAGAGTGTACGGGAGTCGGGGTCAGAGAGTGCAGGATTAGGGGTCAGGGTGTGGGAGAGTCTGGGTCAGAATGTGTGGGATTCGGGGTCAGAGTGTGAGGGATTCAGTGTCAGATTGTGTGGGACTCAGTGTCAGACTGTCGGGAATCGGGCTCAGAGTGTGCGGTAGTTGGGGTCAGAGTGTGCGGGAGTCGGGGTCAGAGTGTGTGGGAGCCGGGGTCAGAGTGTGCGCGAGTTGAGGTCAGCATGTACGCAAACCGGGGTTAGAGTGTGCGGGAATCGGGGTCGGAATGTGTGTGAGTCGGGGTCAGAATGTGCGGGATTCGGGGTCAGAGTGTGCAGTATTTGGGGTCAAAGTGCGCAGGAGTCCGTGTCAGAGTGTGCGGGAGTCAGGGTCAGAGTGTGGGTCGTGTCAGGGTCAGAGTGTGCGTGATTCGAGGTCAGAATGCAGGTCGTGTCGAGGTCAGAGTGAGCGTGATTCGGGGTCAGAGTGCGCAGGAGTCCGTGTCAGAGCGTGCTGGAGTCGGGGTCAGATTATGGGGGTGTCGGGGTCAGAGTGTGTGTGATTCGGGGTCAGAGTGCGCAGGAGTCGGGGTCAGAGTGTGTGGTAGTCGGTGTCAGAGTGTCCGGCAGTCGTGTTCAGAGTGTGCGGTAGTTGGGGTCAAAGTGCGCATGAGTCGGGGTCAGAGTGTGCGGGAGTCGGTTTCAGTGTGTGCGGGAGTCGGTGTCAGAGTGCGCAGGAGTCGGGGTCAGACAGTGTGGGAGTCGGAGTCCGAGAGTGTGTGTGTCGGGGTCAGAGAGTGCGGTAGTTGGGGTCAGAGTGTGCTGTAATCGGTGTCAGAGTGTGTGGGAGATGGGATCAGAGTGTGCGGTAGTTGGGGTCAGAGTGTGCGGGAGTCGGGGTCAGCATGTGAGGGAGTCGGGGTCAGAGTGTGAGGGAGTCGGTGTCCGAGTGCACGGGAGACAGTATCAGAGTGTGCGGGAGTAGGGGTCAGAGAGCGCAGTAGTTGGGGTCAGAGTGCGCGGCAGTCGGGGTCAGAGTGTACGGGAGTCGGGGTCAGAGTGTGTGGGAGTCGGTGTCAGAGTGTTCGGGGTCAGGGTCATAGAGTGCGGGAGTAGGGGTCAGAGTGTGGGTGAGTCTTGGTCAGAGTGTGAGGTAGTTGGGGTCAGAGTGTGCGAGGGTCGGGGTCACATTGTGCGAGGGTCGGTGTCAGATTGTGCGGGACTCGGTATCAGACTGTGGGGGAATCAGGGTCAGAGTGTGCAGTAGTTGGGGTCATAGTGCACGAAAGTCGGGGTCAGACAGTGTGGGAGTCGGGGTCAGAGTGTGTAGGAGTCGGGGTCAGACAGTGTGGGAGTCGGGGTCAGAGAGTGTGGGAGTCGGGGTCAGAGTGTGCAGTAGTTGAGGTCAGAGTGTGCTGTAATCGGTGTCAGAGTGTGTGGGAATCGGGGTCGGAGAGTGCGATAGCTGGGGTCAGAGTGCACAGGAGTCGGGGTCAGAGAGTGGAGGAGTCGGGGTCAGAGTGTGCAGTAGTTGCGGTCAGAGTCCGCGGGAGTCGGGGTCAGAGTGTTCGGGAGTCAGGGTCAGAGTGTGCAAGTGTCGGTGTCAGAGTGTGCAGGAGTCGGGGTCAGAGTGCGCGGGAGTTGGGTCAGAGTTTGGGGGAGTCGGAGTCAGAGTGTGCGGTAGTTAGGGTCAGCGTGTTTGGGAGTCAGGGTCAGAGTGTTCGGGAGTCGGGGTCAGAGGATGCGGTAGTTGGGGACAGAGTGCGCGGAAGTCGGGGTCAGAGTGTGGGAGTGGCGAGCTCAGAGTTTATGGGAATCGCGGTCGGAGTGTGCGGGATTCAGGGTCAGAGTGCACGGGAGTTGGGGTCAGAGTGTGCGGGAGTCGGGGTCAGAGTGTGCGCGAGTCGGGGTCAGTCAGTGTGGGAGTCGGGGTCAGAGTCTGCGGGAGTCGGGGTCAGAGTGTGCAGGAGTCGGGGTCAAAGTGTGCGAGGTTTGGACTCAGAGTGTGCGAGAGTCGGGGTCAGAGTGTGTGCGAGTCGGGGTCAGAGTCCGCGGGAGTCGGGGTCAGAGTGTGCGCGTGTTGGGGTCAGAGTGTGCGGGAGTCGGGGTCAGAGTGTGCAGGAGTCGGGGTCAGAGTGTGCGGGAGTCGGGGTCAGAGAGTGCGGTAGTTGGGGTCAGAGTGTGCGGGAGTCGGGGTCAGAGTGTGCGGGAGTCGGGGTCAAAGTGCGCAGAAGTCAGGGTCAGAGTGTGTGGGAGTTGGGGTCAGAGTCTGCGGGAGTCGGGACCAGAGTGTGCGGTAGTTGAGGTCAGAGTGTGCGGGAGTCCGGGTCAGAGTGTTCGGGATTCGAGGTCAGAGTGTGCAGGAGTCGGGGTCAGAGTCCGCGGGAGTCGGGGTCAGAGTGTTCGGGATTCCAGGTCAGAGTGTGTGCAATCCAGGTTCAGAGTGTGCGGGATTCTGGGTAAGAGTGTGTGGGACTCGGGGTCAGATTGTACGCAATCCAGGGCCAGAGTGTGCGGGAGTTGGGGTCAGAGCCTGGGGGAATCGGGGTCAGAGTGTTCGGGATTCGGGGTCAGAGTGTGCAGGAGTCGGGGTCAGAGTCCGCGGGAGTCGGGGTCAGAGTGTTCGGGATTCAGGGTCAGAGTGTGTGCAATCCAGGTTCAGAGTGTGCGGGATTCTGGGTAAGAGTGTGTGGGACTCGGGGTCAGATTGTACGCAATCCAGGGTCAGAGCGTGGGGGAGTCGGGGTCAGAGCGTGGGGGAGTTGGGGTCAGAGTGTGCGGGAGTTGGGGTCAGAGTGTGGGGGAGTCGGGATCAGAGTGTGCGGGAGTCGGGATCAGAGTTGCGGGAGTCGGTGTCAGATTGTGCGGGAGTCGGGGTCAGACAATGTGGGAGTCGGTGTCAGAGTGCGCGGGAGTCAGGGTCAGAGTGTGTGGGAGTCGGGGTCAGAAAGTGCGGTAGTCGGGGTCAGAGTCTGCGGGAGTCGGGGCCAGAGTGTGCGGTAGTTGAGGTCAGAGTGTTCGGAATTCGGGGTCAGAGTGTGCAGGATTCGGGGTCAGAGTCCGCGGGAGTCGGGGTCAGAGTGTTCGGGATTCCGGGTCAGAGTGTGTGCAATCCAGGTTCAGAGTGTGCGGGATTCGGGGTAAGAGTGTGTGGGACTCGGGGTCGGAGTGTGCGCAATCCACGGTCAGAGTGTGCGGGAATCGGGGTCAGAGCGTGGGGGAGTCGGGGTCAGAGTGTGCGGGAGTCGGGGTCAGAGCGTGGGGGAGTCGGGGTCAGATGGCGGAGCCGGGGTCAAAGTGCGTGGGATTTGGGGTCAGAGTGTGCGGGAGTCGGGGTCAGAGTGCGCGGCAGTCGGGGTCACAGTGTGCGGGATTAGGGGTGAAAGTGTGCGGGGGTCGGGGTCAGAGTTGTGCTGGACTCAGTGTCAGACTGTGGTGGAATCGGGGTCAGAGTGTGTAGTATTTGGGGTCAGTATGTATGCGAACCAGGGTTAGAGTGTACGGGAATCGGGGTCAGAATGTGTGCGAATCGGGGTCAGAGTGTGCGAGGGTTAGGGACAGAGTGTGCAGGACTCAGTGTCAGACTGTGGGGGATTTGGGGTCAAAGTGCGCGGGAGGCAGTGTCAGAGTGTGCGGGAGTTGGAGTCAAAGTGCGCGGGAGTCGGGGTCAGAGAGTGCGGTAGTCGTGGTCAGAGTGTGCAAGAGTCGGGTTCAGAGAGTGCGGTAGTTGGGGTCAGAGTGTGCGGGAGTCGGGGTCAGAGTGTGCGCGAGTCGGGGTCAGTCAGTGTGGGAGTCGGGGACAGAGTCTGCGGGAGTCAGGGTCAGAGTGTGCGGGTGTTGGAGTCAAAGTGCGCGGGAGTCGGGGTCAGAGAGTGCGGTAGTCGTGGTCAGAGTGTGCAAGAGTCGAGTTCAGAGAGTGCGGTAGTTGGGGTCAGAGTGTGCGGGAGTCGGGGTCAGACTGTGCGCGAGTCGGGGTCAGTCAGTGTGGGAGTCGGGGTCAGAGTCTGTGGGAGTCGGGGTCAGAGTGTGCAGGAGTCGGGGTCAAAGTGTGCGAGGTTTGGACTCAGAGTGTGCGGGAGTCAGGGTCAGAGTGTGTGCGAGTCGGGGTCAGAGTCCGCGGGAGTCGGGGTCTGAGTGTACGGTAGTTGGGGTCAGAGTGTACAGGAGTCGGGGTCAGAGTGTGTGGGAGTCAAGGTCAGAGAGTGCGGTAGTTGGGGTCAAAGTGTGCGGGGTTTGGACTCAGAGTGTGTGGGAATCGGGGTCAGAGTGTCCGGGAGTCATTGTCAGAGTGTGCGGGAGTAGGGGTCAGAGTGTGCGCGAGTCGGGGTCAGAGTGTGCGGGAGTCAGGGTCAGAGTGTGGGGGAGTCGGGGTCAGAACGTGGGGGAGTAGGGGCCAGAGTGTGCGGGAGTTGGTGTCAGAGCGTGGGGGAGTTGGGGTCAGAGTGTGCGGGAGTCGGGGTCAGACAATGTGGGAGTCGGGGTCAGAGTCCGCGGGAGTCGGGATTCAGGGTCAGAGTGTGTGCAATCCAGGTTCAGAGTGTGCGGGATTCTGGGTAAGAGTGTGTGGGACTCGGGGTCAGATTGTACGCAATCCAGGGTCAGAGCGTGGGGGAGTCGGGGTCCGAGCGTGGGGGAGTAGGGGCCAGAGTGTGCGGGAGTTGGGGTCAGAGCGTGGGGGAGTTGGGGTCAGAGTGTGCGGGAGTCGGGGTCAGAGTTGCGGGAGTCGGTGTCAGATTGTGCGGGAGTCGGGGTCAGACAATGTGGGAGTCGGTGTCAGAGTGCGCGGGAGTCGGGGTCAGAGTGTGCAGGAGTCAGGGTCAGAAAGTGCGGTAGTCGGGGTCAGAGTCTGCGGGAGTCGGGGCCAGAGTGTGCGGTAGTTGAGGTCAGAGTGTGCGGGATTCGGGGTCAGAGTGTGCGCGAGTCGGGGTCAGTCAGTGTGGGAGTCGGGGTCAGAGTCCGCGGGAGTCGGGGTCAGATTGTTCGGGAGTCGGGGTCAGAGCCGGCGGGAGTCGGGGTCAGAGTGTTCGGGATTCAGGGTCAGAGTGTGTGCAATCCAGGTTCAGAGTGTGCGGGATTCTGGGTAAGAGTGTGTGGGACTCGGGGTCAGATTGTACGCAATCCAGGGTCAGAGCATGGGGGAGTCGGGGTCCGAGCATGGGGGAGTAGGGGCCAGAGTGTGCGGGAGTTGGGGTCAGAGTGTGCGGGAGTCGGGGTCAGGGTTGCGGGAGTCGGTGTCAGATTGTGCGGGAGTCAGGGTCAGAGTGTGCGCGTGTTGGGGTCAGAGTGTGCAAGAGTCGGGTTCAGAGAGTGCGGTAGTTGGGGTCAGAGTGTGCGGGAGTCGGGGTCAGAGTGTGCGCGAGTCGGGGTCAGTCAGTGTGGGAGTCGGGGTCAGAGTCTGCGGGAGTCGGGGTCAGAGTGTGCAGGAGTCGGGGTCAAAGTGTGCGAGGTTTCGACTCAGAGTGTGCGGGAGTCGGGGTCAGATTGTGTGCGAGTCGGGGTCAGAGTCCGTGGGAGTCGGGGTCAGAGTGTGCACGTGTTGGGGTCAGAGTGTGCGGGAGTCGGGGTTAGAGTGTACGGTAGTTGGGGTCAGAGTGTGCAGGAGTCGGGGTCAGTGTGTGTGGGAGTCGGGGTCAGAGAGTGTGGTAGTTGGGGTCAGAGTGTACGGGCGTCGGGGTCAGAGTGTGCGGGTGCCGGGGTCAAAGTGTGCGGGGTTTGGACTCAGAGTGTGTGGGAATCGGGGTCAGAGTGTCCGGGAGTCATTGTCAGAGTGTGCGGGATTTGGGGTCAAAGTGTGCGGGAGTCGGTGTCAGAGTGTGCGGGAGTCGGGGTCAGAGTGTGCGCGAGTCGGGGTCAGAGTGTGCGGGAGTCAGGGTCAGAGTGTGCGCGTGTTGGGGTCAGAGTGTGCGTGAGTCGGTTTCAGAGTGTGCGGTAGTTGGGGTCAGAGTGTGTGGGAGTCGGGGTCAGAGTGTGCTGGAGTCGGGGTCAAAGTGTGCGGGGTTTGGACTCAGAGTGTGTGGGAATCGGGGTCAGAGTGTCCGGGAGTCATTGTCAGAGTGTGCGGGATTTGGGGTCAAAGTGTGCGGGAGTAGGTGTCAGAGTGTGCAGGAGTCGGGGTCAGAGTGTGGGATAGTTAGGGTCAGAGTGTGCGGGAGTCGAGGTCAGAGTCTTTGGGATTCGAGGTCAGAGTGTGCGGGAGTCGGGGTCAGAGCATGCGCAATCCAGGGTCAGAGTGTGCGGGAGTCGGGGTCAGAGTGTACAGGAGTCGGGGTCAGAGTTTGCGGGAGTCGGGGTCAGAGTGTACGGGATTAGGGGTCAAAGTGTGCGGGAGTCGAGGTCAGAGTTGTGCTGGACTCAGTGTCCGACTGTGGTGGAATCAGGGTCAGAGCGTGCGGTAGTTGGGGTCAGTATGTATGCGAACCAGCGTTAGAGTGTACGGGAATCGGGGTCGGAATGTGTGCGAGTCGGGGTCAGAGTGTGCGCGTGTTGGGGTCAGAGTGTGCGGGAGTCTAGGTCAGACTGTGGGAGATTTGGGGTCAGAGTACCCGGGAGTGGGGGTCAGAGTGTGCGGTATTTGGGGTCAGAGTCTGCGAGAGTCGAGATCAGAGTGTGCGCAATCCAGGGTCAGAGTGTGTGGGAGTCGGGGTCAGAGTGTGCGGGATTCAGGGTCAAAGTGCGCAGGAGTCGGTGTCAGAGTGTGCAGGAGTCGGGGTCAGAGTGCGCGGGAGTTGGGTCAGAGTTTGGGGGAGTCGGAGTCAGAGTGTGCGGTAGTTAGGGTCAGCGTGTTTGGGAGTCAGGGTCAGAGTGTTCGGGAGTCAGGGTCAGAGTGTGCAAGTGTCGGTGTCAGAGTGTGCAGGAGTCGGGGTCAGAGTGCGCGGGAGTTGGGTCAGAGTTTGGGGGAGTCGGAGTCAGAGTGTGCGGTAGTTAGGGTCAGCGTGTTTGGGAGTCAGGGTCAGAGTGTTCGGGAGTCGGGGTCAGAGGATGCGGTAGTTGGGGACAGAGTGCGCGGAAGTCGGGGTCAGAGTGTGGGAGTGGCGAGCTCAGAGTTTATGGGAATCGCGGTCGGAGTGTGCGGGATTCAGGGTCAGAGTGCACGGGAGTTGGGGTCAGAGTGTGCGGGAGTCGGGGTCAGAGTGTGCGCGAGTCGGGGTCAGTCAGTGTGGGAGTCGGGGTCAGAGTCTGCGGGAGTCGGGGTCAGAGTGTGCAGGAGTCGGGGTCAAAGTGTGCGAGGTTTGGACTCAGAGTGTGCGAGAGTCGGGGTCAGAGTGTGTGCGAGTCGGGGTCAGAGTCCGCGGGAGTCGGGGTCAGAGTGTGCGCGTGTTGGGGTCAGAGTGTGCGGGAGTCGGGGTCAGAGTGTGCAGGAGTCGGGGTCAGAGTGTGCGGGAGTCGGGGTCAGAGAGTGCGGTAGTTGGGGTCAGAGTGTGCGGGAGTCGGGGTCAGAGTGTGCGGGAGTCGGGGTCAAAGTGCGCAGAAGTCAGGGTCAGAGTGTGTGGGAGTTGGGGTCAGAGTCTGCGGGAGTCGGGACCAGAGTGTGCGGTAGTTGAGGTCAGAGTGTGCGGGAGTCCGGGTCAGAGTGTTCGGGATTCGAGGTCAGAGTGTGCAGGAGTCGGGGTCAGAGTCCGCGGGAGTCGGGGTCAGAGTGTTCGGGATTCCAGGTCAGAGTGTGTGCAATCCAGGTTCAGAGTGTGCGGGATTCTGGGTAAGAGTGTGTGGGACTCGGGGTCAGATTGTACGCAATCCAGGGCCAGAGTGTGCGGGAGTTGGGGTCAGAGCCTGGGGGAATCGGGGTCAGAGTGTTCGGGATTCGGGGTCAGAGTGTGCAGGAGTCGGGGTCAGAGTCCGCGGGAGTCGGGGTCAGAGTGTTCGGGATTCAGGGTCAGAGTGTGTGCAATCCAGGTTCAGAGTGTGCGGGATTCTGGGTAAGAGTGTGTGGGACTCGGGGTCAGATTGTACGCAATCCAGGGTCAGAGCGTGGGGGAGTCGGGGTCAGAGCGTGGGGGAGTTGGGGTCAGAGTGTGCGGGAGTTGGGGTCAGAGTGTGGGGGAGTCGGGATCAGAGTGTGCGGGAGTCGGGATCAGAGTTGCGGGAGTCGGTGTCAGATTGTGCGGGAGTCGGGGTCAGACAATGTGGGAGTCGGTGTCAGAGTGCGCGGGAGTCAGGGTCAGAGTGTGTGGGAGTCGGGGTCAGAAAGTGCGGTAGTCGGGGTCAGAGTCTGCGGGAGTCGGGGCCAGAGTGTGCGGTAGTTGAGGTCAGAGTGTTCGGAATTCGGGGTCAGAGTGTGCAGGATTCGGGGTCAGAGTCCGCGGGAGTCGGGGTCAGAGTGTTCGGGATTCCGGGTCAGAGTGTGTGCAATCCAGGTTCAGAGTGTGCGGGATTCGGGGTAAGAGTGTGTGGGACTCGGGGTCGGAGTGTGCGCAATCCACGGTCAGAGTGTGCGGGAATCGGGGTCAGAGCGTGGGGGAGTCGGGGTCAGAGTGTGCGGGAGTCGGGGTCAGAGCGTGGGGGAGTCGGGGTCAGATGGCGGAGCCGGGGTCAAAGTGCGTGGGATTTGGGGTCAGAGTGTGCGGGAGTCGGGGTCAGAGTGCGCGGCAGTCGGGGTCACAGTGTGCGGGATTAGGGGTGAAAGTGTGCGGGGGTCGGGGTCAGAGTTGTGCTGGACTCAGTGTCAGACTGTGGTGGAATCGGGGTCAGAGTGTGTAGTATTTGGGGTCAGTATGTATGCGAACCAGGGTTAGAGTGTACGGGAATCGGGGTCAGAATGTGTGCGAATCGGGGTCAGAGTGTGCGAGGGTTAGGGACAGAGTGTGCAGGACTCAGTGTCAGACTGTGGGGGATTTGGGGTCAAAGTGCGCGGGAGGCAGTGTCAGAGTGTGCGGGAGTTGGAGTCAAAGTGCGCGGGAGTCGGGGTCAGAGAGTGCGGTAGTCGTGGTCAGAGTGTGCAAGAGTCGGGTTCAGAGAGTGCGGTAGTTGGGGTCAGAGTGTGCGGGAGTCGGGGTCAGAGTGTGCGCGAGTCGGGGTCAGTCAGTGTGGGAGTCGGGGACAGAGTCTGCGGGAGTCAGGGTCAGAGTGTGCGGGTGTTGGAGTCAAAGTGCGCGGGAGTCGGGGTCAGAGAGTGCGGTAGTCGTGGTCAGAGTGTGCAAGAGTCGAGTTCAGAGAGTGCGGTAGTTGGGGTCAGAGTGTGCGGGAGTCGGGGTCAGACTGTGCGCGAGTCGGGGTCAGTCAGTGTGGGAGTCGGGGTCAGAGTCTGTGGGAGTCGGGGTCAGAGTGTGCAGGAGTCGGGGTCAAAGTGTGCGAGGTTTGGACTCAGAGTGTGCGGGAGTCAGGGTCAGAGTGTGTGCGAGTCGGGGTCAGAGTCCGCGGGAGTCGGGGTCTGAGTGTACGGTAGTTGGGGTCAGAGTGTACAGGAGTCGGGGTCAGAGTGTGTGGGAGTCAAGGTCAGAGAGTGCGGTAGTTGGGGTCAAAGTGTGCGGGGTTTGGACTCAGAGTGTGTGGGAATCGGGGTCAGAGTGTCCGGGAGTCATTGTCAGAGTGTGCGGGAGTAGGGGTCAGAGTGTGCGCGAGTCGGGGTCAGAGTGTGCGGGAGTCAGGGTCAGAGTGTGGGGGAGTCGGGGTCAGAACGTGGGGGAGTAGGGGCCAGAGTGTGCGGGAGTTGGTGTCAGAGCGTGGGGGAGTTGGGGTCAGAGTGTGCGGGAGTCGGGGTCAGACAATGTGGGAGTCGGGGTCAGAGTCCGCGGGAGTCGGGATTCAGGGTCAGAGTGTGTGCAATCCAGGTTCAGAGTGTGCGGGATTCTGGGTAAGAGTGTGTGGGACTCGGGGTCAGATTGTACGCAATCCAGGGTCAGAGCGTGGGGGAGTCGGGGTCCGAGCGTGGGGGAGTAGGGGCCAGAGTGTGCGGGAGTTGGGGTCAGAGCGTGGGGGAGTTGGGGTCAGAGTGTGCGGGAGTCGGGGTCAGAGTTGCGGGAGTCGGTGTCAGATTGTGCGGGAGTCGGGGTCAGACAATGTGGGAGTCGGTGTCAGAGTGCGCGGGAGTCGGGGTCAGAGTGTGCAGGAGTCAGGGTCAGAAAGTGCGGTAGTCGGGGTCAGAGTCTGCGGGAGTCGGGGCCAGAGTGTGCGGTAGTTGAGGTCAGAGTGTGCGGGATTCGGGGTCAGAGTGTGCGCGAGTCGGGGTCAGTCAGTGTGGGAGTCGGGGTCAGAGTCCGCGGGAGTCGGGGTCAGATTGTTCGGGAGTCGGGGTCAGAGCCGGCGGGAGTCGGGGTCAGAGTGTTCGGGATTCAGGGTCAGAGTGTGTGCAATCCAGGTTCAGAGTGTGCGGGATTCTGGGTAAGAGTGTGTGGGACTCGGGGTCAGATTGTACGCAATCCAGGGTCAGAGCATGGGGGAGTCGGGGTCCGAGCATGGGGGAGTAGGGGCCAGAGTGTGCGGGAGTTGGGGTCAGAGTGTGCGGGAGTCGGGGTCAGGGTTGCGGGAGTCGGTGTCAGATTGTGCGGGAGTCAGGGTCAGAGTGTGCGCGTGTTGGGGTCAGAGTGTGCAAGAGTCGGGTTCAGAGAGTGCGGTAGTTGGGGTCAGAGTGTGCGGGAGTCGGGGTCAGAGTGTGCGCGAGTCGGGGTCAGTCAGTGTGGGAGTCGGGGTCAGAGTCTGCGGGAGTCGGGGTCAGAGTGTGCAGGAGTCGGGGTCAAAGTGTGCGAGGTTTCGACTCAGAGTGTGCGGGAGTCGGGGTCAGATTGTGTGCGAGTCGGGGTCAGAGTCCGTGGGAGTCGGGGTCAGAGTGTGCACGTGTTGGGGTCAGAGTGTGCGGGAGTCGGGGTTAGAGTGTACGGTAGTTGGGGTCAGAGTGTGCAGGAGTCGGGGTCAGTGTGTGTGGGAGTCGGGGTCAGAGAGTGTGGTAGTTGGGGTCAGAGTGTACGGGCGTCGGGGTCAGAGTGTGCGGGTGCCGGGGTCAAAGTGTGCGGGGTTTGGACTCAGAGTGTGTGGGAATCGGGGTCAGAGTGTCCGGGAGTCATTGTCAGAGTGTGCGGGATTTGGGGTCAAAGTGTGCGGGAGTCGGTGTCAGAGTGTGCGGGAGTCGGGGTCAGAGTGTGCGCGAGTCGGGGTCAGAGTGTGCGGGAGTCAGGGTCAGAGTGTGCGCGTGTTGGGGTCAGAGTGTGCGTGAGTCGGTTTCAGAGTGTGCGGTAGTTGGGGTCAGAGTGTGTGGGAGTCGGGGTCAGAGTGTGCTGGAGTCGGGGTCAAAGTGTGCGGGGTTTGGACTCAGAGTGTGTGGGAATCGGGGTCAGAGTGTCCGGGAGTCATTGTCAGAGTGTGCGGGATTTGGGGTCAAAGTGTGCGGGAGTAGGTGTCAGAGTGTGCAGGAGTCGGGGTCAGAGTGTGGGATAGTTAGGGTCAGAGTGTGCGGGAGTCGAGGTCAGAGTCTTTGGGATTCGAGGTCAGAGTGTGCGGGAGTCGGGGTCAGAGCATGCGCAATCCAGGGTCAGAGTGTGCGGGAGTCGGGGTCAGAGTGTACAGGAGTCGGGGTCAGAGTTTGCGGGAGTCGGGGTCAGAGTGTACGGGATTAGGGGTCAAAGTGTGCGGGAGTCGAGGTCAGAGTTGTGCTGGACTCAGTGTCCGACTGTGGTGGAATCAGGGTCAGAGCGTGCGGTAGTTGGGGTCAGTATGTATGCGAACCAGCGTTAGAGTGTACGGGAATCGGGGTCGGAATGTGTGCGAGTCGGGGTCAGAGTGTGCGCGTGTTGGGGTCAGAGTGTGCGGGAGTCTAGGTCAGACTGTGGGAGATTTGGGGTCAGAGTACCCGGGAGTGGGGGTCAGAGTGTGCGGTATTTGGGGTCAGAGTCTGCGAGAGTCGAGATCAGAGTGTGCGCAATCCAGGGTCAGAGTGTGTGGGAGTCGGGGTCAGAGTGTGCGGGATTCAGGGTCAAAGTGCGCAGGAGTCGGGGTCAGAGTGTGCGATAGTCGTTTTCAGAGTTTGCGGGAGTCGGGGTCAGAGAGTGCGGTAGTTGGGGTCAGAGAGTGCGCGGAAGTCGGGGTCAGAGTGTGTGGGAGTTGGGGTCAGAGTGTGCGGGAGTCGGGACCAGAGTGTGCGGTAGTTGAGGTCAGAGTGTGCGGGAGTCAGGGTCAGAGTGTTCGGGATTCGGTATCAGAGTGTGCAGGAGTCGGGGTCAGAGTCCGCGGGAGTCGGGGTCAGAGTGTTCGGGATTCAGGGTCAGAGTGTGCAGGAGTCGGGGTCAGATTCCGCGGGAGTCGGGGTCAGATTGTTCGGGATTCGGGGTCAGAGTGTGCAGGAGTCGGGGTCAGAGCCGGCGGGAGTCGGGGTCAGAGTGTTCGGGATTCAGGGTCAGAGTGTGTGCAATCCAGGTTCAGAGTGTGCGGGATTCTGGGTAAGAGTGTGTGGGACTCGGGGTCAGATTGTACGCAATCCAGGGTCAGAGCGTGGGGGAGTCGGGGTCCGAGCATGGGGGAGTAGGGGCCAGAGTGTGCGGGAGTTGGGGTCAGAGCGTGGGGGAGTTGGGGTCAGAGTGTGCGGGAGTCGGGGTCAGAGTTGCGGGAGTCGGTGTCAGATTGTGCGGGAGTCAGGGTCAGAGTGTGCGCGTGTTGGGGTCAGAGTGTGCAAGAGTCGGGTTCAGAGAGTGCGGTAGTTGGGGTCAGAGTGTGCGGGAGTCGGGGTCAGAGTGTGCGCGAGTCGGGGTCAGTCAGTGTGGGAGTCGGGGTCAGAGTCTGCGGGAGTCGGGGTCAGAGTGTGCAGGAGTCGGGGTCAAAGTGTGCGAGGTTTCGACTCAGAGTGTGCGGGAGTCGGGGTCAGATTGTGTGCGAGTCGGGGTCAGAGTCCGTGGGAGTCGGGGTCAGAGTGTGCACGTGTTGGGGTCAGAGTGTGCGGGAGTCGGGGTTAGAGTGTACGGTAGTTGGGGTCAGAGTGTGCAGGAGTCGGGGTCAGAGTGTGCGCGTGTTGGGGTCAGAGTGTGCGGGAGTCGGGGTCAGAGTGTGCGCGAGTCGGGGTCAGAGTGTGCGCTTGTTGGGGTCAGAGTGTGCAGGAGTCGGGGTCAGAGTGTGCGGAAGTCGGGGGTCAAAGTGTGCGGGGATTAGACTCAGAGTGTGTGGGAATCGGGGTCAGAGTGTCCAGGAGTCATTGTCAGAGTGTGTGGGATTTGGGGTCAGAGTGTGCGGGATTTGGGGTCAGAGTATGCGGGAGTCGGGGTCAGAGTGTGCGCATGTTGGGGTCAGAGTGTGCGGGAGTCGGGGTCAGAGTGTGCGGTGGTTGGGGTCAGAATGTGCGGGAGTCGGGGTCAAAGTGTGCGGGGATTGGACTCAGAGTGTGTGGGAATCGGGGTCAGAGTGTCCGGGAGTCATTGTCAGAGTGTGCGGGAGTAGGGGTCAGAGTGTGCGCGAGTCGGGGTCAGAGTGTGCGGGAGTCAGGGTCAGAGTGTGGGGGAGTCGGGGTCAGAACGTGGGGGAGTAGGGGCCAGAGTGTGCGGGAGTTGGTGTCAGAGCGTGGGGGAGTTGGGGTCAGAGTGTGCGGGAGTCGGGGTCAGACAATGTGGGAGTCGGGGTCAGAGTCCGCGGGAGTCGGGATTCAGGGTCAGAGTGTGTGCAATCCAGGTTCAGAGTGTGCGGGATTCTGGGTAAGAGTGTGTGGGACTCGGGGTCAGATTGTACGCAATCCAGGGTCAGAGCGTGGGGGAGTCGGGGTCCGAGCGTGGGGGAGTAGGGGCCAGAGTGTGCGGGAGTTGGGGTCAGAGCGTGGGGGAGTTGGGGTCAGAGTGTGCGGGAGTCGGGGTCAGAGTTGCGGGAGTCGGTGTCAGATTGTGCGGGAGTCGGGGTCAGACAATGTGGGAGTCGGTGTCAGAGTGCGCGGGAGTCGGGGTCAGAGTGTGCAGGAGTCAGGGTCAGAAAGTGCGGTAGTCGGGGTCAGAGTCTGCGGGAGTCGGGGCCAGAGTGTGCGGTAGTTGAGGTCAGAGTGTGCGGGATTCGGGGTCAGAGTGTGCGCGAGTCGGGGTCAGTCAGTGTGGGAGTCGGGGTCAGAGTCCGCGGGAGTCGGGGTCAGATTGTTCGGGATTCGGGGTCAGAGTGTGCAGGAGTCGGGGTCAGAGCCGGCGGGAGTCGGGGTCAGAGTGTTCGGGATTCAGGGTCAGAGTGTGTGCAATCCAGGTTCAGAGTGTGCGGGATTCTGGGTAAGAGTGTGTGGGACTCGGGGTCAGATTGTACGCAATCCAGGGTCAGAGCATGGGGGAGTCGGGGTCCGAGCATGGGGGAGTAGGGGCCAGAGTGTGCGGGAGTTGGGGTCAGAGCGTGGGGGAGTTGGGGTCAGAGTGTGCGGGAGTCGGGGTCAGGGTTGCGGGAGTCGGTGTCAGATTGTGCGGGAGTCAGGGTCAGAGTGTGCGCGTGTTGGGGTCAGAGTGTGCAAGAGTCGGGTTCAGAGAGTGCGGTAGTTGGGGTCAGAGTGTGCGGGAGTCGGGGTCAGAGTGTGCGCGAGTCGGGGTCAGTCAGTGTGGGAGTCGGGGTCAGAGTCTGCGGGAGTCGGGGTCAGAGTGTGCAGGAGTCGGGGTCAAAGTGTGCGAGGTTTCGACTCAGAGTGTGCGGGAGTCGGGGTCAGATTGTGTGCGAGTCGGGGTCAGAGTCCGTGGGAGTCGGGGTCAGAGTGTGCACGTGTTGGGGTCAGAGTGTGCGGGAGTCGGGGTTAGAGTGTACGGTAGTTGGGGTCAGAGTGTGCAGGAGTCGGGGTCAGTGTGTGTGGGAGTCGGGGTCAGAGAGTGTGGTAGTTGGGGTCAGAGTGTACGGGAGTCGGGGTCAGAGTGTGCGGGTGCCGGGGTCAAAGTGTGCGGGGTTTGGACTCAGAGTGTGTGGGAATCGGGGTCAGAGTGTCCGGGAGTCATTGTCAGAGTGTGCGGGATTTGGGGTCAAAGTGTGCGGGAGTCGGTGTCAGAGTGTGCGGGAGTCGGGGTCAGAGTGTGCGCGAGTCGGGGTCAGAGTGTGCGGGAGTCAGGGTCAGAGTGTGCGCATGTTGGGGTCAGAGTGTGCGTGAGTCGGTTTCAGAGTGTGCGGTAGTTGGGGTCAGAGTGTGTGGGAGTCGGGGTCAGAGTGTGCTGGAGTCGGGGTCAAAGTGTGCGGGGTTTGGACTCAGAGTGTGTGGGAATCGGGGTCAGAGTGTCCGGGAGTCATTGTCAGAGTGTGCGGGATTTGGGGTCAAAGTGTGCGGGAGTAGGTGTCAGAGTGTGCAGGAGTCGGGGTCAGAGTGTGGGATAGTTAGGGTCAGAGTGTGCGGGAGTCGAGGTCAGAGTCTTTGGGATTCGAGGTCAGAGTGTGCGGGAGTCGGGGTCAGAGCATGCGCAATCCAGGGTCAGAGTGTGCGGGAGTCGGGGTCAGAGTGTACAGGAGTCGGGGTCAGAGTTTGCGGGAGTCGGGGTCAGAGTGTGCGGGAGTCGGGGTCAGAGTGTACGGGATTAGGGGTCAAAGTGTGCGGGAGTCGAGGTCAGAGTTGTGCTGGACTCAGTGTCCGACTGTGGTGGAATCAGGGTCAGAGCGTGCGGTAGTTGGGGTCAGTATGTATGCGAACCAGCGTTAGAGTGTACGGGAATCGGGGTCGGAATGTGTGCGAGTCGGGGTCAGAGTGTGCGCGTGTTGGGGTCAGAGTGTGCGGGAGTCTAGGTCAGACTGTGGGAGATTTGGGGTCAGAGTACCCGGGAGTGGGGGTCAGAGTGTGCGGTATTTGGGGTCAGAGTCTGCGAGAGTCGAGATCAGAGTGTGCGCAATCCAGGGTCAGAGTGTGTGGGAGTCGGGGTCAGAGTGTGCGGGATTCAGGGTCAAAGTGCGCAGGAGTCGGGGTCAGAGTGTGCGATAGTCGTTTTCAGAGTTTGCGGGAGTCGGGGTCAGAGAGTGCGGTAGTTGGGGTCAGAGAGTGCGCGGAAGTCGGGGTCAGAGTGTGTGGGAGTTGGGGTCAGAGTGTGCGGGAGTCGGGACCAGAGTGTGCGGTAGTTGAGGTCAGAGTGTGCGGGAGTCAGGGTCAGAGTGTTCGGGATTCGGTATCAGAGTGTGCAGGAGTCGGGGTCAGAGTCCGCGGGAGTCGGGGTCAGAGTGTTCGGGATTCAGGGTCAGAGTGTGCAGGAGTCGGGGTCAGATTCCGCGGGAGTCGGGGTCAGATTGTTCGGGATTCGGGGTCAGAGTGTGCAGGAGTCGGGGTCAGAGCCGGCGGGAGTCGGGGTCAGAGTGTTCGGGATTCAGGGTCAGAGTGTGTGCAATCCAGGTTCAGAGTGTGCGGGATTCTGGGTAAGAGTGTGTGGGACTCGGGGTCAGATTGTACGCAATCCAGGGTCAGAGCGTGGGGGAGTCGGGGTCCGAGCATGGGGGAGTAGGGGCCAGAGTGTGCGGGAGTTGGGGTCAGAGTGTGCGGGAGTCGGGGTCAGAGTTGCGGGAGTCGGTGTCAGATTGTGCGGGAGTCAGGGTCAGAGTGTGCGCGTGTTGGGGTCAGAGTGTGCAAGAGTCGGGTTCAGAGAGTGCGGTAGTTGGGGTCAGAGTGTGCGGGAGTCGGGGTCAGAGTGTGCGCGAGTCGGGGTCAGTCAGTGTGGGAGTCGGGGTCAGAGTCTGCGGGAGTCGGGGTCAGAGTGTGCAGGAGTCGGGGTCAAAGTGTGCGAGGTTTCGACTCAGAGTGTGCGGGAGTCGGGGTCAGATTGTGTGCGAGTCGGGGTCAGAGTCCGTGGGAGTCGGGGTCAGAGTGTGCACGTGTTGGGGTCAGAGTGTGCGGGAGTCGGGGTTAGAGTGTACGGTAGTTGGGGTCAGAGTGTGCAGGAGTCGGGGTCAGAGTGTGCGCGTGTTGGGGTCAGAGTGTGCGGGAGTCGGGGTCAGAGTGTGCGCGAGTCGGGGTCAGAGTGTGCGCGTGTTGGGGTCAGAGTGTGCAGGAGTCGGGGTCAGAGTGTGCGGAAGTCGGGGGTCAAAGTGTGCGGGGATTAGACTCAGAGTGTGTGGGAATCGGGGTCAGAGTGTCCAGGAGTCATTGTCAGAGTGTGTGGGATTTGGGGTCAGAGTGTGCGGGATTTGGGGTCAGAGTATGCGGGAGTCGGGGTCAGAGTGTGCGCATGTTGGGGTCAGAGTGTGCGGGAGTCGGGGTCAGAGTGTGCGGTGGTTGGGGTCAGAGTGTGCGGGAGTCGGGGTCAAAGTGTGCGGGGATTGGACTCAGAGTGTATGGGAATCGGGGTCAGAGTGTCCGGGAGTCATTGTCAGAGTGTGCGGGATTTGGGGTCTAAGTGCGCGGGAGTCGGGGTCAGAGTGTGCGGGAGTCGGGGTCAGAGTGTGCGGGAGTCGAGGTCAGAGTGTGCGGGAGTCGGGGTCAGAGTGTGCGGGAGTCGGGGTCAGAGTGTGCGGGAGTCGGGGTCAGAGTGTGCGCGTGTTGGGGTCAGAGTGTGCGGGAGTCGGGGTCAGAGTGTGCGGAAGTCGGGGTCAGAGTGTGCGGGGTTTGGACTCAGAGTGTGCGTGAATTGGGGTCAGAGTGTCCGGGAGTCATTGTCAGAGAGTGCCGGATTTTAGGTCAAAGTGCACGGGAGTCGGTGACAGAGTACGCATGAGTCGGTATCAGATTGTGCAGGAGTCGGGGTCAGACAGTGTGGGAGTCGGGGTCAGAGTGTGCAAGAGTGGGGGTCAGAGAGTGCGGGATTCGGTGTCAGAGTATGGGGGAGTCGGGGTCAGATGTTGGAGCCGGGGTCAGAGTGTGCGGGAGTGGGGGTCGGAGTGTGCGGGAGTTGGGCTCAGAATGTGCGGGAGTCGGGGTCAGATTGTGTGGGAGTCGGTGTCAGATTGTGCGGGATTTGGGGTCAAACAGTGTGGGAGTCGGGGTCAGAGTGTGCGGGAGTCGGGGTCAGAGTGGCGGGAGTCGGGGTCAGAGTGGCGGGAGACGGTGTCAGATTGTGTGGGAGTCGGTGTCAGATTGTGCGGGATTTGGGGTCAAACAGTGTGGGAGTCGGGGTCAGAGTGTGCGGGAGTCGGGGTCAGAGTGGCGGGAGTCGGGGTCAGAGTGGCGGGAGTCGGTGTCAGATTGTGCGGGATTTGGGGTCAAACAGTGCGGGAGTCGTTTTCAGAGTGTGCGGGAGTCAGGGTCAGAGTGTGTGGGATTCGGAGTCAGAGTGTGCGGGAGTGGGGGTCAGAGTTTGTGGGATTCGGGGTCAGAGTATGGGGGAGTCGGGGTCAGATGGTGGAGCCGGGGTCAAAGTGCGTGGGATTTGGGGTCAGAGTGTGCGGGAGTCAGGGTCAGAGTGCGCGGCAGTCGGCGTCACAGTGTGCGAGATTAGGGATCAAAGTGTGCGGGAGTTGGGGTCAGAGTTGTGCTGGACTCAGTGTCAGACTGTGGTGGAATCGGGGTCAGAGTGTGCGGTAGTTGGGGTCAGTATGTATGCGAACCGGGGTTAGAGTGTACGGGAATCGGGGTCGGAATGTGTGCGAATCGGGGTCAGAGTGTGCGAGGGTTAGGGACAGAGTGTGCGGCACTCAGTGTCAGACTGTGGGGGATTTGGGGTCAAAGTGCGCAGGAGTCGGTGTCAGAGTGTGCGGGAGTTGGAGTCAAAGTGAGCAGGAGTCGGGGTCAGAGAGTGCGGTAGTTGCAGTCAGAGTGTGCGGGAGTCGGGGTCAGAGTGTGCGCGTGTTGGGGTCAGAGTGTGCGGGAGTCGGGGTCAGAGTGTGCGCGAGTCGGGGTCAGTCAGTGTGGGAGTCGGGGTCAGAGTCTGCAGGAGTTGGGGTCAGAGTGTGCGGGAGTCGTGGTCAAAGTGTGCGAGGTTTGGACTCAGAGTGTGCGGGAGTCAGGGTCAGAGTGTGCGGGAGTCGGGGTCAGAGTGTGCGGGAGTCGGGGTCAGAGTGTGCGCGTGTTGGGGTCAGAGTGTGCGGGAGTTGGGGTCAGAGTGTGCGGTAGTTGGGGTCAGAGTGTGCGGGAGTCGGGGTCAGAGTGTGTGGGAGTCGGGGTCAGAGAGTGCGGTAGTTGGGGTCAGAGTGTGCGGGAGTCGGGGTCAGAGTGTGCGGAAGTCGGGGTCAAAGTGTGCGGGGATTAGACTCAGAGTGTGTGGGAATCGGGGTCAGAGTGTCCGGGAGTCATTGTCAGAGTGTGTGGGATTTGGGGTCAGAGTGTGCGGGATTTGGGGTCAGAGTGTGCGGGAGTCGGGGTCAGAGTGTGCGGTGGTTAGGGTCAGAGTGAGCGGGAGTCGGGGTCAGAGTGTGTGGGAGTCGGGGTCAGACAGTGCAGTAGTTGGGGTCAGAGTGTACGGGAGTCAGGGTCAGAGTGTGCGGGAGTCGGGGTCAAAGTGTGCGGGGATTGGACTCAGAGTGTGTGGGAATCGGGGTCAGAGTGTCCGGGAGTCATTGTCAGAGTGTGCGGGATTTGGGGTCAAAGTGTGCGGGAGTCGGGGTCAGAGTGTGCGGGATTTGGGTCTAAGTGCGCGGGAGTCGGGGTCAGAGTCTGCGGGAGTCGGGGTCAAAGTGTGCGGGGATTGGACTCAGAGTGTGCGGGAGTCGGGGTCAGAGTGTCCGGGAGTCATTGTCAGAGTGTGCGGGATTTGGGTCTAAGTGCGCGGGAGTCGGGGTCAAAGTGTGCGGGGATTGGACTCAGAGTGTGCGGGAGTCGGGGTCAGAATGTGCGGGATTCAGGGTCAAAGTGTGCGTGAGTCGGGTTCAGAGTGTGCGGGACTCAGTGTCAGACTGTGTGGGATTTGGGGTCAAAGTGCGCGGGAGTCGGTGTCAGAGTGTGCGGGAGTTGGAGTCAAAGTGCGCGGGAATCGGGGTCAGAGTGTGCGGGAGTCGGGGTCAGAGTGTGTGGGAGTCAGGGGCAGAGAGTGCGGTAGTTGGGGTTAGAGTGTGCGGGTCTCGGGGTCAGAGTGTGCGGGAGTCGGGGTCAGAGTGTGCGGGGTTTGGACTCAGAGTGTGCAGGAATCGGGAACAGAGCGTCCGGGAGTCATTGTCAGAGTCTGCGGGATTTGGGTTCAAAGTGCGCGGGAGTCGGTGTCAGAGTGTGCGGGAGTCGGGGTCAGAGTGTGGGGGAGTTGGGGTCAGAGTGTGCGGGAGTTGGGGTCAGAATGTGCGAGATTCAACGTCAAAGTGTGCGTGAGTCGGGTTCAGAGTGTGCGGGACTCAGTGTCAGACTGTGTGGGATTTGGGGTCACAGTGCGCGTGAGTCGGTGTCAGAGCGTGCGGGAGGTGGAGTCAAAGTGCGCGGGAGTCGGGGTCAGAGTGTGCAGGAGTCGGGGTCAGAGTGTGTGGGAGTCGGGGTCTGAGTGTGCAGGAGTCGGGGTCAGAGTGTGTGGGAGTCGGGGTCTGAGTGTGCGGGAGTCGGGGTCAGAGTTGCGGGAGTCGGTGTCAGATTGTGCGGGAGTCGGGGTCAGAGTGTGTGGGAGTCGGGGTCTGAGTGTGCGGGAGTCGGGGTCAGAGTTGCGGGAGTCGGTGTCAGATTGTGCGGGAGTCGGGGTCAGACAGTGTGGGAGTCGGTGTCAGAGTGCGCGGGAGTCGGGGTCAGAGTGTGTGGGACTTGGGGTCAGAGTGTGCACAATCCAGGGTCAGAGTGTGCGGGAGTCGGGGTCAGAGCGTGGGGGAGTCGGGGTCAGAGTGTGCGGGAGTCGGTGTCAGAGCGTGGGGGAGTCGGGATCAGAGTGTGCGGGAGTCGGGGTCAGATAATGTGGGAGTCGGTGTCAGATTGTGCGGGAGTCGGGGTCAGAATGTGCGGGAGTGGGGTTCAGAGTGTGCGGGATTCGGGGTCAGAGTATGGGGGAGTTGGGGTTAGATGGTGGAGCTGGGGTCAAAGTGCGTGGGATTTGGGGTCAGAGTGTGCGGGAGTCGGGGTCAGAGTTGTGCTGGACTCAGTGTCAGACTGTGGTGGATTCGGGGTCAGAGTGTGCGCGTGTTGGGGTCAGAGTGTGTGGGAGTCAAGTTCAGACTGTGAGAGATTTGGGGTCAAAGTCCGCGGGAGTCGAGGTCAGAGTGTGCGCAATCCAGGGTCAGAGTGTGTGGGAGTTGGGGTCAGAGTGTGCGGGATTCAGGGTCAAAGTGTGCGTGAGTCAGGTTCAGAGTGTGCGTGACTCAGTGTCAGACTGTGGGGGATTTGGGGTCAGAGTGCGCGGGAGTCGGTGTCAGAGTGTGCAGGAGTCGGGGTCAAAAATGCACGGGATTCGGGGTCAGAGTGTGCGGGAGTCGGGGTCAGAGTGTGTGGGAGTCGGGGTCAGAGAGTGCGGTAGTTGGGGTCAGATTGTGCGGGAGTCGGTGTCAGAGTGCGCAGGAGACGGGGTCAGACAGTACGGGAGTCGTGGTCAGAGTGTGCGGTAGTTGGGGTCAGAGTGTGCGGGAGTCGGGGTCAGAGTGTGCGAGAGTCAGGGTCAGAGTGTGTGGGAGTCGGGGTCAGAGTTTGCGGGGTTTGGACTCAGAGTGTGCGGGAATCGGGGTCAGAGTGTGCGGGATTCGGAGTCAGAGTGTGCGGGAGTGGGGGTCAGAGTTTGCGGGATTCGGGGTCAGAGTATGGGGGAGTCGGGGTCAGATGGTGGAGCCGGGGTCAAAGTGCGTGGGATTTGGGGTCAGAGTGTGCGGGAGTCGGGGTCAGACTGCGCGGCAGTCGGCGTCACAGTGTGCGAGATTAGGGATCAAAGTGTGCAGGAGTCGGGGTCAGAGTTGTGCTGGACTCAGTGTCAGACTGTGGTGGAATCGGGGTCAGAGTGTGCAGTAGTTGGGGTCAGTATGTATGCGAACCGGGGTTAGAGTGTACGGGAATCGAGGTCGGAATGTGTGCGAATCGGGGTCAGAGTGTGCGAGGGTTAGGGACAGAGTGTGCGGCACTCAGTGTCAGACTGTGGGGGATTTGGAGTCAAAGTGAGCGGGAGTCGGGGTCAGAGAGTGCAGTAGTTGCGGTCAGAGTGTGCGGGAGTCGGGGTCAGAGTGTGCGCGTGTTGGGGTCAGAGTGTGCGGGAGTCGGGGTCAGAGTGTGCGGGAGTCGGGGTCAGAGTGTGCGCGTGTTGGGGTCAGAGTGTGCAGGAGTCGGGGTCAGAGTGTGCGGGAGTCGGGGTCAGATTGTGTGGGAGTCGGTGTCAGATTGTGCGGGAGTCGGTGTCAGAGTGTGCGGGATTTGGGGTCAAACAGTGTGGGAGTCGTTTTCAGAGTGTGCGGGAGTCAGGGTCAGAGTGTGCGGGATTCGGAGTCAGAGTGTGCGGGAGTGGGGGTCAGAGTGTGCGGGATTCGGGGTCAGAGTATGGGGGAGTCGGGGTCAGATGGTGGAGCCGGGGTCAAAGTGCGTGGGATTTGGGGTCAGAGTGTGCGGGAGTCGGGGTCAGAGTGCGCGGCAGTCGGCGTCACAGTGTGCGAGATTAGGGATCAAAGTGTGCGGGAGTCGGGGTCAGAGTTGTGCTGGACTCAGTGTCAGACTGTGGTGGAATCGGGGTCAGAGTGTGCGGGAGCCGGGGTCAGAGTGTGCAGTAGTTGGGGTCAGTATGTATGCGAACCGGGGTTAGAGTGTACGGGAATCGAGGTCGGAATGTGTGCGAATCGGGGTCAGAGTGTGCGAGGGTTAGGGACAGAGTGTGCGGCACTCAGTGTCAGACTGTGGGGGATTTGGGGTCAAAGTGCGCAGGAGTCGGTGTCAGAGTGTGTGGGAGTTGGAGTCAAAGTGAGCGGGAGTCGGGGTCAGAGTGTGCGGGAGTTGGAGTCAAAGTGAGCGGGAGTCGGGGTCAGAGAGTGCGGTAGTTGCGGTCAGAGTGTGCGGGAGTCGGGGTCAGAGTGTGCGCGTGTTGGGGTCAGAGTGTGCGGGAGTCGGGGTCAGTCAGTGTGGGAGTCGGGGTCAGAGTCTGCAGGAGTTGGGGTCAGAGTGTGCGGGAGTCGTGGTCAAAGTGTGCGAGGTTTGGACTCAGAGTGTGCGGGAGTCGGGGTCAGAGTGAGCGGGAGTCGGGGTCAGAGAGTGCAGTAGTTGCGGTCAGAGTGTGCGGGAGTCGGGGTCAGAGTGTGCGCGTGTTGGGGTCAGAGTGTGCGGGAGTCGGGGTCAGAGTGTGCGCGAGTCGGGGTCAGAGTGTGCGCGTGTTGGGGTCAGAGTGTGCAGGAGTCGGGGTCAGAGTGTGCGGAAGTCGGGGTCAAAGTGTGCGGGGATTAGACTCAGAGTGTGTGGGAATCGGGGTCAGAGTGTCCGGGAGTCATTGTCAGAGTGTGCGGGATTTGGGGTCAGAGTATGCGGGAGTCGGGGTCAGAGTGTGCGGGAGTCGGGGTCAGAGTGTGCGCGTGTTGGGGTCAGAGTGTGCGGGAGTCGGGGTCAGAGTGTGCGGGAGTCGGGGTCAGAGTGTGCGGGAGTCGGGGTCAGAGTGTGCGGAAGTCGGGGTCAGAGTGTGCGGGGTTTGGACTCAGAGTGTGCGTGAATTGGGGTCAGAGTGTCCGGGAGTCATTGTCAGAGAGTGCCGGATTTTAGGTCAAAGTGCACGGGAGTCGGTGACAGAGTACGCATGAGTCGGTATCAGATTGTGCGGGAGTCGGGGTCAGACAGTGTGGGAGTCGGGGTCAGAGTGTGCGAGAGTGGGGGTCAGAGAGTGCGGGATTCGGTGTCAGAGTATGGGGGAGTCGGGGTCAGATGTTGGAGCCGGGGTCAGAGTGTGCGGGAGTGGGGGTCGGAGTGTGCGGGAGTTGGGCTCAGAATGTGCGGGAGTCGGGGTCAGATTGTGTGGGAGTCGGTGTCAGATTGTGCGGGAGTCGGTGTCAGAGTGTGCGGGATTTGGGGGTGAAACAGTGTGGGAGTCGTTTTCAGAGTGTGCGGGAGTCAGGGTCAGAGTGTGCGGGATTCGGGGTCAGAGTATGGGGGAGTCGGGGTCAGATGGTGGAGCCGGGGTCAAAGTGCGTGGGATTTGGGGTCAGAGTGTGCGGGAGTCAGTGTCAGAGTGCGCGGCAGTCGGCGTCACAGTGTGCGAGATTAGGGATCAAAGTGTGCGGGAGTTGGAGTCAGAGTTGTGCTGGACTCAGTGTCAGACTGTGGTGGAATCGGGGTCAGAGTGTGCGGTAGTTGGGGTCAGTATGTATGCGAACCGGGGTTAGAGTGTACGGGAATCGGGGTCGGAATGTGTGCGAATCGGGGTCAGAGTGTGCGAGGGTTAGGGACAGAGTGTGCGGCACTCAGTGTCAGACTGTGGGGGATTTGGGGTCAAAGTGCGCAGGAGTCGGTGTCAGAGTGTGCGGGAGTTGGAGTCAAAGTGAGCGGGAGTCGGGGTCAGAGTGTGCGGGAGTTGGAGTCAAAGTGAGCAGGAGTCGGGGTCAGAGAGTGCGGTAGTTGCAGTCAGAGTGTGCGGGAGTCGGGGTCAGAGTGTGCGCGTGTTGGGGTCAGAGTGTGCGGGAGTCGGGGTCAGAGTGTGCGCGAGTCGGGGTCAGTCAGTGTGGGAGTCGGGGTCAGAGTCTGCAGGAGTTGGGGTCAGAGTGTGCGGGAGTCGTGGTCAAAGTGTGCGAGGTTTGGACTCGTGCGGGAGTCAGGGTCAGAGTGTGCGGGAGTCGGGGTCAGAGTGTGCGGGAGTCGGGGTCAGAGTGAGCGCGTGTTGGGGTCAGAGTGTGCGGGAGTTGGGGTCAGAGTGTGCGGTAGTTGGGGTCAGAGTGTGCGGGAGTCGGGGTCAGAGTGTGTGGGAGTCGGGGTCAGAGAGTGCGGTAGTTGGGGTCAGAGTGTGCGGGAGTCGGGGTCAGAGTGTGCGGAAGTCGGGGTCAAAGTGTGCGGGGATTAGACTCAGAGTGTGTGGGAATCGGGGTCAGAGTGTCCGGGAGTCATTGTCAGAGTGTGTGGGATTTGGGGTCAGAGTGTGCGGGATTTGGGGTCAGAGTGTGCGGGAGTCGGGGTCAGAGTGTGCGCGAGTTGGGGTCAGAGTGTGCGGGAGTCGGGGTCAGAGTGTGCGGTGGTTAGGGTCAGAGTGAGCGGGAGTCGGGGTCAGAGTGTGTGGGAGTCGGGGTCAGACAGTGCAGTAGTTGGGGTCAGAGTGTACGGGAGTCAGGGTCAGAGTGTGCGGGAGTCGGGGTCAAAGTGTGCGGGGATTGGACTCAGAGTGTGTGGGAATCGGGGTCAGAGTGTCCGGGAGTCATTGTCAGAGTGTGCGGGATTTGGGTCTAAGTGCGCGGGAGTCGGGGTCAGAGTCTGCGGGAGTCGGGGTCAAAGTGTGCGGGGATTGGACTCAGAGTGTGCGGGAGTCGGGGTCAGAATGTGCGGGATTCAGGGTCAAAGTGTGCGTGAGTCGGGTTCAGAGTGTGCGGGACTCAGTGTCAGACTGTGTGGGATTTGGGGTCAAAGTGCGCGGGAGTCGGTGTCAGAGTGTGCGGGAGTTGGAGTCAAAGTGCGCGGGAGTCGGGGTCAGAGTGTGCGGGAGTCGGGGTCAGAGTGTGTGGGAGTCAGGGGCAGAGAGTGCGGTAGTTGGGGTTAGAGTGTGCGGGTCTCGGGGTCAGAGTGTGCGGGAGTCGGGGTCAGAGTGTGCGGGGTTTGGACTCAGAGTGTGCAGGAATCGGGAACAGAGCGTCCGGGAGTCATTGTCAGAGTCTGCGGGATTTGGGTTCAAAGTGCGCGGGAGTCGGTGTCAGAGTGTGCGGGAGTCGGGGTCAGAGTGTGCGAGATTCAGGGTCAAAGTGTGCGTGAGTCGGGTTCAGAGTGTGCGGGACTCAGTGTCAGACTGTGTGGGATTTGGGGTCACAGTGCGCGTGAGTCGGTGTCAGAGCGTGCGGGAGGTGGAGTCAAAGTGCGCGGGAGTCGGGGTCAGAGAGTGCGGTAGTCGTGGTCAGAGTGTGTGGGAGTCGGGGTCTGAGTGTGCAGGAGTCGGGGTCAGAGTGTGTGGGAGTCGGGGTCTGAGTGTGCGGGAGTCGGGGTCAGAGTTGCGGGAGTCGGTGTCAGATTGTGCGGGAGTCGGGGTCAGACAGTGTGGGAGTCGGTGTCAGAGTGCGCGGGAGTCGGGGTCAGAGTGTGTGGGACTTGGGGTCAGAGTGTGCACAATCCAGGGTCAGAGTGTGCGGGAGTCGGGGTCAGAGCGTGGGGGAGTCGGGGTCAGAGTGTGCGGGAGTCGGTGTCAGAGCGTGGGGGAGTCGGGATCAGAGTGTGCGGGAGTCGGGGTCAGAGTTGCGGGAATCGGTGTCAGATTGTGCAGGAGTCGGGGTCAGATAATGTGGGAGTCGGTGTCAGATTGTGCGGGAGTTGGGGTCAGACAGTGTGGGAGTCGGGGTCAGAGTGTGCGGGAGTCGGGGTCAGAATGTGCGGGAGTGGGGTTCAGAGTGTGCGGGATTCGGGGTCAGAGTATGGGGGAGTTGGGGTTAGATGGTGGAGCTGGGGTCAAAGTGCGTGGGATTTGGGGTCAGAGTGTGCGGGAGTCGGGGTCAGAGTGCGCGGCAGTCGGGGTCACAGTGTGCGGAATTAGGGGTCAAAGTGTGTGGAGTCGGGGTCAGAGTTGTGCTGGACTCAGTGTCAGACTGTGGTGGATTCGGGGTCAGAGTGTGCGGGAGTCGGGGTCAGAGTGCGTGGGAGTTGAGGTCAGAATGTGCGGGAGTCGGGGTCAGATTGTGCGAGGTTTGGACTCAGAAGTGTGCGGGAATCGGGCTCAGAGTGTCCGGGAGTCATTGTCAGAGTGTGCGGGATTTGGGGTCAAAGTGCGCGGGAGTCGGTGTCAGAGTGTGCGGGAGTCGGGGTCAGAGTGTGCGGGACTCGGGGCCAGAGTGTGCAGGAGACGGGGTCAGAGTGTGCGGGAGTCGGGGTCAGAGTGTGGGGGAGTTGGCGTCAGAGTGTGCGGGACTCGGGGCCAGAGTGTGCAGGAGACGGGATCAGAGTCCGCAGGAGTCGGGGTCACAGTGTCCGGGAGTGGGGGTCAGAGCCTGCGGGATTCGGGGTCAGAGTATGGGGGAGTCGGGGTCAGATGGTGGAGCCGGGGTCAAAGTGCATGGGATTTGGGGTCAGAGTGTGTGGGAGTCGGGGTCAGAGTGCGCGGCAGTCGGGGTCACAGTGTGCGGGATTAGGGGTCAAAGTATGCGGGAGTCAGGGTCAGAGTTGTGCTGGACTCAGTGTCAGACTCTGGTGAAATTGGGGTCAGAGCGTACGGTAGTTGGGGTCAGTATGTATGCGAACCGGGGTTAGAGTGTATGGGAATCGGGGTCGGAATTTGTGCGAGTCGGGGTCAGAGTGTGCGCGTGTTGGGGTCAGAGTGTGCGGGAGTCAAGGTCAGACTGTGAGAGATTTGGGGTCAGAGTATTCGGGAGTCGGTGTCAGAGTGTGCGGTAGTTGGGGTCAGAGTCCGCGGGAGTCGAGGTCAGAGTGTGCGCAATCCAGGGTCAGAGAGTGTGGGAGTTGGGGTCAGAGTGTGCGGGATTCAGGGTCAAAGTGTGCGTGAGTCAGGTTCAGAGTGTGCGGGACTCAGTGTCAGACTGTGGGGGATTTGGGGTCAAAGTGCGCGGGAGTCGGTGTCAGAGTGTGCAGGAGTCGGGGTCAAAAATGCGCGGGATTCGGGGTCAGAGTGTGCGGGAGTCGGGGTCAGAGTGTGTGGGAGTCGGGGTCAGAGAGTGCAGTAGTTGGGGTCAGATTGTGCGGGAGTCGGTGTCAGAGTGTGCGGGAGTCAGGGTCAGAGTGTGCGGGAGTCGGGGTCAGAGTGTGTGGGAGTCGGGGTCAGAGTGTGCGGGGTTTGGACTCAGAGTGTGCGGGAATCAGGGTCAGAGTGTCCGGGAGTCATTGTCAGAGTGTGCGGGATTTGGGGTCAAAGTGCGCGGGAGTTGGGGTCAGAGTACGCATGAGTCGGTGTCAGAGTGTGCGGGAGTTGGGGTCTGACAGTGTGGGAGTTGGGGTCAGAGTGTGCGGGTGTCTGTGTCAGTGTGCGCAGGAGACGGGGTCAGACAGTACGGGAGTCGGGGTCAGAGTGTGCGAGGGTTGAGGTCAGAGTGTGCGGTAGTTGGGGTCAGAGTGTGCGAGGGCTGGGGTCAGAGTGTGCGGGAGTCGGTGTCAGCGTGTGCGGGAGTTGGAGTCAAAGTGAGCGGGAGTCGGGGTCAGAGAGTGCGGTAGTTGGGGTCAGAATGTGCGGGAGTCGGGGTCAGAGTGTGCGCGAGTCAGGGTCAGTCAGTGTGGGAGTCGGGGTCAGAGACTGCGGGAGTCGGGGTCAGAGTGTGCGGGAGTCGTGGTCAAAGTGTGCGAGGTTTGGACTCAGAGTGTGCGGGAGTCGGGGTCAGAGTGTGCGGGAGTCGGGGCCAGAGTGTGCGCGTGTTGGGGTCAGAGTGTGCGGGAGTCGGGGTCAGAGAGTGCGGAAGTTGGGGTCAGAGTGTGCGGGAGTCGGGGTCAGAGTGTGCAGGAGTCGGGGTCAAAGTGTGCGGGGTTTGGACTCAGAGTGTGTGGGAATCGGGGTCAGAGTGTCCGGGAGTCATTGTCAGAGTGTGCGGGATTTGGGGTCAAAGTGCGCGGGAGTCGGTGTCAGAGTGTGGGATAGTTAGGGTCAGAGTGTGGGGGAGTTGTGGTCAGAGTCTGCGGGACTCGGGGCCAGAGTGTGCAGGAGACAGGTCAGAGTGTGCGCGTGTTGGGGTCAGAGTGTGCGGGAGTCGGGGTCAGAGTCTTTGGGATTCGAGGTCAGAGCGTGCGGGAGTCGGGGTCAGAGCGTGCGCAATCCAAGGTCAGAGTGTGCGGGAGTCGGGGTCAGAGTGTGGAGGAGTCGGGGTCAGAGTTTGCGGGAGTCAGGGTCAAAGTGTGCGGGATCAAGGTCAGACTGTGGGAGATCTGGAGTCAGAGTACCCGGGAGTGGGATTCAGAGTGTCCGGTAGCTGCGGTCAGAGTCCTCGGGAGTCGAGGTCAGAGTGTGCGCAATCCAGGGTCAGAGTGTGCGGGAGTCGGGGTCAGAGTGTACGGGATTTAGGGTCAAAGTGTGCATGAGTCGGGGTCAGAGTGTGCGGGACTCAGTGCCAGACTGTGTGGGATTTGGGGTCAAAGTGCGCGGGAGTCGGGGTCAGAGAGTGCGGTAGTCGGGGTCAGAGTGAGCAGGAGATGGGGTCAGACGGTACGGGAGTCGGGGTTAGAGTGTGTGGGAGTCAGGGTCAGAGTGTGCGGGAGTCGGGGTCAGAGTGTGCGGGGTTTAGACTCAGAGTGTGCGGGAATCGGGGTCAGAGTGTCCGGGAGTCATTGTCAGAGTGTGCGGGATTTGGGGTCAAAGTACGCATGAGTCGGTATCAGATTGTGCGGGAGTCGGGGTCAGACAGTGTGGGAGTCGGTGTCAGATTGTGCGGGAGTCGGGGTCAGAGTGTGCGAGAGTGGGGGTCAGAGAGTGCGGGATTCGGGGTCAGAGTATGGGGGAGTCGAGGTCAGATGGTGGAGCCGGGGTCAGAGGGTGCGGGAGTGGGGGTCGGAGTGTGCGGGAGTCGGGTTCAGAGTGTGCGGGAGTCGGGGTCAGAGTGTGCGGGAGTCGGGGTCAGAGTGTGCGGGAGTCGGGGTCAGAGTGTGCGGGAGACGGTGTCAGATTGTTGGGAGTCGGTGTCAGAGTGTGCGGGATTTGGGGTCAAACAGTGTGGGAGTCGTTTTCAGAGTGTGCGGGAGTCAGGGTCAGAGTGTGCGGGAGTCAGGATCAGAGTGTGCGGGAGTCAGGGTCAGAGTGTGCGGGAGTCAGGATCAGAGTGTGCGGGAGTCGGAGTCAGAGTGTGCGGTAGTGGGGGTCAGAGTTTGCGGGATTCGGGGTCAGAGTATGGGGGAGTCGGGGTCAGATGGTGGAGCAGGGGTCAAAGTGCGTAGGATTTGGGGTCAGAGTGCGCGGCAGTCGGGGTCAGAGTGCGCGGCAGTCGGGGTCACAGTGTGTGAGATTAGGGGTCAAAGTGTGCGGGAGTCGGGGTCAGAGTTGTGCTGGACTCAGTGTCAGACTGTGGTGGAATCGGGGTCAGAGTGTGCAGTAGTTGGGGTCAGTATATATGCGAACTGGGGTTAGAGTGTACGGGAATTGGGGTCAGAATGTGTGCGAATCGGGGTCAGAGTGTGCGAGGGTTAGGGACAGAGTGTGCGGAACTCAGTGTCAGTGTGTGCGGGAGTTGGAGTCAAAGTGAGCGGGAGTCGAGGTCAGAGAGTGCGGTAATTGGGGTCAGAGTGTGCAGGAGTCGGGGTCAGAGAGTGCGGTAGACGGGGTCAGAGTGTGCGGGAGTCGGGGTCAGAGTGTGCAGGAGTCGGGGTCAGAGAGTGTGGTAGTCAGGGTCAAAGTGTGCGGGAGTCGGTGTCAGAATGATCAGGAGATGGGGTCAGACGGTACGGGAGTCGGGGTCAGAGTGTGTGGTAGTCAGGGTCAGAGTGTGCGGGAGTCGGGGTCAGAGTGTGTAGGAGTCGGGGTCAGAGTGTGCGGGGTTTGGACTCAGAGTGTGCATGAATCGGGGTCAGAGTTTCCGGGAGTCATTGTCAGAGTGTGCCGGATTTGGGGTCAGAGTGCGCGGGAGTCGGTGACAGAGTACGCATGAGTCGGTGTCAGATTGTGCGGGAGTCGGTTTCAGATAGTGTGGGAGTCGGTGTCAGATTGTGCGGGAGTCGGGGTCAGAGTCTGCGGGAGTCGTGGCCAGAGTGTGCGGTAGTTGAGGTCAGAGTGTGCTGGAGTCGGGGTCAGAGTGTTCGGGATTCCGGGTCAGAGTGTGCAGGAGTCGGGGTCAGAGTCCGCGGGAGTCGGGGTCAGAGTGTTCGGGATTCAGGGTCAGAGTGTGTGCAATCCAGGTTCAGAGTGTGCGGGATTCGGGGCAAGAGTGTGTGGGACTCGGGGTCAGATTGTACGCAATCCAGGGTCAGAGTGTGGGGGAGTCGGGGTCAGAGCATGGGGGAGTTGGGGCTAGAGTGTGCGGGAGTCGGGGGTCAGAGTGTGCGGGAGTCGGGGTCAGAGTGTGCGGGAGTCGGGGTCAGAGTTGCGGGAGTCGGTGTCAGACAGTGTGGGAGTCAGTGTCAGAGTGCGCGGGAGTCGGGGTCAGAGTCTGCGGAAGTCGGGGTCAGAGTGTTCGGGATTCGGCGTCAGAGTGTGTGCAATCCAGGTTCAGAGTGTGTGGGATTCGGGATAAGAGTGTGTGGGACTCGGGGTCAGAGTGTGCACAATCCAGGGTCAGAGTGTGCGGGAGTCGGGTCAGAGCGTGGGGGAGTCGTTTTCAGAGTGTGCGGGAGTCGGTGTCAGATTGTGTGGGAGTCGGGGTCAGAGAGTGTGGTAGGTGGGGTCAGAGTGCGTGGGAGTCGGGGTCAGAGTGTGTGGGAGTTGGGTCAGAGTCTGCGGGAGTTGGGGCCAGAGTGTGCGGTAGTTGAGGTCAGAGTGCGCGGGAGTCGGGGTCAGTGTTCGGGATTCGGGGTCAGAGTGTGCAGGAGTCGGGGTCAGAGTCCGCTGGAGTCGGGGTCAGAGTGTTCGGGATTCAGGGTCAGAGTGTGTGCAATCCAGGTTCAGAGTGTGCGGGATTCGGGGTAAGAGTGTGTGGGACTTGGGGTCAGATTGTACGCAATCCAGGGTCAGAGTGTGGGGGAGTCGTGGTCAGAGCGTGGGGGAGTTGGGGCTAGAGTGTGCGGGAGTCGGGGTCAGAGTTGCGGGAGTCGGTGTCAGAGTGTGCGGGAGTCGGTGTCAGATTGTGCGGGAGTCGGGGTCAGACAGTGTGGGAGTCAGTGTCAGAGTGCGCGGGATTCGGGGTCAGAGTGTGTGGGAGTTGGGGTCAGAGTCTGCAGGATTCGGGGCCAGAGTGTGCGGTAGTTGAGGTCAGAGTGTGCGGAAGTCGGGGTCAGAGTGTTCGGGATTCGGGGTCAGAGTGTGCAGGAGTCGGGGTCAGAGTGTTCGGGATTCCGGGTCAGAGTGTGTGCAATCCAGGTTCAGAGTGTGCGGGATTCGGGGTAATAGTGTGTGGGACTCGGGGTCAGAGTGTGCACAATCCAGGGTCAGAGTGTGCGGGAGTCGGGGTCAGAGCGTGGGGGAGTCGGGGTCAGAGTGTGCGGGAGTCGGTGTCAGATTGTGCGGGAGTCAGGGTCAGACAGTGTGGGAGTCGGGGTCATAGTGTGCGGGAGTGGGGATCGGAGTGTGCGGGAGTCGGGGTCAGAGTGTGCGGGTGTCGGGGTCAGAGTGTGCGGGAGTTGGGGTCAGAGTGTGCGGGAGACGGTGTCAGATTGTGCGGTATTTGGGGTCAAGCAGTGTGGGAGTCGTTTTCAGATTGTGCGGGAGTGGGGGTCAGAGTGTGCAGGAGTGGGGGTCAGAGTTTGCGGGATTCGGGGTCAGAGTATGGGGGAGTCGGGGTCAGATGGTGGAGCCGGGGTCAAAGAGCGTGGGATTTGGGGTCAGAGTGTGCGGGAGTCGGGGTCAGAGTGCGCGGCAGTCGGGGTCACAGTTTGCGGGATTAGGGGTCAAAGTGTGCGGGAGTCAGGGTCAGAGTTGTGCTGGACTCAGTGTCAGACTGTGGTGGAATCGGGGTCAGAGTGTGCAGTAGTTGGGGTCAGTATGTATGCGAACCAGGGTTAGAGTGTAAGGGAAATCGGGGTTGGAATGTGTGCGAATCGGGGTCAGAGTGTGCGAGGGTTAGGGACAGAGTGTGCGGGACTCAGTGTCAGACTGTGGGGGATTTGGGGTCAAAGTGCGCGGGAGTCGGTGTCAGAGTGTGCGGGAGTTGGAGTCAAAGTACATGGGAGTCGGGGTCAGAGAGTGCGGTAGTCGTGGTCAGAGTTTGCATGAGTCGGGTTCAGAGAGTGCAGTCGTTGGGGTCAGAGTGTGCGGGAGTCGGGGTCAGAGTGTGCCTGAGTCGGGGTCAGTCAGTGTGGGAGTCGGGGTCAGAGTCTGCGGGAGTCGGGGTCAGAGTGTGCGGGAGTCGGGGTCGCAGTGTGCGAGGTTTGGACTCAGAGTGTGCGCGAGTCGGGGTCAGAGTGTGCGCGAGTCGGGGTCAGAGTGTGCGGGAGTCGGGGTCAGAGTGTGCGCGTGTTGGGGTCAGAGTGTGTGCGAGTCGGGGTCAGAGTGTGCGGTAGTTGTGGTCAGAGTGTGCGAGAGTCGGGGTCAGAGTGTGTGGGAGTCGGGGTCAGAGAGTGCGGTAGTTGGGGTCAGAGTGTGCGGGAGTCGGGGTCAGAGTGTGCGGGAGTCGGGGTCAAAGTGTGCGGGGTTTGGACTCAGAGTGTGCGGGAATCGGGGTCAGAGTTTCCGGGAGTCACTGTCAGAGTGTGCGGGATTTGGGGTCAAAGTGTGCGGGAGTCGGGGTCAGAGTGTGGGGGAGTTGGGATCAGAGTGTGCGGGACTCGGGGCCAGAGTGTGCAGGAGACGGGGTCAGAGTGTGCGAGGTTTGGACTCAGAGTGTGCGGGAGTCAGGGTCAGAGTGTGCGCGAGTCGGTGTCAGAGTGTGCGAGAGTTGGGGTCAGAGTGTGCACGTGTTGGGGTCAGAGTGTGCGGGAGTCGGGGTCAGAGTGTCCGGGAGTCATTGTCAGAGTGTGCGGGATTTGGGGTTAAAGTGCGAGGGAGTCGGTGTCAGAGTGTGCGGGAGTCGGGGTCAAAGTGTGCGGGGTTTGGACTCAGAGTGTGCGGGAATCGGGGTCAGAGTTTCCGGGAGTCACTGTCAGAGTGTGCGGGATTTGGGGTCAAAGTGTGCGGGAGTCGGGGTCAGAGTGTGGGGGAGTTGGGATCAGAGTGTGCGGGACTCGGGGCCAGAGTGTGCAGGAGACGGGGTCAGAGTGTGCGAGGTTTGGACTCAGAGTGTGCGGGAGTCAGGGTCAGAGTGTGCGCGAGTCGGTGTCAGAGTGTGCGAGAGTTGGGGTCAGAGTGTGCGCGTGTTGGGGTCAGAGTGTGCGGGAGTCGGGGTCAGAGTGTCCGGGAGTCATTGTCAGAGTGTGCGGGATTTGGGGTTAAAGTGCGAGGGAGTCGGTGTCAGAGTGTGCGGGAGTCGGGGTCAGAGTGTGGGGGAGTTGGGGTCAGAGTGTGCGGGACTCGGGGCCAGAGTGTGCAGGAGACGGGGTCAGAGTGTGCGAGGTTTGGACTCAGAGTGTGCGGGAGTCGGGGTCAGAGTGTGCGCGAGTCGGTGTCAGAGTGTGCGGGAGTCGGGGTCAGAGTGTGCGCGTGTTGGGGTCAGAGTGTGCGGGAGTCGGGGTCAGAGTGTGTGCTAGTAGGGGTCAGAGTGTGAGGGAGTCGAGGTCAGAGCGTGCGCAATCCAGGGTCAGAGTGTGCGGGAGTCGGGGTCAGAGTGTGGAGGAGTCAGGGTCAGAGTTTACGGGAGTCGGGGTCAGAGTGTGCGGGATCAAGGTCAGACTGTGGGAGATTTGGGGTCAGAGTACCCGGGAGTGGGGGTCAGAGTGTCGGTAGTTGGGGTCAGAGTCCTCGGGAGTCGAGGTCAGAGTGTGCGCAATCCAGGGTCAGAGTGTGCGGGAGTCGGGGTCAGAGTGTGCGGGAGTCGGGGTCAGAGTGTGCGGGATCAAGGTCAGACTGTGGGAGATTTGGGGTCAGAGTACCCGGGAGTGGGGGTCAGAGTGTCGATAGTTGGGGTCAGAGTCCTCGGGAGTCGAGGTCAGAGTGTGCGCAATCCAGGGTCAGAGTGTGCGGGAGTCGGGGTCAGAGTGTGCGGGACTCAGTGTCAGACTGTGTGGGATTTGGGGTCAAAGTGCGCGGGAGTCGGTGTCAGAGTGTGCGGGAGTCGGGGTCAGAATGTATGGGAGTCGGGGTCAGAGAGTGCGGTAGTTGGGGTCAGAGTGTGCGGGGGTTGGTGTCAGAGTGTGCGGGAGTCGGGGTCAGAGTGTGCGGGAGTGGGGGTCAGAGAGTGCGGGATTCGGGATCAGAGTATGGGGGAGTCGGGCTCAGATGGTGGATCCGGGGTCAGAGAGTGTGGGAGTGGGGGTCGGAGTGTGCGGGTGTCGGGGTCAGAGTGTGCGGGAGTTGGGGTCCGAGTGTGCGGGAGACGGTGTCAGATTGTGCGGTATTTGGGGTCAAACAGTGTGGGAGTCGTTTTCAGAGTGTGCGGGAGTCGGGGTCAGAGATTGTGGGATTCGGGGTCAGAGTATGGGGGAGTCGGGGTCAGATGGTGGAGACGGGGTCAAGTGCGTGGGATTTGGGGTCAGAGTGTGCGGGAGTCGGGGTCAGAGTTGTGCTGGACTCAGTGTCACACTGTGTGGAATCGGGGTCAGAGTGTGCAGTAGTTCGGGTCAGTATGTATGCGAACCGGGGTTAGAGTGTACGGGAATTGGGGTTGGAATGTGTGCGAATCGGGGTCAGAGTGTGCGAGGGTTAGGGACAGAGTGTGCGGGACTCAGTGTCAGACTGTGGGGGATTTGGGGTCAAAGTGCGCGGGAGTCGGTGTCAGAGTGTGCGGGAGTTGGAGTCAAAGTACGCGTGAGTCGGGGTCAGAGAGTGCGGCAGTCGTGGTCAGAGTTTGCATGAGTCGGGTTCAGAGAGTGCAGTCGTTGGGGTCAGAGTGTGCGGGAGTCAGGGTCAGAGTGTGCGCGAGTCGGGGTCAGTCAGTGTGGGAGTCGGGGTCAGAGTTTGCGGGAGTCGGGGTCAGAGTGTGCGGGAGTCGGGGTCAAAGTGTGCGAGGTTTGGACTCAGAGTGTGCGGGAGTCGGGGTCAGAGTGTGTGCGAGTCGGGGTCAGAGTGTGCGGGAGTCGGGGTCAGAGTGTGCACGTGTTGGGGTCAGAGTGTGCGGGAGTCGGGGTCAGAGTGTGCGGTAGTTGGGGTCAGAGTGTGCGGGAGTCGGGGTCAGAGTGTGTGGGAGTCGGGGTCAGAGAGTGCGGTAGTTGGGTTCAGAGTGTGCGGGAGTCAGGGTCAAAGTGTGCGGGGTTTGGACTCAGAGTGTGTGGGAATCGGGGTCAGAGTTTCCGGGAGTCATTGTCAGAGTGTGCGGGATTTGCGTTCAAAGTGCGCGGGAGTCGGTGTCAGAGTGTGCGGGAGTCGGGGTCAGAGTGTGGGGGAGTTGGGGTCAGAGTGTGCGGGACTCGGGGCCAGAGTGTGCAGGAGACGGGGTCAGAGTGTGCGAGGTTTGGACTCAGAGTGTGCGGGAGTCGGGGTCAGAGTGTGCGCGAGTCGGTGTCAGAGTGTGCGGGAGTCGGGGTCAGAGTGTGCGCGTGTTGGGGTCAGAGTGTGCGGGAGTCGGGGTCAGAGTGTGTGGTAGTAGGGGTCAGAGTGTGAGCGAGTCGAGGTCAGAGTCTTTGGGATTCGAGGTCAGAGTGTGCGGGAGTCGGGGTCAGAGCATGCGCAATCCAGGGTCAGAGTGTGCGGGAGTCGGGGTCAGAGTGTGGAGGAGTCAGGGTCAGAGTTTGCGGGAGTCGGGGTCAGAGTGTCCGGTAGTTGGGGTCTGAGTCCTCGGGAGTCGAGGTCAGAGTGTGCGCAATCCAGGGTCAGAGTGTGCGGGAGTCGGGGTCAGAGTGTACGGGATTTAGGGTCAAAGTGTGCATGAGTCGGGGTCAGAGTGTGCGGGACTCAGTGTCAGACTGTGTGGGATTTGGGGTCAAAGTGCGCACGAGTCGGTGTCAGAGTGTGCGGGAGTCGGGGTCAGAGTGTGTGGGAGTCGGGGTCAGAGTGTGCGGGGGTTGGTGTCAGATTGTGCGGGAGTCGTGGTCAGACAGTGTGGGAGTCGGTGTCAGATTGTACGGGAGTCGGGGTCAGACAGTCTGGGAGTCGGTGTCAGAGTGTGCGGGAGTGGGGGTCAGAGAGTGCGGGATTCGGGATCAGAGTATGGGGGAGTCGGGCTCAGATGGTGGAGCCGGGGTCAGAGTGTGCGCGAGTGGGGGTCGGAGTGTGAGGGAGTCGGTGTCAGAGTGTGCGGGTGTCGGGGTCAGAGTGTGCGGGAGTTGGGGTCAGAGTGTGCGGGAGACGGTGTCAGATTGTGCGGTATTTGGGGTCAAACAGTATGGGAATCATTTTCAGATTGTGCGGGAGTCGGGGTCAGAGTTTGCGGGATTCGGGGTCAGAGTATGGGGGAGTCGGGGTCAGATGGTGGAGCCGGGGTCAAAGTGCGTGGGATTTGGGGTCAGAGTGTGCGGGAGTCGGGGTCAGACAGTGTGGGAGTCGGGGTCATAGTGTGCGGGAGTGGGGATCGGAGTGTGCGGGAGTCGGGGTCAGAGTGTGCGGGTGTCGGGGTCAGAGTGTGCGGGAGTTGGGGTCAGAGTGTGCGGGAGACGGTGTCAGATTGTGCGGTATTTGGGGTCAAGCAGTGTGGGAGTCGTTTTCAGATTGTGCGGGAGTGGGGGTCAGAGTGTGCAGGAGTGGGGGTCAGAGTTTGCGGGATTCGGGGTCAGAGTATGGGGGAGTCGGGGTCAGATGGTGGAGCCGGGGTCAAAGAGCGTGGGATTTGGGGTCAGAGTGTGCGGGAGTCGGGGTCAGAGTGCGCGGCAGTCGGGGTCACAGTTTGCGGGATTAGGGGTCAAAGTGTGCGGGAGTCAGGGTCAGAGTTGTGCTGGACTCAGTGTCAGACTGTGGTGGAATCGGGGTCAGAGTGTGCAGTAGTTGGGGTCAGTATGTATGCGAACCAGGGTTAGAGTGTAAGGGAAATCGGGGTTGGAATGTGTGCGAATCGGGGTCAGAGTGTGCGAGGGTTAGGGACAGAGTGTGCGGGACTCAGTGTCAGACTGTGGGGGATTTGGGGTCAAAGTGCGCGGGAGTCGGTGTCAGAGTGTGCGGGAGTTGGAGTCAAAGTACATGGGAGTCGGGGTCAGAGAGTGCGGTAGTCGTGGTCAGAGTTTGCATGAGTCGGGTTCAGAGAGTGCAGTCGTTGGGGTCAGAGTGTGCGGGAGTCGGGGTCAGAGTGTGCCTGAGTCGGGGTCAGTCAGTGTGGGAGTCGGGGTCAGAGTCTGCGGGAGTCGGGGTCAGAGTGTGCGGGAGTCGGGGTCGCAGTGTGCGAGGTTTGGACTCAGAGTGTGCGCGAGTCGGGGTCAGAGTGTGCGCGAGTCGGGGTCAGAGTGTGCGGGAGTCGGGGTCAGAGTGTGCGCGTGTTGGGGTCAGAGTGTGTGCGAGTCGGGGTCAGAGTGTGCGGTAGTTGTGGTCAGAGTGTGCGAGAGTCGGGGTCAGAGTGTGTGGGAGTCGGGGTCAGAGAGTGCGGTAGTTGGGGTCAGAGTGTGCGGGAGTCGGGGTCAGAGTGTGCGGGAGTCGGGGTCAAAGTGTGCGGGGTTTGGACTCAGAGTGTGCGGGAATCGGGGTCAGAGTTTCCGGGAGTCACTGTCAGAGTGTGCGGGATTTGGGGTCAAAGTGTGCGGGAGTCGGGGTCAGAGTGTGGGGGAGTTGGGATCAGAGTGTGCGGGACTCGGGGCCAGAGTGTGCAGGAGACGGGGTCAGAGTGTGCGAGGTTTGGACTCAGAGTGTGCGGGAGTCAGGGTCAGAGTGTGCGCGAGTCGGTGTCAGAGTGTGCGAGAGTTGGGGTCAGAGTGTGCACGTGTTGGGGTCAGAGTGTGCGGGAGTCGGGGTCAGAGTGTCCGGGAGTCATTGTCAGAGTGTGCGGGATTTGGGGTTAAAGTGCGAGGGAGTCGGTGTCAGAGTGTGCGGGAGTCGGGGTCAAAGTGTGCGGGGTTTGGACTCAGAGTGTGCGGGAATCGGGGTCAGAGTTTCCGGGAGTCACTGTCAGAGTGTGCGGGATTTGGGGTCAAAGTGTGCGGGAGTCGGGGTCAGAGTGTGGGGGAGTTGGGATCAGAGTGTGCGGGACTCGGGGCCAGAGTGTGCAGGAGACGGGGTCAGAGTGTGCGAGGTTTGGACTCAGAGTGTGCGGGAGTCAGGGTCAGAGTGTGCGCGAGTCGGTGTCAGAGTGTGCGAGAGTTGGGGTCAGAGTGTGCGCGTGTTGGGGTCAGAGTGTGCGGGAGTCGGGGTCAGAGTGTCCGGGAGTCATTGTCAGAGTGTGCGGGATTTGGGGTTAAAGTGCGAGGGAGTCGGTGTCAGAGTGTGCGGGAGTCGGGGTCAGAGTGTGGGGGAGTTGGGGTCAGAGTGTGCGGGACTCGGGGCCAGAGTGTGCAGGAGACGGGGTCAGAGTGTGCGAGGTTTGGACTCAGAGTGTGCGGGAGTCGGGGTCAGAGTGTGCGCGAGTCGGTGTCAGAGTGTGCGGGAGTCGGGGTCAGAGTGTGCGCGTGTTGGGGTCAGAGTGTGCGGGAGTCGGGGTCAGAGTGTGTGCTAGTAGGGGTCAGAGTGTGAGGGAGTCGAGGTCAGAGCGTGCGCAATCCAGGGTCAGAGTGTGCGGGAGTCGGGGTCAGAGTGTGGAGGAGTCAGGGTCAGAGTTTACGGGAGTCGGGGTCAGAGTGTGCGGGATCAAGGTCAGACTGTGGGAGATTTGGGGTCAGAGTACCCGGGAGTGGGGGTCAGAGTGTCGGTAGTTGGGGTCAGAGTCCTCGGGAGTCGAGGTCAGAGTGTGCGCAATCCAGGGTCAGAGTGTGCGGGAGTCGGGGTCAGAGTGTGCGGGAGTCGGGGTCAGAGTGTGCGGGATCAAGGTCAGACTGTGGGAGATTTGGGGTCAGAGTACCCGGGAGTGGGGGTCAGAGTGTCGATAGTTGGGGTCAGAGTCCTCGGGAGTCGAGGTCAGAGTGTGCGCAATCCAGGGTCAGAGTGTGCGGGAGTCGGGGTCAGAGTGTGCGGGACTCAGTGTCAGACTGTGTGGGATTTGGGGTCAAAGTGCGCGGGAGTCGGTGTCAGAGTGTGCGGGAGTCGGGGTCAGAATGTATGGGAGTCGGGGTCAGAGAGTGCGGTAGTTGGGGTCAGAGTGTGCGGGGGTTGGTGTCAGAGTGTGCGGGAGTCGGGGTCAGAGTGTGCGGGAGTGGGGGTCAGAGAGTGCGGGATTCGGGATCAGAGTATGGGGGAGTCGGGCTCAGATGGTGGATCCGGGGTCAGAGAGTGTGGGAGTGGGGGTCGGAGTGTGCGGGTGTCGGGGTCAGAGTGTGCGGGAGTTGGGGTCCGAGTGTGCGGGAGACGGTGTCAGATTGTGCGGTATTTGGGGTCAAACAGTGTGGGAGTCGTTTTCAGAGTGTGCGGGAGTCGGGGTCAGAGATTGTGGGATTCGGGGTCAGAGTATGGGGGAGTCGGGGTCAGATGGTGGAGACGGGGTCAAGTGCGTGGGATTTGGGGTCAGAGTGTGCGGGAGTCGGGGTCAGAGTTGTGCTGGACTCAGTGTCACACTGTGTGGAATCGGGGTCAGAGTGTGCAGTAGTTCGGGTCAGTATGTATGCGAACCGGGGTTAGAGTGTACGGGAATTGGGGTTGGAATGTGTGCGAATCGGGGTCAGAGTGTGCGAGGGTTAGGGACAGAGTGTGCGGGACTCAGTGTCAGACTGTGGGGGATTTGGGGTCAAAGTGCGCGGGAGTCGGTGTCAGAGTGTGCGGGAGTTGGAGTCAAAGTACGCGTGAGTCGGGGTCAGAGAGTGCGGCAGTCGTGGTCAGAGTTTGCATGAGTCGGGTTCAGAGAGTGCAGTCGTTGGGGTCAGAGTGTGCGGGAGTCAGGGTCAGAGTGTGCGCGAGTCGGGGTCAGTCAGTGTGGGAGTCGGGGTCAGAGTTTGCGGGAGTCGGGGTCAGAGTGTGCGGGAGTCGGGGTCAAAGTGTGCGAGGTTTGGACTCAGAGTGTGCGGGAGTCGGGGTCAGAGTGTGTGCGAGTCGGGGTCAGAGTGTGCGGGAGTCGGGGTCAGAGTGTGCACGTGTTGGGGTCAGAGTGTGCGGGAGTCGGGGTCAGAGTGTGCGGTAGTTGGGGTCAGAGTGTGCGGGAGTCGGGGTCAGAGTGTGTGGGAGTCGGGGTCAGAGAGTGCGGTAGTTGGGTTCAGAGTGTGCGGGAGTCAGGGTCAAAGTGTGCGGGGTTTGGACTCAGAGTGTGTGGGAATCGGGGTCAGAGTTTCCGGGAGTCATTGTCAGAGTGTGCGGGATTTGCGTTCAAAGTGCGCGGGAGTCGGTGTCAGAGTGTGCGGGAGTCGGGGTCAGAGTGTGGGGGAGTTGGGGTCAGAGTGTGCGGGACTCGGGGCCAGAGTGTGCAGGAGACGGGGTCAGAGTGTGCGAGGTTTGGACTCAGAGTGTGCGGGAGTCGGGGTCAGAGTGTGCGCGAGTCGGTGTCAGAGTGTGCGGGAGTCGGGGTCAGAGTGTGCGCGTGTTGGGGTCAGAGTGTGCGGGAGTCGGGGTCAGAGTGTGTGGTAGTAGGGGTCAGAGTGTGAGCGAGTCGAGGTCAGAGTCTTTGGGATTCGAGGTCAGAGTGTGCGGGAGTCGGGGTCAGAGCATGCGCAATCCAGGGTCAGAGTGTGCGGGAGTCGGGGTCAGAGTGTGGAGGAGTCAGGGTCAGAGTTTGCGGGAGTCGGGGTCAGAGTGTCCGGTAGTTGGGGTCTGAGTCCTCGGGAGTCGAGGTCAGAGTGTGCGCAATCCAGGGTCAGAGTGTGCGGGAGTCGGGGTCAGAGTGTACGGGATTTAGGGTCAAAGTGTGCATGAGTCGGGGTCAGAGTGTGCGGGACTCAGTGTCAGACTGTGTGGGATTTGGGGTCAAAGTGCGCACGAGTCGGTGTCAGAGTGTGCGGGAGTCGGGGTCAGAGTGTGTGGGAGTCGGGGTCAGAGTGTGCGGGGGTTGGTGTCAGATTGTGCGGGAGTCGTGGTCAGACAGTGTGGGAGTCGGTGTCAGATTGTACGGGAGTCGGGGTCAGACAGTCTGGGAGTCGGTGTCAGAGTGTGCGGGAGTGGGGGTCAGAGAGTGCGGGATTCGGGATCAGAGTATGGGGGAGTCGGGCTCAGATGGTGGAGCCGGGGTCAGAGTGTGCGCGAGTGGGGGTCGGAGTGTGAGGGAGTCGGTGTCAGAGTGTGCGGGTGTCGGGGTCAGAGTGTGCGGGAGTTGGGGTCAGAGTGTGCGGGAGACGGTGTCAGATTGTGCGGTATTTGGGGTCAAACAGTATGGGAATCATTTTCAGATTGTGCGGGAGTCGGGGTCAGAGTTTGCGGGATTCGGGGTCAGAGTATGGGGGAGTCGGGGTCAGATGGTGGAGCCGGGGTCAAAGTGCGTGGGATTTGGGGTCAGAGTGTGCGGGAGTCGGGGTCAGACAGTGTGGGAGTCGGGGTCATAGTGTGCGGGAGTGGGGATCGGAGTGTGCGGGAGTCGGGGTCAGAGTGTGCGGGTGTCGGGGTCAGAGTGTGCGGGAGTTGGGGTCAGAGTGTGCGGGAGACGGTGTCAGATTGTGCGGTATTTGGGGTCAAGCAGTGTGGGAGTCGTTTTCAGATTGTGCGGGAGTGGGGGTCAGAGTGTGCAGGAGTGGGGGTCAGAGTTTGCGGGATTCGGGGTCAGAGTATGGGGGAGTCGGGGTCAGATGGTGGAGCCGGGGTCAAAGAGCGTGGGATTTGGGGTCAGAGTGTGCGGGAGTCGGGGTCAGAGTGCGCGGCAGTCGGGGTCACAGTTTGCGGGATTAGGGGTCAAAGTGTGCGGGAGTCAGGGTCAGAGTTGTGCTGGACTCAGTGTCAGACTGTGGTGGAATCGGGGTCAGAGTGTGCAGTAGTTGGGGTCAGTATGTATGCGAACCAGGGTTAGAGTGTAAGGGAAATCGGGGTTGGAATGTGTGCGAATCGGGGTCAGAGTGTGCGAGGGTTAGGGACAGAGTGTGCGGGACTCAGTGTCAGACTGTGGGGGATTTGGGGTCAAAGTGCGCGGGAGTCGGTGTCAGAGTGTGCGGGAGTTGGAGTCAAAGTACATGGGAGTCGGGGTCAGAGAGTGCGGTAGTCGTGGTCAGAGTTTGCATGAGTCGGGTTCAGAGAGTGCAGTCGTTGGGGTCAGAGTGTGCGGGAGTCGGGGTCAGAGTGTGCCTGAGTCGGGGTCAGTCAGTGTGGGAGTCGGGGTCAGAGTCTGCGGGAGTCGGGGTCAGAGTGTGCGGGAGTCGGGGTCGCAGTGTGCGAGGTTTGGACTCAGAGTGTGCGCGAGTCGGGGTCAGAGTGTGCGCGAGTCGGGGTCAGAGTGTGCGGGAGTCGGGGTCAGAGTGTGCGCGTGTTGGGGTCAGAGTGTGTGCGAGTCGGGGTCAGAGTGTGCGGTAGTTGTGGTCAGAGTGTGCGAGAGTCGGGGTCAGAGTGTGTGGGAGTCGGGGTCAGAGAGTGCGGTAGTTGGGGTCAGAGTGTGCGGGAGTCGGGGTCAGAGTGTGCGGGAGTCGGGGTCAAAGTGTGCGGGGTTTGGACTCAGAGTGTGCGGGAATCGGGGTCAGAGTTTCCGGGAGTCACTGTCAGAGTGTGCGGGATTTGGGGTCAAAGTGTGCGGGAGTCGGGGTCAGAGTGTGGGGGAGTTGGGATCAGAGTGTGCGGGACTCGGGGCCAGAGTGTGCAGGAGACGGGGTCAGAGTGTGCGAGGTTTGGACTCAGAGTGTGCGGGAGTCAGGGTCAGAGTGTGCGCGAGTCGGTGTCAGAGTGTGCGAGAGTTGGGGTCAGAGTGTGCACGTGTTGGGGTCAGAGTGTGCGGGAGTCGGGGTCAGAGTGTCCGGGAGTCATTGTCAGAGTGTGCGGGATTTGGGGTTAAAGTGCGAGGGAGTCGGTGTCAGAGTGTGCGGGAGTCGGGGTCAAAGTGTGCGGGGTTTGGACTCAGAGTGTGCGGGAATCGGGGTCAGAGTTTCCGGGAGTCACTGTCAGAGTGTGCGGGATTTGGGGTCAAAGTGTGCGGGAGTCGGGGTCAGAGTGTGGGGGAGTTGGGATCAGAGTGTGCGGGACTCGGGGCCAGAGTGTGCAGGAGACGGGGTCAGAGTGTGCGAGGTTTGGACTCAGAGTGTGCGGGAGTCAGGGTCAGAGTGTGCGCGAGTCGGTGTCAGAGTGTGCGAGAGTTGGGGTCAGAGTGTGCGCGTGTTGGGGTCAGAGTGTGCGGGAGTCGGGGTCAGAGTGTCCGGGAGTCATTGTCAGAGTGTGCGGGATTTGGGGTTAAAGTGCGAGGGAGTCGGTGTCAGAGTGTGCGGGAGTCGGGGTCAGAGTGTGGGGGAGTTGGGGTCAGAGTGTGCGGGACTCGGGGCCAGAGTGTGCAGGAGACGGGGTCAGAGTGTGCGAGGTTTGGACTCAGAGTGTGCGGGAGTCGGGGTCAGAGTGTGCGCGAGTCGGTGTCAGAGTGTGCGGGAGTCGGGGTCAGAGTGTGCGCGTGTTGGGGTCAGAGTGTGCGGGAGTCGGGGTCAGAGTGTGTGCTAGTAGGGGTCAGAGTGTGAGGGAGTCGAGGTCAGAGCGTGCGCAATCCAGGGTCAGAGTGTGCGGGAGTCGGGGTCAGAGTGTGGAGGAGTCAGGGTCAGAGTTTACGGGAGTCGGGGTCAGAGTGTGCGGGATCAAGGTCAGACTGTGGGAGATTTGGGGTCAGAGTACCCGGGAGTGGGGGTCAGAGTGTCGGTAGTTGGGGTCAGAGTCCTCGGGAGTCGAGGTCAGAGTGTGCGCAATCCAGGGTCAGAGTGTGCGGGAGTCGGGGTCAGAGTGTGCGGGAGTCGGGGTCAGAGTGTGCGGGATCAAGGTCAGACTGTGGGAGATTTGGGGTCAGAGTACCCGGGAGTGGGGGTCAGAGTGTCGATAGTTGGGGTCAGAGTCCTCGGGAGTCGAGGTCAGAGTGTGCGCAATCCAGGGTCAGAGTGTGCGGGAGTCGGGGTCAGAGTGTGCGGGACTCAGTGTCAGACTGTGTGGGATTTGGGGTCAAAGTGCGCGGGAGTCGGTGTCAGAGTGTGCGGGAGTCGGGGTCAGAATGTATGGGAGTCGGGGTCAGAGAGTGCGGTAGTTGGGGTCAGAGTGTGCGGGGGTTGGTGTCAGAGTGTGCGGGAGTCGGGGTCAGAGTGTGCGGGAGTGGGGGTCAGAGAGTGCGGGATTCGGGATCAGAGTATGGGGGAGTCGGGCTCAGATGGTGGATCCGGGGTCAGAGAGTGTGGGAGTGGGGGTCGGAGTGTGCGGGTGTCGGGGTCAGAGTGTGCGGGAGTTGGGGTCCGAGTGTGCGGGAGACGGTGTCAGATTGTGCGGTATTTGGGGTCAAACAGTGTGGGAGTCGTTTTCAGAGTGTGCGGGAGTCGGGGTCAGAGATTGTGGGATTCGGGGTCAGAGTATGGGGGAGTCGGGGTCAGATGGTGGAGACGGGGTCAAGTGCGTGGGATTTGGGGTCAGAGTGTGCGGGAGTCGGGGTCAGAGTTGTGCTGGACTCAGTGTCACACTGTGTGGAATCGGGGTCAGAGTGTGCAGTAGTTCGGGTCAGTATGTATGCGAACCGGGGTTAGAGTGTACGGGAATTGGGGTTGGAATGTGTGCGAATCGGGGTCAGAGTGTGCGAGGGTTAGGGACAGAGTGTGCGGGACTCAGTGTCAGACTGTGGGGGATTTGGGGTCAAAGTGCGCGGGAGTCGGTGTCAGAGTGTGCGGGAGTTGGAGTCAAAGTACGCGTGAGTCGGGGTCAGAGAGTGCGGCAGTCGTGGTCAGAGTTTGCATGAGTCGGGTTCAGAGAGTGCAGTCGTTGGGGTCAGAGTGTGCGGGAGTCAGGGTCAGAGTGTGCGCGAGTCGGGGTCAGTCAGTGTGGGAGTCGGGGTCAGAGTTTGCGGGAGTCGGGGTCAGAGTGTGCGGGAGTCGGGGTCAAAGTGTGCGAGGTTTGGACTCAGAGTGTGCGGGAGTCGGGGTCAGAGTGTGTGCGAGTCGGGGTCAGAGTGTGCGGGAGTCGGGGTCAGAGTGTGCACGTGTTGGGGTCAGAGTGTGCGGGAGTCGGGGTCAGAGTGTGCGGTAGTTGGGGTCAGAGTGTGCGGGAGTCGGGGTCAGAGTGTGTGGGAGTCGGGGTCAGAGAGTGCGGTAGTTGGGTTCAGAGTGTGCGGGAGTCAGGGTCAAAGTGTGCGGGGTTTGGACTCAGAGTGTGTGGGAATCGGGGTCAGAGTTTCCGGGAGTCATTGTCAGAGTGTGCGGGATTTGCGTTCAAAGTGCGCGGGAGTCGGTGTCAGAGTGTGCGGGAGTCGGGGTCAGAGTGTGGGGGAGTTGGGGTCAGAGTGTGCGGGACTCGGGGCCAGAGTGTGCAGGAGACGGGGTCAGAGTGTGCGAGGTTTGGACTCAGAGTGTGCGGGAGTCGGGGTCAGAGTGTGCGCGAGTCGGTGTCAGAGTGTGCGGGAGTCGGGGTCAGAGTGTGCGCGTGTTGGGGTCAGAGTGTGCGGGAGTCGGGGTCAGAGTGTGTGGTAGTAGGGGTCAGAGTGTGAGCGAGTCGAGGTCAGAGTCTTTGGGATTCGAGGTCAGAGTGTGCGGGAGTCGGGGTCAGAGCATGCGCAATCCAGGGTCAGAGTGTGCGGGAGTCGGGGTCAGAGTGTGGAGGAGTCAGGGTCAGAGTTTGCGGGAGTCGGGGTCAGAGTGTCCGGTAGTTGGGGTCTGAGTCCTCGGGAGTCGAGGTCAGAGTGTGCGCAATCCAGGGTCAGAGTGTGCGGGAGTCGGGGTCAGAGTGTACGGGATTTAGGGTCAAAGTGTGCATGAGTCGGGGTCAGAGTGTGCGGGACTCAGTGTCAGACTGTGTGGGATTTGGGGTCAAAGTGCGCACGAGTCGGTGTCAGAGTGTGCGGGAGTCGGGGTCAGAGTGTGTGGGAGTCGGGGTCAGAGTGTGCGGGGGTTGGTGTCAGATTGTGCGGGAGTCGTGGTCAGACAGTGTGGGAGTCGGTGTCAGATTGTACGGGAGTCGGGGTCAGACAGTCTGGGAGTCGGTGTCAGAGTGTGCGGGAGTGGGGGTCAGAGAGTGCGGGATTCGGGATCAGAGTATGGGGGAGTCGGGCTCAGATGGTGGAGCCGGGGTCAGAGTGTGCGCGAGTGGGGGTCGGAGTGTGAGGGAGTCGGTGTCAGAGTGTGCGGGTGTCGGGGTCAGAGTGTGCGGGAGTTGGGGTCAGAGTGTGCGGGAGACGGTGTCAGATTGTGCGGTATTTGGGGTCAAACAGTATGGGAATCATTTTCAGATTGTGCGGGAGTCGGGGTCAGAGTTTGCGGGATTCGGGGTCAGAGTATGGGGGAGTCGGGGTCAGATGGTGGAGCCGGGGTCAAAGTGCGTGGGATTTGGGGTCAGAGTGTGCGGGAGTCGGGGTCAGAGTGCGCGGCAGTCGGGGTCACAGTGTGCGGGATTAGGGGTCAAAGTGTGCGGGAGTCGGGGTCAGAGTTGTGCTGGACTCAGTGTCAGACTGTGGTGGAATCGGGGTCAGAGTGTGCAGTAGTTGGGGTCAGTATGTATGCGAACCGGGGTTAGAGTGTACGGGAATCGGGGTTGGAATGTGTGCGAATTAGGGTCAGAGTGTGCGAGGGTTAGGGACAGAGTGTGCGGGACTCAGTGTCAGACTGTGGGGGATTTGGGGTCAAAGTGTGCGCGAGTCGGTGTCAGAGTGTGCGGGAGTCGGGGTCAGAGTGTGCGCGTGTTGGGGTCAGAGTGTGCGGGAGTCGGGGTCAGAGTGTGTGGTAGTAGAGTTCAGAGTGTGAGCGAGTCGAGGTCAGAGTCTTTGGGAATCAAGGTCAGAGTGTGCGGGAGTCGGGGTCAGAGCGTGCGCAATCCAGGGTCAGAGTGTGCGGGAGTTGGGGTCAGAGTGTGGAGGAGTCAGGGTCAGAGTTTGCGGGAGTCGGGGTCAGAGTGTGCGGGATCAAGGTCAGACTGTGGGAGATTTGGGGTCAGAGTACCCGGGAGTGGGGGTCAGAGTGTCCGGTAGTTGGGGTCTGAGTCCTCGGGAGTCGAGGTCAGAGTGTGCGCAATCCAGGGTCAGAGTGTGCGGGAGTCGGGGTCAGACAGTGTGGGAGTCGGTGTCAGATTGTGTGGGATTTGGGGTCAGACAGTGTGGGGGTCAGAGTATGAAGGAGTCGGGGTCAGAGTGTGCAGGAGTGGGGGTGAGAGTGTGTGGGATTCGGGGTCAGAGTGTGCGGAAGTCGGGGTCAGATGGTGGAGCCGGGGTCAAAGTGCATGGGATTTGGGGTCAGAGTGTGCGGGAGTCGGTGTCAGATTGTCCGGGAGTCAGGGTCAGACAGTGTGGGAGTCGGTGTCAGAGTGCGCGGGAGTCGGGGTCAGAGTCTGCGGGAGTCGGGGCCAGAGTGTGCGGTAGTTGAGGTCAGAGTGTGCTGGAGTCGGGGTCAGAGTGTGCAGGAGTCGGGGTCAGAGAGTGCGGTAGTCGGGGTCAGACTGTGGGAGTCGGGGTCAGAGTGTGCGGGAGTTGGGGTCAGAGTGTGCGAGGTTTGGACTCAGAGTGTGCGGGAGTCGGGGTCAGAGTGTGCGCGTGTCGGGGTCAGAGTGTGCGGTAGTCGGGGTCAGAGTCCGCGGGAGTCGAGGTCAGAGTGTTTGGGATTCGAGGTCAGAGTGTGCGGGAGTCGGGGTCAGAGTGTGGAGGAGTCTGGGTCAGCGTTTGCGGGAGTCGGGGTCAGAGTGTACGGTAGTTGGGGTCAGAGTCCTCGGGAGTCGAGGTCAGAGTGTGCGCAATCCAGGGTCAGAGTGTGCGGGAGTCGCGTTCAGAGTGTGCGGGATTCAGGGTCAAAGTGCGCGTGAGTCGGGGTCAGAGTGTGCGGGACTCAGTGTCAGACTGTGTGGGATTTGGGGTCAAAGTGTGCGGGAGTCGGTGTCAGAGTGTGCGGGAGTTGGAGTCAAGGTGCGTGGGAGTCGGGGTCAGAGATTGCGGGAGTCGGGGTCAGAGAGTGCAGTAGTCGGGGTCAGAGTGTGCAAGAGTCGGGTTCTGAAGGTGCGGTAGTTGGGGTCATAGTATGTGGGAGTCGGGGTCAGAGTGTGCGCGAGTTGGGTTCAGAGTGTGCGAGGTTTGGACTCAGCGTGTGCGGGAGTCGGGGTCAGAGTGTGCGGGAGTCGGGGTCAGAGTGTGCGGTAGTTGGGGTCAGAGTGTGCGGTAGTCGGGGTCAGAGTGTGCGGGAGTCGAGGTCAGAGTGTTTGGGATTCGAGGTCAGAGTGTGCGGGAGTCGGGGTCAGAGTGTGCGGGAGCCGGGGTCAGAGTGTGCGGGGTTTTGACTCAGCATGTGCGGGAGTTGGGGTCAGAGTGTGCGCGAGTCGGGGTCAGAGTGTGCGGGAGTCGGGGTCAGAGTGTGCGGTAGTTGGGGTCAGAGTGTGCGGTAGTCGGGGTCAGAGTGTGCGGGAGTCGAGGTCAGAGTGTTTGGGATTCGAGGTCAGAGTGTGCGGGAGTCAGGGTCAGAGTGTGCGGGAGTCGGGGTCAGAGTGTGCGGGGTTTTGACTCAGAGTGTGCGGGAATCGGGGTCAGAGTGTTCGGGAGTCATTGTCAGAGTGTGCGGGATTTGGGGTCAAAGTGCGCGGGAGTTGGTGTCAGAGTGTGCAGGAGTTGGAGTCAAAGTGCGCGGGAGTCGGGGTCAGAGTGTGCAGGAGTCAGGGTCAGAGTGTGCAGGAGTCGGGGTCAGAGTGTTCGGAATTCCGGGTCAGAGTGTGTGCAATCCAGGTTCAGAGTGTGCGGGATTCGGGGTAAGAGTGTGTGGGACTCGGTGTCAGAGTGTGCGCAATCTAGGGTCAGAGTGTGCGGGAGTCGGGGTCAGAGCGTGGGGGAGTCGGGGTCAGAGTTGCGGGAATCGGTGTCAGATTGTGCGGGAGTCGGGGTCAGACAGTGTGGGAGTTGATGTCAGTTTGTGTGGGAGTTGGGGTCAGACAGTGTGGGAGTCGGGGTCAGAATGTGCAGGAGTCACGGTCAGAGTGTGCGTGAGTGGGGTCAGAGTGTGCGGGATTCGGGGTCAGAGTATGGGGGAGTTGGGGTCAGATGGTGGAGCCGGGGTCAAAGTTCGTGGGATTTGGGGTCAGAGTATGCGGGAGTCGGGGTCAGAGTGCGCGTCAGTCGGGGTCACAGTGTGCGGGATTAGGGGTCAAAGTGTGCGGGAGTCATTGTCTGAGTGTGCGAGATTTGGGGTCAAAGTGCACGGGAGTAGGTGTCAGAGTACACATGAGGCGTTGTCAGATTGTGCGGGAGTCATTGTCAGCCAGTGTGGGAGTCGTTGTCAGATTGTGCGGGAGTCGGGTTCAGAGTGTGCGGGAGTCGGGCTCAGAGTGTGCGGGAGTTGGAGTCAAAGTGCGCGGGAGTCGGGGTCAGAGTGCGCAGGAGTCTGGGTCAGAATGTGTGGGAGTCGGGGTCAGAGAGTGCGATAGTTGGGGTCAGAGTGCGCGGGAGCTGGGGTAAGAGTTTTGGGGAGTCAGGGTCAGAGTTTGGGGGAGTCGGGGTCAGAGTGTGCGGGAGTCAGGGTAAGAGTGCGCAGGAGTCGGGGTCAGAGTGTGCGGTAGTCGTTTTCAGAGTGTGCGGGAGTCGGGGTCAGAGAGTGCGGTAGTTGGCTTCAGAGTCTGCAGGAGTCGGGGGCCAGAGTGTGCGGTAGTTGAGGTCAGAGTGTGCGGGAGTCGGGGTCAGAATGTTCAGGATTCGGGGCCAGAGTGTGCAGGAGTCGGGGTCAGAGTCCGCGGGAGTCGGGGTCAGAGTGTTCGGGATTCGGGGTCAGAGTGTGCAGGAGTCGGGGTCTGAGTCCGCGGGAGTCGGGGTCCGAGTGTGTTCAATCCAGGTTCAGATTTTGAGGGATTCGGGGTAAAGTGTGTGGGACTTGGGGTCAGTGTGTGCGCAATCCAGGGTCAGAGTGTGGGGGAGTCGGGGTCAGAGCGTGCGGTAGTCGTTTTCAGAGTGTGCGGGAGTCGGTGTCAGAATGCGTGGGAGTCGGGGTCAGAGTGTGTGGGAGTTGGCTTCAGAGTCTGCAGGAGTCGGGGGCCAGAGTGTGCGGTAGTTGAGGTCAGAGTGTGCGGGAGTCGGGGTCAGAATGTTCAGGATTCGGGGCCAGAGTGTGCAGGAGTCGGGGTCAGAGTCCGCGGGAGTCGGGGTCAGAGTGTTCGGGATTCGGGGTCAGAGTGTGCAGGAGTCGGGGTCTGAGTCCGCGGGAGTCGGGGTCCGAGTGTGTTCAATCCAGGTTCAGATTTTGAGGGATTCGGGGTAAAGTGTGTGGGACTTGGGGTCAGTGTGTGCGCAATCCAGGGTCAGAGTGTGGGGGAGTCGGGGTCAGAGCGTGCGGTAGTTGGGGTCAGAGTGTGCGGGAGTCGGGCTCAGAGTGTGCGGGAGTTGGAGTCAAAGTGCGCGGGAGTCGGGGTCAGAGTGCGCAGGAGTCTGGGTCAGAATGTGTGGGAGTCGGGTTCAGAGAGTGCGATAGTTGGGGTCAGAGTGCGCGGGAGCTGGGGTAAGAGTTTGGTGGAGTCAGGGTCAGAGTTTGGGGGAGTCGTGGTCAGAGTGTGCGGGAGTCAGGGTCAGAGTGTGCAGGAGTCGGGGTCAGACAGTGCGGGAGTCGGGGTCAGAGTGTGGGGGAGTTGGGGTCAGAGTGTGAGGGAGACAGTGTCAGGGTATACGGGAGTCGGGGTCAGAGAGTGCAGTTGTTGGGGTCAGAGTGCGCGGCAGTCGGGGTCAAAGTGTGCGGGTTTTGGGGTCTGAGTGCGGGAGAGTCGGGGTCAGAGTGTACGGTAGTCGGGGTCAGAGTGCGCGGGAGTCGGGGTCAGATTGTGCGGGGGTCGGGGTCATAGTGTGGGAGAGTCGGGGTCAGAGTGTACGGGAGTCGGGGTCAGAGTGTGTGCGAGTTGGGGTCAGATTGTGCGGGAGAAGGGGTCAGAGTGTGGGAGAGTCTGGGTCAGAGTGTTCGGGATTTGGGATCAGAGTGTGTGAGGGTCGGTGTCAGATTGTGGGGGAATCGGGGTCAGAGTGTGCGGTAGTTGGGGTCAGAGTGTGCGAGACTCGGTGTCAGACTGTAGGGGAATCGGGGTCAGAGTGTGCGGTAGTTGGGGTCAGAGCGCACAGGAGTCGGGGTCAGAGCGTGCAGTAGTCGGGGTCAGAGTGCGTGGCAGCCGGGGTCAGTGTGCGGGAATTCAGGGTCAGAGTGTGCGGGATTAGGGGTCAGAGTGTGGGAGAGTTGGGGTCAGAGTGTACAGGTGTCAGTGTACGGTAGTCGGTGTCAGAGTGTTCGGCAGTCATGTTCAGAGTGTGCGGGAGTTGGGGTCAAAGTGTGCATGAGTGGGGGTCAGAGTGTGCGGTAGTCGGTTTCAGTGTGTGTGGGAGTCAGTGTCAGAGTGCGCAGGAGTTGGGGTCAGAGTGCGCAGGAGTCAGGGTCAGAGAGTGCGGAAGTCAGGGTCAGAGAGTGCAGTAGTTGGGGTCAGAGTATGAGGAGTCGGGGTCAGAGTGTGGGGGAGTCGGGGTCAGAGTGCGCAGGAGATGGGGTCAGAGTGTGGGGGAGTCGGGGTCAGTTGTGTGCGGGAGTCGGGGTCAGAGTGTGGGGGAGTCGGGGTCAGAGTGTGAGGGAGTCAGGGTCCGAGTGCGCAGGAGTTGGTGTCAGAGTGTGGGAGTGTCGGGGTCAGAGTGTGGGGGAGTCGGGGACAGAGTGTGAGGGAGTCGGGGTCCGATTGAGCGGGAGACAGTGTCAGGGTGTGCGGGAGTAGGGTTCAGAGAGTGCTGTAGTTGGGGTCAGAGTGCATGGCAGTTGGGGTCAGAGTGTGCGGGATAAGGGGTCTGAGTGTGGGAGAGTCGGAGTAAGAGTGTACGGGAGTCGGGGTCAGAGTGTGCGGGGGTCGGGGTCAGAGTGTGCGGGGGTCGGGGTCAGTGTGTGGGAGAGTCTGGGTCAAAGTGTGCGGGATTCGGGGTCAGAGTGTGCGAGTGTCGGGGTCAGATTGTGCGTGACTCGGTGTCAGACTGTGGGGGAATCAGGGTCAGAGTGTGTGGTAGTTGGGGTCAGAGTGCAGGGGAGTCAGGGTCAGAGTGTGCGGTAGTTGGTGTCAGAGTGTGCGGGAGTCGGGGTCAGAGTGTGCGGGTGTTGGAATCAGAGTGTGCGGGAGACGGTGTCAGAGTGTGCGGAGTAGGGGTCAGAGAGTGTAGCAGTTGGGGTCAGAGTGCGCGGCAGTCGGGGTCAGAGTGTGCGGGATAAGGGGTCAGAGTGTGGGAGAGTCGGCTCCAGAGTGCACGGGAGTCAGGGTCAGAGTGTGCACGTCTCAGTGTCAGACTGTCTGGAATCAGGGTCAGAGTGTGCGGTAGTTGGGGTCAGAGTGCGTGGGAGTCAGGGTCAGAGTGTGTGGGAGCCGGGGTCAGAGTGTGCGCGAGTTGAGGTCAGTATGTATGCGAACTGGAGTTAGAGTGTGCAGGAATCTGGGTCGGAATGTTTGTAAGTCGGGGTCAGAGTGTACGGGACTCGGTGTCAAATGGTGGGGTATTTGGGGTCAAAGTGCGCGGGAGTCCTTGCCAGAGTGTGCGGGAGTCGGGATCAGAGTGTGGGTCATGTCGGGGTCAGAGTGTGCGTGATTCGGGGTCAGAGTGCGCAGGAGTTGGGGTCAGAGTGTGTGCGAACCGGGGTTAGAGTGTGCAGGATTCAGGGTCAGTGTGTGTGGGAGTCGGGGTCAGAGTGTGGGGGAGTCGGGGTCAGAGTGTGGGAGAGTCGGGGTCAGAGTGTACGGGAGTCAGGGTCAGAATGTGGGAGAGTCGGGGTCAGAGTTTACATGAGTCGGGGTCAGAGTGCGCGGGAGCTGGGGTAAGAGTGTGGGGGAGTCGGGGTCAGAGTGTGTGGGAGTCGGGGTCAGAGTGTGCGGGAGTCGGGGTCAGAGTGTGTGGGACTCGGTGTCATACTGTGGGGGAATCGGGGTCAGAGTGTGCGTAGTTGGTGTCAGATTCGTGGGAGTCGGGGTCAGAGTGTGCGGGAGTCGGGGTCAGAGTCCGCGGGAGTCGGGGTCAGAGTGTTCGGGATTCCGGGTCAGAGTGTGTTCAATCCAGGTTCAGAGTGAGAGGGATTCGGGGTAAAGTGTTTGGGACTCGGGGTCAGAGTGTGCGCAATCCAGGGTCAGAGTGTGGGGGAGTCGGGGTCAGAGCGTGCGGGAGTTGGAGTCAAAGTGCGCGGGAGTCGGGGTCAGAGTGCGCAGGAGTCTGGGTCAGAATGTGTGGGAGTCGGGTTCAGAGAGTGCGATAGTTGGGGTCAGAGTGCGCAGGAGTCGGGGTCAGACAGTGTGGGACTCGGGGTCAGAAAGTGCGGGAGTCGGGGTCAGAGAGTGCGGTAGTTGGAGTCAGAGTGTGAGGGAGTCGGGGTCAGAGTGTGAGGGAGTCGGGGTCAGAGAGTGCGGTAGTTGGGGTCAGAGTGTGAGGGAGTCGGGGTTAGAGTGTGAGGGAGTCGGGGTCCGAGTGTGAGGGAGTTGGGGTCAGAGTGCACGGGAGATGGGGTCAGAGTGTGGGGGAGTCGTGGTTAGAGTGTTCGGGAGTCGGGGTCAGCGTGTGAGGGAGTCGGGGTCAGAGTGCGCGGTAGTCGGTGTCAGAGTGTGCGGGAGTAGGGGTCAGAGAGTGCAGTAGTTGGGGTCAGAGTGCGCGGCTATCGGGGTCAGAGTTTGCGGGGTTCGGGGTCAGAGTGTGGGGGAGTCGGGGTCAGAGTGCGCGGGAGTCGGGGCCAGAGTGTGCGGGAGTCGGGGTCAGAGTGTGCTGGAGTCGGGGACAGCGTGTCCAGCAGTCGGGGACAGAGTGTGTGAGGGTTGGGGTCAGAGTGCGCGGGAGTCGGGTTCAGAGTGTGCAGGAGTTGGGTCAGAGTTTGGGGGAGTCGGGGCCAGTGTGTGCGCGAGTTGGGGTCAGTATGTGTGCGAACCAGGGTTAGAGTGTGCAGGATTCAGGGTCAGTGTGTGTGGGAGTCGCGGTCAGAGTGTGGGGGATTCGGGGTCAGAGTGTGGGAGAGTCGGGGTCAGAGGGTACGGGAGTCGGGGTCAGAATGTGGGAGAGTCGGGGTCAGAGTTTACGTGAGTCGGGGTCAGAGTGCGCGGGAGCTGGGGTAAGAGTGTGGGGGAGTCAGGGTCAGAGTGTGCGGGAGTCGGGGTCAGAGTGTGCGGGAGTCAGGGTAAGAGTGTGGGGGAGTCGGGGTCAGAGTGTGGGAGAGTCGGGGTCAGAGTGTGTGGGACTCAGTGTCATACTGTGGGGGAATTGGGGTCAGAGTGTGCGTAGTTGGTGTCAGATTCGTGGGAGTCGGGTTCAGAGTGCGCAGGAGTTGGGTCAGAGTTTGGGGGAGTCGAGGCCAGAGTGTGCGCGAGTTGGGGTCAGTATGTGTGCGAACCGGGGTTAGAGTGTGCAGGATTCAGGGTCAGTGTGTGTGGGAGTCGCGGTCAGAGTGTGGGGGAGTCGGGGTCAGAGTGTACGGGAGTCGGGGTCAGAATGTGGGAGAGTCGGGGTCAGAGTTTACGTGAGTCGGGGTCAGAGTGCGCGGGAGCTGGGGTAAGAGTGTGGGGGAGTCGGGGTCAGAGTGTGTGGGAGTCGAGGTCAGAGTGTGCGGGAGTCGGGGTAAGAGTGTGGGGGAGTCGGGGTCAGAGTGTGCGGGAGTCGGGGTCAGATTGTGGGAGAGTCGGGGTCAGAGTGTGTGGGACTCGGTGTCATACTGTGGGGGAATCGGGGTCAGAGTGTGCGTAGTTGGTGTCAGATTCGTGGGAGTCGGGGTCAGAGTGTGCGGCAGTCATTGTCAGAATGTGGGGGAGTCGGGGTCAGATTGTGGGTGATTTAGGGTCAAAGTGCGCGGGAGTCGGTGTCAGTGAGTGCGGGAGTTGCGGTCAGAGTGTGGGGGAGTCAGGGTCAGAGTGTGGGAGAGTCGGGGTCAGAGTGTATGGGAGTCGGGGTCAGAATGTGGGAGAGTTGGGGTCAGAGTTTACATGAGTCGGGGTCAGAGTGCGCAGGAGCTGGGGTAAGAGTGTGGGGGAGTCGGGGTCAGAGTGTGCGGGAGTCGGGGTCAGAGTGTGCGGGAGTCGGGGTAAGAGTGTGGGGGAGTCGGGGTCAGAGTGTGCGGGAGTCGGGGTCAGAGTGTGGGAGACTCGGGGTCAGAGTGTGTGGGACTCGGTGTCATACTGTGGGGGAATCAGGGTCAGAGTGTGCGTAGTTGGTGTCAGATTCGTGGGAGTCGGCTCAGAGAGTGTGGGAGTCAGGGTCGGAGTGTGCAGGAGTCGGGGTCAGACAGTGTGGGAGTTGGGGTCAGATAGTGTGGGACTCAGGGTCAGAGTGTGTAGGAGTCGGTGTCAGAGTGCGCAGGAGTCAGGGTCAGAGTGTGCGAGGGTTGGGGTAAGAGTTCGCGGGAGTTGGGTCAGACAGTGTGGGAGTCAGTGTCAGAGAGTGCGGGAGTCGGGGTCAGAGAGTGCCGTAGTTGTAGTCAGAGTTTGAGAGAGTCAGGGTCAGAGTGTGAGGGAGTCGGGGTCAGAGTGCGCGGGAGTCAGTGTCCGAGTGTGCAGGAGTCGGCGTCAGCGTGTGAGGGAGTCGGGGTCAGAGTGCACGGGAGTCTGTGTCAGAGTGTGCAGGAGTCGGGGACAGATCGTGCAGTAGTTGGGGTCAGAGTGCGCGGCAGTCGGGGTCAGAGTGTGCGGGATTATGGGTCAGAGTGTGGGAGAGTCGGGGTCAGAGTGTACGGGAGTCAGGGTCAGAGTGTGCGGGGAGTCGGGGTCAGAGTGCGCGGGAGTCGGGGTCAGAGTGCGCGGGAGTCGGGTCCAGAGTGTGGGGGAGTCGGGGTCAGAGTGCGCTGGAGTCGGGGTCAGAGTGTCCAGCAGTTGGGGTCAGAGTGTGCGGTAGTTGGGGTCAGAGTGCGCGGGAGTCGGGGTCAGAGTACGCGGGAGTTGGGTCAGAGTTTGGAGGAGTCGGGGCCAGGGTGTGCGCGAGTTGGGGTCAGTATGTGTGCAAACCAGGGTTAGAGTGTGCAGGATTCGTGGTCAGTGTTTATGGGAGTCGGGGTCAGAGTGTTCGGAGTCGGGGTCAGTGTGTGGGGGAGTCGGGGTCAGAGTGTGCCGGAATCAGGGTCAGAATGTGCGGTAGTCGGGGTCAGAGTGCGCAGGAGTTGGGGTCAGCGTGTGCGGTAGTCGGGGTCAGAGTGCGCAGGATTCGGGGTCAGACAGTGTGGGACTCGGGGTCAGAAAGTGCGGGAGTCGGGGTCAGAGAGTGCGGTAGTTGTGGTCAGAGTGTGAGGGAGTCGGGGTCCGAGTGTAAGGTAGTTGGTGTCAGAGTGCGCGGGAGATGGGGTCAGAGTGTGGGGGAGTCGTCGTTAGAGTGTGGGGGAGTCGGGGTCAGAGTGTGCAGGAGTCGGGGTCAGCATGTGAGGGAGTCGGGGTCAGAGTGCGCAGTAGTCAGTGTCAGAGTGTGCAGGAGTAGGGGTCAGAGAGTGCAGTAGTTGGGGTCAGAGTGCGCGGCAGTCAGGGTCAGAGTGTGCGGGGTTCGGGGTCAGAGTGTGGGGGAGTCGGGGCCAGAGTGTCCAGCAGTCGGGGTCAGAGTGTGCGGTAGTTGGAGTCAGAGTGCGCAGGAGTCGGGGTCAGAGTGTGGGGGAGTCGGGGTCAGAGTGTACGGGAGTCGGGGTCAGAGTGTGGGGGAGTCGGGGTCAGAGTGTCCAGCGGTCGGGGTCAGAGTGCGCGGGAGTTGGGTCAGAGTTTGGGGGAGTCGGGGCCAGGATGTGCGTGAGTTGGTGTCAGTATGTGTGCGAACCAGGGTTAGAGTGTGCAGGATTCGTGGTCAGTGTTTATGGGAGTCGGGGTCAGAGTGTACGGGAGTCGGGGTCAACGTGTGGGGGATTCGGGGTCAGAGTGTGCGGCAGTCAGGGTCAGAGAGTGCGGTAGTTGGGGTCAGAATGAGCAGGTGTCGGTTCAGAGAGTGGGGGAGTCGGGGTCAGAGTTTACAGGAGATGGGGTCAGAGTGTGCGGGAGTTGGGGTCAGAGGGTGCGGGGGTCGGGATGAAAGATTTCGAGGTTTGGGGTCAGAGTTTGTGGTACTCGGTTTTAGACTGTGGGGGATTTGGAGACAAAGTGTGAGGGAGTCGGAGTCAGTGTGTGGAGGAGTCGGGGTCCGAGTGTGCGGAATTCGGGGTCAGAGTGTGCGAGGGTTGGGGTCAGAGTGTGCAGGAGTTGGGGTCAGAGTGTGCGGGAGTCGGGGTCAGAGTGTGCGAGGGTTGGGGTCAGAGTGTGCGGGACTCGGTGTCAGACTGTGGGGGATTTGGGGTCAAAGTGCGCAGGAGTCGCGGTCAGAGTGTGGGGGAGTTGGGGTCAGAGTGTGGGGGAGTCGGGGTCAGAGTGTGCAGTAGTCAGGGTCAGAGTGCGCGCGAGCTGTCGTCAGTGTGTGGGAGAGTTGGGATCAGAGTGTGCGGGAGTTGGAGTCAGAGTGTGCGGTATTTAGGGTCAGAGTGTGCGGTAGTTGGGGTCAAAGTGTGCGAGAGTCGGGGTCAGAGTGTGGAGGAGTCAGGGTCAGAGTTCGCAGGAGTCGGGTCAGAGATGGTGGAAGTCAGGTCAGATTGTGGGTGTTTCGGGGTCAGAGTGTGGGGGAGTCGGGGTCAGAGTGTGGGGGAGTCGGGGTCAGAGTGTGCGCGAATTGGGGTCAGTATGTGTGCGAACCGGGGTTGGAGTGTGCAGCATTCGGGGTCAGTGTGTATGGGAGTCGGGGTCAGAGTGTGCGGTAGTCGGTGTCAGTGTGAGGGGCATTCAGTTTCAGAGTGCGCGGGAGTCGGGGTCAGACAGTGTGGCCGTCGGGGACAGAGAGTGCAGTAGTTGGGGTCAGAGTGTGGATGAGACAGGCCAAGAATGTGCGGGAGCCGGTGTCAGAGTGTGGGGGAGTCGGGGTCAGAGTGTGCATGAGTTGGGATCAATATGTGTGCGAACCAGGGTTAGAGTGTGCAGGATTCGGGGTCAGTGTGTATGGGAATCGGGGTCAGAGTGTGGGAGAGTCGGGGTCAGAGTGTGCGGGACTCGGTGTCAGACTGTGGGGAATTTGGGGTCAAAGTGTGCGGGAGTCGGAGTCAGAGTGTGCGGTAGTTGGAGTCAAAGTGCGCGGGAGTCGGGGCCAGAGTGTGGGGGAGTTGGGGTCAGAGTGTGCAGGAGTCGGGGTCAGAGTGTGTGGTAGTCGATTTCAGAGTGTGTGGGATTCGGGGTCGGAGAGTGCGCAGGAGTCGGGGTCAGAGTGCGCAGGAGTCGGGGTCAGAGTGTGCAGGAGTCGGGGTCAGAGTGTGCGGGAGTAAGGGTCAGGGTGCGCAGGAGTCGGGGTCAGAGTGTGCGGTAGTCGGGGTCAGAGTGCGCAGGAGTCGGGGTCAGAGTGTGCGGTAGATGGGGTCAGAGTGCGCAGAAGTCGGGGTCAGAGTGTGCGGGAGTCGGGGTCAGAGTGCGCGGGAGTCGGGGTCAGAGTGTGCGGGAGTCGGGGTCAGAGTGTGGGGGAGTTGGGGTCAGAGTGGGCGGCAGTTGGGGTCAGAGAGGGCGGTAGTTGGGGTCAGAATGAGCAGGTGTCGGTTCAGAGATTGGGGGAGTCGGGGTCAGATTTTACGGGAGATGGGGTCAGAGTGTGCGGGATTCGGGGTCAGAGGGTGCGGGGGTCGGGGTGAAAGATTGCGAGGGTTGGGGTCAGAGTTTGTGGTACTCGGTGTCAGACTGTGGGGGATTTGGAGACAAAGTTTGCGGGAGTCGGAGTCAGAGTGTGGAGGAGTTGGGGTCCAAGTGTGCGGAATTCGGGGTCAGAGTGTGCAAGGGTTGGGGTCAGAGTGTGCGGGAGTCGGGATCAGAGTGTGTGGGAGGCGGGGTCAGAGTGTGCGAGGGTTGGGGTCAGAGTGTGCGGGACTCGGTGTCAGACTGTGGGGGATTTGGGGTTAGGTTGCGTGGGAGTCGGGGTCAGAGTGTGAGGGAGTTGGGGTCAGAGTGTGGGGGAGTCGGGGTCAGAGTGTGCAGTAGTCAGGGTCAGAGTGCGCGCGAGCTGTCGTCAGTGTGTGGGAGAGTCGGGATCAGAGTGTGCGGGAGTTGGAGTCAGAGTGTGCGGTATTTAGGGTCAGAGTGTGCGGTTGTTGGGGTCAAAGTGTGCGGGAGTCGGGGTCAGAGTGTGGAGGAGTCAGGGTCAGAGTTCGCAGGAGTCGGGTCAGAGTTTGTGGAAGTCGGGTCAGATTGTGGGTGTTTCGGGGTCAGAGTGTGGGGGAGTCGGGGTCAGAGTGTGCGCGAGTTGGGGTCAGTATGTGTGCGAACCGGGGTTGGAATGTGCAGCATTCGGGGTCAGTGTGTATGGGAGTCGGGGTCAGAGTGTGCGGTAGTCGGTGTCAGTGTGAGGGGCATTCAGTTTCAGAGTGTGCGGTAGTTGGGGTAAAAGTGCGCGGGAGTCGGGGTCAGACTGTGTGGCCGTCATGGACAGAGAGTGCAGTAGTTGGGGTCAGAGTGTGGATGAGACAGGCCAAGAATGTGCGGGAGCCGGTGTCAGAGTGTGGAGGAGTCGGGGTCAGAGTGTGCATGAGTTGGGATCAATATGTGTGCGAACCAGGGTTAGAGTGTGCAGGATTCGGGGTCAGTGTGTATGGGAATCGGGGTCAGAGTGTGGGAGAGTCGGGGTCAGAGTGTGCGGGACTCGGTGCCAGACTGGGGAATTTGGGGTCAAAGTGTGCGGGAGTCGGAGTCAGAGTGTGCGGTAGTTGGGGTCAAAGTGCGCGGGAGTCGGGGCCAGAGTGTGGGGGAGTTGGGGTCAGAGTGTGCAGGAGTCGGGGTCAGAGTGTGCGGTAGTCGGGGTCAGAGTGCGCAGGAGTCGGGGTCAGAGTCTGCGGGAGTCGGGGTCAGAGTGCGCGGGAGTAAGGGTCAGGGTGCGCAGGAGTCGGGGTCAGAGTGTGCGGTAGTCGAGGTCAGAGTGTGCGGGAGTAAGGGTCAAGGTGCGCAGGAGTCGGGGTCAGAGTGTGCGGTAGTCGGGGTCAGAGTGCGCAGGAGTCGGGGTCAGAGTGTGCAGTAGTCGGGGTCAGAGTGCGCAGGAGTCGGGGTCAGAGTGTGCGGGAGTTGGGGTCAGAGTGCGCGGGAGTCGGGGTCAGAGTGTGGGGGAGTCGGGGTCAGAGTGGGCGGCAGTCGGTGTCAGAGAGTGCGGTAGTTGGGGTCAGAATGAGCAGGTGTCGGTTCAGAGATTGGGAGAGTCGGGGTCAGATTTTACGGGAGATGGGGTCAGAGTGTGCGGGAGTCGGGGTCAGAGGGTGCGGGGGTCGGGGTGAAAGATTGCGAGGGTTGGGGTCAGAGTTTGTGGTACTCGGTGTCAGACTGTGGGGGATTTGGAGACAAAGTGTGAGGGAGTCGGAGTCAGAGTGTGGAGGAGTTGGGGTCCGAGTGTGCGGAATTCGGGGTCAGAGTGTGCGAGGGTTGGGGTCAGAGTGTGCGGGAGTCAGGATCAGAATCTGCGGGAGTCGGGGTCAGAATGTGCTAGGGTTGGGGTCAGAGTGTGCGGGACTCAGTGTCAGACTGTGGGGGATTTGGGGTTAGGTTGCGTGGGAGTCGGGGTCAGAGTGTGGGGGAGTCGGGGTCAGAGTGTGGGGGAGTCGGGTTCAGAGTGTGCAGTAGTCAGGGTCAGAGTGCGTGGGAGTTGGGCCAGAGTGTGGGGGAGTTGGGGTCAGAGTGTGGGGGAGTCGGGGTCGGAGTGTGCGCGAGTTGGGGTCAGTATGTGTGCGAACCGGGGTTGAAGTGTGCAGGATTCGGGGTCAGTGTGTATGGGAATCGGGGTCAGAGTGTGGAAGAGTCGGGGTCAGAGTGTGCGGGACTCGGTGTCAGACTGTGGGGAATTTGGGGTCAAAGTGCGCGGGAGTCGGAGTCAGAGTGTACGGTAATTCGGGTCAAAGTGCGCAGGAGTCGGGGCCAGAGTGCGCAGGAGTCGGGGTCAGAGTGTGCAGGAGTCGGGGTCAGAGTGTGCGGTAGTTGGTTTCAGAGTGTATGGGAGTCGGGTTCAGAGTGTGTGTGAGTCAGGGTCGGAGAGTGCGCAGGAGTCGGGGTCAGAGTGTGCGGGAGTCAGTGTCAGAGTGCGCACAAGGCGGGGTCAGGCAGTGTGGGAGTCAGGGTCGGAGAGTGCGGGAGTCGGGGTCAGAGAGTGCGGTAGTTGGGGTCAGAGTGTGCGAGGGTTGGGGTCAGAGTGTGCGGTAGTTGAGGTCAAAGTGTGCGGGAGTCGGGGTCAGACTGTGGGTTAGTCGGTGTAAGAGTGTGTGACAGTCGGGGACAGAGAGTGCGGGAGTTGGGGTCAGAGTGCGCGGGAGTAAGGTCAGAGTGTGGGGGAGTCGAGGTCAGAGTTTACGGGAGTCGTGGTCAGAGTGTGCGGGAGTCGGGATCAGAGTGTCCGGCAGTCGGGGGTCAGAGTGTGCGGTAGTTGGGGTCAAAGTGCGCGGGAGCCGGTGTCAGAGTGCGCGCGAGTTAGGGTCAATATGTATGCGAACCGGGGTTAGAGTGTGCGGTAGTTGGGGTCAAAGTGCGCAGGAGTCGGGGTCAGAGTGTGGGGGATTCAGGGTCAGAGTGTGCGGGAGTTGGGTCAGAGTGCGCAGGAGTTGAGGTCAGAGAGTGCGAGGGTTAGGGTCAGAGTGTGTGGGAGTCGGGTTCCGAGTGTGTGTGAGTCGGGTTTGGAGAGTGCGCAGGAGTCGGGGTCAGAGTGTGCGGGAGTCGGTGTCAGAGTTCGCACGAGGTGGGGTCAGACAGTGTGGGAGTCGGGGTCGGAGTGTGCGAGGCTCGGGGTGAAAGTGAAAGCACGAGGGTTGGGGTCAGAGTTTGTTGTACTCGGTGTCAGACTGTGGGGATTTGGGGTCAGAGTGCGCAGGAGTCGGGGTCAGAGTGTGGGGGACTCGGGGTCAGCATGTGCAGGAGTTGGGTCAGAGTTTGGGGGAGTCGGGGCCGGAGTGTACGCGGGTTGGGGTCAGTATGTGTGCGAACCGGGGTCAGAGAGTGCAGGATTCGGGGTCAGTCTGTATGAGAGTCACGGTCAGAGTGTGGGAGAGTGGGGGTCAGAGTGTACGGGAGTCGGGGTCAGAGTGTGGGAGTGTCGGGGTCAGAGTTTACGGGAGTTGGGGTCAGACTGCACGAGAGTCGGGGTCAGATGTGGGGGAGTCGCGGCAGAGAGTGTGGGAGGCGGGGTCAGAGTTTGCGGTAGTCGGTCTCAGAGTGTCCGGTGGTCGGGTCAGAGTGTGCAGTAGTTGGGGTCAGAGTGTGCTATAATCGGTGTCAGAGAGTGTGGGAGTCGGGGTTAGAGAGTGCGATAGTTGGGGTCAGTGTGCACGGGAGTCGGGTCAGATTGTGGGGAGTCGGGGTCAGAGTGTGGGAGAGTCGGGGTCAGATTTTATGGGAGTTGGGGTCAGAGTGTGCGAGGGTTGGGGTCAGAGTGTGCGGAACTCGGTTTCAGACTGTGGGGGATTTAGGGTCAGAGTGTGGAGTAGTTGGGGTCAATGTGTGCGGGAGTCGGGGTCAGAGTGTGGGGGAGTTGGGGTCAGTGTGTGCAGGAGTCGAGGACAGAGTTTGCGGTAGTTGGGATAAAAGTGCGTGGGAGTCGGGGTCAGAGTGTGTGGGAGTCGGGGTCAGAGTGTGGGGGAGTCAGGGTCAGAGTGTAGGGAGTCGGGGTCAGAGTGCTCTGGAGTCGGGGTCAGAGGGTGCTGTAATCAGTGTCAGAGTGTGTGGGAGTCGGGGTCAGAGAGTGCAATTTTTGGGGTCAGAGTGCGCGGGAACTGGGGTCAGAGTGTGTGGGAGTCAGGTCAGAGTGTTGGTGAGTCACGGTCAGAGTGTGCGGGAGTCAGGGTCAGAATGCGTAGGAGCCGGGGTCAGAGTGTGCGGTAGTCGGTTTCAGAGTATGCAGGAGTTGGTGTTGGAGTGTTCGGGATTCTGCGTCTGAGTGTGGGGAAGTCGGGGTCAGAGTGTGCAGGATTCGGGGTCAGACTGTGCGGGAGTCGGGGTCAGTGAGTGCGATAATTGGGGTCAGAATGCGTGGGAGTCGGGACAGAGTGTGGGGGAGTCGGGGTCAGAGTGCGGGTTAGTCGAGGTCAGAGTTTACGGGAGTTGGGGTCAGAGTGTGTGGGATTCGGGGTCAGAGTGTGCGGGAGTCGGGGTCAGAGTGTGCAGAAGTCGGGGTCAGAGTGCGGGTTAGTCGAGGTCAGAGTTTATGGGAGTTGGGGTCAGAGTGCGCGGGAGTCGTGGACACAGTGTGCAGGAGTCGGTGTCAGACTGTGGGGGATTCGGGGTCAGAGTGCGCAGGCGTCGGGGTCAGAGTGTGAGGGAGTCGGGGTAAGAGAGTGGAAGAGTTGGGGTCAGAGACTGGAAGAGTCTGGGTGAGAGTGTGCAGGACTCGGGTTCAGAGTGTGGGGGAGTCGGGGTCAGAGTGTGTGGGAGTCGGGCTCAGAGTGTGGGGGAGTCGGGGTCAGAGTGCTCTGGAGTTGGGGTCAGAGGCTGCTGTAATCAGTGTCAGAGTGTGTGGGAGTCGGGGTCAGAGATTGCGATAGTTGGGGTCAGAGTGCGCGGGAGCTGGGGTCAGAGTGTGTGGGAGTCGGGGTCAGAGTGTTGGGGAGTCGGGGTCAGAGTGTGTGGGAGTTAGGGTCAGAGTGCGTAGGAGTCGGGGTCAGAGTGTGCGGTAGTCGGTTTCAGAGTGTGCAGGAGTTGGTGTCAGAGTCCGTGGGAGTCAGGGTCAGAGTGCGTAGGAGTCGGGGTCAAAGTGTGCGGTAGTCGGTTTCAGAGTGTGCGGGAGTCGGGGTCAGAGTGTTTGGATTCTGGGTCTGAGTGTGCAGGAGTCGGGGTCAGAGTGTGGGGGAGTCGGGGTCAGAGTGCGGGTTAGTTGAGGTCAGAGTTTAACGGGAGTTGGGGTCAGAGTGTGCGGGATTCGGGGTCAGAGTGTGCAGGAGTCGGGGTCAGAGTGTGCAGAAGTCGGGGTCAGAGAACGGGTTAGTCGAGTTCAGAGTTTACGGGAGTTGGGGTCAGAATGCGTGGGAGTCGGGATAGAGTGTGGGGGATTCGGTGTCAGAGTGCGGGTTAGTCGAGGTCAGAGTTTACGGGAGTTGGCGTCAGAGTGTGCGGGATTCGGGGTCAGAGTGTGCGGAAGTCGGGGTCAGAGTGAGGGTTAGTCAAGTTCAGAATTTACGGGAGTTGGGGTCAGAGTGCGCGGGAGTCGTGGACACAGTGTGCCGGAGTCGGAGTCAGACTTTGGGGGATTCAGGGTCAGAGTGCGCTGGAGTCGGGGTCAGAGTGCTCAGGCGTCGGGATCAGAGTGTGAGGGAGTCGGGGTAAGAGAGTGGAGGAGTCGGGGTCAGAGAGCGGAGGAGTCTGGGTCAGAGTGTGTGGGACTTGGAGTCAGAGTGCGCGGGAGTCGGGGTCAGAGTGTGTGGGAGTCGGGGTCTTGTGGAAGTCGGGGTCAGAGTATGCGATAGTTGGGGCAGAGTGTGAGGGAGGCGGGGTAAGAGTGTGGGGGAGTCGGGGTCAGAGTGCGCGGGAGTCGGGTCAGATGTGGGGGAGTCGGGATCAGAGAGTGGGAGAGTCGGGGTCAGAGTTTACGGGAGTTGGGGTCAGAGTGTGGGAGAGTCAGGGTCATAGTTTACGGGAATTGGGGTCAGAGTGTGCGGGAGTCGGGGTCAGAGTGTGCGGGAGTCGGGGTCAGAGTGTGCGGGAGTCAAGGTCAGAGTGTGCGAGGGATTGGGGTCAGAGTGTGTGGGACTCGGTGTCAGACTGTGGGGGATTTGGGTTCAAAGTGCGCGGGAGTCGGGGTCAGAGTGTGCGGTGGTTGGGGTCAAAGTGCACGGGATTCGGAGTCAGAGTATGCTGGAGTCGGGATCAGAGTGCGCAGGAGTCTGGGTCAGAGTGTGCGGGAGTCGGGGTCAGAGTGCGCAGGAGTCGGGGTCAGAGTGTGCGGTAGTTGGGGTCAGAGTGTGCGGGAGTCAGGGTCAGAGTGTGCAGGAGTCGGGGTCAGAGTGTGCAGTAGTTGGGGTCAGAGTGTGCGGGAGTCGGGGTCAGAGTGCGCAGGAGTCGGGGTCAGAGTGTGCGGTAGTTGGGGTCAGAGTGTGCGGTAGTTGGGGTCAGAGCGTGCTGTAATCGGTGTCAGAGAGTGTGGGAGTCTGGGTCAGAGAGTGCGATAGTTGGGGTCAGAGTGCGCGGGTGTCGGGTCAGATTGTGAGGGAGCCGGGGTCAGAGTGTGGGAGAGTCGGGATCAGAGTTTGCGGGAGTCGAGGTCAGAATGCGCAGGAGTCGGGGTCAGAGTGTGCGGTGGTCGGTTTCAGAGTTTGGGGGCGTCGGGGTCAGTGTGCGGGAGAGTCAGGGTCAGAGTTTACGGATTCGGGGTCAGAGTGTGTGGGAGTCGGGGTCAAACTGTGGGGGATTCGGGTTCAGAGTGCGTGGGAGTCGGGGTCAGAGCGCGCAGGGGTCGGGGTCAGAGTGTGCGGGAGTCAGTGTCAGAGTATGCCGGAGTCGGGATCAGAGAGTGGAGGAGTTGGGGTCAGAGTCCGCGGAAGTCTGGGTCAGAGTGCGCGGGATTCTGGGTCAGAGTGAGCGGGAGTTGGGGTCAGAGTGTGCGCAATCCAGGGTCAGAGAGTGCGAGACTCGGGGTCAGAGTGAGTGCAATCCAGGGTCAGAGTGTGCGGGTGTCAGTGTCAGAATGTGGGGGAGTCAGTGTCAGATTGTGGGGGTGTCAGGGTCAGAGTGTGGGGGAGTCGGGGTCAGAGTGTGGGGGAGTCAGGGTCAGAGCGTGGGGGAGTCGGGGTCACAGTGCGTGGGATTCGGGGTCAGAGGTGGGGGAATCGCGGTCAGAGTGTTCGGGAGTCGGAGTCAGAGTGTGGGGGAGTCGGGGTCAGAGTGTGCGTGAGTCGGGGTCAGAGTGCTCAGGAGTCGGAGTCAGAGGTGGGGGAGTCGGGGTCAGAGTGTGCGGGAGTCGGGGTCAGAGGTGGGGGAGTCGGGGTCAGAGTGTGTGGTAGTTGGTGTCAGACTGTGGTGGAGCCGCGGTCAAAGTGCGTGGGATTCGGGGTCAGAGGGTGGGGGAGTCGGGATCAGAGTGTGCGGGAGTCGGGGTCAGAGTGTGCAGTAGTTGGGGTCAGAGAGTGCGGTAGTTGGGGTCAGAGTGTGCTGTAATCAGTGTCAGAGTGTCTGGGAGTCGGGGTCACAGAGTGCGATAGTTGGGGTCAGAGTGCGCGGGAGTCGGGACAGAGTGTGGGGGAGTCGGGGTCAGAGTTTACGGGATTTGGGGTCAGAGTGCGCTGGAGTCGGGACAGAGTGCGAGAGAGTCGGGGTCAGAGCTTACGGGATTTGGGGAAGAGTGCGCGGGAGTCGGGGTCAGAGTGTGCGGGAGTCGGGGTCTTGCGGAAGTCGGGGTCAGAGTATGCGATAGTTGGGGGCAGAGTGTGAGGGAGTCGGGGTAAGATTGTGGGGGAGTCGGGGTCAGAGTGCGCGGGAGTCGGGTCAGATGTGGGGGAGTCGGGATCAGAGAGTGGGAGAGTCGGGGTCAGAGTTTACGGGAGTTGGGGTCAGAGTGTGGGAGAGTCAGGGTCATAGTTTATGGGAATTGGGGTCAGAGTGTGCGGGAGTCGGGGTCAGAGTGTGCGGGAGTCAAGGTCAGAGTGTGCGAGGGTTTGGGGTCAGAGTGTGTGGGACTCGGTGTCAAACTGTGGGGGATTTGGGCTCAAAGTGCGCGGGAGTCGGGGTCAGAGTGTGCGGTGGTTGGGGTCAAAGTGTATGGGATTCGTAGTCAGAGTATGCTGGAGTCGGGATCAGAGTGCGCAGGAGTCGGGGTCAGAATGTGCGGGAGTCGGGGTCAGAGTGCGCAGGAGTCGGGGTCAGAGTGTGCGGTAGTTGGGGTCAGGGTGTGCGGGAGTCGGGGTCAGAGTGTGCGGTAGTTGGGGTCAGAGTGTGCTGTAATCGGTGTCAGAGAGTGTGGGAGTCGGGGTCAGAGAGTGCGATAGTTGGGGTCAGAGTGCGCGGGTGTCGGGTCAGATTGTGAGGGAGTCGGTGTCAGAGTGTGGGAGAGTCGGGATCAGAGTTTGCATGAGTCGGGGTCAGAGTGCACAGGAGTCGGGGTCAGAATTTGCGGTGGTCGGTTTCAGAGTTTGGGGGCGTCGGGGTCAGTGTGCGGGAGAGTCGGGGTCAGAGTTTACGGATTCGGGGTCAGAGTGTGTGGGAGTCGGGGTCAGAGTGCAGGATTCGGGGTCAGAGTGTGCGGGAGTCGGGGTCAGAGTGTGTGGGAGTCGGGGTCAGAGTGCAGGATTCGGGGTCAGAGTGTGCGGGAGTCGGGGTCAGAGTGTGCGGGAGTCGGGGTCAGAGTGTGCGGTAGTTGGGGTCAGAGTGTGCGGGAGTCGGTGTCAGACTGTGGGGGATTCGGGGTCAGAGTGCGCGGGAGTCGGGGTAAGAGTGCGCATGGGTCGGGGTCAGAGTGTGCGGGAGTCAGTGTCAGAGTATGCCGGAGTAGGGTCAGAGAGTGGAGGAGTTGGGGTCAGAGTCCGCGGCAGTCCGGGTCAGAGTGTTCGGGATTCTGGGTCAGAGTGTGCGGGAGTCGGGGTCAGAGTGTGCGCAATCCAGGGTCAGAGAGTGCGAGACTCGGGGTCAGAGTGAGTGCAATCCAGGGTCAGAGTGTGCGGGATTTGGGGACAGAGAGTGCGATAGTTGGGGTCAGAGTGCGCAGGTGTAGGGTTAGATTGTGAGGGAGTCGGGGTCAGAGTGTGGGAGAGTCGGGATCAGAGTTTGCATGAGTCGGGGTCAGAGTGCGCAGGAGTCGGGGTCAGAGTGTGCGGTGGTCGGTTTCAGAGTTTGGGGGCGTCGGGGTCAGAGTTTACGGATTCGGGGTCAGAGTGTGTGGGAGTCGGGGTCAGAGAGTGCGGGAGTCGGGGTCAGAGTGTGCAGTAGTTGGGGTCAGAGTGTGCGGGAGTCGGTGTCAGACTGTGGGGGATTCGGGGTCAGAGTGCGCGGGAGTCGGGGTCAGAGGTGGGGGAGTCGGGGTCAGAGTGTGCGGGAGTCGGGGTCAGAGGTGGGGGAGTCGGGGTCAGAGTGTGTGGTAGTTGGTGTCAGACTGTGGTGGAGCCGCGGTCAAAGTGCGTGGGATTCGGGGTCAGAGGGTGGGGGAGTCGGGATCAGAGTGTGCGGGAGTCGGGGTCAGAGTGTGCAGTAGTTGGGGTCAGAGAGTGCGGTAGTTGGGGTCAGAGTGTGCTGTAATCAGTGTCAGAGTGTCTGGGAGTCGGGGTCACAGAGTGCGATAGTTGGGGTCAGAGTGCGCGGGAGTCGGGACAGAGTGTGGGGGAGTCGGGGTCAGAGTTTACGGGATTTGGGGTCAGAGTGCGCTGGAGTCGGGACAGAGTGCGAGAGAGTCGGGGTCAGAGCTTACGGGATTTGGGGAAGAGTGCGCGGGAGTCGGGGTCAGAGTGTGCGGGAGTCGGGGTCTTGCGGAAGTCGGGGTCAGAGTATGCGATAGTTGGGGGCAGAGTGTGAGGGAGTCGGGGTAAGATTGTGGGGGAGTCGGGGTCAGAGTGCGCGGGAGTCGGGGTCAGAGTGCGCGGGAGTCGGGTCAGATGTGGGGGAGTCGGGATCAGAGAGTGGGAGAGTCGGGGTCAGAGTTTACGGGAGTTGGGGTCAGAGTGTGGGAGAGTCAGGGTCATAGTTTATGGGAATTGGGGTCAGAGTGTGCGGGAGTCGGGGTCAGAGTGTGCGGGAGTCAAGGTCAGAGTGTGCGAGGGTTTGGGGTCAGAGTGTGTGGGACTCGGTGTCAAACTGTGGGGGATTTGGGCTCAAAGTGCGCGGGAGTCGGGGTCAGAGTGTGCGGTGGTTGGGGTCAAAGTGTATGGGATTCGTAGTCAGAGTATGCTGGAGTCGGGATCAGAGTGCGCAGGAGTCGGGGTCAGAATGTGCGGGAGTCGGGGTCAGAGTGCGCAGGAGTCGGGGTCAGAGTGTGCGGTAGTTGGGGTCAGGGTGTGCGGGAGTCGGGGTCAGAGTGTGCGGTAGTTGGGGTCAGAGTGTGCGGGTGTCGGGTCAGATTGTGAGGGAGTCGGTGTCAGAGTGTGGGAGAGTCGGGGTCAGAGAGTGCGATAGTTGGGGTCAGAGTGCGCGGGTGTCGGGTCAGATTGTGAGGGAGTCGGTGTCAGAGTGTGGGAGAGTCGGGATCAGAGTTTGCATGAGTCGGGGTCAGAGTGCACAGGAGTCGGGGTCAGAATTTGCGGTGGTCGGTTTCAGAGTTTGGGGGCGTCGGGGTCAGTGTGCGGGAGAGTCGGGGTCAGAGTTTACGGATTCGGGGTCAGAGTGTGTGGGAGTCGGGGTCAGAGTGCAGGATTCGGGGTCAGAGTGTGCGGGAGTCGGGGTCAGAGTGTGCGGGAGTCAGGGTCAGAGTGTGCGAGGGTTTGGGGTCAGAGTGTGTGGGATTCGGTGTCAGACTGTGGGGGATTTGTGTTCAAAGTGCGCGGGAGTCGGGGTCAGAGTGTGCAGGGGTTGGGGTCAAAGTGCACGGGATTCGGAGTCAGAGTGTGCTGGAGTCGGGATCAGAGTGCGCGGGAGTCAGGGTCAGAGTGTGGCCGAATCGGGGTCAGAGTCTGCAGGAGTCGGGGTCAGAGTGCACAGGAGTCAGGGTCAGAGTGTGCAGGAGTCGGGGTCAGAGTGTACAGTAGTTGGGGTCAGAGTGTGCGGGAGTCAGGGTCAGGGTGTGCGGTAGTTGGGGTCAGAGTGTACTGTAATCGGTGTCAGAGAGTGTGGGAGTCGGGGTCAGAGAGTGCGATAGTTGGGGTCAGAGTGCGCGGGTGTTGGTTCAGATTGTGGGGGAGTCGGGGTCAGAGTGTGGGAGAGTCGGGATCAGAGTTTGCGGGAGTCGGGGTCAGAGAGCGCAGGAGTCGGGGTCAGAGTGTGCGGTGGTCGGTTTCAGAGTTTGGGGGCGTCGGGGTCAGAGTGCGGGAGAGTCGGGGTCAGAGTTTAAGGGATTCGGGGTCAGAGTGTGCGGGAGTCGGGGTCAGAGTGTGGGGGAGTCGGGGTCAGAGTGCGCATGAGTCGGGGTCAGAGTATGGGGGCGTCGGGGTCAGAGTGTGCGGTAGTTGGTGTCAGAATGTGGTGGAGCCGCGGTCAAAGTTCATGGGATTCGGGGTCAGAGAGTGTGGGAGTCGGGGTCAGAGAGTGCGATAGTTGGGGTCAGAGTGTGCGGTGATCGGTTTCAGAGTTTGGGGGCGTCGGTTTCAGAGTGCGGGAGAGTCGGGGTCAGAGTTTACGGGATTCGGGATAAGAGTGTGCGGGAGTCGGGGTCAGAGTGTGCGGGAGTCGGGGTCAGAGTGTGCGGGTGTTGGGGTCAGAGTGTGCGGGAGTCAGTGTCAGACAGTGGGAGATTCGGGGTCAGAGTGCGCGGGAGTCAGGGTCAGAGTGCGCAGGGGTCGGGGTCAGAGCGTGTGGGAGTCAGTGTCAGAGTGTGCCGGAGTCGTTATCAGAGAGTGGAGGAGTCAGGGTTCAGAGTCCGCGGATGTTGGGTCAGAGTGTTCGGGAATCTGGGTCAGAGTGTGCGGGAGTCCGGGTCAGAGTACGGGAGAGTCGGGGTCATATTGTGTGGGACTCGGAGTCAGAGTGTGCAGGATTCAGGGTCAGAGTGTGCGGGAGTCGGGGTCAGACTGTGGGGGATTCGGGGTCAGAGTGTAAGGGAGTTGGGGTCAGAGTGTGCGCAATCCAGGGTCAGAGAGTGCGAGAGTCAGGGTCAGAGTGAGTGCAATCCAGGTTCAGAGTGTGGGGGAGTCAGGGTCAGTGTGTGCGGGAGTCAGGGTCAAAGTGCGTGGGATTCGGGGTCAGAGGTTGGGGAGTCGGGGTCAGAGTGTGCGGGAGTCGGGGTCAGAGGTGGGGGAGTCGGGGTCAGAGTGTACGGGAGTTGGGGTCAGAGTGTGGGGGAGTCGGGGTCAGAGTGTGCAGTAGTTGGTGTCAGACTGTGGTGGAGCCGCAGTCAAAGTGCGTGGGATTCGGGGTCAGAGGGTGGGGGAGCCGGGATCAGAGTGTGCGGGAGTCGGGGTCAGAGTGTGCGGTAGTTGGGGTCAGAGTGTGCGGTAGTCGGGATCAGAGTGTGCGGGAGTCAGGGTCAGAGAGTGCGGTAGTTGGGGTGAGAGTGTGCTGTAATCGGTGTCAGAGTGTCTGGGAGTCGGGGTCAGAGTGTGCGATAGCTGGGGTCAGAGTGCGCGGGAGTCGGGACAGAGTGCGGGAGAGTCGGGGTCAGAGCTTACGGGATTTGGGGTCAGAGTGTGCGGGACTCGGGGTCATATTGTGCTGGACTCGGAGTCAGAGTGTGCGGAAGTTGGGGTCAAAGTGTGCGGTAGTTGGGGTCAAAGTGTACGGGATTCGGGGTCAGAATGTGCGGGAGTCGGGGACAGATTGTGCGGTAGTTGGGGTCAAAGTGCGCGGGAGTCAGCGTCAGAGTGTGGTGGAATCGGGGTCAGAGTGTGGGGCAATCGGAGTCAGAGTGTGTGGGACTCGGGGTCAGAGTTCGCAGGAGTCGGGGTCAGAGTGCGCAGGAGTCGGGGTCAGAGAGCGCAGGAGTCGGGGTCAGAGTGTGCGGTGGTCGGTTTCAGAGTTTGGGGGCATCAGGGTCAGAGTGCAGGAGAGTCGGGGTCAGAGTGTGTGGGATTCGGGGTCAGAGTGTGCGGGAGGCGGGGTCAGAGTGTGAGGGAGTCGGGCTCAGAGTGTACGGGAGTTGGGATCAGAGTGTGCGGGAGTCGGTGTCAGACAGTGGGGGATTCGGGGTCAGAGTGAACGGGAGTCAGGGTCAAAGTGCGCAGGGGTCGGGGTCAGAGTGTGCGGGAGTCAGTGTCAGAGTGTGCCGGTGTCGTTATCAGAGAGTGGAGGAGTCGGGGTTCAGAGTCCGCGGATGTCGGGTCAGAGTTTTGGGAATCTGGGTCAGAGTGTGCGGGAGTCCGGGTCAGACTGTGGGGGATTCGGGGTCAGAGTGTGAGGGAGTTGGGGTCAGTGTTTACGGGAATTGGGGTCAGAGTGTGCGGGAGTCGGGGTCAGAATGTGCGAGGGTTGGGGTCAGAGTGTGAGGGACTCGGTGTCAGACTGTGGTGGATTTGGGGTCAAAGTGCGCGGGAGTCGGGGTCAGAGTGTGCGGTAGTTGGGGTCAAAGTGCGCGGGGGTCAGAGTCAGAGTGCGCAGGGGTCAGGGTCAGAGCGTGCGGGAGTCAGTGTCAGAGTGTGCCGGAGTCGTTATCAGAGAGTGGAGGAGTCGGGGTTCAGAGTCCGCGGAAGTCGGGGTCAGAGTGTTCGGGAATCGGGGTCAGAGTGTGCGAGAGTCCGGGTCAGAGTGCGGGAGAGTCAGGGTCAGAGTGAGCGGGAGTCGGGGTCAGAGTGTGCGCAATCCAGGGTCAGAGAGTGCGAGAGTCGGGGTCACAGTGAGTGCAATCCAGGGTCAGAGTGTGGGGGAGTCGGAGTCAGAGTGTGGGGGAGTCAGGATCAGAGTGTGCGGGAGTCAGGGTCAAAGTGCGTGGGATTTGGTGTCAGAGGTTGGGGAGTCGGGGTCAGTGTGTGCGGGAGTCGGGGTCAGAGTTTATGGGAATTGGGGTCAGAGTGTGTGGGGCTCGGTGTCAGACTGTGGGGGAATTGGGTTCAAAGTGCACGGGAGTCAGGGTCAGAGCGTGCAGTGGTTGGGGTCAAATTCTGCGGGAGTCGGGGTCAGAGTGCACAGGAGTCAGGGTCAGAGTGTGCGGGAGTCGGTGTCAGAGTGTGCGGTGGTCAGTTTCAGAGTTTGGGGGCGTCGGGTCAGAGTGCGGGTGAGTCGGGGTCAGAGTTTACGGGATTCGGGGTCAGAGTGAGCGGGAGTTGGGGTCAGAGTGTGCGAGGGTTGGGGTCAGAGTGTGCGGGACTCGATGTCAGACTGTGGAGGATTTGGGGTCAAAGTGCGCAGGAGTCGGGGTCAGCGTGTGCGGTAGTTGGGGTCAAAGTGCGCGAGGGTCAGAGTCAGAGTGCGCAGGGGTCGGGGTCAGAGCGTGCGGGAGTCAGTGTCAGAGTGTGCTGCAGTCGTTATCAGAGAGTGGAGGAGTCGGGCTTCAGAGTCCACGGAAGTCGGGGTCAGAGTGTTCGGGAATCTGGGTCAGAGTGTGCGGGAGTCGGGATCAGAGTTCGCTGGAGTCGGGGTCAGAGTGCGCAGGCGTCGGGGTCAGAGAGCGCGGGAGTCGGGGTCAGAAAGCGCGGGTGTCGGGTCAGATTGTGGGGGAGTCGGGGTCAGAGTGTGGGAGAGTCGGGATCAGAGTTTGCGGGAGTCAGGGTCAGCGAGCGCAGGAGTTGGGGTCAGAGTGTGCGGTGGTCGGTTTCAGAGTTTGGGGGCGTCGGTTTCAGAGTGCGGGAGAGTCGGGGTCAGAGTTTACGGGATTCGGGATAAGAGTGTGCGGGAGTCGGGGTCAGAGTGTGCGGGAGTCGGGGTCAGAGTGTGCGGGTGTTGGGGTCAGAGTGTGCGGGAGTCAGTGTCAGACAGTGGGAGATTCGGGGTCAGAGTGCGCGGGAGTCAGGGTCAGAGTGCGCAGGGGTCGGGGTCAGAGCGTGTGGGAGTCAGTGTCAGAGTGTGCCGGAGTCGTTATCAGAGAGTGGAGGAGTCAGGGTTCAGAGTCCGCGGATGTTGGGTCAGAGTGTTCGGGAATCTGGGTCAGAGTGTGTGGGAGTCCGGGTCAGAGTACGGGAGAGTCGGGGTCATATTGTGTGGGACTCGGAGTCAGAGTGTGCAGGATTCAGGGTCAGAGTGTGCGGGAGTCGGGGTCAGACTGTGGGGGATTCGGGGTCAGAGTGTAAGGGAGTTGGGGTCAGAGTTTATGGGAATTGGGGTCAGAGTGTGCAGGAGTCGGTGTCAGAATGTGCGGGAGTCAGGGTCAGAGTGTGCGGGAATCGTGGTCAGAATGTGCGGGAGTCGGGGTCAGAGTGTGCCGGAGTTGTTATCAGAGAGTGGAGGAGTCGGGGTTCAGAGTCCACGGAAGTCGGGGTCAGAGTGTGCGGGAGTCCGGGTCAGAGTGCGGGAGAGTCGGGGTCATATTGTGCGGGACTCGGAGTCAGACTGTGCGGGATTCAGGGTCAGAGTGCGCGGGAGTCGGGGTCAGACTGAGGGGGATTTGGGGTCAGGGTGCGAGGGAGTCGGGGTCAGAGTGCGCAGGCGTCAGAGTCAGAGTGTGGGGGAGTCAGGGTCAGTGTGTGCGGGAGTCAGGGTCAAAGTGCGTGGGATTCGGGGTCAGAGCTGGGGGAGTCGGGGTCAGAGTGTGCGGGAGTCGGGGTCAGAGGTGGGGGAGTCGGGGTCAGAGTGTACGGGAGTTGGGGTCAGAGTGTGGGGGAGTCGGGGCCAGAGTGTGCAGTAGTTGGTGTCAGACTGTGGTGGAGCCGCAGTCAAAGTGCGTGGGATTCGGGGTCAGAGGGTGGGGGAGCCGGGATCAGAGTGTGCGGGAGTCGGGGTCAGAGTGTGCGGTAGTTGGGGTCAGAGTGTGCGATAGTCGGGATCAGAGTGTGCGGGAGTCAGGGTCAGAGAGTGCGGTAGTTGGGGTGAGAATGTGCTGTAATCGGTGTCAGAGTGTCTGGGAGTCGGGGTCAGAGTGTGCGATAGCTTGGGTCAGAGTGCGCGGGAGTCGGGACAGAGTGCGGGAGAGTCGGGGTCAAAGCTTACGGGATTTGGGGTCAGAGTGTGCGGGAGTCGGGGTCATATTGTGCTGGACTCGGAGTCAGAGTGTGCGGAAGTTGGGGTCAAAGTGTGCGGTAGTTGGGGTCAAAGTGTACGGGATTCGGGGTCAGAATGTGCGGGAGTCGGGGACAGATTGTGCGGTAGTTGGGGTCAAAGTGCGCGGGAGTCAGCGTCAGAGTGTGGTGGAATCGGGGTCAGAGTGTGGGGCAATCGGAGTCAGAGTGTGTGGGACTCGGGGTCAGAGTTCGCAGGAGTCGGGGTCAGAGTGCGCAGGAGTCGGGGTCAGAGTGTGCTGGAGTCAGGGTCCGAGTGTGAGGGAGTCGGGGTCAGAGTGCGCGGGAGATGGCGTCATAGTTTACAGGAATTGGGGTCAGAGTGTGCAGGAGTTGGGGTCAGAGTGTGTGGGAGTCAGGGTCAGAGTGTGCGAGGGTTGGGGTCAGAGTGTGTGGGACTCGGTGTCAGACTGTGGGGGATTTGGATTCAAAGTGCACGGGAGTCAGGGTCAGAGTGCACAGGAGTCAGGGTCTGAGTGTGCGGGAGTCGGTGTCTGAGTGCGCAGGAGTCGGGGTCAGAGTGTGCGGTAGTTTGGGTCAGAGTGTGCTGTAATCGGTGTCAGAGAGTGTGGGAGTCGGGGTCAGAGAGTGCGATAGTTGGGGTCAGAGTGCGCGGGTGTCGGGTCAGATTGTGGGGGAGTCGGGGTCAGAGTGTGGGAGAGTCGGGATCAGAGTGTGGGGGAGTCAGGGTCAAAGTGCGTGGGATTTGGTGTCAGAGGTTGGGGAGTCGGGGTCAGTGTGTGCGGGAATCGGGGTCAGAGGTGGGGGAGTCGGGGTCAGAATGTGCGGGAGTCAGGGTCAGAGGTGGGGGAGTCGGGGTCAGAGTGTGCAGTAGTTGGTGTCAGACTGTGGTGGAGCCGCGGTCAAAGTGCATGGGATTCGGGGTCAGAGGGTGGGGGAGTCGGGGTCAGAGAGTGCGGTAGTTGGGGACAGAGTGTGCGAGAGTCGGGGTCAGAGTAAGCGGTAGTTGGGGTCAGAGTGTGCGAGAGTCGGGGTCAGAGAGTGTGGGAGTCAGGGTCAGAGAGTGCGGGAGTTGGGGTCAGAGTGTGCAGTAGTTGGGGTCAGAGTGTGCGGTAGTTGGGGTCAGAGAGTACGATAGTGGGGTCAGAGAGTGTGGGAGTCGGGGTCAGAGAGTGCGATAGTTGGGGTCAGAGTGCCCGGGTGTCGGGTCATATTGTGGGAGAGTCGGGGTCAGAGTGTGGGAGAGTCGGGATCAGAGTTTGCGGGAGTCAGGGTCAGAGAGCGCAGGAGTCGGGGTCAGAGTGTGCGGTGGTCGGTTTCAGAGTTTGGGGGCATCGGGGTCAGAGTGCAGGAGAGTCGGGGTCAGAGTTTACGGGATTCGGGGTCAGAGTGTGCGGGAGGCGGGGTCAGAGTGTGCGGGAGTCGGGGTCAGAGTGTGCGGGAGTTGGGGTCAGAGTGTGAGGGAGTCGGTGTCAGAGTGTGCCGGAGTCGTTATCAGAGAGTGGAGGAGTCGGGGTTCAGAGTCCGCGGATGTCGGGTCAGAGTGTTCGGGAATCTGGGTCAGAGTGTACGGGAGTCCGGGTCAGAATGCGGGAGAGTCGGGGTCATTTTGTGTGGGAATCGGAGTCAGAGTGTGCAGGATTCAGGGTCAGAGTATGCAGGAGTCGGGGTCAGACTGTGGGGGATTCGGGGTCAGAGTGTGAGGGACTCGGTGTCAGACTGTGGAGGATTTGGGGTCAAAGTGCGTGGGCGTCGGGGTCAGAGTGTGCGGTAGTTGCGGTCAAAGTGCGCGGGGGTCAGAATCAGAGTGCGCAGGGGTCAGGGTCAGAGCGTGCCGGAGTCGTTATCAGAGCATGGAGGAGTTGGGGTTCAGAGTCCGTGGAAGTCAGGGTCAGAGTGTTCGGGAATCTGGGTCAGAGTGTGCGGGAGTCCGGGTCAGAGTGCGGGAGAGTCGGGTTCATATTGTGCGGGACTCGGAGTCAGAGTGTGCGGGAGTCGGGGTCAGACTGTGGGGGATTCGGGGTCAGAGTGTGAGGGAGTTGGGGACAGAGTTTACGGGAATTGGGGTCAGAGTGTGCGGGAGTCGGGGTCAGAATGTGCGGGAGTCAGGGTCAGAGTGTGCGGGAGTCGGGGTCAGTGTGTGCGGGAGTCGGGGTCAGAGTGTGTGAGGGTTGGGGTCAGAGTGTGAGGGACTCGGTGTCAGACTGTGGAGAATTTGGGGTCAAAGTGCGTGGGGGTCAGGGTCAGAGTGCGCAGGGGTCGGGGTCAGAGCGTGTGGGAGTCAGTGTCAGAGTGTGCCGGAGTCGTTATCAGAGAGTGGAGGAGTCGGGGTTCAGAGTCCGCGGATGTCGGGGTCAGAGTGTTCGGGAATCTGGGTCAGAGTGTGCGGGAGTCCGGGTCAGAGTGCGGGAGAGTCGGGGTCATATTGTGCGGGACTCGGAGTCAGACTGTGCGGGATTCAGGGTCAGAGTGTGCGGGAGTCGGGGTCAGACTGAGGGGGATTCGGGGTCAGGGTGCGCGGGAGTTGGGGTCAGAGTGCGCAGGCGTCGGGGCCAGAGTGAGCGGGAGTCGGGGTCAGAGTGAGCGGGAGTCAGGGTCAGAGTGTGCGCAATCCAGGGTCAGAGAGTGCGAGAGTCGGGGTCAGAGTGAGTGCAATCCAGGGTCAGAGTCTGGGGGAGTCGGGGTCAGAGTGTGGGGGAGTCAGGGTCAAAGTGCGTGGGATTCGGGGTCAGAGGTGTGGGAGTCGGGGTCAGAGTGTGCGGGAGTCGGGGTCAGAGGTGGGGGAGTCGGGGTCAGAGTGTACGAGAGTCGGGGTCAGAGTGTGGGGGAGTCGGGGTCAGAGTGTGCAATAGTTGGTGTCAGACTGTGGTGGAGCTGCGGTCAAAGTGCGTGGGATTCGGGGTCAGAGTGTGCCGGAGTCGTTATCAGAGAGTGGAGGAGTCAGGGTTCAGAGTCCGCGGATGTTGGGTCAGAGTGTTCGGGAATCTGGGTCAGAGTGTGCGGGAGTCCGGGTCAGAGTACGGGAGAGTCGGGGTCATATTGTGTGGGACTCGGAGTCAGAGTGTGCAGGATTCAGGGTCAGAGTGTGCGGGAGTCGGGGTCAGACTGTGGGGGATTCGGGGTCAGAGTGTAAGGGAGTTGGGGTCAGAGTTTATGGAAATTGGGGTCAGAGTGTGCGGGAGTCGGTGTCAGAATGTGCGGGAGTCAGGTTCAGAGTGTGCGGGAATCGTGGTCAGAATGTGCGGGAGTCGGGGTCAGAGTGTGCCGGAGTTGTTATCAGAGAGTGGAGGAGTCGGGGTTCAGAGTCCACGGAAGTCGGGGTCAGAGTGTGCGGGAGTCCGGGTCAGAGTGCGGGAGAGTCGGGGTCATATTGTGCGGGACTCGGAGTCAGACTGTGCGGGATTCAGGGTCAGAGTGCGCGGGAGTCGGGGTCAGACTGAGGGGGATTTGGGGTCAGGGTGTGAGGGAGTCGGGGTCAGAGTGCGCAGGCGTCGGAGTCAGAGTGCGTGGGAGTCGGGGTCAGAGTGAGCGGGAGTCAGGGTCAGCGTGTGCGCAATCCAGGGTCAGAGAGTGCGAGAGTCGGGGTCAGAGTGATTGCAATCCAGGTTCAGAGTGTGGGAGAGTCAGGGTCAGTGTGTGCGGGAGTCAGGGTCAAAGTGCGTGGGATTCAGGGTCAGAGGTGGGGGAGTCGGCGTCAGAGTGTGCGGGAGTCGGGGTCAGAGGTGGGGGAGTCGGGGTCAGAGTGTACGGGAGTTGGGGTCAGAGTGTGGGGGAGTCGGGGTCAGAGTGTGCAGTAGTTGGTGTCAGACTGTGGTGGAGCCGCAGTCAAAGTGCGTGGGATTCGGGGTCAGAGGGTGGGGGAGCCGGGATCAGAGTGTGCGGGAGTCGGGGTCAGAGTGTGCGGTAGTTGGGGTCAGAGTGTGCGGTAGTCGGGATCAGAGTGTGCGGGAGTCAGGGTCAGAGAGTGCGGTAGTTGGGGTGAGAGTGTGCTGTAATCGGTGTCAGAGTGTCTGGGAGTCGGGGTCAGAGTGTGCGATAGCTGGGGTCAGAGTGCGCGGGAGTCGGGACAGAGTGCGGGAGAGTCGGGGTCAGAGCTTACGGGATTTGGGGTCAGAGTGTGCGGGAGTCGGGGTCATATTGTGCTGGACTCGGAGTCAGAGTGTGCGGAAGTTGGGGTCAAAGTGTGCGGTAGTTGGGGTCAAAGTGTACGGGATTCGGGGTCAGAATGTGCGGGAGTCGGGGACAGATTGTGCGGTAGTTGGGGTCAAAGTGCGCGGGAGTCAGCGTCAGAGTGTGGTGGAATCGGGGTCAGAGTTTGGGGCAATCGGAGTCAGAGTGTGTGGGACTCGGGGTCAGAGTTCGCAGGAGTCGGGGTCAGAGTGCGCAGGAGTCGGGGTCAGAGTGTGCTGGAGTCAGGGTCCGAGTGTGAGGGAGTCGGGGTCAGAGTGCGCGGGAGATGGCGTCATAGTTTACAGGAATTGGGGTCAGAGTGTGCAGGAGTTGGGGTCAGAGTGTGTGGGAGTCAGGGTCAGAGTGTGCGAGGGTTGGGGTCAGAGTGTGTGGGACTCGGTGTCAGACTGTGGGGGATTTGGGTTCAAAGTGCACGGGAGTCAGGGTCAGAGTGCACAGGAGTCAGGGTCTGAGTGTGCGGGAGTCGGTGTCTGAGTGCGCAGGAGTCGGGATCAGAGTGTGCGGTAGTTTGGGTCAGAGTGTGCTGTAATCGGTGTCAGAGAGTGTGGGAGTCGGGGTCAGAGAGTGCGATAGTTGGGGTCAGAGTGCGCGGGTGTCGGGTCAGATTGTGGGGGAGTCGGGGTCAGAGTGTGGGAGAGTCGGGATCAGAGTGTGGGGGAGTCAGGGTCAAAGTGCGTGGGATTTGGTGTCAGAGGTTGGGGAGTCGGGGTCAGTGTGTGCGGGAATCGGGGTCAGAGGTGGGGGAGTCGGGGTCAGAATGTGCGGGAGTCAGGGTCAGAGGTGGGGGAGTCGGGGTCAGAGTGTGCAGTAGTTGGTGTCAGACTGTGGTGGAGCCGCGGTCAAAGTGCATGGGATTCGGGGTCAGAGGGTGGGGGAGTCGGGGTCAGAGAGTGCGGTAGTTGGGGACAGAGTGTGCGAGAGTCGGGGTCAGAGTAAGCGGTAGTTGGGGTCAGAGTGTGCGAGAGTCGGGGTCAGAGAGTGTGGGAGTCAGGGTCAGAGAGTGCGGGAGTTGGGGTCAGAGTGTGCGGTAGTTGGGGTCAGAGAGTGCGATAGTGGGGTCAGAGAGTGTGGGAGTCGGGGTCAGAGAGTGCGATAGTTGGGGTCAGAGTGCCCGGGTGTCGGGTCATATTGTGGGAGAGTCGGGGTCAGAGTGTGGGAGAGTCGGGATCAGAGTTTGCGGGAGTCAGGGTCAGAGAGCGCAGGAGTCGGGGTCAGAGTGTGCGGTGGTCGGTTTCAGAGTTTGGGGGCATCGGGGTCAGAGTGCGGGAGAGTCGGGGTCAGAGTTTACGGGATTCGGGTTCAGAGTGTGCGGGAGGCGGGGTCAGAGTGTGCGGGAGTCGGGGTCAGAGTGTGCGGGAGTTGGGGTCAGAGTGTGAGGGAGTCGGTGTCAGAGTGTGCCGGAGTCATTATCAGAGAGTGGAGGAGTCGGGGTTCAGAGTCCGCGGATGTCGGGTCAGAGTGTTCGGGAATCTGGGTCAGAGTGTACGGGAGTCCGGGTCAGAATGCGGGAGAGTCGGGGTCATTTTGTGTGGGAATCGGAGTCAGAGTGTGCAGGATTCAGGGTCAGAGTATGCAGGAGTCGGGGTCAGACTGTGGGGGATTCGGGGTCAGAGTGTGAGGGACTCGGTGTCAGACTGTGGAGGATTTGGGGTCAAAGTGCGTGGGCGTCGGGGTCAGAGTGTGCGGTAGTTGCGGTCAAAGTGCGCGGGGGTCAGAATCAGAGTGCGCAGGGGTCAGGGTCAGAGCGTGCCGGAGTCGTTATCAGAGCATGGAGGTGTTGGGGTTCAGAGTCCGTGGAAGTCAGGGTCAGAGTGTTCGGGAATCTGGGTCAGAGTGTGCGGGAGTCCGGGTCAGAGTGCGGGAGAGTCGGGTTCATATTGTGCGGGACTCGGAGTCAGAGTGTGCGGGAGTCGGGGTCAGACTGTGGGGGATTCGGGGTCAGAGTGTGAGGGAGTTGGGGACAGAGTTTACGGGAATTGGGGTCAGAGTGTGCGGGAGTCGGGGTCAGAATGTGCGGGAGTCAGGGTCAGAGTGTGCGGGAGTCGGGGTCAGTGTGTGCGGGAGTCGGGGTCAGAGTGTGTGAGGATTGGGGTCAGAGTGTGAGGGACTCGGTGTCAGACTGTGGAGAATTTGGGGTCAAAGTGCGTGGGGGTCAGGGTCAGAGTGCGCAGGGGTCGGGGTCAGAGCGTGTGGGAGTCAGTGTCAGAGTGTGCCGGAGTCGTTATCAGAGAGTGGAGGAGTCGGGGTTCAGAGTCCGCGGATGTCGGGGTCAGAGTGTTCGGGAATCTGGGTCAGAGTGTGCGGGAGTCCGGGTCAGAGTGCGGGAGAGTCGGGGTCATATTGTGCGGGACTCGGAGTCAGACTGTGCGGGATTCAGGGTCAGAGTGTGCGGGAGTCGGGGTCAGACTGAGGGGGATTCGGGGTCAGGGTGCGCGGGAGTTGGGGTCAGAGTGCGCAGGCGTCGGGGCCAGAGTGAGCGGGAGTCGGGGTCAGAGTGAGCGGGAGTCAGGGTCAGAGTGTGCGCAATCCAGGGTCAGAGAGTGCGAGAGTCGGGGTCAGCGTGAGTGCAATCCAGGGTCAGAGTCTGGGGGAGTCGGGGTCAGAGTGTGGGGGAGTCAGGGTCAAAGTGCGTGGGATTCGGGGTCAGAGGTGTGGGAGTCGGGGTCAGAGTGTGCGGGAGTCGGGGTCAGAGGTGGGGGAGTCGGGGTCAGAGTGTACGAGAGTCGGGGTCAGAGTGTGGGGGAGTCGGGGTCAGAGTGTGCAATAGTTGGTGTCAGACTGTGGTGGAGCTGCGGTCAAAGTGCGTGGGATTCGGGGTCAGAGGGTGGGGGAGTCGGGATCAGAGTGTGCGGGAGTCGGGGTCAGAGTGTGCGGTAGTTGGAGTCAGAGAGTGCGATAGTTGGGGTCAGAGTGTGCGGTAGTTGGGGTCAGAGCGTGCGATAGTTGGGGTCAGAGTGTGCGGTAGTCGGGGTCAGAGTGTGCGGGAGTCGGGGTCAGAGAGTGCGGTAGTTGGGGTCAGAGTGTGCTGTAATCGGTGTCAGAGTGTCTGGGAGTCGGGGTCAGAGTGTGCGATAGCTGGGGTCAGAGTGCGCGTGAGTCGGGACAGAGTGTGGGGGAGTCAGGGTCAGAGTTTACAGGATATGGGGTCATGGTGTGCGGGAGTCGGGGTCATATTGTGTTGGACTCGGAGTCAGAGTGTGCGGAAGTTGGGGTCAAAGTGTGCGGTAGTTGGGGTCAGAATGTGCGGGAGTCGGGGACAGATTGTGCGGTAGTTGGGGTCAAAGTGCGCGGGAGTCAGCGTCAGAGTGTGGTGGAATCGGGGTCAGAGTGTGGGGCAATCGGAGTCAGAGTGTGTGGGAGTCGGGGTCAGAGTTCGCAGGAGTCGGGGTCAGAGTGTGCTGGAGTCAGGGTCCGAGTGTGAGGGTGTCGGGGTCAGAGTGCCTGGGAGATGGGGTCACAATTTACGGGAATTGGGGTCAGAGTGTGCAGGATGGGGTCAGAGTGTGCGGGAGTCAGGGTCAGAGTGTGCGAGGGTTGGGGTCAGAGTGTGTGGGACTCGGTGTCAGACTGTGGGGGAATTGGGTTCAAAGTGCGCGGGAGTCAGGGTCAGAGCGTGCGGTGGTTGGGGTCAAATTCTGCGGGAGTCGGGGTCAGAGTGCACAGGAGTCAGGGTCAGAGTGTGCGGGAGTCGGTGTCAGAGTGTGCGGTGGTCAGTTTCAGAGTTTGGGGGCGTCGGGTCAGAGTGCGGGTGAGTCGGGGTCAGAGTTTACGGGATTCGGGGTCAGAGTGAGCGGGAGTCGGGGTCAGAGTGTGCGAGGGTTGGGGTCAGAGTGTGCGGGACTCGATGTCAGACTGTGGAGGATTTGGGGTCAAAGTGCGCAGGAGTCGGGGTCAGCGTGTGCGGTAGTTGGGGTCAAAGTGCGCAGGGGTCAGAGTCAGAGTGCGCAGGGGTCGGGGTCAGAGCGTGCGGGAGTCAGTGTCAGAGTGTGCTGGAGTCGTTATCAGAGAGTGGAGGAGTCGGGGTTCAGAGTCCACGGAAGTCGGGGTCAGAGTGTTCGGGAATCTGGGTCAGAGTGTGCGGGAGTGTGGGTCAGAGTGCGAGAGAGTCGGGGTCATATTGTGCGGGACTCGGAGTCAGAGTGTGCGGGATTCAGGGTCAGAGTGTGCGGGAGTCGGGGTCAGAGTGCGCTGGAGTCGGGGTCAGAGTGCGCGGGAGTCGGGGTCAGAGTGCGCAGGCGTCGGGGTCAGAGTGCGCGGGAGTCGGGGTCAGAGTGAGCGGGAGTCAGGGTCAGGGTGTGCGCAATCCAGGGTCAGAGAGTGCGAGAGTCGGGGTCAGAGTGAGTGCAATCCAGGTTCAGAGTGTGGGGGAGTCGGGGTCAGAGTGTGGGGGAGTCAGGGTCAGAGTATGGGGAGTCAGGGTCAAAGTGCGTGGGATTCGGGGTCTGAGGTGGGGGCGTCGGGGTCAGAGTGTGCGGGAGTCGGGGTCAGAGTGCGCAGGCGTCGGGGTCAGAGTGCGCGGGAGTCGGGGTCAGAGTGAATGGGAGTCGGGGTCAGGGTGTGCGCAATCCAGGGTCAGAGAGTGCAAGAGCCGGGGTCAGAGTGAGTGCAATCCAGGTTCAGAGTGTGGGGGAGTCGGGGTCAGAGTGTGGGCGAGTCAGGGTCAGAGTGTGGGGGAGTCAGGGTCAAAGTGCATGGGATTCGGGGTCAGAGGTGGGGGAGTCAGGGTCATTGTGTGCGGGAGTCAGGGTCAGAGGTGGGGGAGTCGGTGTCAGAGTGTGCAGTAGTTTGTGTCAGACTGTGGTGGAGCTGCGGTCAAACTGTGTGGGATTCGGGGTCAGAGGGTGGGGGAGTCGGGGTCAGAGAGTGCGATAGTTGGGGTCGGAGTGCACGGGGGCGTCGGGACAGAGTGTGGGGGAGTCAGGGTCAGAGTTTATGGGAGTCGGGGTCAGAGTGTGCGGGAGTCGGGACAGAGTGCGGGAGAGTCGGGGTCAGAGCTTACGGGATTTGGGGACAGAGTGTGCGGGAGTCGGGGTCATATTGTGCTGGTCTCGGAGTCAGAGTGTGCGGTAGTTGGGGTCAAAGTGTGCGGTAGTTGGGGTCAAAGTGTACGGGATTCGGGGTCAGAATGTGTGGGAGTCGGGGACAGATTGTGCGGTAGTTGGGGTCAAAGTGCGCGGGAGTCAGCGTCAGAGTGTGGGGGAATCGGGGTCAGAGTGTGGGGCAATCGGAGTCAGAGTGTGTGGGAGTTGGGGTCAGAGTTCGCAGGAGTTGGGGTCAGAGTGCGCTGGAGTCGGGGTCAGAGAGTTTGGGAGTCGGGGTCTGAGAGTGCGGTAGTTGGGGTCAGAGTGTGCGGGAGTCGGTACAGATTGTGGGGGAGTCGGGGTCAGAGTGTGCGGTAGTCGGTGTGAGTTTGTGCTGGAGTCGGGGTCAGATTGTTCGAGGTTTGGTGTCAGAGTGCGCTGGAGTCGGGGTCAGAGTGTGCTGGAGTCGGGATCAGAGTGTGGGCGAATCGGGGTCAGAATCTGCAGGAGTCGGGGTCAGAGTGCACAGGAGTCAGGGTCAGAGTCTGCGGGAGTCGGTGTCAGAGTGCGCAGGAGTCGGCTTCAGAGTGTGCGGTAGTTAGGGTCAGAGTGCGCGGGTGTCAGGTCAGATTGTCGGGGAGTCGGGGTCAGAGTGTGGAGGAGTCGGGGTCTGAGTGTGCGGGAGTCGGTGTCAGAGTGTGGGGGCGTCGGGGTCAGAGTGTGTGGGAGTCGGGGTCAGAATTTGCGGTAGTCGGTGTCAGAGAGTGCGAGAGTCGGGGTCAGAGTGTGGGGGAGTCGGGGTCAGAGTGTGCAGTAGCTGGTGTCAGACTGTGGTGGAGCCGCGGTCAAAGTGCGTGGGATTCGGGGTCAGAGGGTGTGGGAGTCCGTGTCAGAGAGTGCGATACTTGCGGTCAGACTGTGGTGGATTCGCGGTCAAAGTGCGTGAGATTCAGGGTCAGAGTGTACGGGAGTCAGTGTCAGACAGTGGGGGATTCGGGGTCAGAGTGCGCGGGAGTCGGTGTCAGAGTGTGGGAGAGTCAGGGTCAGAGTTTACGGGAGTTGGTGTCAGAGTGCGCGGGTGTCAGGGTCAGAGTGTGCGCAATCCAGGGTCAGAGAGTGCGAGAGTCGGGGTCAGAGTGAGTGCAATCCAGGGTCAGAGTGTGGGGGAGTCGGGGTCAGAGTGTGGGGGAGTCAGGGTCTGACTGTGGGGGAGTCGGGCTCAGAGTGTGGGGGAGTCGGGGTCAGAGTGTGGGTGAGTCAGGGTCAGAGTGTGAGGGAGTCAGGGTCAGAGTGTGGGGGAGTCGGGGTCAGTGTGTGCGGTAGTTGGTGTCAGACTGTGGTGGAGCCGTGGTCAAAGTACGTGAGATTCGGGGTCAGAGCGTGGGGGAGTCCGTGTCAGAGTGTGCAGGAGTCAGGGTCAGAGTGTGCAATAGTTGGGGTCAGAGAGTGTGGTAGTTAGGGTCAGAGTGTGCTGTAATCGGTGTCAGAGTGTGTGGGAGTCAGGGTCAGAGAGTGCGATAGTTGGGGTCAGAGTGCGCGGGAGTCGGGACAGAGTGTGGGGGAGTTGGGGTCAGAGTGTGGGGGAGTCATGGTCAGAGTGTGGGGGAGTCATGGTCAGAGTGTGGGGGAGTCGGGGTCAGAGTGTGGTGGAGTCGGGGTCAAAGTGCTTGGGATTCGGAGTCAGAGTCTGCGGGAGTCGGGGTCAGAGTGTGGGTGAATCGGGGTCAGAGTCTGCAGGAGTCGGGGTCAAAGTGCACAGGAGTCAGGGTCAGAATGTGCGGGAGTCGGTGTTAGAGTGCGCAGGAGTCGGGGTCAGAGTGTGTGGTAGTTGGGGTCACAGTGTGCGGGAGTCAGGGTCAGAGAGTGCGGTAGTTAGGGTCAGAGTGCGCGGGTGTCAGGTCAGATTATGGGGGAGTCGGGGTCAGAGTGTGGAGGAGTCGGGGTCTGAGTGTGCGGGAGTTGGGGTCAGAGTGTGGGGGAGTCGGGGTCAGAGTGTGTGGGAGTCAGGGTCAGAATTTGCGGTAGTCGGAATCAGAGGGTGCGAGAGTCGGGGTCAGAGTGTAGGGGAGTCGGGGTCAGAGTGTGCGGTAGTTGGTGTCAGGCTGTGGTGGTGCCGCGGTCAAAGTGCGTGGGATTCGGGGTCAGAGGGTGGGGGAGTCCGTGTCAGAGAGTGCGATACTTGTGGTCAGACTGTGGTGGATTCGCGGTCAAAGTGCGTGAGATTCAGGGTCAGAGTGTGCGGGAGTCGGGGTCAGAGTGTGCGGGAGCCAGGGTCAGAGAGTGCGATAGTTGGGGTCAGAGTGCACGGGAGTCGGGACAGAGTGTGGGAGAGTCAGGGTGAGAGTTTACAGGAGTTGGTGTCAGAGTGCGTGGGCATCAGGGTCAGAGTGTGCGCAATCCAGGCTCAGAGAGTGCGAGAGTCGGGGTCAGAGTGAGTGCAATCCAGGGTCAGAGTGTGCGAGAGTCAGGGTCAGAGTGAGTGCAATCCAGGGTCAGAGTGTGGGGGAGTCGGGGTCAGAGTGTGGGGGAGTCAGGGTCAGAGTGTGGGGGCGTCGGGGTCAGAATATGCGGTGGTTGGTGTCAGAAGGTGGTGGATCCGCGGTCAAAGTGCTTGGGATTCGGGGTCAGAGAGTTGGGAGTTGGGGTCAGAGAGTGCGATAGTTGGGGTCAGAGTGTGTGGGATTCGGGGTCAGAGTGTGCGGGAGTCGGGGTCAGAGTGGCGATAGTTGGGGTCAGAGAGTGCGGTAGTTGGGGTCAGAGTGTGCTGTAATCGGTGTCAGAGTGTGGGGGAGTCAGGGTCAGAGAGTGCGGTAGTTGGGGTCAGAGTGTGCGGGAGTCGGGGTCAGAGTGTGCGATAGTTGGGGTCCGAGTGCGCGGGAGTCGGGACAGAGTGTGGGGGAGTCGGGGTCAGAGTTTATGGGAGTTGGGGTCAGAGTGTGCGGGAGTTGGGGTCAAAGTGCGCGGGAGTCGGCGTCAGAGTGTGGGGGAATCGGGTTCAGAGTGTATGGGAGTCGGGGTCAGAGATCGCAGGAGTCGGGGTCAGAGTGCGCTGGAGTCGGGGTCAGAGAGTTTGGGAGTCGGGGTCTGAGAGTGCGGTAGTTGGGGTCAGAGTGTGCGGGAGTCGGTTCCGATTGTTGGGGATTTGGGGTCAGAGTATGGGAGAGTCTGGGTCAGAGAGTGCGGTAGTTGGGGTCAGAGTGTGCGGGAGTCGGGTCAAAGAGTGCGAGGGTTGGGGTCAGAGTGTGTGGTACTCGGTGTCAGACTGTGGGGGAGTCGGGGTCAGAGTGCGCGAGTTGGATCAGAGTTTGGGCGGGTTGGAGCGAGAGTGTGCGGGAGTTGGGGACTGTATGTTGGCAAACCGGGTTCAGAGAGTGGAGAATTCGGGGTCAGTGTGTCTGAGTGTCGCGGTCAGAGTGTTGGAGAGTCGGGGTCAGAGTGCACGTGAGTCGGGGTCAGAGTGTGGGAGAGTCAGGGTCAGAGTTTACGGGAGTTGGTGTCAGAGAGCGCGGGAGTCAGGGTCAGAGTATGGGGGAGTCGGGGTCAGAGTGTGGGAGAGTCAGGGTCAGAGTTTACGGGAGTTGTGATCAGAGTGCACGGGAGTCAGTGTCAGAGTGTGCGGGAGTCAGGTTCAGATTGTTCGAGGTTCTGTGTCAGAGTGTGGGAGAGTCAGGGTCAGAATGTGCGGGTGTCGGTGTCAGACTGTGGGGGATTCAGGGTCAGAGTGCGCAGGAGTCAGTGTCAGAGTGTGCGTGAGTTGGTGTCAGAGTATGCTGGAGTCAGGATCCGAGTGTGCGGGAGTCAGGGTCAGAATGTGCGGGAGTCAGGGTCAGAGTGTGCGAAGGTTGGGGTCAGAGTGTGTGGGACGCGGTGTCAGACTGTGGGGGATCGGGGGTCAAAGTGCGCGGGAGTCGGGGTCAGAGTGTGCGGTGGTTGGGGTCAAAGTTCGCGGGATTCGGGGTCAGGGTGCGCAGGAGTCGGGGTCAGAGTTTGTGGTAGTCGGTGTCAGAGTGCCCAGCAGTCGGGGTCAGAGTGTACGGTAGTTTGGGTCAAAGTGCGCGGGAGTCGGGGTCAGAGTGTGGGGGATTCGAGGTCAGAGTGTGGAGGAGTCGGGGTCAGAGTGTGGGGGAGTCGGTGTCAGAGTGTGGGGGAGTCGGTGTCAGAGTGTGGGGGAGTCGGGGTCAGAGTGTGTGGGAGTCGGGGTCAGAATTGGCGGTAGTTGGGTCAGAGAGTGCGAGAGTCGGGGTCAGAGTGTAGGGGAGTCGGGGTCAGAGTGTGCGGTTGTTGGTGTCAGACTGTGGTGGAGACGCGGTCAAAGTGCGTGGGATTCAGAGTCAGAGTGTGCAGGAGTCGGGGTCAGAGTGTCTGGGAGTCGGGGTCAGAGAGTGCGATAGTTGGTGTCAGAGTGCGCGGGAGTCAGGACAGAGTGTTAGGAGAGTCAGGGTGAGAGTTTACAGGAGTTGGTGTCAGAGTGCGCGGGCGTCAGGGTCAGAGTGTGCGCAATCCGGGGTCAGAGAGTGCGAGAGTCGGGGTCAGAGTGAGTGCAATCCAGGGTCAGAGTGTGGGGGAGTCGGGGTCAGAGTATGGGGGAGTCAGGGTCAGAGTGTCGGGGAGTCAGGGTCAAAGTGCATGGGATTCGGGGTCAGAGGTGGGAGAGTCAGGGCCAGAGTGTGCGGGAGTCGGGGTCAGAGTGTGGGGCAGTCAGGGTCAGAGTGTGCGGGAGTCAGGGTCAAATTGTTCGAGGTTCGGTGTCAGAGAGTGCGGGAGTTGGTGTCAGACTGTGAGGATTCGGGGTCAGAGTGCGCGGGAGTCGAAGTCAGAGTGCACAGGAGTCAGTGTCAGAGTGTGTGTGAGTCAGTGTCAGAGTATGCTGGAGTCAGGATCCGAGTGTGAGGGAGTCGGGGTCAGAGTTTACGGGAATTGGGGTCAGAGTGTGCTGGAGTCGGGGTCGGAGTGCGCAGGAGTCGGGGTCAGAGTTTGCGGTAGTCGGTGTCAGAGTGTCCGGCAGTCGGGGTCAGAGTGTGCGGTAGTTGGGGTCAAAGTGCGCGGGAGCCAGGGTCAGAGTCTGGGGGAATCAGGGTCAGAGTGTGCGGGAATCGGTGTCAGAGTGCGCAGGAGTCGGGGTCAGAGAGCGTGGGTGTTGGGTTCAGAGTGCGTGGGAGCCAGGGTCAGTGTGTGCGGGAGTCGGGGTCAGAGAGTGCGATAGATGGGGTCAGAGTGCGCGGGAGCCAGGGTCAGTGTGTGCGGAAGTCAGGATCCGAGAGTGCGATAGATGGGGTCAGAGTGCGCTGGAGTCGGGATCAGAAAGTGTGGGAGTCGGGGTCAGAGAGTGCGATAGTTGGGGTCAGAGTGCACGGGAGTCGGGTCAGATTGTGGGGCAGTCAGGGTCAGAGTGTGCGGTAGTCGGATTCAGAGTTTGCTGGAGTCGGGGTCAGAGAGCGTGTATTGGGGTCAGAGTGCACGGGAGTCTGGACAGAGTGTGGGAGATTCAGGGTCAGAGTTTATGGGAGTTGGGGTCAGTGTGCCCGGGGGTCAGTGTCAGAGTGTGCGGGAGTCAGGGCCAGATTGTTCGACATTCGGTGTCAGAGTGTGGGAGAGTCGGGGTCAGAATGTGCGGGAGTCGGTGTCAGACTGTGGGGGATTCGGGGTCAGAGTTCACGGGAGTTGGGGTCAGAGTGCGCAGGAGTCAGTTTCAGAGTGTGCGTGAATCGGTGTCAGAGTATGCTGGAGTCAGGATCCGAGTGTGAGGGAGTCGGGGGTCAGAGTTTACGGGAATTGGGGTCAGAGTGTGCGGGAGTCGGGGTCAGAATGTGCAGGAGTAAGGGTCAGAGTGTGCGAGGGTTGGGGTCAGAGTGTGTGGGACTCAGTGTCAGACTGTGGGGTATTTGGAGTCAAAGTGCGTGGGAGTCGGGGTCAGAGTGTGCGGTGGTTGGGGTCAGAGTTCGCAGGAGTCGGGGTCAGAGTGTGCTGGAGTCAGGGTCCGAGTGTGAGGGTGTCGGGGTCAGAGTGCCCGGGAGATGGGGTCACAATTTACGGGAATTGGGGTCAGAGTGTGCAGGATGGGGTCAGAGTGTGCGGGAGTCAGGGTCAGAGTGTGCGAGGGTTGGGGTCAGAGTGTGTGGGACTCGGTGTCAGACTGTGGGGGAATTGGGTTCAAAGTGCGCGGGAGTCAGGGTCAGAGCGTGCGGTGGTTGGGGTCAAATTCTGCGGGAGTCGGGGTCAGAGTGCACAGGAGTCAGGGTCAGAGTGTGCGGGAGTCGGTGTCAGAGTGTGCGGTGGTCAGTTTCAGAGTTTGGGGGCGTCGGGTCAGAGTGCGGGTGAGTCGGGGTCAGAGTTTATGGGATTCGGGGTCAGAGTGAGCGGGAGTCGGGGTCAGAGTGTGCGAGGGTTGGGGTCAGAGTGTGCGGGACTCGATGTCAGACTGTGGAGGATTTGGGGTCAAAGTGCGCAGGAGTCGGGGTCAGCGTGTGCGGTAGTTGGGGTCAAAGTGCGCGGGGGTCAGAGTCAGAGTGCGCAGGGGTCGGGGTCAGAGCGTGCGGGAGTCAGTGTCAGAGTGTGCTGGAGTCGTTATCAGAGAGTGGAGAAGTCGGGGTTCAGAGTCCACGGAAGTCGGGGTCAGAGTGTTCGGGAATCTGGGTCAGAGTGTGCGGGAGTGTGGGTCAGAGTGCGAGAGAGTCGGGGTCATATTGTGCGGGACTCGGAGTCAGAGTGTGCGGGATTCAGGGTCAGAGTGTGCGGGAGTCGGGGTCAGAGTGCGCTGGAGTCGGGGTCAGAGTGCGCGGGAGTCGGGGTCAGAGTGCGCAGGCGTCGGGGTCAGAGTGCGCAGGCGTCGGGGTCAGAGTGCGCGGGAGTCGGGGTCAGAGTGAGCGGGAGTCAGGGTCAGGGTGGTGCGCAATCCAGGGTCAGAGAGTGCGAGAGTCGGGGTCAGAGTGAGTGCAATCCAGGTTCAGAGTGTGGGGGAGTCAGGGTCAGAATGTGGGGGAGTCAGGGTCTAAGTGCGTGGGATTCGGGGTCTGAGGTGGGGGAGTCGGGGTCAGAGTGTGCGGGAGTCGGGGTCAGAGTGCGCAGGCGTCGGGGTCAGAGTGCGCGGGAGTCGGGGTCAGAGTGAGTGGGAGTCGGGGTCAGGGTGTGCGCAATCCAGGGTCAGAGAGTGCGAGAGTCGGGGTCAGAGTGAGTGCAATCCAGGTTCAGAGTGTGGGGGAGTCGGGGTCAGAGTGTGGGGGAGTCAGGGTCAGAGTGTGGGGGAGTCAGGGTCAAAGTGCATGGGATTCGGGGTCAGAGGTGGGGGAGTCGGAGTCATTGTGTGCGGGAGTTGGGGTCAGAGGTGGGGGAGTCGGTGTCAGTGTATGCAGTAGTTTGTGTCAGACTGTGGTGGAGCTGCGGTCAAAGTGTGTGGGATTCGGGGTCAGAGGGTGGGGGAGTCGGGATCAGAGTGTGCGGTAGTTGGGGTCAGAGAGTGCGGTAGTTAGGGTCAGAGTGTGCTGTAATCGGTGTCAGAGTGTCTGGGAGTCGGGGTCAGAGAGTGCGATAGTTGGGGTCGGACTGCGCGGGAGTCGGGACAGAGTGTGGGGGAGTCAGGGTCAGAGTTTATGGGAGTCGGGGTCAGAGTGTGCGGGAGTCGGGACAGAGTGCGGGAGAGTCGGGGTCAGAGCTTACGGGATTTGGGGATAGAGTGTGCGGGAGTCGGGGTCATATTGTGCTGGTCTCGGAGTCAGAGTGTGTGGTAGTTGGGGTCAAAGTGTGCGGTAGTTGGGGTCAAAGTTTACGGGATTCGGGGTCAGAATGTGTGGGAGTCGGGGACTGATTGTGCGGTAGTTGGGGTCAAAGTGCGCGGGAGTCAGCGTCAGAGTGTGGGGGAATCGGGGTCAGAGTGTGGGGCAATCGGTGTCAGAATGTGTGGGAGTTGGGGTCAGAGTTCGCAAGAGTTGGGGTCAGAGTGCGCTGGAGTCGGGATCAGAAAGTGTGGGAGTCGGGGTCAGAGAGTGCGGTAGTTGGGGTCAGAGTGTGCAGGAGTCGGTACAGATTGTGGGGGAGTCGGGGTCAGAGTGTGCGGGAGTCGGGGTCAGAGTGTGGGGGAGTCGGGGTCAGAGCGTGTGGGAGTCAGGGTCAGAATTTGCGGTAGTCGGAATCAGAGGGTGCGAGAGTCGGGGGTCAGAGTGTAGGGGAGTCGGGGTCAGAGTGTGCGGTAGTTGGTGTCAGGCTGTGGTGGTGCCGCGGTCAAAGTGCGTGGGATTCGGGGTCAGAGAGTGGGGGAGTCCGTGTCAGAGAGTGCGATACTTGTGGTCAGACTGTGGTGGATTCGCGGTCAAAGTGCGTGAGATTCAGGGTCAGAGTGTGCGGGAGTCGGGGTCAGAGTTTACGGGAATTGGGGTCAGAGTGTGCGGGAGTCGGGGTCAGAATGTGCAGGAGTAAGGGTCAGAGTGTGCGAGGGTTGGGGTCAGAGTGTGTGGGACTCAGTGTCAGACTGTGGGGTATTTGGAGTCAAAGTGCGTGGGAGTCGGGGTCAGAGTGTGCGGTGGTTGGGGTCAGAGTTCGCAGGAGTCGGGGTCAGAGTGTGCTGGAGTCAGGGTCCGAGTGTGAGGGTGTCGGGGTCAGAGTGCCCGGGAGATGGGGTCACAATTTACGGGAATTGGGGTCAGAGTGTGCAGGATGGGGTCAGAGTGTGCGGGAGTCAGGGTCAGAGTGTGCGAGGGTTGGGGTCAGAGTGTGTGGGACTCGGTGTCAGACTGTGGGGGAATTGGGTTCAAAGTGCGCGGGAGTCAGGGTCAGAGCGTGCGGTGGTTGGGGTCAAATTCTGCGGGAGTCGGGGTCAGAGTGCACAGGAGTCAGGGTCAGAGTGTGCGGGAGTCGGTGTCAGAGTGTGCGGTGGTCAGTTTCAGAGTTTGGGGGCGTCGGGTCAGAGTGCGGGTGAGTCGGGGTCAGAGTTTATGGGATTCGGGGTCAGAGTGAGCGGGAGTCGGGGTCAGAGTGTGCGAGGGTTGGGGTCAGAGTGTGCGGGACTCGATGTCAGACTGTGGAGGATTTGGGGTCAAAGTGCGCAGGAGTCGGGGTCAGCGTGTGCGGTAGTTGGGGTCAAAGTGCGCGGGGGTCAGAGTCAGAGTGCGCAGGGGTCGGGGTCAGAGCGTGCGGGAGTCAGTGTCAGAGTGTGCTGGAGTCGTTATCAGAGAGTGGAGAAGTCGGGGTTCAGAGTCCACGGAAGTCGGGGTCAGAGTGTTCGGGAATCTGGATCAGAGTGTGCGGGAGTGTGGGTCAGAGTGCGAGAGAGTCGGGGTCATATTGTGCGGGACTCGGAGTCAGAGTGTGCGGGATTCAGGGTCAGAGTGTGCGGGAGTCGGGGTCAGAGTGCGCTGGAGTCGGGGTCAGAGTGCGCGGGAGTCGGGGTCAGAGTGCGCAGGCGTCGGGGGTCAGAGTGCGCGGGAGTCGGGGTCAGAGTGCGCAGGCGTCGGGGTCAGAGTGCGCGGGAGTCGGGGTCAGAGTGAGCGGGAGTCAGGGTCAGGGTGTGCGCAATCCAGGGTCAGAGAGTGCGAGAGTCGGGGTCAGAGTGAGTGCAATCCAGGTTCAGAGTGTGGGGGAGTCGGGGTCAGAATGTGGGGGAGTCAGGGTCAAAGTGCGTGGGATTCGGGGTCTGAGGTGGGGGAGTCGGGGTCAGAGTGTGCGGGAGTCGGGGTCAGAGTGCGCAGGCGTCGGGGTCAGAGTGCGCGGGAGTCGGGGTCAGAGTGAGTGGGAGTCGGGGTCAGGGTGTGCGCAATCCAGGGTCAGAGAGTGCGAGAGTCGGGGTCAGAGTGAGTGCAATCCAGGTTCAGAGTGTGGGGGAGTCGGGGTCAGAGTGTGGGGGAGTCAGGGTCAGAGTGTGGGGGAGTCAGGGTCAAAGTGCGTGGGATTCGGGGTCAGAGGTGGGGGAGTCGGAGTCATTGTGTGCGGGAGTTGGGGTCAGAGGTGGGGGAGTCGGTGTCAGAGTGTGCAGTAGTTTGTGTCAGACTGTGGTGGAGCTGCGGTCAAAGTGTGTGGGATTCGGGGTCAGAGGGTGGGGGAGTCGGGATCAGAGTGTGCGGTAGTTGGGGTCAGAGAGTGCGGTAGTTAGGGTCAGAGTGTGCTGTAATCGGTGTCAGAGTGTCTGGGAGTCGGGGTCAGAGAGTGCGATAGTTGGGGTCGGACTGCGCGGGAGTCGGGACAGAGTGTGGGGGAGTCAGGGTCAGAGTTTATGGGAGTCGGGGTCAGAGTGTGCGGGAGTCGGGACAGAGTGCGGGAGAGTCGGGGTCAGAGCTTACGGGATTTGGGGATAGAGTGTGCGGGAGTCGGGGTCATATTGTGCTGGTCTCGGAGTCAGAGTGTGTGGTAGTTGGGGTCAAAGTGTGCGGTAGTTGGGGTCAAAGTGTACGGGATTCGGGGTCAGAATGTGTGGGAGTCGGGGACTGATTGTGCGGTAGTTGGGGTCAAAGTGCGCGGGAGTCAGCGTCAGAGTGTGGGGGAATCGGGGTCAGAGAGTGGGGCAATCGGTGTCAGAATGTGTGGGAGTTGGGGTCAGAGTTCGCAAGAGTTGGGGTCAGAGTGCGCTGGAGTCGGGATCAGAAAGTGTGGGAGTCGGGGTCAGAGAGTGCGGTAGTTGGGGTCAGAGTGTGCAGGAGTCGGTACAGATTGTGGGGGAGTCGGGGTCAGAGTGTGCGGGAGTCGGGGTCAGAGTGTGGGGGAGTCGGGGTCAGAGCGTGTGGGAGTCAGGGTCAGAATTTGCGGTAGTCGGAATCAGAGGGTGCGAGAGTCGGGGTCAGAGTGTAGGGGAGTCGGGGTCAGAGTGTGCGGTAGTTGGTGTCAGGCTGTGGTGGTGCCGCGGTCAAAGTGCGTGGGATTCGGGGTCAGAGGGTGGGGGAGTCCGTGTCAGAGAGTGCGATACTTGTGGTCAGACTGTGGTGGATTCGCGGTCAAAGTGCATGAGATTCAGGGTCAGAGTGTGCGGGAGTCGGGGTCAGAGTGTGCGGGAGCCAGGGTCAGAGAGTGCGATAGTTGGGGTCAGAGTGCGCGGGAGTCGGGACAGAGTGTGGGAGAGTCAGGGTGAGAGTTTACAGGAGTTGGTGTCAGAGTGCGTGGGCATCAGGTTCAGAGTGTGCGCAATCCAGGCTCAGAGAGTGCGAGAGTCGGGGTCAGAGTGAGTGCAATCCAGGGTCAGAGTGTGTGAGAGACGGGGTCAGAGTGAGTGCAATCCAGGGTCAGAGTGTGGGGGAGTCAGGGTCAGAGTGTGGGGGAGTCGGGGTCAGAGTGTGGGGGAGTCAGGGTCAGAGTGTGGGGGCGTCGGGGTCAGAATATGCGGTGGTTGGTGTCAGAAGGTGGTGGAGCCGCGGTCAAAGTGCTTGGGATTCGGGGTCAGAGAGTTGGGAGTTGGGATCAGAGAGTGCGATAGTTGGGGTCAGAGTGTGTGGGAGTCGGGGTCAGAGTGTGCGGGAGTCGGGGTCAGAGTGGCGATAGTTGGGGTCAGAGAGTGCGGTAGTTAGGGTCAGAGTGTGCTGTAATCGGTGTCAGAGTGTGGGGGAGTCAGGGTCAGAGAGTGCGGTAGTTGGGGTCAGAGTGCGCGGGAGTCGGGACAGAGTGTGGGGAGTCGGGGTCAGAGTTTATGGGAGTTGGGGTCAGAGTGTGCGGGAGTTGGGGTCAAAGTGCGCGGGAGTCGGCGTCAGAGTGTGGGGGAATCGGGTTCAGAGTGTATGGGAGTCGGGGTCAGAGTTCGCAGGAGTCGGGGTCAGAGTGCGCTGGAGTCAGGGTCAGAGAGTTTGGGAGTCGGGGTCTGAGAGTGCGGTAGTTGGGGTCAGAGTGTGCGGGAGTCGGTTCCGATTGTTGGGGATTTGGGGTCAGAGTATGGGAGAGTCTGGGTCAGAGTGTGCGGTAGTTGGGGTCAGAGTGTGCGGGAGTCGGGTCAAAGAGTGCGAGGGTTGGGGTCAGAGTGTGTGGTACTCGGTGTCAGACTGTGGGGGATTTGGGGTCAGAGTACGCGGGAGTCGGGGTCAGAGTGCGCGAGTTGGATCAGATTTGGGGGGGTTGGAGCCAGAGTGTGCGGGAGTTGGGGACAGTATGTTGGCGAACCGGGTTCAGAGAGTGGAGAATTCGGGGTCAGTGTGTCTGAGTGTCGTGGTCAGAGTGTGGGAGAGTCGGGGTCAGAGTGCACGTGAGTCGGGGTCAGAGTGTGGTAGAGTCAGGGTCAGAGTTTACAGGAGTTGGTGTCAGAGAGCGCGGGAGTCAGGGTCAGATGTGGGGGAGTCAGGGTCAGAGTGTGGAAGAGTCAGGGTCAGAGTTTACGAGAATTGTGAACAGAGTGCACGGGAGTCAGTGTCAGAGTGTGCGGGAGTCAGGTTCAGATTGTTCGAGGTTCTGTGTCAGAGTGTGGGAGAGTCGGGGTCAGAATGTGCGGGTGTCGGTGTCAGACTGTGGGGGATTCGGGGTCAGAGTGCACGGGAGTCGGGGTCAGAGTGCGCAGGAGTCAGTGTCAGAGTGTGCGTGAGTTGGTGTCAGAGTATGCTGGAGTCAGGATCCGAGTGTGAGGGAGTTGGGGTCAGAGTTTACGGGAATTGGGGTCAGAGTGTGTGGCAGTCGGGTCAAAGAGTGCGAGGGTTGGGGTCAGAGTGTGTGGTACTCGGTGTCAGACTGTGGGGGAGTCGGGGTCAGAGTGCGCGAGTTGGATCAGAGTTTGGGCGGGTTGGAGCGAGAGTGTGCGGGAGTTGGGGACAGTATGTTGGCAAACCGGGTTCAGAGAGTGGAGAATTCGGGGTCGGTGTGTCTGAGTGTCGCGGTCAGAGTGTTGGAGAGTCGGGGTCAGAGTGCACGTGAGTCGGGGTCAGAGTGTGGGGGATTCAGGGTCAGAGTGCACGGGAGTCGGGGTCAGAGTGCGCAGGAGTCAGTGTCAGAGTGTGCGTGAGTTGGTGTCAGAGTATGCTGGAGTCAGGATCCGAGTGTGCGGGAGTCTGGGTCAGAATGTGCGGGAGTCAGGGTCAGAGTGTGCGAAGGTTGGGGTCAGAGTGTGTGGGACGCGGTGTCAGACTGTGGGGGATCGGGGGTCAAAGTGCGTGGGAGTCGGGGTCAGAGTGTGCGGTGGTTGGGGTCAAAGTTCGCGGGATTCAGGGTCAGGGTGCGCAGGAGTCGGGGTCAGAGTTTGTGGTAGTCGGTGTCAGAGTGTCCAGCAGTCGGGGTCAGAGTGTACGGTAGTTGGGGTCAAAGTGCGCGGGAGTCGGGGTCAGAGTGTGGGGGATTCAAGGTCAGAGTGTGGAGGAGTCGGGGTCAGAGTGTGGGGGAGTCGGGGTCAGAGTGTGTGGGAGTCGGGGTCAGAATTGGCGGTAGTTGGGTCAGAGAGTGCGAGAGTCGGGGTCAGAGTGTAGGGGAGTCGGGGTCAGAGTGTGCGGTTGTTGGTGTCAGACTTTGGTGGAGCCGCGGTCAAAGTGCATGGGATTCGGGGTCAGACGGTGTGGGAGTCCGGGTCAGAGAGTGCGATACTTGCGGTCAGACTGTGGTGGAGACGCGGTCAAAGTGCATGGGATTCAGGGTCAGAGTGTGCAGGAGTCGGGGTCAGAGTGTCTGGGAGTCGGGGTCAGAGAGTGCGATAGTTGGTGTCAGAGTGCGCGGGAGTCAGGACAGAGTGTTAGGAGAGTCAGGGTGAGAGTTTACGGGAGTTGGTGTCAGAGTGCGCGGGCGTCAGGGTCAGAGTGTGCGCAATCCGGGGTCAGAGAGTGCGAGAGTCGGGGTCAGAGTGAGTGCAATCCAGGGTCAGAGTGTGGGAGAGTCAGGGCCAGAGTGTGCGGGAGTCGGGGTCAGAGTGTGGGGGAGTCAGGGTCAGAGTGTGCGGGAGTCAGGGTCAAATTGTTCGAGGTTCGGTGTCAGAGTGTGCGGGAGTCGGTGTCAGACTGTGAGGATTCGGGGTCAGAGTGCGCGGGAGTCGAGGTCAGAGTGCACAGGAGTCAGTGTCAGAGTGTGCGTGAGTCAGTGTCAGAGTATGCTGGAGTCAGGATCCGAGTGTGAGGGAGTCGGGGTCAGAGTTTACGGGAATTGGGGTCAGAGTGTGCTGGAGTCGGGGTCGGAGTGCGCAGGAGTCGGGGTCAGAGTTTGCGGTAGTCGGTGTCAGAGTGTCCAGCAGTCGGGGTCAGAGTGTGCGGTAGTTGGGGTCAAAGTGCGCGGGAGCCAGGGTCAGAGTCTGGGGGAATCAGGGTCAGAGTGTGCGGGAGTCGGTGTCAGAGTGCGCAGGAGTCGGGGTCAGAGAGCGTGGGTGTTGGGTTCAGAGTGCGTGGGAGCCAGGGTCAGTGTGTGCGGGAGTCGGGGTCAGAGAGTGCGATAGATGGGGTCAGAGTGCGCGGGAGCCAGGGTCAGTGTGTGCGGAAGTCAGGATCAGAGAGTGCGATAGATGGGGTCAGAGTGCGCTGGAGTCGGGATCAGAAAGTGTGGGAGTCGGGGTCAGAGAGTGCGATAGTTGGGGTCAGAGTGCACGGGAGTCGGGTCAGATTGTGGGGCAGTCAGGGTCAGAGTGTGCGGTAGTCGGATTCAGAGTTTGCTGGAGTCGGGGTCAGAGAGCGTGTATTGGGGTCAGAGTGCACGGGAGTCGGGACAGAGTGTGGGAGATTCAGGGTCAGAGTTTATGGGAGTTGGGGTCAGTGTGCCCGGGGGTCAGTGTCAGAGTGTGCGGGAGTCAGGGCCAGATTGTTCGACATTCGGTGTCAGAGTGTGGGAGAGTCGGGGTCAGAATGTGCGGGAGTCGGTGTCAGACTGTGGGGGATTCGGGGTCAGAGTTCACGGGAGTTAGGGTCAGAGTGCGCAGGAGTCAGTTTCAGAGTGTGCGTGAATCGGTATCAGAGTATGCTGGAGTCAGGATCCGAGTGTGAGGGAGTCGGGGTCAGAGTTTACGGGAATTGGGGTCAGAGTGTGTGGGAGTCGGGGTCAGAATGTGCAGGAGTAAGGGTCAGAGTGTGCGAGGGTTGGGGTCAGAGTGTGTGGGACTCAGTGTCAGACTGTGGGGTATTTGGGGTCAAAGTGCGTGGGAGTCGGGGTCAGAGTGTGCGGTGGTTGGGGTCAAAGTTTGCAGGATTCGGGGTCAGGGTGTGCAGGAGTCGGGGTCAGAGTTTGCGGTAGTCGGTGTCAGAGTGTCCGGCAGTCGGGGTCAGAGTGTGCGGTAGTTGGGGTCAAAGTGCGCGGGAGTCGGGGTCAGAGTGTGGGGGATTCGGGGTCAGAGTGTGGAGGAGTCGGGGTCTGAGAGTGCGAGAGTCGGGGTCAGAGTGTGGGGGAGTCGGGGTCAGTGTGTGCGGTAGTTGGTGTCAGACTGTGGTGGAGCCTCAGTCAAAGTGCGTGGGATTCACGGTCAGAGGGTACGGGTGTCATGATCAGAAAGTGCAGGAGTCGGGGTCAGAGAGCGTGATAGATGGGGTCAAAGTGCGTGGGATTCGGGGTCAGAGGGTGGGGGAGTCCGTGTCAGAGAATGCGATACTTGCGGTCAGACTGTGGTGGAGCCGCAGTCAAAGTGCGTGGGATTCAGGGTCAGAGTGTGCGGGAGTCGCTGTCAGACAGTGGGGGATTTGGGGTCAGAGTGCGCGGGAGTCAGGGTCAGAGTGCGCAGGGGTCGGGGTCAGAGCATGCGGGAGTCAGTGTCAGAGTGTGCCGGAGTCGTTATCAGAGAGTGGAGGAGTCGGGGTTCAGAGTCCGCGGAAGTCGGGGTCAGAGTGTTCGGGAATCTGGGTCAGAGTTTTCAGGAGTCCGGGTCAGAGTGCGGGAGCGTCGGGGTCATATTGTGCGTGACTCGGAGTCAGAGTGTGCGGGATTCAGGGTCAGAGTGTGCGGGAGTCGGGGTCAGAGAGTGCGATAGTTGGTGTCAGAGTGCGCGGGAGTCGGGACAGAGTGCGGGAGAGTCAGGGTCAGAGTTTACGGGAGTTGGTGTCAGAGTGCACGGGCGTCAGGGTCAGAGTGTGCGCAATCCAGGGTCAGAGAGTGCGAGAGTCAGGGTCAGAGTGAGTGCAATCCAGGGTCAGAGTGTGGAGGAGTCGGGGTCAGAGTGTGGGGGAGTCAGGGTCAGAATGTGGGGGAGTCAGGGTCAAAGTGCGTGGGATTCGGGGTCAGAGGTGGGGGAGTCGGGGCCAGAGTGTGCGGGTGTCGGGGTCAGAGTGTGGGGGAGTTGGGGTCAGAGTTTGCGGGAGTCGGGGTCAGAGTGTGGGGGAGTCAGGGTCAGAGTGCGTGGTAGATAGTGTCAGACTGTGGTGGAGCAGCGGTCAAAGTGCGTGGGATTCAGGGTCAGAGTGTGCAGGAGTCGGGGTCAGAGTGTGCAGGAGTCAGGGTCAGAGAGTGCGATAGTTGGGGTCAGAGTGCGACGGAGTCGGGACAGATTGTGGGAGAGTCAGGGTCAGAGTTTATGGGAGTTGGTGTCAGAGTGTACGGGAGTCAGGGTCAGAGTGTGGGGGAGTCGGGGTCAGAGTGTGGGAGAGTCAGGGTCAGAGTTTATGGGTGTTGGTGTCAGAGTGCGCAGGAGTCAGGGTCAGAGTGTGCTGGAGTCGGGGTCGGAGTGCGCAGGAGTCGGGGTCAGAGTTTGCGGTAGTCGGTGTCAGAGTGTCCGGCAGTCGGGGTCAGAGTGTGCGGTAGTTGGGGTCAAAGTCCGCGGGAGTTGGGGTCAGAGTGTGGGGGAATCGGGGTCAGAGTGTACGGGAGTCGGGGTCAGAGTGCGCAGGAGTCGGGGTCAGAGTGTGCGGGAGTCGGTGTCAGAGTGCGCAGGATTCGGGGTCAGAGAGCACAATAGATGGGGTCAGAGTGCATGGGAGTCGGGTCAGATTGTGTGGGAGTCGGGGTCAGAGTGTGCGGTAGTCGGTTTCAGAGTTTGCTGGAGTCGGTGTCAGAGAGCGCGGTATTTGGGGACAGAGAGCGCGGGTGTTGGGGTCAGAGTGCACGGGAGTCGGGACAGAGTGTTGGGGAGTCGGGGTCAGAGTGCGGGAGATTCGGGGTCAGAGTGTGAGGGAGTCGGTGTCAGAGTGTGCAGTAGTTGGGGTTAAAGTGCGCGGGAATCGGGGTCAGAGTGTGCGGTAGTTGGGGTTAAAGTGCACGGGAGTCGGAGCCAGAGTGTCGGGGTCAGATTGTCGGGGAATCGGGGTCAGAGTGTGCGGTAGTTGGGGTCAAAATGCGCGGGAGTCGGGGTCAGGGTGTGCGGGAGTCTGGGTCAGAGTTCGCAGGAATCGGTGTCAGAGTGTGCGGTAGTCGGGGTCAGAGTGCGCGGGAATGGTGGACACTGCGTGCGGGAGTTGGTGTCAGACTGTGGGGGATTCGGGGTCAGAGTCCGCGGGAGTCGGTGTCAGAGCGCGCAGGGGTCGGGGTCAGAGTGTGCTGGAGTCAGGGTCAGAGTGTGCTGGAGTCAGGGTCAGAGTGTGAGGGAGTCAGGGTCAGAGTGTGCAGGAGTTGGGGTCAGCGAGTGGAGGAGTCAGGGTCAGAGTGTACAGGAGTTGGGGTCAGAGACCGCGGGAGTCGGGATCAGAGTGTGCGGGAGTCGGGGTCAGAGTGTCCGGTAGTTGGGGTCAGAGAGTGCGATAGTTGGGGTCAGAGTGAGCGGGAGTCGGGACAGAGTGTGGGGGAGTGGGGGTCAGAGTGCGGGAGAGTCGGGGTCATATTGTGCGGGATTCGGGGTCAAAGTGTGCGGGTGTCGGGATCAGAGTGTGCGGGAGTTGGGATCAGAGTGTGCGGGTGTCAGGGTCAGAGTGTGTGGTAGTTGGGGTCAGAGTGTACGCTAGTTGGGGTCAGAGTGTGCGGGAGTCGTGGACACAGTGTGCGGGAGTCAGTGTCAGACTGTGGGGGATTCAGGGTCAAAGAGCGCAGGCGTCGGGGTCAGAGTGCGCGGGAGTCAGGGTCAGAGTGTGCGGTAGTTGGGGTCAGAGTGTGCTGTAATCGGTGTCAGAGAGTGTGGGAGTCGGGGTCAGAGAGTGCGATAGTTGGGGTCAGAGTGTGCGGGAGTCGGGACAGAGTGTGGGGGAGTGGGGGTCAGAGTGCGGGAGAGTCGGGGTCATATTGTGCGGGATTCGGGGTCAAAGTGTGCGGGTGTCGGGATCAGAGTGTGCGGGTGTCGGGGTCAGAGTGTGCGGGAGTCGTGGACACAGTGTGTGGTGGTCAGTGTCAGACTGTGGGGGATTCAGGGTCAGAGAGCGCAGGCGTTGGGGTCAGAGTGCGCGGGAGTCATGGACACAGTGTGCGGGAGTCAGTGTCAGACTGTGGGGAATTCGGGGTCAGAGAGCGCAGGCGTCGGGGTCAGAGTGCGCGGGAGTCGGGGTCAGAGTGTTCAGGATTCTGGGTCAGTGTTTGCGGGAGTCGGGGTCAGAGTGTGCGGTAGTTGTGGTCAGAGTGTGCGGTAGTTGGGGTCAGAGTGTGCTGTAATCGGTGTCAGAGAGTGTGGGAGAGGGGGTCAGAGAGTGCGATAGTTGGGGTCAGAGTGCGTGGGAGTCGGGTCAGAAAGTGGGGGAGTCGGGGTCAGAGTGCAGGGGAGTCAGGGTCAGAGTGTGCGGGTCTTGGGGTCAGAGTGTGCGGGATTCGGGGTCAAAGTGTGCAGGATTCGGGATCAGACTGTGTGGTACTCGGTGTCAGAGTGTGGGAGATTCGGGGTCAGAGTTTGCGGTAGTCGGTATCAGAGTGTCCGGCAGTCGGTGTCAGAGTGTGCGGTAGTTGGGTCAAAGTGCGCGGGAGTCGGGGTCAGAGTGTAGGGGAATCGGGGTCAAGTGTGCGGGAGTCGGGGTCAGAGTGTGCGGGAGTCAGTGTCAGAGTGCGCAGGAGTCGGGGTCAGAGACCGCGGGAGTTGGGGTCAGAGTGTGCGGGAGCGGCGGTCAGTGTGTGGGAGAGTCGGGATCAGAATGTGCGGGAGTTGGGGTCAGAGTGTTCGGGATTCTGGGTCAGAGTGTACGGGAGTTGGGGTCAGAGTGTGCGGTAGTTGGGGTCAGAATGTGCGATAGTTGGGGTCAGAGTGTGCTGTAATCGGTGTCAGAGAGTGTGGGAGACGGGGTCAGAGGGTGCGATAGTTGGGGTCAGAGTGCGCGAGAGTTGGGTCAGAGTGTGTGGGTGTCGGGGTCAGAGTGTGGGGGAGTCGGGGACAGAGTGCGGGAGAGTCGGGGTCAGAGCTTACGGAATTTGGGGTCAGAGTGTGCGGGAGTCGGGGTCAGAGTATGCGGTAGTTGGGGTCAAAGTGTGCGGGAGTCGGGGTCAGAGTTCACAGGAGTCGGGTCAGAATGTGCGGGTCTCGGGGTCAGAGTGTGCGGGAGTCGGGTCAGAGTGTGCGGTAGTTGGGGTCAAAGTGTGCGGGAGTCGGGGTCAGAGTGTGGGAGAATCGGGGTCAGAGTTCGCAGGAGTCGGGTCAGAGTTTGTGGAAGTCGGGTCAGATTGTGGGGGTTTCGGGGTCAGAGTGTGCGGGAGTCGGGGTCAGAGTGTGCAGTAGTTGGGGTCAGAGTGTGTGGGAGTCAGGGTCAAAGAGTGCGAGGTTTGGGGTCAGAGTGTGTGGTACTCGGTGTCAGAGTGTGCAGTAATTGGGGTCAAAGTGCGCGGGGGTCGGGGTCAGAGTGTGGGGGAATCGGGGTCAGAGTGTGCGAGAGTCGGGGTCAGAGTGTGCGGGAGTCGGGGTCAGAGTTCGCAGGAGTCTGGTCAGAGATTGTGGAAGTTGCGTCAGATTGTGGGGGTTTCGGGGTCAGAGTGTGGGGGAGTTGGGGTCAGAGTGTGTGGGAGTCGGGGTCAGAGTGTGCAGTAGTTGGGGTCAGAGTGTGCGGGAGTCGGGGTCAAAGAGTGCGAGGGTTGGGGTCAGAGTGTGTGGTACTCGGTGTCAGACTGTGGGGAATTTGGGGTCAGAGTGCGTGGGTGTCGGGGTCAGAGTGTGGGGGAATTGGGGTCAGAGTGTGCGGGAGTCGGGGTCAGAGTTCGTAGGAGTGGGGTCAGATTGAGGGGGTTTCGGGGTCAGAGTGTGCGGGAGTCGGGATCAGAGTTTACGGGAGTCGGGGTCTGAGTGTGTGGGAGTCAGGGTCAAAGAGTGCGAGGTTTGGGGTCAGAGTGTGGGAGATTCGGGGTCAGAGTTTGTGTTAGTCGGTGTCAGAGTGTGTAGTAATTGGGGTCAAAGTGCGCGGGCGTCGGGGTCAGAGTGTGGGGGAATCGGGTTCAGAGTGTGCGAGAGTCGGGGTCAGAGTGTGTGGGAGTCGGGGTCAGAGTGTGCAGTAGTTGGGGTCAGAGTGTGCGGGAGTCGGGGTCAAAGAGTGCGAGGGTTGGGGTCAGAGTGTGTGGTACTCGGTGTCAGACTGTGGGGAATTTGGGGTCAGAGTGCGTGGGTGTCGGGGTCAGAGTGCGTGGGTGTCGGGGTCAGAGTGTGGGGGAATCGGGGTCAGAGTGTGCGGGAGTCGGGGTCAGAGTTCGCAGGAGTGTGGTCAGATTGAGGGGGTTTCAGGGTCAGAGTGTGCGTGAGTCGGGATCAGAGTTTACGGGAGTCGGGGTCAGAGTGTGCGGTAGTTGGGGTCAGAGTGTGCGGGAGTCAGGGTCAAAGAGTGCGAGGGTTGGGGTCAGAGTGTGTGGTACTCGGTGTCAGAGTGTGGGAGATTCGGGGTCAGAGTTTGCGGTAGTTGGTGTCAGAGTGTCCAGCAGTCGGTATCAGAGTGTGCAGTAGTTGGGGTCAAAGTGGGCGGGGGTCGGGGTCAGAGTGTGGGGGAATCGGGGGCAGAGAGTTCAGGATTCCGGGTCAGAGTGTGCGGTAGTTGGGGTCAAAGTGGGCGGTAGTTGGCGTCAGAGTGTGCGGTAGTTGGGGTCAAAGTGTGCTCTAATCGGTGTCAGAGAGTGTGGGAGAGGGGTCAGAGAGTGCAATAGTTGGGGTCAGAGTGCGCGGGAGTCGAGTCAGTGTGTGGGAGAGTCGGGGTCAGACAGCGCGGTATATGGGGTCAGAGAGCGCGGGTGTTGGGGTCAGAGTTTATGGGAGTCAGGACAGAGTGTGGGGGAGTCGGGGTCAGAGTGCGGGAGATTCGGGGTCAGAGTTTATGGGAGTTGGGGTCAGAGTGTGGGGGAGCCGGGTTCAGAGTCTGCGGTAATTGGGGTTAAAGTGCGCGGGAGTCGGGGTCAGCGTGTGCGGGTGTCGGTTTCAGAGTGTTCGGGTCTCGGGGTCAAAGTGTCAGGGATTCGGGATCAGAGCGTGCGGGTGTCAGAATCAGAGTGTGGGGGAGTCGGGGTCAGAATGCGGGATAGTCGGGGTCAGAGCTTAAGGGATTTGCGGTCAGAGTGTGCAGGATTCGGGGTCAGAGTGTGCGGGAGTCGGGGTCAGAGTATCGGTAGTTGGGGTCAAAGTGTGCAGGAGTCGAGGTCAGAGTTTGGGGGAATCGGGGTCAGAGTGTGCAGCAGTCGGGGTCAGAGTTCGCAGGAGTCGGGTCAGAATGTGTGGCTCTCGGGGTCAGAGCGTGCGGGATTCGGTGTCAAAGCGTGCGGGATTCGGGATCAGAGTGTGCGGGTGTCGGGGTCAGAGTTTACGGGAGTCGGGGTCAGAGTGTGCAGTAGTTGGGGTCAGAGTGTGCGGGAGTCAGGGTCAAAGAGTGCGAGGGTTGGGGTCAGAGTGTGTGGTACTCGGTGTCAGAGTGTGGGAGATTCGGGGTCAGAGTTTGCGGTAGTCGGTGTCAGTGTGTCCGGCAGTCGGTGTCAGATTGTGCAGTATTTGGGGTCAAAGTGGGCGGGGGTTGGGGTCAGAGTGTGGGGGAATCAGGGTCAGAGTGTGCGGGAGTCGGGATCAGAGTGTGCGGGAATCGGGGGCAGAGAGTTCAGGATTCTGGGTCAGAGTGTGCGGTAGTTGGGGTCAAAGTGGGCGGTAGTTGGCGTCAGAGTGTGCGGTAGTTGGGGTCAAAGTGTGCTCTAATTGGTGTCAGAGAGTGTGGGAGAGGAGTCAGAGAGTGCGATAGTTGGGGTCAGAGTGCGCGGGAGTCGAGTCAGTGTGTGGGGGAGTCGGAGTCAGAGAGCGCGGTATATGGGGTCAGAGAGCGCGGGTGTTGGGGTCAGAGTGTGGAGGAATCGGGGTCAGAGCTCGCAGGAGTCGGGTCAGAGTGTGTGGAAGTCGCGTCAGAGTGTGTGGGAGTCGAGGTCAGAGTGTGCGGGAGTCGGGATCAGAGTGTGGGGGAGTCGGGGTCAGAGTGCGGGAGATTCGGGGTCAGAGTTTATGGGAGTTGGGGTCAGAGTGTGGCGGAGTCGGGGTCAGAGTGTGGGGGAGTCGGGGTCAGAGTCTGCGGTAATTGGGGTTAAAGTGCGCGGGAGTCGGGGTCAGAGTGTGCGGATGTCAGTTTCAGAGTGTTCGGGTCTCGGGGTCAAAGTGTCAGGGATTCGGGATCAGAGTGTGCGGGTGTCAGAATCAGAGTGTGGGGGAGTCGGGGTCAGAATGCGGGATAGTCGGGGTCAGAGCTTAAGGGATTTGCGGTCAGAGTGTGCAGGATTCGGGATCAGAGTGTGCGGGAGTCGGGGTCAGAGTATCGGTAGTTGGGGTCAAAGTGTGCAGGAGTCGAGGTCAGAGTTTGGGGGAATCGGGGTCAGAGTGTGCAGCAATCAGGGTCAGAGTTCGCAGGAGTCGGGTCAGAATGTGCGGCTCTCGGGGTCAAAGTGTCAGGGATTTGGGGTCAAAGTGTGCGGGATTCGGGATCAGAGTGTGCGGGTGTCGGGGTCAGAGTGTGCGGGAGTCGGGGTCAGAGTGTGCGGTAGTTGGGGTCAAAGTGTGCGGGAGTCGGGGTCAGAGTGTGGAGGAATCGGGGTCAGAGTGTGTGGAAGTCGCGTCAGAGTGTGTGGGAGTCGAGGTCAGAGTGTGCGGGAGTCGGGATCAGAGTGTGGGGGAGTCGGGGTCAGTGTGTGCGGGAGTCGGGGTCAGTGTGTGCGGGAGTCGGGGTCAAAGAGTGCGAGGGTTGGGGTCAGAGTGTGTGGTACTCGGTGTCAGAGTGTGGGAGATTCGGGGTCAGAGTTTGCGGTAGTCGGTGTCAGAGTGTCCGGCAGTCGGTGTCAGAGTGTGCGGTAGTTGGGGTCAAAGTGCGCGGGGGACGGGGATCAGAGTGTGGAGGAATCGGGTCAGAGTGTGCAGGAGTCGGGGTCAGAGTGTGCGGGAGTAGGGGTCAGAGTGTGCAGGAGTCGGGGTCAGAGTGTGCGGGAGTCAGTGTCAGAGTGTGCGGTAGTTGGGGTCAAAGTGCGCGGGTGTCGGGGTCAGAGTGTGGGAGAATCGGGGTCAGAGTGTGCGGGTGTCAGGGTCAGAGTGTGCGGGAGTCGGTGTCAGAGTGCGCAGGAGTCGCAGTCAGAGAGCACGGGAGTTGTGGTCAGAGTGCACGGGAGCCGTGGTCAGTGTGTGGGAGAGTCGGGATCAGAGTGTGAGGGAGTTGGGGTCAGAGTGTGCGGTAGTTGGGGTCAAAGTGTGCGGGAGTCGGGGTCAGAGTTTGGGGGAATCGGGGTCAGAGTTCTCAGGAGTTGGGTCAGAGTGTGGAAGTCGGGTCAGATTGTGGGGGTTTCAGGCTCAGAGTGTGGGGGAGTCAGGGTCAGAGTGTGTGGGAGTCGGGGTCAGAGTGTGTGGGAGTCGTGGTCAGAGTGTGCAGTAGTTGGGGTCAGTGTGTGTGGGAGTCGGGGTGAAAGAGTGCGAGGGTTGGGGTCAGAGTGTGTGGTACTCGGTTTCAGAGTGTGGGAGATTCGAGGTCAGAGTTTGCGGTAGTCGGTGTCAGAGTGTGCGGTAGTGGGGGTCAAAGTGCGCGGGGGTCGGGCTCAGAGTGTGGAGGAATCGGGTTCAGAGTATGCGGGAGTCGGGGTCAGAGTGTGCGGGAATCGGGGGCAGAGTGTTCAGGATTCCTGGGTCAGTGTGTGCGGGAGTCGGGGTCAGAGTGTGCGGTAGTTAGGGTCAGAGTGTGCGGTAGTTGGGGTCAGAGTGTGCGGTAGTTGGAGTCAGAGTGTGCGGTAGCTGGGGTCAGAGTGTGCGGTAGTTGGGGTCAAAGTGTGCTGTAATCGGTGTTAGAGAGTGTGGGAGAGGGGGTCAGAGATTGCGATAGTTGGGGTCAGAGTGCGCAGGAGTCGGGTCAGAGTGTATGGGAGTCGGGACAGAGTGTGGGGGAGTCGGGGTCAGAGTGCGGTTGATTCTGTTTCAGAGTTTATGGGAGTTGGGGTCAGAGTGTGGGGGAGTCGGGGTCAGAGTGCGGGAGATTCGGGGTCAGAGTTTATGGGAGTTGGGGTCAGAGTGTGCGGGTGTCGGGGTCAGAGTGTCAGGGAATCGGGGTCAGAGTGTGCGGGAGTCGGGGTCATAATTCGCAGGAGTCGGGGTCAGAGTGTGCGGTAGTCGCAGGAGTCGGGTCAGAGTTTGTGGAAGTCGGGTCAGATTGTGGGGGTTTCGGGGTCAGAGTGTGCGGGAGTCGGGGTCAGACTGTGCAGTAGTTGAGGTCAGAGTGTGTGGAAGTCGGGGTCAAAGAGTGCGAAGGTTGGGGTCAGAGTGTGTGGTACTCGGTGTCAGAGTGTGGGAGATTCGGGGTCAGAGTTTGCGGTAGTCGGTGTCAGAGTGTGCGGTAATTGGGGTCAAAGTGCGCGGGGGTCAGCGTCAGAGTGTGGGGGAATCGGGGTCAGAGTGTGCGGGGGTCAGGGTCAGAGTTCTCAGGAGTCGGGTCAGAGTGTGCGGGTCTCGGGGTCAGAGCGTGCGGGATTCGGGGTCAAAGTGTGCGGGATTTGGGATCAGAGCGTGCGGGTATCGGGGTCAGAGTGTGGGGGAGTCGGGGTCAGAGTGTGCGGGAGAGTCGGAGTCAGAGCTTACGGGATTTGGGGTCAGATTGTGCGGGATTCGGGGTCAGAGTGTGTGGTACTCTGTGTCAGACTGTGGGGGATTTGGGGTCAGAGTGCGTGGGATTCGGGATCAGAGTGTGGAGGAATCGGGGTCAGAGTGTGCGGGAGTCGGGCTCAGAGTTCGCAGGAGTGGGGTCAGATTGAGGGGGTTTCGGGGTCAGAGTGTGCGGGAGTCGGGATCAGAGTTTACGGGAGTCGGGGTCAGAGTGTGCGGTAGTTGGGGTCAGTGTGTGCGGGAGTCGGGGTCAAAGAGTGCGAGGGTTGGGGTCAAAGTGTGTGGTACTCGGTTTCAGAGTGTGGGAGATTCGGGGTCAGAGTTTGCGGTAGTCGGTGTCAGAGTGTGCGGTAGTGGGGGTCAAAGTGCGCGGGGGTCGGGGTCAGAGTGTGGGGGAATCGGGTTCAGAGTGTGCGGGAGTCGGGGTCAGAGTGTGCGGGAATCGGGGGCAGAGTGTTCAGGATTCTGGGTCAGTGTGTGCGGGAGTCGGGGTCAGAGTTTGGGGGAATCGGGGTCAGAGTTCTCAGGAGTTGGGTCAGAGTGTGGAAGTCGGGTCAGATTGTGGGGGTTTCAGGCTCAGAGTGTGGGGGAGTCAGGGTCAGAGTGTGTGGGAGTCGGGGTCAGAGTGTGTGGGAGTCGTGGTCAGAGTGTGCAGTAGTTGGGGTCAGTGTGTGTGGGAGTCGGGGTGAAAGAGTGCGAGGGTTGGGGTCAGAGTGTGTGGTACTCGGTTTCAGAGTGTGGGAGATTCGAGGTCAGAGTTTGTGGTAGTCGGTGTCAGAGTGTGCGGTAGTGGGGGTCAAAGTGCGCGGGGGTCAGGCTCAGAGTGTGGAGGAATCGGGTTCAGAGTATGCGGGAGTCGGGGTCAGAGTGTGCGGGAATCGGGGGCAGAGTGTTCAGGATTCCTGGGTCAGTGTGTGCGGGAGTCGGGGTCAGAGTGTGCGGTAGTTAGGGTCAGACTGTGCGGTAGTTGGGGTCAGAGTGTGCGGTAGTTGGAGTCAGAGTGTGCGGTAGTTGGGGTCAGAGTGTGCGGTAGTTGGGGTCAAAGTGTGCTGTAATCGGTGTTAGAGAGTGTGGGAGAGGGGGTCAGAGATTGCGATAGTTGGGGTCAGAGTGCGCAGGAGTCGGGTCAGAGTGTATGGGAGTCGGGACAGAGTGTGGGGGAGTCGGGGTCAGAGTGCGGGTGATTCTGTTTCAGAGTTTATGGGAGTTGGGGTCAGAGTGTGGGGGAGTCGGGGTCAGAGTGCGGGAGATTCGGGGTCAGAGTTTATGGGAGTTGGGGTCAGAGTGTGCGGGTGTCGGGGTCAGAGTGTCAGGGAATCGGGGTCAGAGTGTGCGGGAGTCGGGGTCATAATTCGCAGGAGTCGGGGTCAGAGTGTGCGGTAGTCGCAGGAGTCGGGTCAGAGTTTGTGGAAGTCGGGTCAGATTGTGGGGGTTTCGGGGTCAGAGTGTGCGGGAGTCGGGGTCAGACTGTGCAGTAGTTGAGGTCAGAGTGTGTGGAAGTCGGGGTCAAAGAGTGCGAAGGTTGGGGTCAGAGTGTGTGGTACTCGGTGTCAGAGTGTGGGAGATTCGGGGTCAGAGTTTGCGGTAGTCGGTGTCAGAGTGTGCGGTAATTGGGGTCAAAGTGCGCGGGGGTCGGGGTCAGAGTGTGGGGGAATCGGGGTCAGAGTGTGCGGGGGTCAGGGTCAGAGTTCTCAGGAGTTGGGTCAGAGTGTGCGGGTCTCGGGGTCAGAGTGTGGGGGAGTCGGGGTCAGAGTGTGCGGGAGAGTCGGAGTCAGAGCTTACGGGATTTGGGGTCAGATTGTGCGGGATTCGGGGTCAGAGTGTGTGGTACTCTGTGTCAGACTGTGGGGGATTTGGGGTCAGAGTGCGTGGGATTCGGGATCAGAGTGTGGAGGAATCGGGGTCAGAGTGTGCGGGAGTCGGGCTCAGAGTTCGCAGGAGTGGGGTCAGATTGAGGGGGTTTCGGGGTCAGAGTGTGCGGGAGTCGGGATCAGAGTTTACGGGAGTCGGGGTCAGAGTGTGCGGTAGTTGGGGTCAGTGTGTGCGGGAGTCGGGGTCAAAGAGTGCGAGGGTTGGGGTCAAAGTGTGTGGTACTCGGTTTCAGAGTGTGGGAGATTCGGGGTCAGAGTTTGCGGTAGTCGGTGTCAGAGTGTGCGGTAGTGGGGGTCAAAGTGCGCGGGGGTCGGGGTCAGAGTGTGGGGGGAATCGGGTTCAGAGTGTGCAGGAGTCGGGGTCAGAGTGTGCGGGAATCGGGGGCAGAGTGTTCAGGATTCTGGGTCAGTGTGTGCGGGAGTCGGGGTCAGAGTGTGCGGTAGTTGCGGTCAGAGTGTGCGGTAGTTGGGGTCAGAGTGTGCGGTAGTTGGGGTCAAAGTGTGCTGTAATCGGTGTCAGAGAGTATGGGAGAGGGGGTCAGAGAGTGCGATAGTTGGGGTCAGAGTGCGCAGGAGTCGGGTCAGAGTGTACGGGAGTTGGGGTCAGAGTGTGCGGTAGTTGGAGTCAGAGTGTGGAGGAATCGGGGTCAGAGCTCGCAGGAGTCGGGTCAGAGTGTGTGGAAGTCGGGTCAGAGTGTGTGGGAGTCGAGGTCAGAGTGTGGGGAAGTCGGGGTCAGAGTGTGGGGGAGTCGGGGTCAGAGTGTGGGGGAGTCGGGGTCAGAGTGTGCAATAGTTGGGGTCAGTGTGTGCGGGAGTCGGGGTCAAAGAGTGCGAGGGTTGGGGTCAGAGTGTGTGGTACTCGGTGTTAGAGTGTGGGAGATTCGGGGTCAGAGTTTGCGGTAGTCAGTGTCAAAGTGTCCGGCAGTCGGTGTCAGAGTGTGCAGTAGTTAGGGTCAAAGTGCGCGGGGGTCGGGGTCAGAGTGTGGAGGAATCGGGGTCAGAGTGTGCAGGAGTCGGGGTCAGAGTGTGCGGGAGTAGGGGTCAGAGTGCGCAGGAGTCGCGGTCAGAGATCGCGGGAGCGGTGATCAGTGTGTGGGAGAGTCGGGATCAGAGTGTGAGGGAGTTGGGGTCAGAGTGTGCGGTAGTTGGAGTCAGAGTTTGCGGTAGTTGGGGTCAAAGTGTGCGGGAGTCGTGGTCAGAGTGTGGGGGAATCGGGGTCAGAGTTCTCAGGAGTCGGGTCAGAGTGTGGAAGTTGGGTCAGATTGTGGGGGTTTCAGGCTCAGAGTGTGGGGGAGTCAGGGTCAGAGTGTGTGGGAGTCGGGGTCAGAGTGTGTGGGAGTCGTGGTCAGAGTGTGCAGTAGTTGGGGTCAGTGTGTGCGGGAGTCGGGGTCAAAGAGTGCGAGGGTTGGGGTCAGAGTGTGTGGTACTCGGTTTCAGAGTGTGGGAGATTCGGGGTCAGAGTTTGCGGTAGTCGGTGTCAGAGTGTGCGGTAGTGGGGGTCAAAGTGCGCGGGGGTCGGGGTCAGAGTGTGGGGGAATCGGGTTCAGAGTGTGCGGGAGTCGGGGTCAGAGTGTGCGGGAATCGGGGGCAGAGTGTTCAGGATTCTGGGTCAGTGTGTGCGGGAGTCGGGGTCAGAGTGTGCGGTAGTTGGGGTCAGAGTGTGCGGTAGTCGGGGTCAGAGTGTGCGGTAGTTGGGGTCAGAGTGTGCGGGATTCGGGGTCAGAGTGTGCGTTAGTTGGGGTCAAAGTGTGCGGGAGTTGGGGTCAGAGTGTGGGGGAATCGGGGTCAGAGTTCGCAGGAGTTGGGTCAGAGTGTTTGGAAGTCGGTTCAGAGTATGAGGGTTTCGGGGTCAGAGTGTGGGGGAGTCAGGGTCAGAGTGTGTTGGAGTCGGGGTCAGAGTGTGCAGTAGTTGGGGTCAGTGTGTGCGGGAGTCAGGGTCAAAGAGTGTGAGGGTTGGGGTCAGAGTGTGTGGTACTCGGTGTCAGAGTGTGGGAGATTCGGGGTCAGAGTGTGCGGGAGTCGGTGTCAGACAGTGGGGGTTCGGTGTCAAAGTGCGCGGGAGTCAGGGTCAAAGTGCGTGGGAGTCGGGGTCAGAGCGTGCAGTAGTTTGAGTCAAAGTGCGGGGGAGTCGGGGTCAGAGTGTAGGGGAGTCGGGGTCAGAATTTGCGATAGTTGGTGTCAGAGTGTCCGGCAGTCGAGGTCAGAGTGTGTGGTAGTTGGGGTCAAAGTACGTGGCAGTCGGGGTCAGACTGTGGGGGAATCGGGGTCAGAGTGTGCGGGAATCGGGGTCAGAGTGTGGGGGAATCGGGGTCAGAGTGTGCGGGAGTCGGTGTCAGAAAGTGTGGGAGGCGGGGTCATAGAGTGCGATAGTTGGGGTCAGAGTGTGGGGTAGTCGGGGTCAGAGTGTGCGGGAGTCAGGGTCAGAGTGTGCGGTTGTTGGGGTCAAAGTGTGCGGGAGTCGGGATCAGAGTGTGCGGGATTCGGGGTCAAAGTGTGCGGGATTTGGGATCAGAGTGTGCGGGTGTCACGGTCAGAGTGTGGGGGAGTCGGGGTCAGAGTGCGGGAGAGTCGGAGTCAGAGCTTACGGGATTTGGGGTCAGTGTGTGCGGGATTCGGGGTCAGAGTGTGCGGGATTCGGGGTCAGAGTGTTGCATTGTTGGGGTGAAAGTGTGCGGGAGTCGGGGTCAGAGTGTGGGGGAATCGGGGTCAGAGTTCTCAGGAGTCGGGTCAGAGTGTGGAAGTCGGGTCAGATTGTGGGGGTTTCAGGCTCAGAGTGTGGGGGAGTCAGGGTCAGAGTGTGTGGGAGTCGGGGTCAGAGTGTGTGGGAGTCGGGGTCAGAGTGTGCAGTAGTTGGGGTCAGTGTGTGCGGGAGTCGGGGTCAAAGAGAGCGAGGGTTGGGGTCAGAGTGTGTAGTACTCAGTTTCAGAGTGTGGGAGATTCGGGGTCAGAGTTTGCGGTAGTCAGTGTCAGAGTGTGCGGTAGTGGGGGTCAAAGTGCGCGGGGGTCGGGGTCAGAGTGTGGGGGAATCGGGGGCAGAGTGTTCAGGATTCTGGGTCAGTGTGTGCGGGTGTCGGGGTCAGAGTGTGCGGTAGTTAGGGTCAGAGTGTGCGGTAGTTGGGGTCAGAGTGTGCGGTAGTTAGGGTCAGAGTGTGCGGTAGTTGGGATCAGAGTGTGCAGTAGTTGGGGTCAGAGTGTGTGGTAGTTGGGGTCAAAGTGTGCTGTAATCGGTGTCAGAGAGTGTGGGAGAGGGGGTCAGAGAGTGCGATAGTTGGGGTCAGAGTGCGCAGGAGTCGGGTCAGAGTGTACGGGAGTTGGGACAGAGTGTGGGGGAGTCGGGATCAGAGTGCGGGTGATTCGGTTTCAGAGTTTATGAGAGTTGGGGTCAGAGTGTGAGGGAGTCAGGGTCAGAGTTTGCGGTAGTCGGTGTCAGAGTGTGCGGTAGTGGGGGTCAAAGTGCGCGGGGGTCGGGGTCAGAGTGTGGGGGAATCGGGTTCAGAGTGTGCGGGAGTCGGGGTCAGAGTGTGCGGGAATCGGGGGCAGAGTGTTCAGGATTCTGGGTCAGTGTGTGCGGGAGTCGGGGTCAGAGTGTGCGGTAGTTAGGGTCAGAGTGTGCGGTAGTTGGGGTCAGAGTGTGCGGTAGTTGGGGTCAGAGTGTGTGGTAGTTGGGGTCAAAGTGTGCGGTAGTTGGGGTCGGAGTGTGCGGTAGTTGGGGACAAAGTGTGCTGTAATCGGTGTCAGAGAGTATGGGAGAGGGGGTCAGAGAGTGCGATAGTTGGGGTCAGAGTGCACAGGAGTCGGGTCAGAGTGTACGGGAGTCGGGACAGAGTGTGGGGGAGTCGGGGTCAGAGTGCGGGTGATTCGAATTCAGAGTTTATGGGAGTTGGGGTCAGAGTGTGGGGGAGTCGGGGTCAGAGTGCGGGAGATTCGGGGTCAGAGTTTATGGGAGTTGGGGTCAGAGTGTGCGGGTGTCGGGGTCAGAGTGCGCGGGAGTCGGGGTCAGAGTGCGCAGGGGTCGGGGTCAGAGTGTGCGGGAGTCGGTGTCAGAGTGTGCGGGAGTCGGGGTCAGACTGTGGGGGATTCGGGGTCAGAGTGTGAGGGACTCGGTGTCAGACTGTGGAGGATTTGGGGTCAAAGTGCGTGGGCGTCGGGGTCAGAGTGTGCGGTAGTTGCGGTCAAAGTGCGCGGGGGTCAGAATCAGAGTGCGCAGGGGTCAGGGTCAGAGCGTGCCGGAGTCGTTATCAGAGCATGGAGGAGTTGGGGTTCAGAGTCCGTGGAAGTCAGGGTCAGAGTGTTCGGGAATCTGGGTCAGAGTGTGCGGGAGTCCGGGTCAGAGTGCGGGAGAGTCGGGTTCATATTGTGCGGGACTCGGAGTCAGAGTGTGCGGGAGTCGGGGTCAGACTGTGGGGGATTCGGGGTCAGAGTGTGAGGGAGTTGGGGACAGAGTTTACGGGAATTGGGGTCAGAGTGTGCGGGAGTCGGGGTCAGAATGTGCGAGAGTCAGGGTCAGAGTGTGCGGGAGTCGGGGTCAGTGTGTGCGGGAGTCGGGGTCAGAGTGTGTGAGGGTTGGGGTCAGAGTGTGAGGGACTCGGTGTCAGACTGTGGAGAATTTGGGGTCAAAGTGCGTGGGGGTCAGGGTCAGAGTGCGCAGGGGTCGGGGTCAGAGCGTGTGGGAGTCAGTGTCAGAGTGTGCCGGAGTCGTTATCAGAGAGTGGAGGAGTCGGGGTTCAGAGTCCGCGGATGTCGGGGTCAGAGTGTTCGGGAATCTGGGTCAGAGTGTGCGGGAGTCCGGGTCAGAGTGCGGGAGAGTCGGGGTCATATTGTGCGGGACTCGGAGTCAGACTGTGCGGGATTCAGGGTCAGAGTGCGCAGGCGTCGGGGCCAGAGTGAGCGGGAGTCGGGGTCAGAGTGAGCAGGAGTCAGGGTCAGAGTGTGCGCAATCCAGGGTCAGAGAGTGCGAGAGTCGGGGTCAGAGTGAGTGCAATCCAGGGTCAGAGTCTGGGGGAGTCGGGGTCAGAGTGTGGGGGAGTCAGGGTCAAAGTGCGTGGGATTCGGGGTCAGAGGTGTGGGAGTCGGGGTCAGAGTGTGCGGGAGTCGGGGTCAGAGGTGGGGGAGTCGGGGTCAGAGTGTACGAGAGTCGGGGTCAGAGTGTGGGGGAGTCGGGGTCAGAGTGTGCAATAGTTGGTGTCAGACTGTGGTGGAGCTGCGGTCAAAGTGCGTGGGATTCGGGTCAGAGGGTGGGGGAGTCGGGATCAGAGTGTGCGGGAGTCGGGGTCAGAGTGTGCGGTAGTTGGAGTCAGAGAGTGCGATAGTTGGGGTCAGAGTGTGCGGTAGTTGGGGTCAGAGCGTGCAATAGTTGGGGTCAGAGTGTGCGGTAGTCGGGGTCAGAGTGTGCGGGAGTCGGGGTCAGAGAGTGCGGTAGTTGGGGTCAGAGTGTGCTGTAATCGGTGTCAGAGTGTCTGGGAGTCGGGGTCAGAGTGTGCGATAGCTGGGGTCAGAGTGCGCGTGAGTCGGGACAGAGTGTGGGGGAGTCAGGGTCAGAGTTTACAGGATATGGGGTCATGGTGTGCGGGAGTCGGGGTCATATTGTGTTGGACTCGGAGTCAGAGTGTGCGGAAGTTGGGGTCAAAGTGTGCGGTAGTTGGGGTCAGAATGTGCGGGAGTCGGGGACAGATTGTGCGGTAGTTGGGGTCAAAGTGCGCGGGAGTCAGCGTCAGAGTGTGGTGGAATCGGGGTCAGAGTGTGGGGCAATCGGAGTCAGAGTGTGTGGGAGTCGGGGTCAGAGTTCGCAGGAGTCGGGGTCAGAGTGTGCTGGAGTCAGGGTCCGAGTGTGAGGGTGTCGGGGTCAGAGTGCCTGGGAGATGGGGTCACAATTTACGGGAATTGGGGTCAGAGTGTGCAGGATGGGGTCAGAGTGTGCGGGAGTCAGGGTCAGAGTGTGCGAGGGTTGGGGTCAGAGTGTGTGGGACTCGGTGTCAGACTGTGGGGGAATTGGGTTCAAAGTGCGCGGGAGTCAGGGTCAGAGCGTGCGGTGGTTGGGGTCAAATTCTGCGGGAGTCGGGGTCAGAGTGCACAGGAGTCAGGGTCAGAGTGTGCGGGAGTCGGTGTCAGAGTGTGCGGTGGTCAGTTTCAGAGTTTGGGGGCGTCGGGTCAGAGTGCGGGTGAGTCGGGGTCAGAGTTTACGGGATTCGGGGTCAGAGTGAGCGGGAGTCGGGGTCAGAGTGTGCGAGGGTTGGGGTCAGAGTGTGCGGGACTCGATGTCAGACTGTGGAGGATTTGGGGTCAAAGTGCGCAGGAGTCGGGGTCAGCGTGTGCGGTAGTTGGGGTCAAAGTGCGCAGGGGTCAGAGTCAGAGTGCGCAGGGGTCGGGGTCAGAGCGTGCGGGAGTCAGTGTCAGAGTGTGCTGGAGTCGTTATCAGAGAGTGGAGGAGTCGGGGTTCAGAGTCCACGGAAGTCGGGGTCAGAGTGTTCGGGAATCTGGGTCAGAGTGTGCGGGAGTGTGGGTCAGAGTGCGAGAGAGTCGGGGTCATATTGTGCGGGACTCGGAGTCAGAGTGTGCGGGATTCAGGGTCAGAGTGTGCGGGAGTCGGGGTCAGAGTGCGCTGGAGTCGGGGTCAGAGTGCGCGGGAGTCGGGGTCAGAGTGCGCAGGCGTCGGGGTCAGAGTGCGCGGGAGTCGGGGTCAGAGTGAGCGGGAGTCAGGGTCAGGGTGTGCGCAATCCAGGGTCAGAGAGTGCGAGAGTCGGGGTCAGAGTGAGTGCAATCCAGGTTCAGAGTGTGGGGGAGTCGGGGTCAGAGTGTGGGGGAGTCAGGGTCAGAGTATGGGGAGTCAGGGTCAAAGTGCGTGGGATTCGGGGTCTGAGGTGGGGGCGTCGGGGTCAGAGTGTGCGGGAGTCGGGGTCAGAGTGCGCAGGCGTCGGGGTCAGAGTGCGCGGGAGTCGGGGTCAGAGTGAATGGGAGTCGGGGTCAGGGTGTGCGCAATCCAGGGTCAGAGAGTGCGAGAGCCGGGGTCAGAGTGAGTGCAATCCAGGTTCAGAGTGTGGGGGAGTCGGGGTCAGAGTGTGGGCGAGTCAGGGTCAGAGTGTGGGGGAGTCAGGGTCAAAGTGCATGGGATTCGGGGTCAGAGGTGGGGGAGTCAGGGTCATTGTGTGCGGGAGTCAGGGTCAGAGGTGGGGGAGTCGGTGTCAGAGTGTGCAGTAGTTTGTGTCAGACTGTGGTGGAGCTGCGGTCAAAGTGTGTGGGATTCGGGGTCAGAGGGTGGGGGAGTCGGGGTCAGAGAGTGCGATAGTTGGGGTCGGAGTGCACGGGGGCGTCGGGACAGAGTGTGGGGGAGTCAGGGTCAGAGTTTATGGGAGTCGGGGTCAGAGTGTGCGGGAGTCGGGACAGAGTGCGGGAGAGTCGGGGTCAGAGCTTACGGGATTTGGGGACAGAGTGTGCGGGAGTCGGGGTCATATTGTGCTGGTCTCGGAGTCAGAGTGTGCGGTAGTTGGGGTCAAAGTGTACGGGATTCGGGGTCAGAATGTGTGGGAGTCGGGGACAGATTGTGCGGTAGTTGGGGTCAAAGTGCGCGGGAGTCAGCGTCAGAGTGTGGGGGAATCGGGGTCAGAGTGTGGGGCAATCGGAGTCAGAGTGTGTGGGAGTTGGGGTCAGAGTGCGCTGGAGTCGGGGTCAGAGAGTTTGGGAGTCGGGGTCTGAGAGTGCGGTAGTTGGGGTCAGAGTGTGCGGGAGTCGGTACAGATTGTGGGGGAGTCGGGGTCAGAGTGTGCGGTAGTCGGTGTGAGTTTGTGCTGGAGTCGGGGTCAGATTGTTCGAGGTTTGGTGTCAGAGTGCGCGGGAGTCGGGGTCAGAGTGTGCTGGAGTCGGGATCAGAGTGTGGGCGAATCGGGGTCAGAATCTGCAGGAGTCGGGGTCAGAGTGCACAGGAGTCAGGGTCAGAGTCTGCGGGAGTCGGTGTCAGAGTGCGCAGGAGTCGGCTTCAGAGTGTGCGTAGTTGGGGTCAGAGTGCGCGGGTGTCAGGTCAGATTGTCGGGGAGTCGGGGTCAGAGTGTGGAGGAGTCGGGGTCTGAGTGTGCGGGAGTCGGTGTCAGAGTGTGGGGGCGTCGGGGTCAGAGTGTGTGGGAGTCGGGGTCAGAATTTGCGGTAGTCGGTGTCAGAGAGTGCGAGAGTCGGGGTCAGAGTGTGGGGGAGTCGGGGTCAGAGTGTGCAGTAGCTGGTGTCAGACTGTGGTGGAGCCGCGGTCAAAGTGCGTGGGATTCGGGGTCAGAGGGTGTGGGAGTCCGTGTCAGAGAGTGCGATACTTGCGGTCAGACTGTGGTGGATTCGCGGTCAAAGTGCGTGAGATTCAGGGTCAGAGTGTACGGGAGTCAGTGTCAGACAGTGGGGGATTCGGGGTCAGAGTGCGCGGGAGTCGGTGTCAGAGTGTGGGAGAGTCAGGGTCAGAGTTTACGGGAGTTGGTGTCAGAGTGCGCGGGTGTCAGGGTCAGAGTGTGCGCAATCCAGGGTCAGAGAGTGCGAGAGTCGGGGTCAGAGTGAGTGCAATCCAGGGTCAGAGTGTAGGGGAGTCGGGGTCAGAGTGTGGGGGAGTCAGGGTCTGACTGTGGGGGAGTCGGGCTCAGAGTGTGGGGGAGTCGGGGTCAGAGTGTGGGTGAGTCAGGGTCAGAGTGTGAGGGAGTCAGGGTCAGAGTGTGGGGGAGTCGGGGTCAGTGTGTGCGGTAGTTGGTGTCAGACTGTGGTGGAGCCGTGGTCAAAGTACGTGAGACTCGGGGTCAGAGCGTGGGGGAGTCCGTGTCAGAGTGTGCAGGAGTCAGGGTCAGAGTGTGCAATAGTTGGGGTCAGAGAGTGTGGTAGTTAGGGTCAGAGTGTGCTGTAATCGGTGTCAGAGTGTGTGGGAGTCAGGGTCAGAGAGTGCGATAGTTGGGGTCAGAGTGCGCGGGAGTCGGGACAGAGTGTGGGGGAGTTGGGGTCAGAGTGTGGGGGAGTCATGGTCAGAGTGTGGGGGAGTCATGGTCAGAGTGTGGGGGAGTCGGGGTCAGAGTGTGGTGGAGTCGGGGTCAAAGTGCTTGGGATTCGGAGTCAGAGTCTGCGGGAGTCGGGGTCAGAGTGTGGGTGAATCGGGGTCAGAGTCTGCAGGAGTCGGGGTCAAAGTGCACAGGAGTCAGGGTCAGAATGTGCGGGAGTCGGTGTTAGAGTGCGCAGGAGTCGGGGTCAGAGTGTGTGGTAGTTGGGGTCACAGTGTGCGGGAGTCAGGGTCAGAGAGTGCGGTAGTTAGGGTCAGAGTGCGCGGGTGTCAGGTCAGATTGTGGGGGAGTCGGGGTCAGAGTGTGGAGGAGTCGGGGTCTGAGTGTGCGGGAGTTGGGGTCAGAGTGTGGGGGAGTCGGGGTCAGAGTGTGTGGGAGTCAGGGTCAGAATTTGCGGTAGTCGGAATCAGAGGGTGCGAGAGTCGGGGTCAGAGTGTAGGGGAGTCGGGGTCAGAGTGTGCGGTAGTTGGTGTCAGGCTGTGGTGGTGCCGCGGTCAAAGTGCGTGGGATTCGGGGTCAGAGGGTGGGGGAGTCCGTGTCAGAGAGTGCGATACTTGCGGTCAGACTGTGGTGGATTCGCGGTCAAAGTGCGTTAGATTCAGGGTCAGAGTGTGCGGGAGTCGGGGTCAGAGTGTGCGGGAGCCAGGGTCAGAGAGTGCGATAGTTGGGGTCAGAGTGCACGGGAGTCGGGACAGAGTGTGGGAGAGTCAGGGTGAGAGTTTACAGGAGTTGGTGTCAGAGTGCGTGGGCATCAGGGTCAGAGTGTGCGCAATCCAGGCTCAGAGAGTGCGAGAGTCGGGGTCAGAGTGAGTGCAATCCAGGGTCAGAGTGTGCGAGAGTCAGGGTCAGAGTGAGTGCAATCCAGGGTCAGAGTGTGGGGGAGTCGGGGTCAGAGTGTGGGGGAGTCAGGGTCAGAGTGTGGGGGCGTCGGGGTCAGAATATGCGGTGGTTGGTGTCAGAAGGTGGTGGATCCGCGGTCAAAGTGCTTGGGATTCGGGGTCAGAGAGTTGGGAGTTGGGGTCAGAGAGTGCGATAGTTGGGGTCAGAGTGTGTGGGAGTCGGGGTCAGAGTGTGTGGGAGTCGGGGTCAGAGTGGCGATAGTTGGGGTCAGAGAGTGCGGTAGTTGGGGTCAGAGTGTGCTGTAATCGGTGTCAGAGTGTGGGGGAGTCAGGGTCAGAGAGTGCGGTAGTTGGGGTCAGAGTGTGCGGGAGTCGGGGTCAGAGTGTGCGATAGTTGGGGTCCGAGTGCGCGGGAGTCGGGACAGAGTGTGGGGGAGTCGGGGTCAGAGTTTATGGGAGTTGGGGTCAGAGTGTGCGGGAGTTGGGGTCAAAGTGCGCGGGAGTCGGCGTCAGAGTGTGGGGGAATCGGGTTCAGAGTGTATGGGAGTCGGGGTCAGAGATCGCAGGAGTCGGGGTCAGAGTGAGCTGGAGTCGGGGTCAGAGAGTTTGGGAGTCGGGGTCTGAGAGTGCGGTAGTTGGGGTCAGAGTGTGCGGGAGTCGGTTCCGATTGTTGGGGATTTGGGGTCAGAGTATGGGAGAGTCTGGGTCAGAGAGTGCGGTAGTTGGGGTCAGAGTGTGCGGGAGTCGGGTCAAAGAGTGCGAGGGTTGGGGTCAGAGTGTGTGGTACTCGGTGTCAGACTGTGGGGGAGTCGGGGTCAGAGTGCGCGAGTTGGATCAGAGTTTGGGCGGGTTGGAGCGAGAGTGTGCGGGAGTTGGGGACTGTATGTTGGCAAACCGGGTTCAGAGAGTGGAGATTTCGGGGTCAGTGTGTCTGAGTGTCGCGGTCAGAGTGTTGGAGAGTCGGGGTCAGAGTGCACGTGAGTCGGGGTCAGAGTGTGGGAGAGTCAGGGTCAGAGTTTACGGGAGTTGGTGTCAGAGAGCGCGGGAGTCAGGGTCAGAGTATGGGGGAGTCGGGGTCAGAGTGTGGGAGAGTCAGGGTCAGAGTTTACGGGAGTTGTGATCAGAGTGCACGGGAGTCAGTGTCAGAGTGTGCGGGAGTCAGGTTCAGATTGTTCGAGGTTCTGTGTCAGAGTGTGGGAGAGTCAGGGTCAGAATGTGCGGGTGTCGGTGTCAGACTGTGGGGGATTCAGGGTCAGAGTGCGCAGGAGTCAGTGTCAGAGTGTGCGTGAGTTGGTGTCAGAGTATGCTGGAGTCAGGATCCGAGTGTGCGGGAGTCAGGGTCAGAATGTGCGGGAGTCAGGGTCAGAGTGTGCGAAGGTTGGGGTCAGAGTGTGTGGGACGCGGTGTCAGACTGTGGGGGATCGGGGGTCAAAGTGCGCGGGAGTCGGGGTCAGAGTGTGCGGTGGTTGGGGTCAAAGTTCGCGGGATTCGGGGTCAGGGTGCGCAGGAGTCGGGGTCAGAGTTTGTGGTAGTCGGTGTCAGAGTGTCCAGCAGTCGGGGTCAGAGTGTACGGTAGTTTGGGTCAAAGTGCGCGGGAGTCGGGGTCAGAGTGTGGGGGATTCGAGGTCAGAGTGTGGAGGAGTCGGGGTCAGAGTGTGGGGGAGTCGGTGTCAGAGTGTGGGGGAGTCGGGGTCAGAGTGTGTGGGAGTCGGGGTCAGAATTGGCGGTAGTTGGGTCAGAGAGTGCGAGAGTCGGGGTCAGAGTGTAGGGGAGTCGGGGTCAGAGTGTGCGGTTGTTGGTGTCAGACTGTGGTGGAGACGCGGTCAAAGTGCGTGGGATTCAGAGTCAGAGTGTGCAGGAGTCGGGGTCAGAGTGTCTGGGAGTCGGGGTCAGAGAGTGCGATAGTTGGTGTCAGAGTGCGCGGGAGTCAGGACAGAGTGTTAGGAGAGTCAGGGTGAGAGTTTACAGGAGTTGGTGTCAGAGTGCGCGGGCGTCAGGGTCAGAGTGTGCGCAATCCGGGGTCAGAGAGTGCGAGAGTCGGGGTCAGAGTGAGTGCAATCCAGGGTCAGAGTGTGGGGGAGTCGGGGTCAGAGTATGGGGGAGTCAGGGTCAGAGTGTCGGGGAGTCAGGGTCAAAGTGCATGGGATTCGGGGTCAGAGGTGGGAGAGTCAGGGCCAGAGTGTGCGGGAGTCGGGGTCAGAGTGTGGGGGAGTCAGGGTCAGAGTGTGCGGGAGTCAGGGTCAAATTGTTCGAGGTTCGGTGTCAGAGAGTGCGGGAGTTGGTGTCAGACTGTGAGGATTCGGGGTCAGAGTGCGCGGGAGTCGAAGTCAGAGTGCACAGGAGTCAGTGTCAGAGTGTGTGTGAGTCAGTGTCAGAGTATGCTGGAGTCAGGATCCGAGTGTGAGGGAGTCGGGGTCAGAGTTTACGGGAATTGGGGTCAGAGTGTGCTGGAGTCGGGGTCGGAGTGCGCAGGAGTCGGGGTCAGAGTTTGCGGTAGTCGGTGTCAGAGTGTCCGGCAGTCGGGGTCAGAGTGTGCGGTAGTTGGGGTCAAAGTGCGCGGGAGCCAGGGTCAGAGTCTGGGGGAATCAGGGTCAGAGTGTGCGGGAATCGGTGTCAGAGTGCGCAGGAGTCGGGGTCAGAGAGCGTGGGTGTTGGGTTCAGAGTGCGTGGGAGCCAGGGTCAGTGTGTGCGGGAGTCGGGGTCAGAGAGTGCGATAGATGGGGTCAGAGTGCGCGGGAGCCAGGGTCAGTGTGTGCGGAAGTCAGGATCCGAGAGTGCGATAGATGGGGTCAGAGTGCGCTGGAGTCGGGATCAGAAAGTGTGGGAGTCGGGGTCAGAGAGTGCGATAGTTGGGGTCAGAGTGCACGGGAGTCGGGTCAGATTGTGGGGCAGTCAGGGTCAGAGTGTGCGGTAGTCGGATTCAGAGTTTGCTGGAGTCGGGGTCAGAGAGCGTGTATTGGGGTCAGAGTGCACGGGAGTCGGGACAGAGTGTGGGAGATTCAGGGTCAGAGTTTATGGGAGTTGGGGTCAGTGTGCCCGGGGGTCAGTGTCAGAGTGTGCGGGAGTCAGGGCCAGATTGTTCGACATTCGGTGTCAGAGTGTGGGAGAGTCGGGGTCAGAATGTGCGGGAGTCGGTGTCAGACTGTGGGGGATTCGGGGTCAGAGTTCACGGGAGTTGGGGTCAGAGTGCGCAGGAGTCAGTTTCAGAGTGTGCGTGAATCGGTGTCAGAGTATGCTGGAGTCAGGATCCGAGTGTGAGGGAGTCGGGGTCAGAGTTTACGGGAATTGGGGTCAGAGTGTGCGGGAGTCGGGGTCAGAATGTGCAGGAGTAAGGGTCAGAGTGTGCGAGGGTTGGGGTCAGAGTGTGTGGGACTCAGTGTCAGACTGTGGGGTATTTGGAGTCAAAGTGCGTGGGAGTCGGGGTCAGAGTGTGCGGTGGTTGGGGTCAGAGTTCGCAGGAGTCGGGGTCAGAGTGTGCTGGAGTCAGGGTCCGAGTGTGAGGGTGTCGGGGTCAGAGTGCCCGGGAGATGGGGTCACAATTTACGGGAATTGGGGTCAGAGTGTGCAGGATGGGGTCAGAGTGTGCGGGAGTCAGGGTCAGAGTGTGCGAGGGTTGGGGTCAGAGTGTGTGGGACTCGGTGTCAGACTGTGGGGGAATTGGGTTCAAAGTGCGCGGGAGTCAGGGTCAGAGCGTGCGGTGGTTGGGGTCAAATTCTGCGGGAGTCGGGGTCAGAGTGCACAGGAGTCAGGGTCAGAGTGTGCGGGAGTCGGTGTCAGAGTGTGCGGTGGTCAGTTTCAGAGTTTGGGGGCGTCGGGTCAGAGTGCGGGTGAGTCGGGGTCAGAGTTTATGGGATTCGGGGTCAGAGTGAGCGGGAGTCGGGGTCAGAGTGTGCGAGGGTTGGGGTCAGAGTGTGCGGGACTCGATGTCAGACTGTGGAGGATTTGGGGTCAAAGTGCGCAGGAGTCGGGGTCAGCGTGTGCGGTAGTTGGGGTCAAAGTGCGCGGGGGTCAGAGTCAGAGTGCGCAGGGGTCGGGGTCAGAGCGTGCGGGAGTCAGTGTCAGAGTGTGCTGGAGTCGTTATCAGAGAGTGGAGAAGTCGGGGTTCAGAGTCCACGGAAGTCGGGGTCAGAGTGTTCGGGAATCTGGGTCAGAGTGTGCGGGAGTGTGGGTCAGAGTGCGAGAGAGTCGGGGTCATATTGTGCGGGACTCGGAGTCAGAGTGTGCGGGATTCAGGGTCAGAGTGTGCGGGAGTCGGGGTCAGAGTGCGCTGGAGTCGGGGTCAGAGTGCGCGGGAGTCGGGGTCAGAGTGCGCAGGCGTCGGGGTCAGAGTGCGCAGGCGTCGGGGTCAGAGTGCGCGGGAGTCGGGGTCAGAGTGAGCGGGAGTCAGGGTCAGGGTGTGCGCAATCCAGGGTCAGAGAGTGCGAGAGTCGGGGTCAGAGTGAGTGCAATCCAGGTTCAGAGTGTGGGGGAGTCAGGGTCAGAATGTGGGGGAGTCAGGGTCTAAGTGCGTGGGATTCGGGGTCTGAGGTGGGGGAGTCGGGGTCAGAGTGTGCGGGAGTCGGGGTCAGAGTGCGCAGGCGTCGGGGTCAGAGTGCGCGGGAGTCGGGGTCAGAGTGAGTGGGAGTCGGGGTCAGGGTGTGCGCAATCCAGGGTCAGAGAGTGCGAGAGTCGGGGTCAGAGTGAGTGCAATCCAGGTTCAGAGTGTGGGGGAGTCGGGGTCAGAGTGTGGGGGAGTCAGGGTCAGAGTGTGGGGGAGTCAGGGTCAAAGTGCATGGGATTCGGGGTCAGAGGTGGGGGAGTCGGAGTCATTGTGTGCGGGAGTTGGGGTCAGAGGTGGGGGAGTCGGTGTCAGTGTGTGCAGTAGTTTGTGTCAGACTGTGGTGGAGCTGCGGTCAAAGTGTGTGGGATTCGGGGTCAGAGGGTGGGGGAGTCGGGATCAGAGTGTGCGGTAGTTGGGGTCAGAGAGTGCGGTAGTTAGGGTCAGAGTGTGCTGTAATCGGTGTCAGAGTGTCTGGGAGTCGGGGTCAGAGAGTGCGATAGTTGGGGTCGGACTGCGCGGGAGTCGGGACAGAGTGTGGGGGAGTCAGGGTCAGAGTTTATGGGAGTCGGGGTCAGAGTGTGCGGGAGTCGGGACAGAGTGCGGGAGAGTCGGGGTCAGAGCTTACGGGATTTGGGGATAGAGTGTGCGGGAGTCGGTGTCATATTGTGCTGGTCTCGGAGTCAGAGTGTGTGGTAGTTGGGGTCAAAGTGTGCGGTAGTTGGGGTCAAAGTGTACGGGATTCGGGGTCAGAATGTGTGGGAGTCGGGGACTGATTGTGCGGTAGTTGGGGTCAAAGTGCGCGGGAGTCAGCGTCAGAGTGTGGGGGAATCGGGGTCAGAGTGTGGGGCAATCGGTGTCAGAATGTGTGGGAGTTGGGGTCAGAGTTCGCAAGAGTTGGGGTCAGAGTGCGCTGGAGTCGGGATCAGAAAGTGTGGGAGTCGGGGTCAGAGAGTGCGGTAGTTGGGGTCAGAGTGTGCAGGAGTCGGTACAGATTGTGGGGGAGTCGGGGTCAGAGTGTGCGGGAGTCGGGGTCAGAGTGTGGGGGAGTCGGGGTCAGAGCGTGTGGGAGTCAGGGTCAGAATTTGCGGTAGTCGGAATCAGAGGGTGCGAGAGTCGGGGTCAGAGTGTAGGGGAGTCGGGGTCAGAGTGTGCGGTAGTTGGTGTCAGGCTGTGGTGGTGCCGCGGTCAAAGTGCGTGGGATTCGGGGTCAGAGGGTGGGGGAGTCCGTGTCAGAGAGTGCGATACTTGTGGTCAGACTGTGGTGGATTCGCGGTCAAAGTGCGTGAGATTCAGGGTCAGAGTGTGCGGGAGTCGGGGTCAGAGTTTACGGGAATTGGGGTCAGAGTGTGCGGGAGTCGGGGTCAGAATGTGCAGGAGTAAGGGTCAGAGTGTGCGAGGGTTGGGGTCAGAGTGTGTGGGACTCAGTGTCAGACTGTGGGGTATTTGGAGTCAAAGTGCGTGGGAGTCGGGGTCAGAGTGTGCGGTGGTTGGGGTCAGAGTTCGCAGGAGTCGGGGTCAGAGTGTGCTGGAGTCAGGGTCCGAGAGTGAGGGTGTCGGGGTCAGAGTGCCCGGGAGATGGGGTCACAATTTACGGGAATTGGGGTCAGAGTGTGCAGGATGGGGTCAGAGTGTGCGGGAGACAGGGTCAGAGTGTGCGAGGGTTGGGGTCAGAGTATGTGGGACTCGGTGTCAGACTGTGGGGGAATTGGGTTCAAAGTGCGCGGGAGTCAGGGTCAGAGCGTGCGGTGGTTGGGGTCAAGTTCTGCGGGAGTCAGGGTCAGAGTGCACAGGAGTCAGGGTCAGAGTGTGCGGGAGTCGGTGTCAGAGTGTGCGGTGGTCAGTTTCAGAGTTTGGGGGCGTCGGGTCAGAGTGCGGGTGAGTCGGGGTCAGAGTTTATGGGATTCGGGGTCAGAGTGAGCGGGAGTCGGGGTCAGAGTGTGCGAGGGTTGGGGTCAGAGTGTGCGGGACTCGATGTCAGACTGTGGAGGATTTGGGGTCAAAGTGCGCAGGAGTCGGGGTCAGCGTGTGCGGTAGTTGGGGTCAAAGTGCGCGGGGGTCAGAGTCAGAGTGCGCAGGGGTCGGGGTCAGAGCGTGCGGGAGTCAGTGTCAGAGTGTGCTGGAGTCGTTATCAGAGAGTGGAGAAGTCGGGGTTCAGAGTCCACGGAAGTCGGGGTCAGAGTGTTCGGGAATCTGGATCAGAGTGTGCGGGAGTGTGGGTCAGAGTGCGAGAGAGTCGGGGTCATATTGTGCGGGACTCGGAGTCAGAGTGTGCGGGATTCAGGGTCAGAGTGTGCGGGAGTCGGGGTCAGAGTGCGCTGGAGTCGGGGTCAGAGTGCGCGGGAGTCGGGGTCAGATTTCGCAGGCGTCGGGGTCAGAGTGCGCGGGAGTCGGGGTCAGAGTGCGCAGGCGTCGGGGTCAGAGTGCGCGGGAGTCGGGGTCAGAGTGAGCGGGAGTCAGGGTCAGGGTGTGCGCAATCCAGGGTCAGAGAGTGCGAGAGTCGGGGTCAGAGTGAGTGCAATCCAGGTTCAGAGTGTGGGGGAGTCGGGGTCAGAATGTGGGGGAGTCAGGGTCAAAGTGCGTGGGATTCGGGGTCTGAGGTGGGGGAGTCGGGGTCAGAGTGTGCGGGAGTCGGGGTCAGAGTGCGCAGGCGTCGGGGTCAGAGTGCGCGGGAGTCGGGGTCAGAGTGAGTGGGAGTCGGGGTCAGGGTGTGCGCAATCCAGGGTCAGAGAGTGCGAGAGTCGGGGTCAGAGTGAGTGCAATCCATGTTCAGAGTGTGGGGGAGTCGGGGTCAGAGTGTGGGGGAGTCAGGGTCAGAGTGTGGGGGAGTCAGGGTCAAAGTGCGTGGGATTCGGGGTCAGAGGTGGGGGAGTCGGAGTCATTGTGTGCGGGAGTTGGGGTCAGAGGTGGGGGAGTCGGTGTCAGAGTGTGCAGTAGTTTGTGTCAGACTGTGGTGGAGCTGCGGTCAAAGTGTGTGGGATTCGGGGTCAGAGGGTGCGGGAGTCGGGATCAGAGTGTGCGGTAGTTGGGGTCAGAGAGTGCGGTAGTTAGGGTCAGAGTGTGCTGTAATCGGTGTCAGAGTGTCTGGGAGTCGGGGTCAGAGAGTGCGATAGTTGGGGTCGGACTGCGCGGGAGTCGGGACAGAGTGTGGGGGAGTCAGGGTCAGAGTTTATGGGAGTCGGGGTCAGAGTGTGCGGGAGTCGGGACAGAGTGCGGGAGAGTCGGGGTCAGAGCTTACGGGATTTGGGGATAGAGTGTGCGGGAGTCGGGGTCATATTGTGCTGGTCTCGGAGTCAGAGTGTGTGGTAGTTGGGGTCAAAGTGTGCGGTAGTTGGGGTCAAAGTGTACGGGATTCGGGGTCAGAATGTGTGGGAGTCGGGGACAGATTGTGCGGTAGTTGGGGTCAAAGTGCGCGGGAGTCAGCGTCAGAGTGTGGGGGAATCGGGGTCAGAGTGTGGGGCAATCGGTGTCAGAATGTGTGGGAGTTGGGGTCAGAGTTCGCAAGAGTTGGGGTCAGAGTGCGCTGGAGTCGGGATCAGAAAGTGTGGGAGTCGGGGTCAGAGAGTGCGGTAGTTGGGGTCAGAGTGTGCAGGAGTCGGTACAGATTGTGGGGGAGTCGGGGTCAGAGTGTGCGGGAGTCGGGGTCAGAGTGTGGGGGAGTCGGGGTCAGAGTGTGTGGGAGTCAGGGTCAGAATTTGCGGTAGTCGGAATCAGAGGGTGCGAGAGTCGGGGTCAGAGTGTAGGGGAGTCGGGGTCAGAGTGTGCGGTAGTTGGTGTCAGGCTGTGGTGGTGCCGCGGTCAAAGTGCGTGGGATTCGGGGTCAGAGGGTGGGGGAGTCCGTGTCAGAGAGTGCGATACTTGTGGTCAGACTGTGGTGGATTCGCGGTCAAAGTGCGTGAGATTCAGGGTCAGAGTGTGCGGGAGTCGGGGTCAGAGTGTGCGGGAGCCAGGGTCAGAGAGTGCGATAGTTGGGGTCAGAGTGCGCGGGAGTCGGGACAGAGTGTGGGAGAGTCAGGGTGAGAGTTTACAGGAGTTGGTGTCAGAGTGCGTGGGCATCAGGTTCAGAGTGTGCGCAATCCAGGCTCAGAGAGTGCGAGAGTCGGGGTCAGAGTGAGTGCAATCCAGGGTCAGAGTGTGTGAGAGACGGGGTCAGAGTGAGTGCAATCCAGGGTCAGAGTGTGGGGGAGTCAGGGTCAGAGTGTGGGGGAGTCGGGGTCAGAGTGTGGGGGAGTCAGGGTCAGAGTGTGGGGGCGTCGGCGTCAGAATATGCGGTGGTTGGTGTCAGAAGGTGGTGGAGCCGCGGTCAAAGTGCTTGGGATTCGGGGTCAGAGAGTTGGGAGTTGGGATCAGAGAGTGCGATAGTTGGGGTCAGAGTGTGTGGGAGTCGGGGTCAGAGTGTGCGGGAGTCGGGGTCAGAGTGGCGATAGTTGGGGTCAGAGAGTGCGGTAGTTAGGGTCAGAGTGTGCTGTAATCGGTGTCAGAGTGTGGGGGAGTCAGGGTCAGAGAGTGCGGTAGTTGGGGTCAGAGTGTGCGGGAGTCGGGGTCAGAGTGTGCGATAGTTGGGGTCAGAGTGCGCGGGAGTCGGGACAGAGTGTGGGGGAGTCGGGGTCAGAGTTTATGGGAGTTGGGGTCAGAGTGTGCGGGAGTTGGGGTCAAAGTGCGCGGGAGTCGGCGTCAGAGTGTGGGGGAATCGGGTTCAGAGTGTATGGGAGTCGGGGTCAGAGTTCGCAGGAGTCGGGGTCAGAGTGCGCTGGAGTCAGGGTCAGAGAGTTTGGGAGTCGGGGTCTGAGAGTGCGGTAGTTGGGGTCAGAGTGTGCGGGAGTCGGTTCCGATTGTTGGGGATTTGGGGTCAGAGTATGGGAGAGTCTGGGTCAGAGTGTGCGGTAGTTGGGGTCAGAGTGTGCGGGAGTCGGGTCAAAGAGTGCGAGGGTTGGGGTCAGAGTGTGTGGTACTCGGTGTCAGACTGTGGGGGATTTGGGGTCAGAGTACGCGGGAGTCGGGGTCAGAGTGCGCGAGTTGGATCAGATTTGGGGGGGTTGGAGCCAGAGTGTGCGGGAGTTGGGGACAGTATGTTGGCGAACCGGGTTCAGAGAGTGGAGAATTCGGGGTCAGTGTGTCTGAGTGTCGTGGTCAGAGTGTGGGAGAGTCGGGGTCAGAGTGCACGTGAGTCGGGGTCAGAGTGTGGTAGAGTCAGGGTCAGAGTTTACAGGAGTTGGTGTCAGAGAGCGCGGGAGTCAGGGTCAGATGTGGGGGAGTCAGGGTCAGAGTGTGGAAGAGTCAGGGTCAGAGTTTACGAGAATTGTGAACAGAGTGCACGGGAGTCAGTGTCAGAGTGTGCGGGAGTCAGGTTCAGATTGTTCGAGGTTCTGTGTCAGAGTGTGGGAGAGTCGGGGTCAGAATGTGCGGGTGTCGGTGTCAGACTGTGGGGGATTCGGGGTCAGAGTGCACGGGAGTCGGGGTCAGAGTGCGCAGGAGTCAGTGTCAGAGTGTGCGTGAGTTGGTGTCAGAGTATGCTGGAGTCAGGATCCGAGTGTGAGGGAGTTGGGGTCAGAGTTTACGGGAATTGGGGTCAGAGTGTGCGGCAGTCGGGTCAAAGAGTGCGAGGGTTGGGGTCAGAGTGTGTGGTACTCGGTGTCAGACTGTGGGGGAGTCGGGGTCAGAGTGCGCGAGTTGGATCAGAGTTTGGGCGGGTTGGAGCGAGAGTGTGCGGGAGTTGGGGACTGTATGTTGGCAAACCGGGTTCAGAGAGTGGAGAATTCGGGGTCGGTGTGTCTGAGTGTCGCGGTCAGAGTGTTGGAGAGTCGGGGTCAGAGTGCACGTGAGTCGGGGTCAGAGTGTGGGGGATTCAGGGTCAGAGTGCACGGGAGTCGGGGTCAGAGTGCGCAGGAGTCAGTGTCAGAGTGTGCGTGAGTTGGTGTCAGAGTATGCTGGAGTCAGGATCCGAGTGTGCGGGAGTCTGGGTCAGAATGTGCGGGAGTCAGGGTCAGAGTGTGCGAAGGTTGGGGTCAGAGTGTGTGGGACGCGGTGTCAGACTGTGGGGGATCGGGGGTCAAAGTGCGTGGGAGTCGGGGTCAGAGTGTGCGGTGGTTGGGGTCAAAGTTCGCGGGATTCAGGGTCAGGGTGCGCAGGAGTCGGGGTCAGAGTTTGTGGTAGTCGGTGTCAGAGTGTCCAGCAGTCGGGGTCAGAGTGTACGGTAGTTGGGGTCAAAGTGCGCGGGAGTCGGGGTCAGAGTGTGGGGGATTCAAGGTCAGAGTGTGGAGGAGTCGGGGTCAGAGTGTGGGGGAGTCGGGGTCAGAGTGTGTGGGAGTCGGGGTCAGAATTGGCGGTAGTTGGGTCAGAGAGTGCGAGAGTCGGGGTCAGAGTGTAGGGGAGTCGGGGTCAGAGTGTGCGGTTGTTGGTGTCAGACTTTGGTGGAGCCGCGGTCAAAGTGCATGGGATTCGGGGTCAGACGGTGTGGGAGTCCGGGTCAGAGAGTGCGATACTTGCGGTCAGACTGTGGTGGAGACGCGGTCAAAGTGCATGGGATTCAGGGTCAGAGTGTGCAGGAGTCGGGGTCAGAGTGTCTGGGAGTCGGGGTCAGAGAGTGCGATAGTTGGTGTCAGAGTGCGCGGGAGTCAGGACAGAGTGTTAGGAGAGTCAGGGTGAGAGTTTACGGGAGTTGGTGTCAGAGTGCGCGGGCGTCAGGGTCAGAGTGTGCGCAATCCGGGGTCAGAGAGTGCGAGAGTCGGGGTCAGAGTGAGTGCAATCCAGGGTCAGAGTGTGGGAGAGTCAGGGCCAGAGTGTGCGGGAGTCGGGGTCAGAGTGTGGGGGAGTCAGGGTCAGAGTGTGCGGGAGTCAGGGTCAAATTGTTCGAGGTTCGGTGTCAGAGTGTGCAGGAGTCGGTGTCAGACTGTGAGGATTCGGGGTCAGAGTGCGCGGGAGTCGAGGTCAGAGTGCACAGGAGTCAGTGTCAGAGTGTGCGTGAGTCAGTGTCAGAGTATGCTGGAGTCAGGATCCGAGTGTGAGGGAGTCGGGGTCAGAGTTTACGGGAATTGGGGTCAGAGTGTGCTGGAGTCGGGGTCGGAGTGCGCAGGAGTCGGGGTCAGAGTTTGCGGTAGTCGGTGTCAGAGTGTCCAGCAGTCGGGGTCAGAGTGTGCGGTAGTTGGGGTCAAAGTGCGCGGGAGCCAGGGTCAGAGTCTGGGGGAATCAGGGTCAGAGTGTGCGGGAGTCGGTGTCAGAGTGCGCAGGAGTCGGGGTCAGAGAGCGTGGGTGTTGGGTTCAGAGTGCGTGGGAGCCAGGGTCAGTGTGTGCGGGAGTCGGGGTCAGAGAGTGCGATAGATGGGGTCAGAGTGCGCGGGAGCCAGGGTCAGTGTGTGCGGAAGTCAGGATCAGAGAGTGCGATAGATGGGGTCAGAGTGCGCTGGAGTCGGGATCAGAAAGTGTGGGAGTCGGGGTCAGAGAGTGCGATAGTTGGGGTCAGAGTGCACGGGAGTCGGGTCAGATTGTGGGGCAGTCAGGGTCAGAGTGTGCGGTAGTCGGATTCAGAGTTTGCTGGAGTCGGGGTCAGAGAGCGTGTATTGGGGTCAGAGTGCACGGGAGTCGGGACAGAGTGTGGGAGATTCAGGGTCAGAGTTTATGGGAGTTGGGGTCAGTGTGCGCGGGGGTCAGTGTCAGAGTGTGCGGGAGTCAGGGCCAGATTGTTCGACATTCGGTGTCAGAGTGTGGGAGAGTCGGGGTCAGAATGTGCGGGAGTCGGTGTCAGACTGTGGGGGATTCGGGGTCAGAGTTCACGGGAGTTAGGGTCAGAGTGCGCAGGAGTCAGTTTCAGAGTGTGCGTGAATCGGTGTCAGAGTATGCTGGAGTCAGGATCCGAGTGTGAGGGAGTCGGGGTCAGAGTTTACGGGAATTGGGGTCAGAGTGTGCGGGAGTCGGGGTCAGAATGTGCAGGAGTAAGGGTCAGAGTGTGCGAGGGTTGGGGTCAGAGTGTGTGGGACTCAGTGTCAGACTGTGGGATATTTGGGGTCAAAGTGCGTGGGAGTCGGGGTCAGAGTGTGCGGTGGTTGGGGTCAAAGTTTGCAGGATTCGGGGTCAGGGTGCGCAGGAGTCGGGGTCAGAGTGTGGGGGATTCGGGGTCAGAGTGTGGAGGAGTCGGGGTCTGAGAGTGCGAGAGTCGGGGTCAGAGTGTGGGGGAGTCGGGGTCAGTGTGTGCGGTAGTTGGTGTCAGACTGTGGTGGAGCCTCAGTCAAAGTGCGTGGGATTCACGGTCAGAGGGTACGGGTGTCATGATCAGAAAGTGCAGGAGTCGGGGTCAGAGAGCGTGATAGATGGGGTCAAAGTGCGTGGGATTCGGGGTCAGAGGGTGGGGGAGTCCGTGTCAGAGAATGCGATACTTGCGGTCAGACTGTGGTGGAGCCGCAGTCAAAGTGTGTGGGATTCAGGGTCAGAGTGTGCGGGAGTCGCTGTCAGACAGTGGGGGATTTGGGGTCAGAGTGCGCGGGAGTCAGGGTCAGAGTGCGCAGGGGTCGGGGTCAGAGCATGCGGGAGTCAGTGTCAGAGTGTGCCGGAGTCGTTATCAGAGAGTGGAGGAGTCGGGGTTCAGAGTCCGCGGAAGTCGGGGTCAGAGTGTTCGGGAATCTGGGTCAGAGTTTTCAGGAGTCCGGGTCAGAGTGCGGGAGCGTCGGGGTCATATTGTGCGTGACTCGGAGTCAGAGTGTGCGGGATTCAGGGTCAGAGTGTGCGGGAGTCGGGGTCAGAGAGTGCGATAGTTGGTGTCAGAGTGCGCGGGAGTCGGGACAGAGTGCGGGAGAGTCAGGGTCAGAGTTTACGGGAGTTGGTGTCAGAGTGCACGGGCGTCAGGGTCAGAGTGTGCGCAATCCAGGGTCAGAGAGTGCGAGAGTCAGGGTCAGAGTGAGTGCAATCCAGGGTCAGAGTGTGGAGGAGTCGGGGTCAGAGTGTGGGGGAGTCAGGGTCAGAATGTGGGGGAGTCAGGGTCAAAGTGCGTGGGATTCGGGGTCAGAGGTGGGGGAGTCGGGGCCAGAGTGTGCGGGTGTCGGGGTCAGAGTGTGGGGGAGTTGGGGTCAGAGTTTGCGGGAGTCGGGGTCAGAGTGTGGGGGAGTCAGGGTCAGAGTGCGTGGTAGATAGTGTCAGACTGTGGTGGAGCAGCGGTCAAAGTGCGTGGGATTCAGGGTCAGAGTGTGCAGGAGTCGGGGTCAGAGTGTGCAGGAGTCAGGGTCAGAGAGTGCGATAGTTGGGGTCAGAGTGCGACGGAGTCGGGACAGATTGTGGGAGAGTCAGGGTCAGAGTTTATGGGAGTTGGTGTCAGAGTGTACGGGAGTCAGGGTCAGAGTGTGGGGGAGTCGGGGTCAGAGTGTGGGAGAGTCAGGGTCAGAGTTTATGGGTGTTGGTGTCAGAGTGCGCAGGAGTCAGGGTCAGAGTGTGCTGGAGTCGGGGTCGGAGTGCGCAGGAGTCGGGGTCAGAGTTTGCGGTAGTCGGTGTCAGAGTGTCCGGCAGTCGGGGTCAGAGTGTGCGGTAGTTGGGGTCAAAGTCCGCGGGAGTTGGGGTCAGAGTGTGGGGGAATCGGGGTCAGAGTGTACAGGAGTCGGGGTCAGAGTGCGCAGGAGTCGGGGTCAGAGTGTGCGGGAGTCGGTGTCAGAGTGCGCAGGATTCGGGGTCAGAGAGCACAATAGATGGGGTCAGAGTGCATGGGAGTCGGGTCAGATTGTGGGGGAGTCGGGGTCAGAGTGTGCGGTAGTCGGTTTCAGAGTTTGCTGGAGTCGGTGTCAGAGAGCGCGGTATTTGGGGACAGAGAGCGCGGGTGTTGGGGTCAGAGTGCACGGGAGTCGGGACAGAGTGTTGGGGAGTCGGGGTCAGAGTGCGGGAGATTCGGGGTCAGAGTGTGAGGGAGTCGGTGTCAGAGTGTGCAGTAGTTGGGGTTAAAGTGCGCGGGAATCGGGGTCAGAGTGTGCGGTAGTTGGGGTTAAAGTGCACGGGAGTCGGAGCCAGAGTGTCGGGGTCAGATTGTCGGGGAATCGGGGTCAGAGTGTGCGGTAGTTGGGGTCAAAATGCGCGGGAGTCGGGGTCAGGGTGTGCGGGAGTCTGGGTCAGAGTTCGCAGGAATCGGTGTCAGAGTGTGCGGTAGTCGGGGTCAGAGTGCGCGGGAATGGTGGACACTGTGTGCGGGAGTTGGTGTCAGACTGTGGGGGATTCGGGGTCAGAGTCCGCGGGAGTCGGTGTCAGAGTGCGCAGGGGTCGGGGTCAGAGTGTGCTGGAGTCAGGGTCAGAGTGTGCTGGAGTCAGGGTCAGAGTGTGAGGGAGTCAGGGTCAGAGTGTGCAGGAGTTGGGGTCAGCGAGTGGAGGAGTCAGGGTCAGAGTGTACAGGAGTTGGGGTCAGAGACCGCGGGAGTCGGGATCAGAGTGTGCGGGAGTCGGGGTCAGAGTGTCCGGTAGTTGGGGTCAGAGAGTGCGATAGTTGGGGTCAGAGTGAGCGGGAGTCGGGACAGAATGTGGGGGAGTGGGGGTCAGAGTGCGGGAGAGTCGGGGTCATATTGTGCGGGATTCGGGGTCAAAGTGTGCGGGTGTCGGGATCAGAGTGTGCGGGAGTTGGGATCAGAGTGTGCGGGTGTCAGGGTCAGAGTGTGTGGTAGTTGGGGTCAGAGTGTACGCTAGTTGGAGTCAGAGTGTGCGGGAGTCGTGGACACAGTGTGCGGGAGTCAGTGTCAGACTGTGGGGGATTCAGGGTCAAAGAGCGCAGGCGTCGGGGTCAGAGTGCGCGGGAGTCAGGGTCAGAGTGTGCGGTAGTTGGGGTCAGAGTGTGCTGTAATCGGTGTCAGAGAGTGTGGGAGTCGGGGTCAGAGAGTGCGATAGTTGGGGTCAGAGTGTGCGGGAGTCGGGACAGAGTGTGGGGGAGTGGGGGTCAGAGTGCGGGAGAGTCGGGGTCATATTGTGCGGGATTCGGGGTCAAAGTGTGCGGGTGTCGGGATCAGAGTGTGCGGGTGTCGGGGTCAGAGTGTGCGGGAGTCGTGGACACAGTGTGTGGTGGTCAGTGTCAGACTGTGGGGGATTCAGGGTCAGAGAGCGCAGGCGTTGGGGTCAGAGTGCGCGGGAGTCATGGACACAGTGTGCGGGAGTCAGTGTCAGACTGTGGGGAATTCGGGGTCAGAGAGCGCAGGCGTCGGGGTCAGAGTGCGCGGGAGTCGGGGTCAGAGTGTTCAGGATTCTGGGTCAGTGTTTGCGGGAGTCGGGGTCAGAGTGTGCGGTAGTTGTGGTCAGAGTGTGCGGTAGTTGGGGTCAGAGTGTGCTGTAATCGGTGTCAGAGAGTGTGAGAGAGGGGGTCAGAGAGTGCGATAGTTGGGGTCAGAGTGCGTGGGAGTCGGGTCAGAAAGTGGGGGAGTCGGGGTCAGAGTGCAGGGGAGTCAGGGTCAGAGTGTGCGGGTCTTGGGGTCAGAGTGTGCGGGATTCGGGGTCAAAGTGTGCAGGATTCGGGATCAGACTGT